>JAUYWH010000007.1:8430228-8540908 GCA_034779795.1 Ctenopoma multispine | reverse complement strand
GAGACACCTTTGGTGATTTCATCACAATGTGGCAGACTCAGGCTCCTAAAAAGGTGGGGGACCAACAAAAATATTCTTGTAAAAGGAAACGGGAGGATGATGTTCCATCAGTGGCCATTAGAAAGCACCTTGTCGGGTTCAACCTCGACCACAAGCGACCTCGGCTGGAAGATGGCAGACTTTCTGTTACAGAGAGAAATTCTGTGGAGGCCAAAGGGAAGGAGGATTCCTGCGTGAGGAGCTTCAGTGCTGGTTACTCCAGTTCAGCTGAAGCTGAGACCCTCAGAGTTCAGGACAATCTGCTCCTGCACAACCCACTGGAGGCCCAACAGAAGGTCAATGACCCTTCTAGGATTCCCAGTCCTCCCAGTTACCCCTGCTTTACTGATGGAGTTGCCAATATTTGGTGGACTACAATTGTAGAAGCTCCCAAAAAGGTGGGGGACCAACAAAATCTGCTCCTGCACAACCCACGGAAGGCCCAACATACGTCAAATAACCCTTTCAGGATTCCTAGCCTCCCAATTTACCCCAGGTGCACTGATGGAGAGTCCACAACGATAAGAGAGGATGTAATGGAATATGACAAAATCTGGTGGACTACAGTTGTGGTAGCTCCAAAAAGCAACAAGTTGGAGACCCAACAAATGTCATGTAAAGGGAAATGTGACACTGTTAGCATGAGGTAAGTGATCTGTGAGTTTGTTCCTGCATTGATGAGTTATTGTGGACATTTAGATTTTAGAGATTCAGACAAATTTTCATCTTTATGCAAAAGCATTTTTGTTTAATTTGTTTCAGGTGCTTTTGAATGTTTGTTGTTTACATTTTTTTTTTTTTTTTGACAATATATTTTTGTACAGATCATTTTATGATGAAGGCGAAGCAACTGGACCAAAACCAGCAGCCCTCCAGTGCTACTTCACTCAAGATGTACTTACCTAAAGATGCATCGTAATTCTGAATTCTGTTCTGTTTTCACATAATGATTAGATGTACAAAATAAAAGTCACTTGTTAGTATTCATGTAACTATGTGTTTGTGTCTTGCTATGTTGCTATTTACTTGAGATTGTTCTCATTAGCAGTTTATTACATGTCTGAGATTTGCAGAAAATGAATCACACTAAAGTCACTAAACTCTCTGACAATGAAGAGTGTGTGCTGTGTGTGTGTACTGTGCGGGCTAAGTAATGACAGACTGACATGTTTTCCCCTGACAAACAACTGATAGTTGCTCAGAAAGATAGAGTTTGTGTTTAACAGGGTCATATATAGGTTTATAGATTACATACTTTCACTTCATTTTCTCAGTTTTCTGCATGTGATTAAGCAGCTTAAATGAAGCTACATGCTGTAGGCGGTATAGGAAGTGAAGAATGGAACTCACATACTGTAAATATATATTTTACAGTATTAATATCACATATTAACATCACAAATTTTCCACCTGTCATGTTCACACTCATCAAATTCATTGTGTGTAAGAACACAGAAATAAGAGAAACTGGTTTGATGGTGGCCTTAAATGTTTCTGCTGTGTTTTACCATAGTGCTTGTCCAGCACACGGACAATCCTGGATCAACAATATTTGTAAAAGTGATTATTGTTCACTCAGCAATGATTAAGGTTATGACATTAAAAATAGATGTACTAGGTCTTATGCATATATTATTAATGTAATATAATTTTATATCTGTTCTAGTGTCACCACATGGAAAACATTATCACATTACAGTATGAGGAATATTGAGGATAAAAACGGACAGACTGACATGTAGTAAATTAAACATTTTTTAAATAAACACTGATTGTCACAATATTCTCTTATATGAAACTAATATCTTTCTCCCAGAACTGTCACAATATTCTCTTATATGAAACTAATATCCTTCTCCCAGAACAACTATCAGTTGCATGGACATGAAGTCTTATATAGTGTATTTACTCTGTTTTATTATGTATTTATATTTTAAAATAAAGTCTTTACAACTTCAACAAAACTGTGTTCAAGTGCATCATGTTCAATTAAATTTAGATTGCTGTGTATATTTTTGTCTTCGACAAAAGAGTTTTGTTTTGTACATTGTATTGCAGATTGTACTATGTCAAAATATTCACTAGATAGTACAATTAAGCAGATAATGCCAGAGTTGTTCATTCAATGTAAGTGTTTGTAGTAAAATATATGCAGTGATCAAATTAACATTTCTTGACAAGCAGAGATGTTAAATCATGAATATAGTTAAATTTAAAAGATTGCACTTCATTTGTCATTGGGTGGGTAAAGATTTAAAGATTTTAAAGTGGTTATTATCTCAGGTTGTTTGGTTTTTATTTGTTTCAATGTCAATTCCAAACGTTCCGCTTTATTCGGGTGTTTCTTGTTTTGTGTTTCAGTTTTGTTTTGTTGTTTTTTAAGATTAAATCTATATAACAAACAATCTAAATGAGCACTGGCATTTCCTCTCTATTAGAGGTACACAGGTGACCAAAGAGAAGTCATACATGGCCAGCAAACTTTGACACTGAGGATTCCACTGGAGACCAAAAAGAAAAAAATGGATTTCTATGTGGGTAAATCCCAGTCCCAGATGCTCCAGGGACACTGATGGAGGATCCACCAGAATCAGGGCGGGTGCGGTAACCAAGTTGTGGACGGAGTCTTGAATTGGACAAAGTTACTGTAGCGTTCGTGTTTCGCTTTATTGTGGTAGCAGGAGGAATCCATAGAGGGAGCAAAAAAAAAAAACAAATTAGTAACTACACTTTGAGAAATCAAGCCCAAAAATACGCAACCCCCGACTGACGATATTTGGAAGAGACTTTACAGAAAAACAAGCACAAAGACGCTTATAACAAGCGGACTTGTCAACACTGTGGCTTGGCTCATGTGTCGGGACCTTTAATTAGCAAGAGAGATCGACATACCAATGCAAAACATGTATGTTGATATGCCTTTATGGATAATACCTGTTTGTTTTCATATCCTATACATTTTCTATAAGCTACAATAACTTTTTGAGTAGAATGTGAAAATAATAAGAGTAAAACATTCCCAAAATCAACTCATTCAAAGCGGGTCACCCCTACAACTACCAACAATGGTACGGCTCAATCGTTTGAGCTTCAAGTTGGTTGAAGAAGTTTGCTACAACATGCAGTGGGGAGGAGGAGACGCTGGTGAAGAGTGTCTGTTATGTGTTTTTATTCGGATGATAAAAGAGGACCGTGTGTATGAACCAATTTTGAGAAAACTTGCGACGGAAGTTTGAAGTTCTTCGCCTCGCACAGTGTGATGGTAAGCGACGTGCTGCTTCGTAGCGAGGAAACTAGTAGCCAGAGTTAGTGATGCACTTGTTGCGTTAGCTTGGATGGTGACTTGGCTTTACGTTAATGTTAACGTCACCATCCCAAACAACACAACGCACACTTTTCCCTTGGAAAAATGGTTAAAACATTTTTAAAAAGCACTGTAAAAGCTATAGCCCGCCCTGCTTTGTTTATGAATTTAAATATGTGTAAATAACTACACAGAAGTAGAAGACGCGGTTTGGAGAATATGTTAACGTGTCGGAGCAGTGAGGAAATTGAGGTTTAAATGTACTTACAATGTGTCTTACATTCTATAGTTCATCTGTACGCCAGTCAGCTGTTGGTGAAAATTCTGTTTATTATTTAGCCTTAAAATAATCATTGAGTTCTGACATAAATTTTCTAACAAGGCCCTAAGCCAGCTCTTAAGAAAAACCTTTCTCCCTCAAAACTGAAAAGCTGGCTCACCCTCTTGTTTCTAAATGCAGCTTTCTTGTTTTGTTTTTTTGAGGAACCCCTTCATACTCATTTATGGTTTTAGCGTGCAGTGAGGATCTCTGACGCTTGTTGACAACTTGCACAAAGCAGAGGGGTGATTGTTTTTCCTACAGCCAGCAGTGTGCCGAGAAGTAAGGATTAAATCAGTCTTGGAGGGGAATTAAGGATGCAGATGGCTGCTCTCATGTGATGCCAGGTTTCACCCTGGTCAGCAACAACAGGGATGTTTGAAGATGTAAGCCAACACTGTGTGGGCTGATGGTAAACTTGTTTGAGGTGGGATGCAGTAAAGACTAGTGTGATTCTTAAGGTATACTTGATTGTACTCTGAATGCTTGACAGAATATGGTTTCACCACAATGTTTAGTTACTTCATTGGATACTAAAAACCTTTCTTGTATTCATATTACAGCATATTTTGATGTAATATGATAGGACTGATAACTTCTTTTTGTTGTTATTTTTCAGCAATATACAGCCACAGTACCATATCTTCAAAGCATGAAGATTTTGTTTCATATTACTGCTGAGTTGCCTTCGTGTGTAATTTTATCACTGAGGTGTTCATTATATGATTGCAGTGTACTTATCAGTATTATCAGCCGTGCGATACAGTGCTTTACTACAGTAGTATATACCAACAACAACTAATGATGATGATTATAATTATGTAAGGGCTTTTTTTAAAATTTCTAATGTGAAATTATATTTGGTTTGTGTACAGTTTGCTACAGTGTTCCTGTATGTATTCGCGTTCTGTATAGCTTGACTTTATCAGAAACAAGTCAGATGTTTAAGCAACTGGAATTTCAGGTTTTTTTATGTCTGTTTGCACTGACACTCAGATATGAGCGAGGCTGTGTTTGAACATGTCCATAATCATGTAGTAGTACCCATAATTTGTTTTGTATGCTGGCAACACCTTTATTATTTCTCATGATTTATCTTAACAGAGGGGCCTGTTTCACCTGGTGCTCTCAAACATATATGTAGGTGCAGAAAATATGACAAGAAGGAACAGTAGTTTGTTTGTTTGGGGATCTCTTGCCTACCATGCTCGTTGTTTGTTTCCTCAGTTAAAATAGTAAAACTTTTAAAACGTTCATTAGATTGGCACAAATTCAGCCTATTTGATTTATGAAAAATTTGTTTTTGTCCTCCGTATTTTGCTCGTCTTTTTTTTTTTCCAAATTGTTTTTGTCCGTCATGGGATTTAAGGCTTTTAGAGTCGGCGTGCGGCAGTAATTAACCTGATTAATTGATTCTGAGACATTAATCAGATGAGTCTCGTACCATGGGGTCTTAGGGTCAGCATGGGAATGCAAGCTTCAGGTAAGCCATGGTGCAAATAGACTTGCCCCCTGCAAGATGATTTATTTTATCATAATAAAATAAATCATCATTTATTATATATACATAATTTGTGTCGCTGTGGTTACCAAAAGGGTTGCACAAGGATCATCTGATTGTTTCTAGTTAATGATCATCCTTAGGATTACAGTGTGATAAGCTCATTTAATTTGCCCAACTAGTTTCAGTTACACATTATTTTTGTAGTATTTCCTGATGATTTATTTAAACATACTTTTTAACTTTGACCACCTTATGCCATTTGTTTCAGTTGTTTATTTGATTCATTTTTTGGATGCTGCTTCCACAAAGTAACTGATGGTGAAACATGTGAAAATGTTGAAATGAGGTCTAATTTGTGAAATCTCTTTCAGCGTGTTATAATAATGACTTTATAATTTGTCATAAGTTTAATACTGTTGTCTTCATTGTTGAACCATGTTTTCAAATTTTTTTACTTGTCTCACTCTGATGTCTTCTATATTTTTAGATGCAATATGGACAAACTGCGCTGGAAATAAACTGTAAAGGATAGAGGGAGCAAGATAAGAGTGAAGTAGTTTAACAGCACTTATCACAGACATTCACGCGGTATCATGACCTCCTCAATAAAGCAGGAGAGAACCATTTGTGTTCTCCTTCCCAACAAAGACCAGCTGGACATCACTGTTGGAGTGAGTATTTAATACGTCCCTAGGTGTCCACTTGACTACCACCAAGCGGTGGAAACAGATGGTCAAAGTTCTGTTTGTTACTACAGTGTTTTTGCACCTTGTAAATTCATAATGACCAAAGACTTCTTTGTCTTTTTACTTGCTCCAGTCAAAGTCAACGGGACAGGATGTTTTTAATCGTGTCGCAGAGCTTCTCGGAATCAAAGAACTGCACTTCTTTGGCCTCACAGTTTTGAAGGGTAAGTTCACTCCTCACTGACCACTTAGCCTCTCAACCAGAAAGGACTCTTCAACGCAGTCAGAAAACTAGTGTGAGCAATAGACAGGGGGTTTTGTTGATCAGTTAATGCTAGACACCACATTGCAGTCAACCAGACTGTAAACAAAAGCATAATGGTTGGATTATGATAATTTGTGACTTACTTCAGGGCTTTCTGGCGACAATCATTTTGTGGCACTTGTTTATGTAATACTGTAGAAAAGGCTTCCTGCTAAAAGGGTATTTCATGAAAACCAAAAACATTCATTGTGCTCTCCAAGTCTGAAAAACAGAATGGTGTAATCCTGTTTAGCCACTTAGGAAAGTCTTGAAATTTCTGATGTCTGTGTATAATACGTAAAAATTTCTCGATAATCTTGTGTGGCTCACCACTTGAACAAGCAGCCTTTTGTTTTTGTGGTGTCGGTTCAGCTATCACTTAGGCCTGGATTCCTGCAATATTAACTTCATTAAGCCTGGAATGCACGCTAGCATTCCTCCTCTTCATTGAGGGGAGGGATGGATTGATGAGAAGAGGAGGGTGGGAGTTGAGGGAAAAGAGGTAGGGGGGGGACTCGTCATGGCACAAACTGCCTTACTCAACTCTTACTGAAAGGCCCCAATGTAGGATGAGAGGTGAAGGAGTTGGAATGAGTCAGAGTGGGAAAAAGACAGGCTGAAGGGAGAGATTGATGGTTAAAGAAACGTTGTTAAAAAAAGTTGTGAAATAGCTCAGCGAGCATGATTTGACTAACAAAAGAGATAAGGTGGATCAAGTAGGAAATGTCCATGGCATGACTCACAGGGCCAGGCTCAGAGTGATACAACATCCTCTTTCTCAGCATCAAACAGCTTTTACACCCTCAACTAAAATAGAACTCAACTTTGTTTTGTTTTTTAATGCATAACATTAACATTAGTGAAGTTTTACATCAAGGGATAGGTAATTGCATGATATCAAGGTTAAAGCAATATTGTTTCATTAACGTCAGTGTGGTTGGTATTAAATTGGTAGTAGCCTCATTCACAAAGAGAAGAACAAGGGTTTTTTCTTTTACTGCAGTGACTTCATTGTCAGGCAGATTTTACGCTTGGTTACATTACTGTTTTGTTTGCTTGCTAACTGTCTGATTGTCTTTCTCCATCCCAGACAATGAGCACATATTTTTAGACATGGAGGAGAAACTGACAAAGTACTTTCCTAAGGAATGGAAACAAGATTCAGTAAAGGTAGGAAAGCCTCTATTGCTGGTAGAGTGAATTAAAAGCATTTCGCTGTGACCCACTCTTTAAACTTTTATGAACCACTAGGTGATTGGGAAGTACATTTCTACATATCAAAAAATTTAATTTAGCATGACAGGAAGATGGTAATACTTACAGGCCTATTCTAACACATCTCTTTCTGCATACAGGGATTCCAGAAGCGACCCTTGCCTCTTGTACTCTTCCTCAAAGTGCAGTACTACATAGAGAATGGTAGACTCATCTGGTATGTAAATCCATAGAAGTTCTCTATGTATCATCTGGACAACATTGTTTTTATTTTATTTCAGATTGCTTTTTTTATTCATTCATCTGTGTCCTCCTTTCTGACATTTTTGTGCCCCTCCCTCCTTCCTTTTGTGTATCTGTGTGCATGTTGTACCAGTGAACGAAAGGCACGGCATCTATACTACTCCGACTTGCGTGAGCGGGTTCTTCGCTCTGAATGCCGTCAGCAGGAGGAGGTGTACTTCCAGCTGGCAGGTTACGCCTTGCAGGCTGACCTTGGTGACCGGCCGCTGCCCAGGGAGGATATGGAAATAACTCCCTACTTTGAACCCAAGAATTACTTTCCCCCTTGGGTAGGTGTGCGTTTGTGTGCATGAGTGTGGCAGCAGAATTTAAAAACACTCTGAATCTAATGTATTTGTTCAATACATTCAGTATATTTACATATACATGTACAGACTGTAATGTTTTATTCTTTGAAGTTAATACATGCCTTTTACTTGTTTGTCCTGTCTTCATTCTGTAGATTGTTGCTAAGCGTGGTGTAAACTATCTCCTCTGCCATGGGCCCAAGGTGCATCAGGAACTGTGGGGCATGTCTACTCGTGATGCCATGCTGCTCTTTATTAGGGAGTCCTGTCGACTGGAAGATGTACCTGTGACATTTTACAGGCTGCAAAAGGTCATGAGTCAATTCAGTATCTAAGTATCATCAAATCAAGTCAGTTGTTTGAGTTTTGTGGTGCACACCGAACTGCTCTCTGATTACTTGCTTAATTGACTTGTATGAAATAATTTAAGAAATTATTATTTAGACTGGTGGGTAATAGCATTTAATTTTTTAATCTCCAGCCATTCCTCTGAGTGAAATGCCCTTTCCAAACAAATACATTTTGGCCTCACTTGAGCAATGCTGGACAAAGAAGAATGGGGCAGTTATGCAAGCCTCATCTGTTCCAGTTTATTGTTCTCCCTTTTTCAAAATCACTCATCTACTGAGTTATTTTTGTGAAGTCTGGCCCATCCATTGCATAATGTGCTATCACTTTAAGTTTGTTGTTAGCAGCAGTTAAGTGTTTCTCACTAGCAGAGGAGCTTAGCTGTGAAATAACTATCTTATCTGAGCTTCTCAGATGCTTCCCTGACATCTCATCATTCATGTGTCCAGGACAAAAAGGAGGAGAGAGGAACAGCATTGCTTGGTCTGACCCTACGAGGAATGCAGGTTTATCAGGTGTGTGCATGTGTGAGTGTGGTATTTAAGCACAGTGTGTATGTCAACACATACGTACACAAAAGTGAATCTGGGTTGGCTCAATGATTCAGTCTTTGTATCTGTAGCCCTATAAAACCTCTGACTAGACATGTGAGGAATGTGTGGGATTGCTACCAACTGCAGTGCATGAAGAGATAGGAGCTCTCTGCCATGCCTGTCAGTTGTTTGATCTGTCCATCATGGGCCATCTGGGGGGGATTAGGGCTCCAGGCCTGGCTGATTAAAGAGCCAACAGACCGTGAGATACCTTAAGAAGCCCCAGTCTTCTTTGCCAAGCCCAGATGGCTCTCGAGAACAAAAAAGACAATTGGTTAATATTGATTGTTTAAGTATGTATTTCCAAGTAGATTACACTTCTAGAAATGTGTGTTGACTTTTTCAAACACGCAAAGCTCACAAGCAAATGGTGTGTGTCTGTGTGTTTTGTATTCATAGGAGGTGAACAACATTAGACAGCTGCTGTACAATTTCCCCTGGTCAAATGTGGGACGTCTTACCTTCCTGGTATGATTCCATTCTTTATTAAAATTAGGAAGAAGGACTGTAATCAATTAATGGGTGTTGGCTATCTACAGTGTATACTGTATAATATAGTATGTTGTCGCATTCAGGGTAAGAAATTTGAGATCCAACCAGATGGTTTGCCATCAGCTAGGAAGCTGGTTTATTACACTGGGTCATCATTCCGCTCTCGCCACCTCCTCCTGCACTTGAGCAGTAGCCATCGCCTCTACCTCAGCCTCCAGCCTGCCCTCAAACACCTACGCCAGCTGGAGGAGAGCGAAGGTAGGGGACAACACAAAGACAAGATTAGTATCTGTGATAATTAGTTTGGATGGGGGCCATTTGTACTCACCTGCTACATAACTTAATAAAAGTCACTTTTTCCCACACAGAGGGGTTCTGTTCAGTAATCACACTTGAAGAAAGTAGTTTAAGTGTATACTGTTTTGTATTTCTGATCTACATTTAAGAAAAAGACAACATATTGATCTTGAGTCATCTACTCCTCTTAGAGAAAAAGCGTTACAGAGAGTCGTACATCAGCGATGACCTGGATTTGGACCCCCCAGGCAGTGAGAACAGCCCTGGTCTGTCCCGACACTCTACCAGCAGCTCTGGAATCGAAGCAGACACCCGCCAACACAGCATCTCCACTGAGATGGCCTCCTTGGAGGAGGATGGTCAACCACAAGCACAGAAGTGTTTCAGCTCAGGTGGCAGCTCCTGCACTTCTGGATTTGATGCAGGCTGTAAAGCTCAAATGGAAGATGAAGGGTGGCAAGAAGAAGGTGAGAGGATCATTTTTATACTGGACATTTGTAATTTTTATGCATTGCATAATGAAAATAGTTGGTACTCTTGAGTGAGGTGTACTTACACATTTATGTGGTAGTAAATGAACGAACTGTGGATGCTGTGTTTAATATTATGTGTTATATATTCATAGTATTCATATTGTATAAGGAAAGCTGTCTTAGCATTATTTCTGCATACCTGGGATATCTGTTTGAACTGTACTGGTGTTTTCAGCAGTTCCATAAATTTGGGATAACAGCACTGTTTCACAAAGTGCTGTCCACTGAGCAACACTATAAAACATATTGCTCACTAAATGTAATGATGATGTAATTTTCTCCACCTTTCTCATCTCATTTCATAATTTCTTTTTGGACATTGTGTTCTTAAATATACATTTAACAACACAACATTTTGTATTTTTACACTTTTATTGATCATTTTTCTACATTTTTCTTCTCAGAGATTAAGACCAGCATTGGAAGTCCAAAGGAATTTCTTGTGGATGATCCTGATGAAATGTTCCCATTAGCTGATCTTCTTGAAGGAGTATCTGTGGATTGTGCAGAACTCTCCTCTGAAACCTGCTCAACAGGTATGAGTAATTTGATTGTGACAAACAATATTTTGTTCATGCTCACCACAACATTGAAAACAGTATTGTCTGTATTCTGTATCTTTTTTGTTCTTTTTCTCAAATGTGATCAATAAAATTACAGAAAACAAAATGTGTTCCCCAGACAGTGATGAAGATGTTGAGAAACTGCATAACAAGGATACGTTAAATGAGGTTTGTCATCTATCTTCCATCATTTGCCTACTTTTTCTTTACCTAATTTTGGATTTCTCTGATATAGTTTCTTACCTTTTCATGTTTACTCAAGTTGCTGAAATCCAGGACTCATGTTTGTGTGGATTGCCACAGCCACAGTCTTGATGACGTTCGTCTGTTCCCACCACCGGTACCCTTGGGGACCGCCCTGCCATCTGATTCCTCCCACAGCTACACTTTTGGGATCCAGGATGCTTCAACAAACACAAAGACCCCTGTTGAAAACAGTTATTGCCCCCTTTTACACTACCAAGTCAAACCTTCCTTCTATGGTCGTAGGTCTACCAACTGCCTCTCCCTGGACACATTGGGTGACGAACAGTTTGTGGAATTTGTACTTTGAATATGTAAAGTTTTAATGTGTACAAATACACTTTTTCTCTTCCTGCTTTCAGTGCAACTCAAGTCATAGGTTGCCAACACATGAATGTCTAAAGGTGTTTCATGTTTGGCTATGAAGGCAATGTGGGAAATATTTTTCAGAAAGCTGAGAGATATTCTTTAAAATGATGGAACTTTTCATTCCTCTGTGGATCAGAAACCAGATCTAATTCAGCAACATCTCAATAAGTAAACAGAGCATATTTATTGTTGTGAATTGTGTACATACTACTTGCACTATTTTATTACATTTCAGCTTCTGTGAACAAAAACATTTCTAATTAGTTTTGTTTTTTGTAAACGTGTGCGTTTAAACATGTCTCTTAAATGTCTGAATAGGTTAATGATAAGGGCATACAAAATAACTGTAAAAGATATTTAGAAAAGACCATACGGTGGTTCCCTTTCCATTGGCCTATTCATTAATGGACACATTTAGATTTTATTGTTTTATTCAGGAGATTTTCCTGTACGCTTTTGTCATCCTTTTTAAAAGCATATATTATAATATACTCTATTTTTGTACAGTGTGGTCTATCATGCTTTTCTTTCTCTACAGTGTAACTGTCCATTTGAGAGCTGGTAATGCATTTATCCAAAGCTTTCCCATTCAATACTGTCATGACGCTTTTGTAATTGCAGGAAAAGTATTATTTGTGAAGCACTATTTCTGTAACCAAGTGTATAACAAATGCAATGTTTTTATATTCTGTAGCTCCCAAGCCAAAACCCCTTTGTTACAGACATTATTTTCACACATATTTTTCTCACATTGTAAATAGTAAGTGGTGTGCAAAATAACTGATGTCTTTAACCATTGTGGGGAGTTAATACTTTTACTCAGTGCTAAAAACATGTGAATAACTTGACAGTGTTAAAATCACAATAATGATAAATTCATTTTTATCTAAAGCAGTTTTTTATACTGAAAATAAATACTTAATGTCCGTAAATTAAATCTCGTCCTTTTTGTACTGTTGCACCACTTAAATGTTAATTCTCTGTTGAAATTTGATGTTCTCTCAGTGGGAATATCAATTTGTGCAAAGAATGAACACCGTGCCTTGATTATTGCCAATACATCTCGCGAGAGTTTGAAATGACGTTTGCGGAAGTTTACATCTTGTTTGGGGAAAAACGTGTCGCTCATGGCAGTCGCGAGAAAAGCCGGTGCTTAGTTTTCTAGTCGCTGTAGCCCTCTCTACAATGCACTCCGTTTTAATTAACGCGTTTTTGTCCAGCTCTCCTGACTTTGACCGTTTGTTTGAGTCTCTGTCCTGGTCGAGCGACTCATGGCCCGAGAAGGAGCGGGTCGAGGCGCTGACAGCCTTCATTGAAGGACTCGGACCAGTTTTGACCGACTGTCACACGGCTCCGGTTACAGCTGCGAAAAGGCGATGCATTCAAGAGAAAATTGAGTCAGTTATTTTGACTCGGTGCCTTCCTCTTTTATCCAGAATTTCAGCAGAGTCCAGTGACGGCGTGAGGTGCAGGGAGAGCACAGCCGCTGTATGCAGGCTTGTGAGTGCCTGTGTCCCGCTATGTGACGCTGCTGCACCGGGACGCGTGGCTCTCTCTGTCCTGTCGTCGCTTCAGCTGTCAGAGGAGGAGTTGTCCGGCCCAGGACGACTCAGTGTGGAGGTTGCAAGTGAGGTCATGGCTGCTCTCATACCTTGTCTGTCAGCTGATGAACAGCTCACATTAACGACCCTGTCATCTGCCTTGTCCTGCATCAAAACAGTCCCTGATGCATTAGTCTCTAAAATCACAGTCAGGCTTCTCTTGACTCTCCTGAACAGCGGTCGCGGTGCGAGGTTAAAAAGAATCGTTAAGTTGGTCCTGGATGATCTGTGCAGCTGGCACGCCACCGACCGTACGCCTGTGGCTACAGAGCGGGCACTGCTGTGTTTGACCGCCCTGTCAGACCACCTGCTGACTTCTTCAGCCTCCCCCTGCGAGCCTGACCCTCGTCTGTCCCTCCAGTTCTGGAGGATGGTTCAGGACGGACTAACACACAGAGACAGCTTGTCACGTAAGAGAGCACTGTACCTGCTTAAAAGATGTGTGGCCCTGTCAGAGGAGGAGGGGCTGGAGTATCCTCTTTCTCCATCAGAGGAAGGTACATGTTTAGATTGGCTGGCATTTTACCACCTGTATCTTCACTGGCGTAGTCTGTTTGTTTTACTATTCTTGAAATTGTTGCAGATGAAACCTTATTTAAATGGGCCCCAGACGAGAGCAAACTGCTCAGAGAGTTTTGGGAAGATTATGCACTGGTGATGGAAACCCTGGAAGAAAACCAGGTAGACAATTGTGTGGATCACAACCAGTCTAGCAAAGGATATCATGGCACCAAGTAATATTGATTCTCTCTTTTTCTTTTGTCTGCAGATTCATGTTGTCCGACCAGTTCTAAACAGAATAGACACATTGATCCAAACAACAGTGAGCGATAGTCAAGGTAACACTAGAGTTGGGCGACTTAAGCTTTACTTTTGTATCTTTTTTTGTGTGTATCTTAACTAACACTGGTTGTTTCTGCATGTTTTATAAATGAGTTCTCTTTCTGTGTTGCAGCTTCAGGTCACGGCCTCTTCCACCCCTCCTGGCTGCTGTGCGTGTACCAACGGATGTTCCACAGCGAAAACAAATCCTTAATGAGAGAGGGAGTGTGTCATATGCTTGAGTTGCAGGTCCTCCAGCAGCCGGCCTTTGCTTTGGCTTTTTCTCAGGTATAAGGGTCAGACACAGCTTTTCATTTGGTTTCACTGATATAATTCAAATTTGTGTGCTAAAGTTTCCTCTGGTTTTGATCTGTCCCTCAGTTTATTGTTGGCCCGTTTATGGATGTTCTTTCTGAAACATCTCTCTTCCACAGGTGAGAATGATGTCAGCTATGTAATGTGTTTGTTCGTGTTTCCATTGTCTTAATTAACCCGGTTCCTCTTCACGTGCAGATCAATTGGGCAGAGTGTAGGAGAGTGTCCTGAGCTGGGGGCTAAACTACAAGTCTTCATGGCCACGTTCTTCAGTAGTTTACCATCAGAGCAGAGAGGTAGATGGGGGGGGGGGAAGGCCACAAGGAATAAATGTCAACAAAGCTGTGACTCACTTCTCCTGGCTTAAGAGCTCTGACTAGTATGATTGCTTTGCAGGTTGTGTGTTGCTGCAGCTGATTCAGCAGCTGGCCTGTAAGCACTGGTGCGCCGTACCCCTTCTCTTCATCTCCCAGGCTCTATCCAAACTCCCTCCGAGTCCACTGCTGGGGATCGAGGGGCTCACTGCCCTAAGGTACATCGTCAGGTTTACAGTCAGACAGACTGATGTAGCTCTTGATACTGATAATTTTTATTCTGTGGATTTACAGGGAGGTGCTGCGCTGCACCATGATCACTCATCAAATCCTGCTGAGAGGTGCTGCTCAGCGCTTCTTGCTTAATAGTGTCCTCTGCCTCACAGATGTGGTAAGACACAAAAAATACACATACAATTACTGAAGTCTTATTGCTTTTCTTTGTGTTTTTTAATCATTCTAAATAATAGAAAATATTTTATTGTGGCAAATGTAAACATGACCAAAATATTAGATACATATACAAACAGAGGATCAGTAGTTACATGTTAAATCCAAAAGCAAAGACACTAATGCTTGGCTGTTGTACAGTATTGTAATATTTCAGTTTTGTCCAACCCCTATAATTTAATTTACAGTTTTAAAATTTGCAAGCTGTAATACTGAATTGTCTTTTTTTCAGGGCTCAGTGACCTTGGATGACGTTTTTAGTTTACTAATGCATTTCCGTGCAGATGAATCACTGTGTAGAGGGACGCACATTTGGAATCAGGTACAGTGAATCAGACGTATGCACTATGAAACAACAGTGGCTCTAACACATGTTACAGTGGCACGTAAGACGAGTTGTATGTTTGACTCAACACAACCCTACATGTTTGTGACACCACTGCAGTTGTGTGCCTGGCTATCAGATAACGAAGGCAATTTCAAGATCAGGATTGTTGACGGTGTTTCCACATGTGCTGGCACAAAGAAAGAAACTGTAAGAGGTTATGTTCAGGGCGAGATATACAACTATCTCCAAGTCCCAGCTAGCACAGGTAAGTTTGAAGTAATGTGGCCATAGATAAAGTCTAAATTAGTCTAGCCGCATATCTTTATTCTTCCTATGTGATGATCATTTTTACAGTTGGTTTATGTTAGTTTTTTTCTTCCCAGGTCAGACTGAGAGGTTACCTGACTCTAGAGAGGCTGATAAGTTGGCCAGGGCTGTTCTCCTGTGTGTGGACATGGAGAATAGTCAACTCGGCTCAGAGAGCGATAACACTGTGAAGTCATTACTTTCTCCACTGCTGGACACCCTGAACAGAGTCAGCACCAATATCTACTTACCTCTGCGTAAGAGTGACAAAAGCCTGCAGCTCGTGCTCCGACTGTTGCAGCTTGGAGAGATACCAAGAAGTCAGGAGAGAGGTTTGTAATGAAAAAAATGATCCAGTGTTTGTTAGAATTTTAAAAGAAGACAACATTTTAAAAAGTCTTACAATTACAAGAGATATGTAGACATAACCAGGAAGTCAAAAGTTCTATAACTAATATAAAGTTGTGTTCATAGATGGACAGAAATTAGACAACAACAGCTTCCAGAAATTATGATTATTAAATAACTATTTGAAATCTGTCTCAGCCCTCTGAAATTTTGTATATACAAATCGGTATGCATATTCCAAAAAACTAAAACTTCATTTAATATGTATTTTATTATTTATTGTTATTTTAAAATCATCTCTGTCACGGTAGTGTTCAAAAATCCAGCCCTTCTCACGCTGCTTTTCACAGGGGATAGCGTGATGGTTGCCATGGAGAAGCTAATTTTTAAAGTGGCTGATCCAATCCAGGAGTTTGTCTTGAGGCGACTGTGTGGGGAGCTGCAGGAGGTAAACGGCAAGTCACCATCCAGTGAGCATGAATGTTCTCGCAGGCTAGCTCTAATGTGTCCATGTGCTTTGTTCTTTTTACAGCTGTTTGATGTAGAGCGGGCAGAGATGTATTTGACTGTTCTGAGGCAGCTGGTTGTCATGTACAGATCGACACCACAGCACCGCAATAAACTTCAGCGGAATGATATTCCCAAACTTGTCAAGTACAGCCTTAAGGTCCTGCAAGAACCAAGCCAGCAGGTATAAAGCCAGCAGGAATTTCGTGAATCACTTTGCTTGCTTAATTATTCAACACTGATTGTTTTTCCATTGCCAGTTTCCCTCTGTAGCAAACCAAGTGGTTAGAGCGGTTGCTATGGCATCCCTGGCCACAGTTTGTGGTCTTATGGTGCAGGAAGTGACTGATATGCAATCGGAGACCGTTTCTGCTCTGAAAGCACTGAATGACTACTTCTACAGTCCGCTGTCATCTTCCTCACAAAGTCAGACATTCACAGGCAACTTTAATAAGCGCCTGCTGAAGCCACAGCCAGTAGACGGTTCTAGGTTAGTGGAAGCTTTTTTTATTACAGCACCTCTTATAGTATGACAGTACAAGTTATAAGAAGTTTACATCTAGGAGAACTCTATCTGGAAACTCATATTCAGATTAAAAATGCTCTAAGCATCAGAGTGACATAAAAGTAATATACTTTTTTTTCTCTTTTGATAGTGATATAGAAGTCCAGAATGCTCTGCAGCAGGACTGGGGACGGATTGCTTCTAACTTTTTGCGGGACCAGTGGATTTGCCTAAGCTTCCTGATTAAGGCAACTGGCGCTGCTGAGAATTTCCCAGTCCCAGAGACTCTCAGAGCTGCTCTGAGCTGCAGTGTGGAAGCATTGGCACTGCTGCCCAGTGACCTGGTGCTGCCTGTGCTCACCTTTATGGAGACAGTGTTACCACAAGTGAGACACTCAGTCAGTCTTTGTAAAAGTGAAGCAATTGAAATGAGGTGTTAAGCTGCAAGAATGATTTTCTTGCATTTCTTTGATTAATATTAATTCATCTTTTATTATAATAACAGCAATAATATCTGATGAAGTGTCTGGTCTAATGATGTTTTGATCACAGTTACTACTTGATGAGGAGGCTCTCTGTGTGGAGGCTGTGACACTGAGCTGGGAGTTGGTGCAGGGACTGAGCACTAATGCTCATGACTTCTGGCCGGCACTGAAAGGCTTCATCTCCATGGCCTTCCACCGCAAACTTCTCGAGATGACAAACACTGAAGCTTTGGCATTTAAGGCCTCTTTAAAACAGGTGATTAAATTCATACTTACTGACTTGTATGGAGTGTGGAGATCTGTGAATGTAAAATACCTTTACTATAGATATATAGTTTATAAGTTCTGTGTTTTTTAGATTGCCGTCGAGGTGATGGAGCTGTCTCAATCGAAAAGTGGAGTGTTTGGTGTACTGGTTCAACACTGCTGTCAGACGTGGCTGCCCACAGACCGAGGCAGCAGTGACCACACTGACACTGTGTTTTCAAGTGTTTTCAGCCACATCAACATACTCACTGAGGCTTGTGTTTATGGACCAGTGTTCAGAAGAGATCAACGGTAACTCCTCACAGCATTTCTCTGATTTGTTGAATAGTTCACATAATCTATGGATTATTTTAACGGGTCTTTACTTGCTCTTTCAAAGGCTCATCCAGGATGTGCAAACATACGTGGAGCAGCTGGGTGAAGAGTTTGCTGATAGTGTCGTAGTCACAAGGTGAACTGCAGTTTTATTATTGTCGTTTGTGAGAACACTACTTCATGACTGGTTTAAAATACTTCCACTAGAGGTCTCTCTTGCTGTGCAGAGGTTTGTTTTTGTTTTGTTTTTTTACAGCTGAACTGTTGCTTACATTTTCCAGTGACAACAGGGATGATCAGTTGCCTCGCACATGTGTACTGGCTTTTCTCAGCCGTCTGGATTCCTATAATCTGCAGCATCAAAAACTGATTGAGGAGCTAGTTATGACTTTGTTAAAAAAGGTAGGTTAGGTATTAGTTTGGACTGGTTTACATGTTTAAAATCAGTGACAGTACTTTTATAATTAACGCAATAATAAAGATAATAATTTAAGCATTGGTTGCAGCTAATGTAACAGCCCTTAACGTCATTTTTTAATATATCTCTCCCCATCCCTCCAGGATAATGACATATCAAAGTCAAAAGTGCGTTACTATAGCAACTCCCTGCAACATCGTGTCAAAAACAGAGTGTGGCAAACGCTGCTGCTGTTGCTGCCCAAACTCAGAGAGGTGAGGCAATTACACTCGCACCTACAATCACACAGGAAATAGCCACTTGTTAAATGTGTGTGTGTGTGTGTGTGTGTGTGTGTGTATTTAGGAGTTCGTCACCACTCTGCTGAACCGTGTGCTTGAAGCTGGGTTCTGCAGTAACCAGGCCTCAGTCAAGTACCTGATTGAGTGGATGATGATTTTGGTCCTTGTTCACTATCCGCAGCACATAGACAGCTTTTGGGACTGCTTTAACATGGTGAGCTACAACTCTGGACAGCCTTTTACAAGAAAGTGAAATAGTCAAATCATTGACCGATTCCTGATTTTCTTCCCAGGATCATGAAAAGACCAAGATCAGCATCTGCACCTTCCTGTCAGTCCTGGTACATTTCAGTATCATCATTCCTAATGTGAAGCATAAGGTAAAGACTATGATGTTTTCTCCACTCCACACGTCATTTATCTTATGTCACGTCTCAGTATCCACGAGATCTCTCTCACTCTCTGTGTCTAAGGCAGCACAGTTGCGTAAAGCACTGGACATCATCCTGCAGTGGTGTTTCAACCATAATTTCAGCGTGCGCCTGTATGCCTTACTGGCCTTGAAAAGAGTGTGGAGCTTGGCACAAGTCTGGACCGAGGAAGAGGTTGTTGGTTTGGGAGGACTGTCCACTGTGGTCGAGGCCTGTTTGAACCAGGCTGAAGCCATGCAAAGCAGCGGGTGAGCACATGCCATAGTCAACTGTTGAAAAAAGCTTATTGTAGCAAGCTAATAAACCTATTTTCTGTCTCATCCTCTAGAAATGCCAACAAAAACTGGATAAGGATTCAGGAACACTTCTTCTTTGGTGCCTTTCATCCTATCAGGGATTACAGCGTTGAGGTGTACTTTTGTTAAGCAAAATATTTCAGTGTACAAATGGGATTTTCTGATTTCTAACATAACATATAACACATTTTCTTTCTATCTTTGGTTTGTTCTTGTAGACCATATTCTGTACTTTTCCTCAACTGTCAGAGTTGTCTGATGATGAGTGGATTCTACCCTGGAAGTTTGAGAAGCCCTCCGGTTTTTCTGCAAGTCCGTCTTGTCCTTTGAGAAATCCTGCTCCTGACCTGAGGCAGCTCCAGCCTGGGGACTGGATTCAGCAAGACAAAAGTACAATAGAACCACTCAAAGGCAGCAGAACTATACTTTATTATATAGAACACAACGATTAAATACTGTATACCGAGTGATGCTTGAAAAAGTAATGGCAACATTATTTTTCTGATGTCACTAAACGTCAAGTGCACTCAGGTGTTAGCAAACCTGGAGTCCAATAAAGTGGATTGCAGGCATTGTCACTACTTTTTCTTGTGCCTTGTAGCTTAATTTGACCTCATCTCTTACTGAGTTTTCATTGTGTTGAATCTACCAGGTGAGCAGGATAAGGAGGAGCGCTGGGTTGAAGTGCAGAAGAAGATCAGTCCCTGGAAGTTGGGGATCCAGGAGCAGGAGCCTGAACTTCAGCTGGTTCCACCACAGAGGGCTGTTCGTCTGGGCAAACTGCATGGCGCCCTGCTGGTTGTAGCATCGCTTATCGATAAGCCCACCAATTTAGGAGGTCAGGAGCACCACAGATTTTTCACATTTTAACATACTTCCTTGTCAGGAATTAATATTAAAACATCAGTGAATTAAACTGAATTGTTTAGTATTGTAAAAAAACTTTACTGGCTTTTGTATGGTTTCAAAATGATGCTCTGGGCAAAGAGGTCAAACACTGCTGCCAGGAAAACCACTTACTTGAGACCTCAGCCCTCTTTTATGTTCTAGTTAAGTGTATGTTTTATCAAATGATAAGGGGCTGAGTCAATCAGTCTGTGTTTAGAAAGGAAAGGACCCATTTTCAAAACCAATATTGATACTGGATGACATAAGCAAGAACATTAACTTAGCCATTCTGTAAATGTTTTACCACCGTCATCTTATTTCAGTAAAAAAAAAAAAACGTGCTATGAAACATTTGGTGATTTAAAAGTTCACATTTAGCTAGTTGACACTTGGTCTTCAGTGTATTTGTTGTTGTTTCCAGGTCTGTGCAGAACATGTGAGATATTTGGGGCCAGTGCTCTGGTTCTGGATAGCCTCCGCCATGTCAGTGACAAACATTTTCAGTCCCTGAGCGTTTCATCTGAGCTATGGCTTCCTCTCTTAGAGGTAAAATGTCTACCTGTCTACTGTATAATTCCTAACCTGTCCTCTCTATATTTGATGTAAATAACAGGAGTGAACGTTACTCTGAATAATTCTAAGTGTCTAAAATCCATCAGGTGAAACCAGTGGAGCTCACTGACTTCCTGCAGGTAAAGAAGAGTGAAGGGTACTGTATTGTTGGAGTGGAACAGACGGCCAACAGTCAGAGCCTGCAGGACTACCAGTTCCCCGAAAAGACCCTGCTGCTTCTGGGGTATGACAGCACTAAATATTGTGTTACAGTTAGCGAGATCAATGAATGCATCCACCTCCTGGCAACCACTTGTTCATAAATGAATGCGAGCGTCTGTTTTCCCATGCCCTTGTGACTCTCACATAGATAAAGGTGTGAGCTGACAAAGCCATTTAATGTTATCTCACCTGTTAAGTGCGTTATCCCCCTGAGACCTGTGCTTCTCTCCTCCATGCCGTACCTGTCGGGACATGCTGGGCTGTAATTGGCTCTCCCTGAGGACACGAGCACAGGAAATAAATTACTGCAACCAAATACAAGCAGTGTGGTAACAACAGCAAAAAAAAACCCCAACAACTTAACCTTCAGCTAATGTAGTTTATGATGCTGCCCATCAGTGATCAGAGTGACACACAATTAAAACATGTTCCAGGCATTTCAAGCTACTTATTAATGATCAACTATGAGAATGACCTTGTGCATTTCCAGCAGTAGTTGTATGATTCAGTCCTCACTAAATGTGTACTGCAGTCCCACAGCTGGCCTGGCAGAGACGGAGAGATTAATATTTATCACGTCTGTGTGGGTGTCCTGTTTTGTCTTAGCCCGTTCAGTAACAAAGCCGTGAGCAGGGCTGTTAGCTTAAACACGCCGGGTGTGAGCTGAATCTTGAGTGCTTTCGCAGCTGTGCACTCCCCAGCACAGCGTGGCCCGGCTCTAATCTCTCATCAGGTCGCTATTATCTCACCCAGTTGCACTCGAGATAAATGTAGCTCATCAAATCACTCTTTCTTACTGTGTGGCACCCTCCGTAGACTCATTGAATGCCAAACTCATTAGCTCTTTATGTTTGCTTTGCATGGCCCGTATTGCTGGAGCTCAATATATACTCAGTTGATTACAATTTGAATTGCTCATGAGTCAGCTTTATATTTAAAAAAAAAAAAAAAAAAAAAAAAAGCTTATTCCTCATAATTGTGACTTGAGGGAAAAAAATAACTAACTTGGCCACTCATGTAAAGGGCTCTCAAATTAAATCAACTCAGTGGCATTATTAAGATAAATGTTAGCTCAAAATGAAAAGCATCCTATAACTAAATAGTGATTGTACCGTATGTATTACATAACAGGTTTAGATTGATACCGCAGATGTTTGCAGATGGTTTGATGTCATAATATATATGACAGTGGAAGTCGCGTGTAGTAAGAGATTTTTATGTCATTTTGAATTCATTTGTACTTGTAATTTCATTAACAAAACACAGTAGTGTTTTTGTTGATCTGAATTCTCTCTTGGGGGCAGTGTTTACCCCATTTGAATTCTTTCCATAGAGAATTCAAGATTGAAAAATATATTTGTTTGTTTTTTTGCAGTAGATGAAAAGTATGTCATGTGTCTGAAGCTGGAGTCAGCAGCTGTTTATAAAGACTAGAAACGGTGGGAAACAGAACCTCTGGCTCTGTCTGATATTAACAGAAGTTCTTTACCAGCATGTCAAAACACACAAGTTAACAGCTTGTGGGAATTTGAAGCTCTAGTGGTGCTGGTGGGTTTTGTTACCTTCATCTAGCTGCTCCCACATGTCCAATCCATAGTAGGGTAAGATTATCCGACATTACTATCCGCTGACTGTGGCTTCATAGTTTTCAACTAGTGTCTCATTAGTCTTGTAACTCAACTCTAAACCATTAAAAAGTATGGAATCTATATGATTGTGTGTCGGCATCACAGAAATGTACTGTGACTTTGCCCCACACTACAGTGAAGTTATTTTTCTCCGTTCTTACAGCAATGAGCGGGAAGGCATTCCTGCCAACTTGCTCCAAATGTTGGATGTGTGCGTGGAGATCCCTCAACAAGGGGTCATCCGCTCCCTCAACGTGCATGTGAGCGCAGCCCTGCTGATTTGGGAATATACACGGCAACACCTCTCCTCTGGCTCAGCTGAAGTCAAGCGCAACTGAAGAAGAAACCAGCAGGACAGTCTTGTGGACTCGACATCTGAACTGCAGGCGTTAAACAGCACTGCGGAGGCAAGTGTGAAAATTGTCTTGGAGGACTTTAAATAAAAATGTCAACTGCGTTTGTTTACATGAAGATGTGGCAGACGGTCAGTTTTCAGGACCTTCAGGATTTTCACATTCTGGTTTAGACGGGTTATAATGTGGTCAGCTGTTCTTGTGCCCTAATGAGAGTCATGAATAGAGATCAGTTTGGGTTTTTACATCTAAATATTCCACTGGGCAGGCTGTTATAATAATGGAGGCAATGTGTGTGTTGGGAAAACAGGAGCATATGGAAATTGTATAGTTTGACAAGGAAGTGTCATGTTTATGTGAGCAGATAGTTTTCCCCTTTTGAACACAAAGACCAGCAAACTGTTCTACATAATACAGTTATAAGCTTATTTCCTAATGTTTTTATTTCAGTTTGATTTTAAATTGCTAACCTTTTGATACAGTCCAATTAATAAAACCTTGTATGTAAGTGCACTTTTACTTATTGTGGTTGGAGATTACGTCAACAAAGGGAGCAACTGAAGGGGTTAAATAAGGTGGAGTAGGTGTTCCTCCCCTTTAGAAGAGTCAAAGAGTTGGTTCACCTGGAGACAACGCGGTCAGATGGGGAGCAGGTGGATCTCCGTTAAGTCAGGCGTGTTCCTGGTTCATCATGCGAGGACTGCAGGTGTGAGTGGGACATGGGTGACCTGGGCGGCTCCTGGTTGGAGCTCGGGTCTCCTCTGCAGGCGGCGGCAGCAGCAGCAGGAGCTGCCAACGCGAGCCTGACGGGGGGAGCTGGGTTCGAGGTGTCCGGACAGACCCAGCTGGTCCTAGAGATCCTCATGGTGCTGATGTGTTTGGGCGCAGTGACTGGTACATAATTTACTATTAATATTTTATTAATTAAAACAGCCTGTCAACGTAACCCACGTCGACGTCGATCTTTTCAGATGCGTTTTCCTGTAATTCGGCATGATCGTTTTAATACTGTGAGCACATCCAACAAAATTACATTCACTGCTTTTGTATTTTAAAAAAATCAATCGGATTTGATTCTGTTATGAAAACACACGATTTGCTCCAACCAGCCTTATCTCTGTGCACTGTCATTCCTATGTGTGATGTTGTATTTCTGTGTAGGTAATATTCTTGTCATTATTATTGTGGCTGCAACCAAGACTTTCCACTCTGTGACGTCAGTGCTGATCATGAACCTGGCCGTCAGCGACCTCCTCGTGGGCGTTGGAGTCATGCCTTTTGTTGCTCTGTCCATCATGAACCCTGGATGGGTGGATTGTACTGTACGTCACATGTGTCCAGCACTACAGAATGATTTATAGCCATGTAACATCACAGCATCAGTGTCTGACATGACCATAAGCTGACCTCTCATGTTGATCTTTGAGTGTGTGTGTGTGTGTGTGTGATGATGTGCTGTCTCTTTCCTGCCTGACAGGACCTCTGTTTATATGTGGGTTACACCTCCTCTGTGTATTGCACAGCCTCTGTACTGACACTAGCTGCTATTGCTCTTGACCGCTACCACTCCATCATAGACTGCCTGCACTACAGCTCCCGCTGCACCCTGTGGAGGGCCTCTGTTGTGGTCCTGTGGATCTGGCTGCAGGCTCTGGCTACCAGTTGCCCTCCCCTGCTAGGCTGGAGCTCCGTCAACTATGTAGTTCCCATGTACAGCTGTGCAGTGGACTGGGCCAGCAGTCCCAGCTACACGGCTTTCATGGCTGCCCTCTCCTACGTCATACCTGCAGTGGTCATCCTTTTTTGCTACATTAATATTGTCAAAGTGGCCCGCAGCCATGCCAGGAGGATTCATTCACTGGAGGACTCTGTCCAGCGCAGCAGAAACCAAAACTCCACCTTTCCTCCAGGTGATTCATCTCACCAGCACTGTGGGAACCTCCACAGCCCCTCGAGACTGATTTATCATGTGAGTGGACAGTTTGTGTCCGAAGTCAGTAGAGACGATGGAAATTATATCAATGCTGTTCTTCCTGATTCTACTGCAGAGCAGAGCAACCCCGCATCCAGACGTTTTTTCTCTTTCCTGGCTCAGAGTGCCTCCCAGCCGCCCCTGCACAACTCCCAGCACCATCATACCCACCATGGACTGGTGCGTCTCTTCCTGGTCATCGCAGCCTTTTTCCTCTGTTGGACACCTTACATCGGTGTGGCCCTGTTTCAGGCTGCAGAAACCGCAATCTCCAGCCAGCCGAGTGCGATCCCACCCTTCGCTGTTACTTTTTCATACTGGCTGGTGTTGCTGAACTCTGATATCAATCCTCTATTGTACGCTCTGCTTAGCAAGCGTTTCCAGGGTGCCCTGCAGGGACTCAGACAAAAAATAAGAGCACGCTTGGGGAGTGTGGTGGGCAGGGGCATAGAGGTAAGGGCTGAGGGAGATGACGGCAGGATCGGCAACCCCTGCACACTGACCAACGCTCATCATGGTCCATCCTCAAGTTCTGAGAGTTCAAACTCGAGTGACTCAAAGTACTCCTCCATTTTCACTGTTAGCGGTGACTTCCAACAACTTTCTGAGGAGCGTTTATGCGAAATGTGTCACCCTGAAAATACCTCCTCATCCTCCATGTGGAAAGACGCAGGTGGCGACAGGAGGGTGGATTGCCTGCAGGTTCCCTCCCGCTCACAGGAGCACAGTAGATTACCTTTCTCTGCTCTGACCAAGGATCCTCAAGCCACGTTCTTCTATGGCCAGATAACAGTGACAGTAGAGCATGATGTTTGTTAGTCTGACTTCTGCAGATGTTGCAACATTCTCACATTCACACTAACAAATAATAAATTGAAACATTTTTTTAGTCCATTCTTTTTCTGAAAAAAGAAATAAAAAAATGACCACGGCCAACATTAGAGTTGGGCTATTTTTTATGCTTGTTTTGTCCCACCAAGACTGAAACTGGACACAAATATATGTACTGTAATAACATATAAGAGCAGCAAATATTAATTCAATTTTGAGATTTAACAACCTCAAATCACCGGATTTTAGCATCTTTACTGAAAACTATTGATTAATTGATCATCAAAATTATGAAATACCAATTAATTTTTCGGCCAATGATTTGATTAATCAGTTGTTCCAGCTGTAATTTACATGACTTTTTTTAATAAAGTTATTACATAGTTAATACACAGATGAATGTTTCTGAAATGAGAGCTGCAACAAATTATTACTTTCATCACTGATTATCAAAATTGTAGCAGATTCACTTTTTATTGACCCATTAGTTTTAGCTTGGATCAAAGCACAGAAATCACTTAGAAGAAAACAAACCCAGGCAAGAAAATATACTGAAAAGAAATCTTTTATCTTTTATACATGTGATTACACTTGACACCAACAGCAGATCTAATAAATCCATCATTTATTCACATTCTAAATATTTCCTCCTCAAATGTGATAATCATATGTTGCATCTCAGTGTAAAAATCATCATTCCTTACAAAGGTTTACATGTATGTCTAGCAATAATTCCAGAGGAATACAATATTATTATTTATTGTCATAGAGAATGACAATGGGAAACAGTGCTAATGTACTCTATTGCAAAACAAAGAAAAGGCAGTGAAGTGGACTTGTCAGCTGTAACTGCTCATACAGCACGTGCATGCTTGTCCTGTAGATGTCCCCTCAAGGTTAGTCAGCATCCAAATGAAAAAATATAAAAAGTCCTGTACGATACGTCAAGAATTTGTTTTTTTAAAAAAAAAAACAGCAACTCAATCAGATGAACGCAAGCTGACAGTCCCTCTGCAGCGGTCGGTGGTGGCACTGTAATAAACAGCACATAGCATGAGCATGTGTGGTTAAGTGATGTTCATACATTCACAACAAGGCAGAGTTTCCACCAGTCATTTTACAAGGCATGTGCCTCAGCTGCTCCCAAGTTCATCTTGCTTGTTAACTTCAGATAAGTGATAAATGAAAATAGTAAGACTTGGACAAAGATCAGAGTTGGACAAATGTGAACCATTCTTTTGTGTCAACATACTTCTCCTCAAGCCACAGTGAGACAGGTTTTCATGTACTGTCTGTTATGCTTGCTAGTAATAAAACAATTTTACATATATTTGCCCAAAATGAGTTAGCCTAGACAATTTAATATTGGTTGATATTTAAAGGGCTACATCCTAGGTTTTACTTCCTAGTCTGCTAGAAAATGTTGTATATGTGCTTCTACTTCATCCAAAGATCAGGATGCCTGAAGCATTATTGTGACAGTAAGTTTGCATGTTCATGGATATGGGGAAAAGTTTAATTTAACATTGTCTGAATGATGGTACACTTGTGTTGTCTGCTTAATAAAATGTTAACACAGTTTTAAAGAGTTCTTTATGGATGAACTGGAAGCACCTTTTTCCATCCATCTAGATGGTCGGCGGGGGGTGGGGTGGGTTGGGGGCTGGACCCAATCCCAGCTGTCAAGTAAATCTCAACCATCTTATGTACTGAAAGCTAATGCAATGGAGATGGCGGTTTTAGATCTCTCGTGACGAAACAGTGGGCCTGAGCAATGGATGTCAGCATTGACAGAGTGGGAGTTTAGCCCCAGGACAGCACATAATCACAGGGGGCCAATCAGTGTGGTCATTAAGGACCTAACCTCTCCTCTCAGGATGACCAGAGATAGAGATGCCGTGAAAGCTTCTTCAGATCAGATTGATCCTCAGATGTCCAGACAGGTCCCTTCACACCAGATGAGCCAATCGGGTCAACAGCTCCAGGACATCCAAGGTGTGAAATACAGCTATGTACAGTGCACAAAAGGCAGGTATTTGTCATGAAGTTTACACCTGAGGGACCCCGCTGTGGGCCTCCTTCTTTGTTTTCAGGCATTCAGCATTTTTAGGCATTCTTCTTTGGATCTATAAGGTGTGTAAATGTGTACGTTAAAGCCAGCAAGTCCACAGGGGTGTTTGGCCTGACAAACAAGTGTCTGTCTTTTTTTTTTTCTCAGAACTGAAAAACATCAGGCATGTTGGCAAGTCTTCCCAGGCGCAATGATGTGGTGAACCAATGGAATGACTGAGAGGTACAGCAAAATGAATACAGGACTAAACTAGTTATACTAGATCTTTTTGTGTAAGAAGGATCATAAGTGACATGAGTCCATGCACCAACACTGTTATCTTTTGGAATGGACGCTGAATGAATGATAAACAATCTGTGCCTCTCCCCTCTTGGCCAGAATGTTGCTGATCAATAGGCAGTCTAAAATCCCTTTCTTTCAATCAGGGAGCTGGGTGACAGAGAGGGCAGGCCACCAGCCAGGTCAAAAGTCCTGACATTGACACTAAGAGGAGTTCATGTGGTTCCTTCGCTGCTTCTTTGTGTGTTTGAATGGAAATAATTCAATGTCAATGTGCAAATGTTGACATGGAGGTCCTGGCTCTCCCTCTCCAGTTGAGCCCTGTGGCTGTGCCTGCCTCTGCACTCCCCTCTGCTGGATCGTCACGTTTGCGCAGCTTGGTGCTGAGCTGAATGATACACTGGTCCCAGTCCTCGGGTAACAGTAGCATGAGGAATCCCAGGCAAATGATGAACACAGCAATGAGGCGCACTGTGTTGAAATGAATTTCACATGTGTAGAGGTCCACCACTATAAAATAACAAAAATGCATTTGAATACATGAATACATGAAGGAATTTATAAATGCTGTAATTAAAATCAATAATTTACAGAATTAATCACAAAGGTTTGCCTGACAAATTAAAGAACGAGAAGAAGTCTAATTTTACTTTAAAATGTCAAATATAGATGTTAATCAAATATTAAATGGTGAAGCTATGAAGAGACTTACTGGCATTTACAGGAACACTTAGGACAATGCCAAGGGAAATTAACGTCGGATATGTTATTGCAATGCCAAAGTTCACCAGGACGTTGAAAGCTGTGGGAAGGAGCAAAGTCAGGCAGCAGCAGGGTACACAATAAAACCACAAAAAGTACAAATTGATAATCATGGCTTATGTAATCATTACAGTGTCTTTGTCAGTAACAAATTGAGTGGAACAGAATATGACTTCAAATGCCATGTTTCCGTACCAAAAAGCAGGCCTGCAACCCCACAGAGGTAGGCCCAGGGGATGTCTGCGAGTGATCCTATGTACTCCACATGTGTAAAATAGAGAATGACTGGCACAAAGCTGATGAAAACAAAGTTGGCGCTTCCAACAATGCTCAGAAAGAGTGCAGCCTCTCCAAATTTGGCACTACCCAGGACCATCTTGAAGAGGACCTGAGGATAAAGAGGGAACAGTGTCATGATTGGAACGGGTTTGCAATAGGCAGCATAGACAGCAGCACGGAGGAGACCAGAGATTTGTCAACGTGTCGCTATCTGGCTCATAACCTCCTTGATCTGGACATTGTAGCCAGCACCCAAATACACACACTGTGTCAAATGCTTGAGTCAGCTGAGTGTTATATTTTGTAATCATATCAAGGATTTAAATTTTTTTTCATATGTTTGTGTATTTATCCATTGCAAATTTACAGTAGGTATCAAAACAAGGGAGGGCTCTGGAAGTACACAAGCTTACTAATAATGTTATTTACAACTAGTCAAATGCAAATACCTTGTAAAGTGCTGACATTGAAGCAGAGGCCACAACCAGAGTAATGCCGATGACTGAATGGCTGTGAAATCCGTCAGCATAGGTCATCATTACAATGCCTGCTATGGCCAAGATAGCAGCTACTATCTGCAGAGAGAAGAGGGGACATTAGTGAGGCACGGGTGGCGAACGTGCTGCCCACAGCTTGGTGATACAGATGCCCGAGCCATTTCTGCTGTGTGGGGGCACAGCAGGCACGAGTGTCCTCCGCTCTGCTATTAACGGCAGGGATCATAAACCCCACAGGGTAGGGCTTGTAATGTTATAATTAATATGTGGGTTTTAATTTTGTAGCCAGCAGACTGTTCATTTGATGTTTACATGAAGACAAACGCAAGCACATGCAAATGAAGTCTATTCTCAGATTCACAGTGCAAGTGCTTCCAACACAAGACAGACAGCCTCTACAGTGTTGGCTTGATTGTCTGACATTGATTTCCATTGCACCACCATCATGTTTACAAACCAAATACCCCCATCAATCCAGCAGCCCCCCGCTTCTCACGCCCACTCCCTGCCTCTGTGATTATCACAGCTTCAAAATCGCATCAAACCATCTGTTTCGTCCTGCTCCCGACGAACCTCGAAGAACCGACTCTTTTAGCTGTTACATTTACAGCACTTGTCTGCGTGTACACGGGTGTTTGAGCTGAAGAATAGTGATAGGGACAGGGCGCAGTCCAGCTGGGTGGATTAGGTCTGTATTAAGGAGGTGTCAGGAAGATAAATGAGCCGTGTATTTCTGCTTGGCCAAAGCCCTTGGGCACGTTTGGCCAAATGGCTCTTTGAGCACTGCAGGATGCCTGTCAGTCACAGCTACCACCTTTCATTTCTAGTGAAGAGCTGTTTGCTTACAGGGTTGGCTTTTAGTTTCTTGAGATGCTTCAGCACAATGTGAGAGTCAGAGGAGGGAAAAGCACCATGCCACCTCCACAGTGAGCAGTTTACAGTATTACCGCAGTATGTGAATATGCATCAAGCGCTAGGCAACTCTTGAACCGATGCAAACACAAATAAACCAAGTACGTCTTATGTCCATTTCTTTTAACGGGTACAGTTCGTTCAGACCCTGCTGACCCAAACTGAGCCATTTCTCTATGTACACAGTATCACTAAAACAACCCACGTCCCCATTTAACAAGGATGATTTAGCTTCCCCACATATCTCTCTCTCCCCCATCCCTTTCATGACAAACCGGTCCAAGATCCCCTGCATTGCTGCAGACATCCAAACACTGCAATCAGAAAAAAAACTGAGAATGAGGGTGCAAGAGAGAGAAAGCAAAGCAGGGTTATTACAGTATTTGTCTCTCACTGAGGCCTTTCATTGTAGATAATAGGGGTGGAGAGTAAGGGCATGCACAAGGGAGAAATAGGGTGTGTGTGAGTGTGTGAAAGTAAATAGAGAGGAAATCCAGTCTGCAGAGTGCATGATGGCTGTAGCTCTGAGGCGTGCAGCAGGAGGAGAGCAGGAGATACCTCAGTTCACAAAGTAAATTCCTTCACTTACTGCTTTCACTCCTTATTGTACAAAATCAGCAGCAAACATGCAAGTGCGCACAACTCACACACACAATGATCACTCAAATCATCTTGTCACACAACTAATGTGATCTCGACTTTACTGTGATGGGTAGCTGACACACTCAACTGTAAATTCAGTCTGAAAAAACCCAGCAAGCACAGAGTTTTATTTGTCATCTTAAATGGGGACCGGCACAATAGCGGAGTGTGAATCCACACTTGATCAGTTTATTTATTTTGTAAAGAAAACTGCTCTTTGGAAGGACGACATATACATCAGATAAACCAACATTAGAGCTTTAAAGGTTTCAAAAAATCTTCTGAACCTGCTTCAAAAGTCCATCAGTGGTCAGAATTTAATCTGAACTGAATTTAGTTTTTCTGACACAGTGGAATTAATGATAATGGGGATGATCAGATATTTAATTAAAAGATAATATAACTTCATACAGTAGGATTTAAGAAACATGACTACATCCACATGTAAAATGCCGCTAACAGAGCTTTTGTGTATTATTATTTTATATGAAACTGTACCAATTACTTTATGCAAATTACTTTAATGGGTTCTTGTTTTGTTGATTATTATCTTGTTAATTACATGTGTAAATTACCAGAGATATGTAGCCTAAAGGGTACAACCTGAAAATCAACTTTGCTAGATGCACCAGCATCTCTTAGGAAGTAAAAAAGTACGCGCACACACACACACACACAAAGGTGTACCCACCCTGACCCCCATGAAGCGGTCTCTGAGTACAATCCAAGACAGCAGGAAGACAAAGGCCTTGTTGCAACAGAAGAGTGCTGACACGTCTGTTGTGTTGATCTTCCTGAGAGCCTGCAGGTACAGGTAGTTGGTGAGGATCCACAGCAGACCAAACGGAGCTACTTTGGTGAAAAACACCTTGGGTGTCAGCCCGTCGTCCCCGAAAAACCTACAGCACTCCCTGTGTAGAAACATAAAGCAGAGCAGAGCATACTGAAAATAAAGCATTGTCAGATTAAGAGTCAATAAATATGATTATGAATATATATTGAATATGAATATAAATATGATAGCACAGAGACTAGAGAGCCTAATCTGCGTAAAGTGTGTAAAATCATTTCCACTTTAACAGTCACATCTAAATGAACATTGAATCGCAGCGCACATCAAACTCTTGACACAAGAGAAGAACCAAACCATGACATTAGATGTCAGCATCAAAATACTTGACAGTGATTGTGTCTACTCCGTTGCTATGTTCTGCAATGTGCTTCTCCACAGCATTTTATGTTTAAGAAATATTTTCTCCACTGCTAAGCCACACAGCTCTGCCTTCCCCAGAGTCATAATATAACATTATTGCATTTTTACAGTGCTTCTGAGTTACACAGTTTCCCCTTGAATCATCCGGCCCCCGTGAGCGTGATGAAACAGCAATCACAGAGAAGCGGTAGGCAGCACATTTACCCTGAATGTTGCGCTGGACACTGAGGAGCAGCATTGTCATGAATCATCTGCAGAGAGCTGAGTCAGCACTAAATCTACACTACTCACACCAACTTTTGTGAACACAAATTCAGTGACAATCACATTAAAGTTTATCATCTTTTTATTACAGACTCTGGAAAACACCACTTTTAAACCTGAACCGATAACAACGTGGGATTTGATTTTGCTTTGCTGCTGCTGCAGACCTGTAATCTGCATTGATTGAGCTCTTCATCACTGCTGAGGGAGGTGTTACGGAAACAGCTGCTGAAACAGTCAGTTACATTTTAAAGTCACTGAATTTCAAAGCAAGGTACTCAATAGCCAGGATGTGCTCCTGAGAAATCAAAATCAATAGAAATCATGCACATGGAGTTTATTTACACAAAATGATCAGGCTTCGTCTTCCAAGGTCAAAAATGAAATTTAAAGCTTAACTCATTAAAGTTTTTTTAGGTTTTAAGTATTAATAAATTATTTTGTATATTTTCTGATATCCATTCCCGCCTTTCAAGAGGGTTTCACAATAAACAGAACTGACCCTTAATATAAAATAAAATGTCTCTCTACAATCTGTCAGGTAAATCTGACGTCAGGAAAAGTGACGAGCAGATACTGTGTAATAAAGAGCATCTGTCGATTACACTGAGAATCCACTCCACTCATATCTACGAGGAGACAAGCCAGCTATTACCAATGTCGGATCTCCTCCTCTAAGAGGTTTATTTGAAGAGACACCGCAGCTCTTACAACTGTCCACTGTCTGTCTTGGTTTCTCAACACTGTTGGAGATTTACCAGCAGGTGCGATTTGAATAACCATAAGAGAAAGAGAGTGTTTGATATTCTGAACACAACAGGTTCAGCTTCAGCTGAGCTGAGGAAGCACCAGAGCGTTGTGTAAGCCTTCAAAAAGGAAGAATTACATCAGAGGTGTATTGGAAAATAGAGCTGATCCCCCTGTCTCACCCACCCACCACACCTAACAGCACCCTCGTCACCCTCTTTGTCTCTTTGTACTAAAGTAGCAAAGCAGGTAGCAGAGATAAGATTCCTGTCTACAGACAATGATTAATGAATGATGTTTCAACTGTGAAAAAGTACTTCTTACACACTTAACACTAGATTCTTGCTGCAGCAGAATAACTAATGGGGGGAAAAAAAATGTCATAATTAAAAAAGTGGTGTGGTGGTGTAGAGGTTAGCACAGTCACCTCACGTCCAGAAGGACCTGGGTTTGAATCCACTTGTCACTGTTTCTCCAGGTACACCGGCTTCCTCCCACAAAGACATGCATGTTAGGTTAAGGTTGGGGTTAATTGGTGACTAAATTTCCCGTGCGTGAGAATAGTTTTCTGTCTCTATGTGTTAGCTCTGTGACAGACTGTCCAGGGTGTACTCCTCCTCTTGCCTAATGACAGCTGGGACAGGCTTCAGCACCCCCATGACTCTTAACCCTCACATCCTCCTCAGGCATTTTTGTACATTTTTCTCAACTGTTTTTTTTTTATTTGGTGATTAATGTGGCTGGACAACTTGCCTAATTGACTTCCATTGAAACCACATTTTTTAATCTCACTGCCATGACAGTATAAAACCATGCATTCTGTAATTCAACCAGAAACATTTTCCCATTGTAGGCAGATGCATGAAATTCTTGTATTTTTCCCAATGAAATGAATGGAGCCACATAACTATCAGTGGCCACAAGAGTTTATTTGTGTGTCTGTGTTTGCGTGTGTGTGTAACACTGGGAGTATTTGACACTATGTAAAAAATACTAATTCAATCAAGTACATTTTTTTGCTAAACACTGTCATATCCGAGACTCTAATAACCACCAAAGCCCCATCTCCCTACTATTTGTTATGTGTAAAATAATTAATCTTTTGTGGTAGGTTTTTTAAATAAATAATGAATAAGTCAAAAAATGAACCTGCCACCATTTGAAGGGTTATAATTAAGAAGTTGTTGGAAGTAAAAAAAGAAATAAATATAACTGTATGGTAATTTTATAGCTGTTTTTGTGCTTGGACATTTTTGGCCACGAAGGTGTCCAGAGGGAGGATTTGACGCTACATGAAAAATAATAATGCAATCAAAACCCTGGTGTTTATTATATGAAAACTATTTTTGGTAGTTTGGTAGTTTTGAGCAGGGTGGAAGTGGTTTAAGTGATTTATGAAAAAATATTGTTTTGTATGGTGATTTTATAGCTGTTTTTGGTGCGTGTACACTTTTGGCCACAAAGTTGTCCAACGTAAGAAAATCTGAGGAGGGTTAGGATAAAAAAAGTGGTTAAGATAATAGATGGATACATAAGTGGTTGAGTGAAAAAAATGAAAATCAAATATAAACAGGGAGTGTTTAATACAAACATAGAGGGTAAACAACTGAGATTCATATCCACATACATGTCTCACTTATGAAAACACTGCTGATCTGATTGTAAGCAGTTGGCAAAACAGATTTAACATGAGGTGTGTTTAACATTGAGCCACTAGTACACTGCTAAATAGCACAAATCGTTTGTGTTTAATGTTTAATGCTCTGCAATTAAATGGACTTTTTCACATCTGCCTTAATTCAATTGATTTATTTTTATTTATTCCAACTCTTCAATTTGTGATCCCTGTTGTTGTGACCACATCAACCTCAGAGTCATTAACTTGCAACTATGCATTCAACAACCGACTACAGAAAAGGACACATCTTAAAGGACAGGAAGGGAAATACACCCACCACACATACTTTAAGACTCTTCAATATTGTTTACAAAATGCGCCTGAAGATTGAAGCTGAGGGTTTTATCTGAGTTAAGAAGAACTAGTTGTTATCGTGTTTTGAACACAACTTTCCACAAAATGTATTTCTAATGTTATTACATTCTGGTTTACGGAGGCTACTGCTGCTGTGAAAATTGCTTTCTCCTCTGTGATGTGAAACTGTTTGATTGAATTCTGTCCATCCTCTGTGAGTGCAGAAAAATAATAAAGCTCTTTGATTGTAGCTGACTTGACATTTATGTATGTATTTATGTATATTCTTTATTTATATGCTACTGTTTTGACTTCACATTATGGCACGCGTGTCAGCCATAATAAGAAGAACAAGCAGAAAAAAATCCCTCCAGAGCAGGTATGAGGTGGACAAAGGTGCTGTTGTTGTCCCTTGACTCTGGAACAGCCTCCACTAAGAACTTCTATCTTAATTTGTAAGTTACACACCTATTTTATTCTGTTTAGTTTATTGTGTCTCTATTTTATTTTCTTCACAAGTTTTCTCACCTGAATCTCTGTTTGGGTGTCTGCCTCTCTGGACTCTTGCACAGGTGGCCGATGTAGTAGAGGGGAAAGAAGAGACAGTTCCAGGTGGTGGCAAACCACGTGAGGGTGAAGGGGGCATCAAACTGCTTAAAGGTCAGTTTGGCCAACTGGGTGGAGCCTGCCCAGGACGAGCATACACACATCACCATGGCGACTCCCCAAAGGGCTTTCCGCACCTGCACAGTTGTTACTCTGATGCAGCAGTGGAGCCTTCGCCTGTTGGAGCCAGACTCTGCTGCTCCCACACCACCGGCTGACTGTGAGTCTGTGGTGCCCACCACATTCTCCCTGGCGCGGTCTTCTCCTATAAATGAACACATGCAAGTCAGACTTACAAGGACAGTTAAATGCACTGACACAAATCTTCTTTATTCCTCTATGCTGAAATATATATATACATATATATATACATATATATATATGGCCCCCATAACATTGCTAAAAAACAAATCTAATATGAGGCTAAGCCTTTTGCACAGTACTGTATGTACACTGTATAAATTATTGATTATCGTTTATCATCGGATAAATTTGAGAGAGCTCATCCAGCTTCTGTCTGTGTGACTGAGGTCACTCGTGTCTTGTCTTATCTTTTCCAGATAAAAATAGCAGCTTTTGAAGTTTAATTGAACTTGAAGGAAATCAATCAGACATCTGAGTTGAAAATGTGGTGATCCAGTGTGACAGGTGGCAGCCAACAGGGGACAAAAGAGGGCAGATCTGATATCCAATCCAAGATGACCTCTTTTCCACCTCATAGGTTACAGTGATGTGTGTGTGTGTGTGTGTGAGTTGGCCTCAACGCACAAAGGCACACATACCAAACACTTAAGTTTCTATTGCTCCTGTCAGAACCTGACAGCCTCCATTCTTCTTCACTAATGTGAGAATAGAAACAAGCGTTAACCTGTTGTTTTCTGTCCCACTCACACCCACTCTGCATTTCTAAGCTGATTCACTTATCGAGGTCATTTTGTTCCTTCAAATCTTTTTTTTACTTTTACTTAGGGATATGCTATCTATTGTCGTCTCTAAAGAAATCCGTTACAGTGCAAAAAGTTAATAAGCTCAATGCAACATTCAGGATCATCCTCCAGTTGTTCAGGTCACAGACATGGAAATTTATTCTCCAGATAATAATAGCTACATTATTCATACACGAGATTCAGACAGGTTATCTGGCTGATTCTGTCTCTTAGTAACATTGTCTATTAATGATTCTTAAACCTATATAGACTCAAGTTATCAGTAACACAGAAGAAAAGCCATAATACATCATTTTAGATCATCTTTGAGGCACACGCACTTTCTTACCACGGAGAGGAAAACTGCAACACCACAACTTTTCAATAAGAGATGGGCGAGGACGACAAAGAAAACAACCCCACATCGTCTTTGTTTCATAACAGCTGTAAAGTATGCGCCATATTTCTTCTGTAGCTCCCTGCTTCCCAACAAGTTAAAAATGAGGAATCTCCCTAATGGTTTTTCCAGAGGTAACGACGTGCTGCAGGGAGCTGTTTGCTGATTCATCTGCACTGTACACAGCTGACTGGAATACAGAACGCACTTCAAAAGCCTCAGCGAGACCAGAATAAATGTAACTTAAGCTGGAGTTACGCTTATCATTTCACAGGATCAACAGGACACCAAATATTATTTTATTTATCCTCTGTCACCTACTGTACCAGTAGTAGGTATATGACACTGTATAACAGGACGGCACCTGTCTAATATAAGCAACCTGCTGCATATTTTACAGTAGAGCTGCTTAAGAAGGCGTCTATCACACCCGGTGAGGTGACTCATTCTCCCTGGAAGAAGTGCTCCTGACCTTGACAGGTGGTCTCACATCATTTCACACGTTAACCCTCCCTGGTGAACACTGTCTCTTATGCCAGTGTCCTCAACAATGCTGTCTGCTGATACACGAGCGTTGGTAGCAAAAGATACATAATTCACGATCACTGTCTTTTATTGCATTGATCAATCAGCAAACATCAAAAAAGAAAAGAAACAGACACAGATGTCTAACAAAGTCTCGGGCACAGGGTTGAGAATTAAGTTTCTCTATTCTGAGCTCCAGGTCCCGTTGTCTCATTCTGAAGGTCATCGTTTGTATCTGCAGCCCAGTTTTTGTCCTTCCTGGGCCACCGTCCTACATCCCGTGGCCCTGGCCACTGCTCCTTACTGCAGCACAGTTTAATCTTCCAAATGCAGCGACGGGCCAAGTCAATCAGCCCCCAGTGAGGCACTGGGACCCAGCGATAGCCGCTGATGATATTTCCATCACAGCCTCCACTCTTTAATTAGGCTGTGAGCATAACACTCAGAATATAAAACATTCAGTGTTTTTATTGAAAGAACCACAGCAAATAGTTAATTAACGCTGCTATGATTAAATACAGAGACATCGGTGTATATTCATTTGTCATCCACCGAAGCACTGGAAGGTAATACACTTTTTCACAGTAAGCCTGATAGTTACTGATGATACTGTAACAACCTTGACAGCTAGTGATGAACAATACGGTCCAATGAACTCATCAGCGTGAGAGAGCTGGGTCGGTGGAGATAGAAAAGGCACTTCCGCAAGTAACATTTAAAACCATAATCACCATGACTAAAAGACTTATCAACTCCTGTAGCTGCTAAATAATTAACCAAAAGCCTTCTCATAATCTAATGTCAACTGTTTAAGTCAACCTTTGACATCAAGATGACTGCAGTACAGCAGTCCTTTCATTTAACCCTTTCTACGTCCAAATGTACTTACATCAACCTAACAGCCATCTGTGAAATCGCTGCAGACAGGAAGAAAGTGAATGGCGTCCTCGTAGGATCAACTCTGGATCAGCTGGATACAGGTTTCTCATTGTTGCCTCCCTAAATGTATTAATCCCAAGCACTCTGTTGAATTAAATCATACTAACATCATGGAACAAGCACTGGTCTGGAGAAGAGAGACATGATATCCAAAACACGTATTAACTGAAGGGATCATATTTTAGCTTTATTTGGTTTATCACAGCAGGACTTAATTCTCCTTAATTAACATTTTAGGAGACAATTACACCTGTGTGAATAATCTCTTTACTGCTGAAGGGACAGTACATCAGTCTTTATCTGATCATTTGACTGCCTCTATTACACTCAGCACCACATAGGCTGCGTATTGAATATATGTCCTACTCCCAGTAAGGTCAAAGTGCTCCGACTGCAGATTTATTTGGCAGCCACTTTTTTTTTTCAGTTTTTTTCTTTCACTTCACTCCATGCTTCCCTGCTTCCCAACAGCCAAATTCCCAGTGTCGCTCTCCTCCCTCCCGCTGCAGTCTCTGCAGTGCAGATCTCTCCTGCTGATAGCTGCAAATCCCAAACGTGCCAGCAGCAGAGCCCTGCCTGACTTGCTGCTCTCACACTTCACAGAGCCTGCCCACGACAGGCCGAGAAAGCCCCGCTATGTCCCCGTGTAGCTCCCTGAACACGCCACCACCCACGCCATGCGCCGCTCTCTGCGCCGTCCTGCCTCTCACAGAGCAGGAACAAAGATCCTCACAGTGGCTGCAGGGATGACAGCATCGTGCTTCTATGGTTTGCCAAGGTGCCCGTACAGTTTTCGGGACTTTTTCGTCGGCTATCGGCTATTTCGACTATCTGGGAGACACTGAGGTAAGAGAGAGGTTTGTCTGTTAGGTGAGTGTACTGCAGCGCTTCACCTCAGTGATTCAAAGGGGTAAACAGATCAATCACCAATACACACTTCAAAGGAACTCTCCTCCTTGTCTGACTGTCTTATGTTGGTGATGAATATGAATTGACTGGTGCAACTTACTCATTCTGTCAGGCTCATTAACATTATAGTGTGCATTCATTGTCTGACTACACACACATGCCGTTTATAAAACACTTTAATCAATACCTTAAAAGATCAGTTCACCTTAATGCCAGTACTTTTCATTACTCTACATGTCTAGATATAACTACAGCTCCTGAAAGAGATAAATATGTAGAACATACAAACGTGCAGAATCTTTGTTCGTTTTTAAATATATTTTGGCTGTCACACAGCATCAATCATTGAATCAATATTTGGATAAAAATAAATCCATCAGTCTGACGTTGACTTATTTGGTTTGTCATTTCTGACATGTACGTCTAAGGTGCATCATTAGATGTCTGTATTTGGTTTAAAACTAAGAGAACTACCAGGAATTTGTTCTTACTATAAACTACAAGTGCTACATGATAGAAGAGTAGTTCTGTCCTGTCATGGCAGACAGATGGTCAGACAGACAGGCAGCACGCAGACAGACACCTGTCACGATCTTTGTAATGCCGGGGCCTGACAGACAGGAGGAGCTGGCGATACTTGACTGTGACAGCTTGGTGAGGCCACGCTGTCAGTCAGAGGCCTTTCAACACACCAGAGCAGGCTCATCTGACAAATCTGTCCCGCTCAATAACACAACAGAGAGACAGGCAGAAAACACACCCTGCTGCGTCAACCAGCTGATAGGTGGGACGACACGGGCTGAAGGGACGACGACCCAGGAGGGCAGACAAGGGCGGGACAACTGTTACTGATCCTACTCTCCTTCATTCCCCATTTCTCCTTCAGGCTCAAAGGACGACGGAGCAAGTTCCCGCACCGTACAGCAAACTTGTTATTTGCCACTGCCCCGACCCGCCCAGCTGGTTCAACAGATGCTCACAATACAGGTCAACGCTGCAGCCCTCTAAAGTCACAACATAGCGACATAACAAAACACTGTGTGCAAATACACAGAGTATGTTTGTGTGTGTGTGTGTGTGTGTATGTGCACTGTTGTGTATTACAGCAAAGTAATAGCAATTACTCATATCTGGCACAGGCCACACTGCCCAGCAGTACAACCCACAAACGTGAAGCTTCACTCCCTCTCTGTTGCAGTTCTTTACGGCAGTGAATATAACGTGTTGGACCTGCAGTTAGACAAACTGGCACGAGTCCCAGCACTTTCCGCGACAAATCAATATTTAAAAGATTGGCCACAGCGCTCCTGTTGAAGTAATGGATAGGCAACCACCAGCAGGTGTACACTCAGAGTGTCGACCCAAACAGTGCACTTTCTCCCTCCCTGCACCCCAAGGCCAATCAAGGACTCTATCAGACATACATAAACCTGACTTATGACTATTTTCAGACACGTCTTCTCATTACATCACGTACAGTTTCATAAATGATTTGTTTTCTAATGGTATCAAAAGACGTTTAAACGGAGTGAACTGCAAACTCAGTCACTTCCACAAATGAAAAGCACAGAGCGACACGTTTTTGCTGACACTGTTTCCAGACTGGTCACACTTACTACAACTGCTGCAGGCACAGTGGGGATATTTTGTTATTTCAGCTTTGTAATAATTATTCTTCTAGGCACACAACCACTGTTCCATCTGGTCTACTGGCTGCATTAGACATTCAGAGAGGATAGACGGCCTTCCTGCTCCCTGAAGAAAGCTTTTGGATCAACTCTCTCAATTTAGGATTATAGCTTAGAGCTACGTCTTTACACATTTTTGCAGAGGATTCTGCTGAAATATGAAGCACTACTACACTGTTACAGAAGGTATTTTCTCATGTGAAAAACTAATGAGATATGCAGCATGGAAGTCATGGCAGCACACCTCAAATTAACTAATACAATGGAACAATTTAGTGCTCAACATCAGTCCACCTATTCAATAAAATCTCATCTGTAACAGTGTAAACTGATAGCTTTCTGTGAACAGGCACTGTGCGTTTGATAAGCCAGAGAAAAAACTTGGCCTCTTAATGAAATAAAAGCTGTCATTGTGTATTCGTTGCACACTTATCAAGCGAGAAAGGTCTGTTTCACTTGCTTTTAAAGTGAATTTAGACTGAAGAAGATGCCCCACTTTTACTCCTCTGACTACCTTCAAAGTCAACTCCAATTAAGTTCAAATGATTAAAGCAAGACACAATGTTTTAATGGAGCCTGCAGGAGAATTAAAGTGATCAGTGCTTGAGGTGGTCTTCTAATAGCACTGATGCAGGGTAAACAGACACATTACATATGTCTAACCAAAGTAACCAACTCTGCATCCATCACTGCAAACAATATGCACAAATAGCAATTAGTCAAATAATGGCTGCTAAAAGTCTTGCATTTCTCAAAACTTAAAGATGCAAGAAAATAATCTGGTGGACAGTAAAATCATCTTTCTTAAAAGTCTTGAATTGTTCTAAATGAAATTTGTCAACTCACTGGGATTAAATGTTTTTCACTGAAGATTAAATACTATTTTAAAGGAGTGATCTGTCCTTTGGGAGTTATAATCAAAGGGAAAGGTTCAGTGTGCCCATAACAGAGACTGATGATGGCCAGCTACCCGAGGACTGACTCACTTTTAAAAGATGCTTTTTTTATTTTAAAGCATGTAATGAAATTATAGAGATTAAAGGAACTCACAACGCATGAAAAAAACATTTCAAAAGAAATCAATAGTTATCGTCCACGCGCTGCTGGTTTAATACTGTAAGTTTGCCACAAAAACACAAAGAAGAAGAGGTAAATATTCCAGATGAAGACAATGAATCAAATGTGTGGCTGTAGGAGACAAAGACAGATTCAGAGAAACACACTTTTGTCACAAAACAAAATCAGTGATGCCGCCTGATGATAGATTGTTGTGTTCTGATGTCAAAGTTGATTTGTGGTTGTTCCGCTTTTTCCTTTAAAGTAACTGTAGTAAAAGTACAATTTTATGTTCAAACCCACAGAGTCGATAATGTAGCATCTCAATCTTGCTGTTTAAAGACACGCTAACACTGTGTGGAGCTGTGCTGTTAACTCGACACGAGGAAAAAAGTTAAAATCTAAAACATGTATTGTTTGACAGTTGGGTGCAGGTTGTTAGTGAGGAGAACAGAGGTTTTGGAGCTGATGTTACATAAGCATCAGAGTCTCTGAAAAGCTGTGTGTTGATCTGCCGTGGCCCCCTGTGATTCCCTCCTCCTTCAAAGCTGCTGCTAAAATGGGGGAGTCGAACACTCATACCACAAACCCTACAGCTCTGACTCCCTTCGACAACTCACAATACTGTACCACCCCCCAACACAAACACACAAACACACGTCGTGTCGCTGTGCAGCTTTATATAGAAGCTTGTCAAATTATGCACCGTCTCAGTTATTCTGAGGAAATATTTGGAGCTGACATTCACACACTAATAAGCTTAAAATCTTTTTAAGAATCCAGCAGCAGTGATTATTCTGAGGTTCATCCACAACGCTTTACACACTCACTGAACATATGGTGCAGCTACAGCGTTCTGTTAGTTCATTTGATTTCTGCAGAGTCCATGTATAACTTCATGAAAATTGCTCATTCTTATTCTAGCAGCTGGTCTCGTCATAAATTATGAATGCGCACTTCTTTTTTTTTCACAGATTTTTCATATTAATATATCAAGCTGTTGCGAGCTCCCAAGAAACTGGCATGAGCTGAGTAAAGCGTCACTGACAAAGTCTTAGTTAAGCTCTTCAGCTCAAGTTTTGACTGAAAAACTGGAAGAAAGAAAACAATTTTGTACATTGTTGCTATTTTTCAAACAAAGTAAATTCTGCGCAACAAAAATAGTGGATGATAAGAATGAAAGTTTAATCCTTATTTTCTGCTACTGCTCTGTTAAAGGGTCAATCAGCAGCCAAGTCAGTGTTAAGTCTGAGATGATGACAATCAGTCTGTGGGGCTGATTAAAACATGAACACCACCTGCACCTCAGCACAAGCACGAAGTTAAGAAGAACCTCAAGAGGAGGCTTCCTGTGCGGTCACAGTGAGACACATGACACAACAAACGTTACGTGTGTGCTCAGGCTGATGCAGCAACGTGAACAGAGCATCAACACGCGGCACATGCAAGGATGCAAGGTTAAATGCAAGGAGAGGAGCAGTCCTTTAATGATGTTAGCAGGACATGTTTCCTGCAGATAAGAGGCAGAAAGAGCCATTACGAAGCTACTAGACTGAACTACAGGGACATCAACATGTTTTAATGCTGGGTTCATGTCCCAGTTACTCCGGCGTGGTGCTCTGGTATTTTAGCTCTGACTCTGGCAGGCTGTGATGGGTGGAGAGTGTTGGGGGAATCCCTGCTGCAATAACAACTTAGGACCCTCCCTAAGGACCAGTAAAATTAGCAGTGATCATGAGGCAAGCATGAGTCGTGCTTCTTCCCAAAAAAAAAAAAAAAAAAAGAAAGTCAATGCGTAATTTAAACAAAACAGGTCTCACGGTGTTTGCAGCAATATCACACGATGAAAGAGAAATAATAAATAGATAAGAAGATTTTATTCTTGGTGCATATGGTTAAGATGATGTCCGTGTTTAAATTGCATGTTACTGCATCACGGATTTGACAATAAGTAGCACGCTTGACCGACTCCCGTGCTGCTTCGTCTCACCCGCAGTTAAGATTTTCTAAAGTTGATGCATGTCTTAAAAAAAACCGACCGGTGTCCGGTGCCAGAGAGATACGTGAGAAGAAGATACGAGCTGAAACCCTCTCTCCTGCAGATTTACAGAAGGCTGCTTCTAAATATAGAGGAGACTGTTCTGTCATAAAACATACCAGGCTGCCCGGCTCCAGCGTGCTCGGCCGCGATCGATCTAAACGGGTATGAACTCTCCTACCTTCCACTTTGGTGAGGGTGAGCACCGGACTGTTGCAGGCGGACAGAGGGGCAACCCTTGCGGAGTGTTTCTTCATGACGATGAGCTCGGATGGGCTGAGCTCTAAACCGCTTCGACTACATCCCTGAAGCTGATTTGGTGCAAACACCAGACCTCTTGATGGGACCCTTGATGCTTCTAGAGCCGGACTCCTGCTCTCTGTCCCCTCGGATCCATGCAACTCCCTGTTGATGTTTTTTTTTTTTTCTACCTCTGCCGTATCCCTCCCCCGCCCCGCACCTCCTTCCTCCACTTGCCTTCCCTCCCCAAATCTGCTGCGTCCTGTGCGTCCTGGTTGGTCTCTCCTCGCGTACAGTTTGGCAATTGCTGCAATTCGACTACGCCAAGCACCCATCAGTCTTGCTCCACCTTCACATACACTCCAATTGGGGGTTGTCTCTTGTGAAATAAATGAGTTCTTATTTTAAAGCTCACTGAAAGTCTCCAGACCACAGTTATGTAATACAGTCTTTTGATCGGCTTTAAGAGGAAGGTGGCATCCCCGTCGCATGCAGTAGTTTGTGTTTAGGTATTAAAAAGTATTTTAATAAGTTATTCTTACAGGCTTCCTTTTTTATTTTCTTGCTATATGAAGTTTGATGAAGACAACATGAGGAGGTAGAAAGAGAATAATAAGGAAGTTATTATTACACTAACCTAACCACATAATTCTCAAAGACTTTTCATTAGCACAATTCAATTCAATATCAAAAATTAAGATAAACATGACAAAGGCTGGTTTATTCCATTTGGTGTTTAGGGTAATTTTCAGGCTATTAGGGATGCGCCCATCCAGGTTTTTCTGTCTTGAAACTGATAAGTAATAATACAGAATAGTAATCTAGTGCCTGTGGTTTCTTTTTCCAAATTTAAATCGGCACATTGTTGAACTCCGTCTATTATCCTAACTGCTTTTCCTGTTAGGGGTCAATGGGTTACTGGAGCCAGTCCTAGCTGTCACTGGACAGGTGTCGGGGTACACCCTGGACAGGTCTTGCTGAACTCCATGGAAATATTTTATGTGTGAAAGCTTGAGGTTAAGGACTGCTGTGGCAATGAAACGGACTCAGCAGCAGAATTGTATAATGATACAGTAATAGGATTGGTTATATAACGGCCATTACTCTATCCTCAATTCATTGCCATGAACAAACTCTACATTGACACCTTAGCTGTGTGTGGTGTTAATACACTGTCGCATAAAGTGATTGATTCAACAAACACTTTGCCCAAAAAAGAGGGTCGTCTTTGCAGTAATGTAATTTTAACACGGATGCAGTGTAATGAGAGTGAATGACCTGTAGCCTAAGATCTTAAAAGAAGTCTCACATCCGGCCTTCCACTTTTGCCAAAGTCATCACAGTCTTAACTGTACTGGTAGAAGCTTTTGAAGTGGGCTGCATCAGGATCACATATATGAGGAGAGTGAGATGTGCTGAACAAACTGTTTAGTGTCCTGTGACTCTCTGCTCTTGTTCCAACACCGAGAGCTGTGCAGTGCACAGGTGGTCAACTAAAAATGGACCTGATATTATTTCTGTGTGTTTTTATCATGTCGTTCCCACTGTAACTGATGTTTTACTCCCAACAAGCCACTGTACACATACAGATAATACATCAGATGCTGTCAGTGGTACACATAGAAGAGCTCAGTCTTCATCTGAGAATGGATCTGCTGTCCCTGTGACCCTGTTTTAATGTCTCTAAAGACATACTTATGTGCGTCTGCAGTGGTTCTGCATGTGTGTATTTGTAAAAGCCACTGAGTGCAAGCGTGCTTTAAGGAAACTGCACTGAATAATTCACTGCTTAGAGTCTACCTCACACTCAAGTAAGAAACCCCTGCCCTGTCTAACTAGGACAAGGAGGCTCTAAAAACTCTGCCCAGACCCTTTAGCAAATCCACTGGATCTTTACTATTTTCCATTGCTCCCCACTCCTCCTGTGTTTGGGTTTGAATATGGGAAGTGTCAGAAACAGCAGGTGGGAGCTAAAAGGATGAAGTGCAAGGATTCACAGTGAATGAACTGAAAGTGAAGCACAGGGTGTTTGACAGATAAACATTTTAAACATCTTCACCTATGAATTGAATGTTGTTGTGTGTCATGATGAAAGATTCCACGTCATTGTGTGTGTGTGTGTGTGTGTGTGTGTGTGTGTGTGTGAGTCCCATTTGGGCTCTGCAGCTGCAGGCTGTCTTTGGGAACTATCACTGTCAATTTTCAGAAGCTTAGTATGGTGGGAACATGAAGATTCAGTCACATGCTATTATTGACAGAAAAGACAAGGAGTTGGAAATAGGTGGAGCGGGTGAGATCATTTAAAAGATCGCAGTGACTCATAGACTTTTTATCTGCAAACACGGAGGAGGATCAAACAAGCCCATGCTCTGAGACACCACATGACAACTGTCTCTCCAACACACATTCACATACTGTAAATGAATAGGGATAAGTGTGCATGAGCAATTAAGACATGTAAAAAGCTAAATCCTTAGAGGTTTCTGCATCAGCACAGATTTTTCAAACCCTATTTCTACCCAGAGACTAGAAGGAGTAGATCTGAGGTGATTATTCCTCCGTGTCCACTGAAATGTTCTAGTGTGATCGAAAAAGAGGCTTGTGCTTAATGTTTCTTTCTTGCTGAATAATGGTCAAACAGCTTGTTACTGCATCAACCAGTGCAGCCATGATGTTCATGTTCGCGGTTAAATCAACCAAGTATGGAAGTGCTGCATGTAAAGCTTTTCAGAGACAAAATAAATGCAACAGTAAAATATGTTAAGGGATATGAGATTCTGGACTAAGATGTTGTTGTGAACCTACAGGGAAAACTGAGGCCGTTACTATGCGAGGCTGCAGTTCAGCACAGTGGTGCTTTTTATGTAAATGCTAACATGCATACACTTTTATACATGTTCAACATCTTAGTTTAGCATTTTAACGTGCAGACATTTACTAGCACTAAATTTATTAGAAGATATTTGGCCATAAACCAAAGTACTGAAAGCCTGAATTGCTAAAGCTGAGGGGATCATTAATGTGATTAAAAGTTATGGAGGCATGAATGTCTTTTCTAAATGTTACAGTAATGCATCCGATAATGTTGCTTTATTTCAGACAAAAGTTTGACTTATTGAATCTAACACCAACTCAATCTAGAGATCCATCCACAAGCTGTGCAGTTCTGTTCATGTTTGCATCAGCATGTTTGGGGGCGACAGTGGCGCAGTAGCTAAGGCAGTAAGCAACTGTCAGTTGTCTATGAACCCCAAGGTTGGTGGTTCACTTTCTGGTCCCTCTCTGGTTCCTGGACACAAGGTCTGAAGATTCATTTTATTGATTATGCATAAAATTGCTTCAGCTGCAAATCAGACTGCACACAACACTTGTTAACGGGAGATTGCCTCTGGGTGGTAAAAAACTGTGTGAGAGAGTAAATGATTGCTTTTTGTCTGATCTAAACAAACCAATATTGCCAATATGAGTAAATGTCCTCAACTCAGTTTGTAAGCAGGGCTATGATAGAGACAGTTGGAGCTGTAGTTGCCTCTTTGCCAAATCTTTAATCAATGTGTTATTGACATTTCCTGACCAATAAATCAGTTGAACTTAATTGAAGACAAAATCGATTTCTTGTATAACACCAATAATGACTATTTAATGTGAGATTTATTCAGCTGAGATTGTGGAAGCTTGGAGACAAATGTATTTCAGGCCACAGCTTCTTGAAAGCAGTTAATTCACGGTGCATTTTTTCTGTGAGTTCCACACACCATTAGTCTGACATTAGTCTGATTCACCTAACATTTGTGTTAAAAAACAGTATAAACTATTATATTTTTAATATTCTTATTCTTAATATACTGCCACCAATCAGATTTTCCACATAGACCTATATTGTGAAATATCTGAACACAGAACTATGAACTTGGGGTCAACTTGAGGTTGATGTGTTGGAGTATTTACAACTATTGGACAGATTATCATTAAATCATGTGCACACACTCGAATCCCCTACAGAATAGATTGTAATAATCCTTCGTTTTTTCATTTAGCACAATCAAAATTCAAATTCATATATGCAAATTATTGCAAAACTCATGACACCTCAGTCACCTTTGTACTTTTTAAATTTACATAGAGGGTGAGCAGGGTTTATATAATCTTCTAAACATCACATTATCATCTTTGTCAGTATGCTAAAGCGAGTATGTATCTCAAAGCTGATGATGGCTGTGGACTCTTAATAATGTACAATGGCCCTTTAAATAAATAATTGGAGCATTAAAAGTTACTTTTCTTTCCCATTCCATTAAAAATGATCAGACATAATCACATATTGATGTATAAGCAAAGCAGCCAATTCACTTTAATTTTATAATGAATATTAATGGTGTTGTGATGATTATTTAATATCAAATTTTGGAAGTGCTGTTTCACTGTTTGATTCTCTCAAGAAAGAAAAAAAGTCAGTGAATTTGTTATCTTCTCTACCTCATCTCTCCCTTCACTGCTCCACTCCAGGTCACTCCTGCTCCTGCTTAGCATGGAAAACAGGTAGAGCAGCTGCAAACATGGAAGCTGCTGGTTCATTAGAAAACCGAGGAGTCAGTTTCACTGCCCTAACAACTCCTGAAGAGTCCTAAATAACAACTTATTTCAAGTACCAGAAAGGTCAAGTCAAATTAACTTCCCCGTCTTCCTGGGCCCTATACATCTTCAGTGCAGACACACTTCATCTATGGAGGCAAGTGGCTGTCAAGTACTGCAACCAACAGCAGTTTATTGGATTAATAGCCTCAGTGGTGTCCCCCGGGGAGTAGGAGGGAGAAGACAGATGCCAAAACATTTTCATGATTTTTAGTTACATTGCAGACCTACATGCTGGCCCACACTTGTATTGATTTTTCACGTACACTTCAAACTTTGTGACATTGTAACTCATATAACTGCGATGATGATTTAAGAGATATATATATATAAATAGAGACCTCTTGCAATACCTCCAAAACCAAGTTGTCCTCTTCAAATATCTTGTTATTTTCTTTATAATTAAAAGTCACAAATGTCCAGAAGACTAATAAAACCAGCAAATATACATGTTCGAAACTGCCACTTAACTTTCTGTCAATTGATTAATTAATTGCTAAAGCACTGGGTTTCGTACTAGATACACTATTCTGCAAATGCAGCCTTACACAAACACAAATAAATATAAATGAGTATTTGTTTGAGAGAGTACACAGGTCAGAGAGCTCGTGACCTCCTCCCACTCAAACACAGTGTTTTCTAGGAGAAAGACAGAAACGGCAAGATTGAAAGCCACTTCAAAACAAAGTAATGTGGCACTGGCTCTTAATTACAGCCACAGTTAATAAAGTCTAGCAGCATCTATTAAATGCTGTCAAGTTGTAATATCTAGCTATCCCTTAGAATCACACTTCACCCCACTGGTCCCTGCTTAATCAGGAAGAGTGCGTCTCCACTACATTTACATCCCACTAGAGGAATCAGACTCTGACAGCACATTCCTCCTTTCCAATCAAGGTTGTTTCGGAGCTATAACATGGGTTACTCTGTGTTATTCGTCGGCCTGTATACATGGGTGCTGCAGAGTGCTGTACACTACCTGAACCCTGACAAGAATGATTCAGACCAGTACCTGGTGCAATGACGGCAGCAAGAGGGTTATAAAAATTAGACTTGACACCTAGTCAGGCAAATTGGAAACAGCCCGTGAACCTTATGTGTGGGAAGTGTCCCAGGAGCACATCTTAAAAGAAACAGATCAAGTCCTGTATTATCTGCATTTTACATATGACGATCAAAAATGCTGCCATCTGTTAGACATCACTTGTTAATGTTTGTCTTCTTTAATGGGCTCCAGCAGCAAGTTAAGCTGCTTGATCTTCACAGCATGCGACATACACAGGTATAAAGCCTTAGCCTCAGTATCAGTGCTATTCCAGCTGTTGCTGCTGATGTACTGGTCTCTTTATGATGATCACATCTTCTTTAAGCACTTTAGATGCAAGATCCTCTGTCCAATGAATGGCACTGGCTCCCTCTGTTGTCAAACTACGGTATGACAATTTTCATCTCATTTCATTCTGGCTTGAACAGAGATTATGTAGCTGAATTTATTTTGCACCCATCTCGTGTTCAACTTTTAATGTATTTTCAATCAATGCATTTTAAATTTTAATGCATTTTTAAAACATGAAGCTCTGTCTGTAGTTCTGACACAGAAAAAGCCCAGGTGAGCATTTTTTTCCTCCTGAAATTAAACTGCACTTATCTAACTGTGCTTAACATTATTCAAATTGTTCTCAATTGCTGTAATTATGGGACGGTGTTTCCAAAAGCTTCTCTCTGCCTCTTGCATTTATTATCAGAACCTCCAAAGTGTGTGCATCACATTCAACAGTATTAAGTTATGTAGCTTATCTTTTTCCAAATATCTATATAAAGAGAACAGGTGTTTGCATTTAACATTTTCCACTAACGTACTTCTGTTAGAACTGCAAGTCATTTATAGATGCAACATGAATATCAATAGTTCTATTTTATATTACAGTGCTTTGTTTGTCATTGGTATCTGATCCAAAAAACGGAAATATAGGGTAATCGTATATTTAATTTAATGTATATTTGAAGTGAAAACAATATCCTGACACTGTAGAGTTGTAATTATGCCTGCAGGGGGCACTGTAACCTCGTGTACTTGACATAAAGACACTTGCTCTGAGTGTGGATGAAAAATGACTGAAAAAGAACTGAAACTGCAGCTCAGCAGTGGAGCAAAAAGTGGGGCAGCAGTAATAAAAGGTGATGAAGTGACCCACATAGGGAAATCACAGAATAGACACAAGTATGACCTGTACACTACACTTACAATAAAAAACAGATTTACATTTACAGAACAATCCCAGATCAACACACTACTACAGCACGCACACACACACACACACACACACACACAGGTAGAGATGAAAAATACTTCCAAACAGCACGGTGGCTCTTTGTGATCACTTTTCATGTTTGCCCCTTTTTCTTATTCTTTCTGGGAACATTCACAGAGCTCTGTCAGACTGTGAGGTGACAAGGCTACTGCAAGTCCACAGTGACCCAAAAAAAGCAAGCACAACTCTGCACAATAGTGACACATCATGGAAAATCATATAAGGAACACTGCTACATTTTTAGGAACAATTTTCAGCTGTTGATTAATAGATGTTTGGCTTTGGGAAGTATTCACTGTGACAGTGGTCAAATATTCATTCATTTTCTGAGGGGAAAATGATACACAATACAATGGATACACATGCTGTATGTACGTAGTAGGGATCATTTGCTTATATCTGAGCATGCTCTATTACATCAGTGTTTTTTTAAATGTTGGGTTAGTTAAATTTTAAAGTACCTTTCTAGAAGTGCTAACATGATGAATCATGTGTTAACATACTTTGTACAATGTAGGTTATTCTATGTACGCACAATTTAGAAAAGTTAGTCAACAGCAATAAGTGATTTGGAATTAACTGTACTTTCTTCTCCTGTTTTTCTACAGGTTTATTGACGAAGGAGATAAATAGAAAAGTGTGTCCTTTTCCCACTCTCTCATTTGGATGAAGGACTGAAAAGTCAGTGTGTTACTGCTAAGCAAAAAGGATTAGGAAATGGGAGAGGAGTTTATGTTGTAGAAGGATGCTTTAACACGTTTGGCCACACAGGGGATCAAGCCTCTAACCTTCAGTTTGGAGACATCCTCTGTAACTACCAGGCTGCTCTTCAATAAAGTGGACTGCAGAAACTGCAAATAAAAAGACCACAAGGCCCAGAATCCTGCTGCAGATGCTAGAAAACAGAGGACCTGTTGCTACCTTTCACATACTCCTCACAGCCTAACCGTCTCCCTGCTACAGATATGGGACTTAAATAAGCAGATCCAACTAATCTCCATCTTTGTTACGGTGCCATGGAGACTGCGACAGAACTGTTGAACGTCCTGTGCAAAAACGAGACCAGTGAATAACAGTGAAATGATACACCTGAGACTGCACAGCTCAATTATGCAGAAATTTGGCAATATGAATCATTTTTGCTTGTACATAATTGTGCCTGCCAGACTGACAAAAATGGGCATAGGACTCTGTGGTAAATAATTGAAAGGTTGGGAATAGGTTCAAAGGAAGGAAAGACAGTAGTAGTTTAGATCAGCTGATCTAATCGTCTCATAAGGAATGATTTTTATTGATTGTCAAATGGAAAAAAGAGGTTTTTCTGACCTGTATAATTACATTAGCATCAAGTGTAAGACATGCTAGTTTTTGTCTTTGAAGTGTTTGAACTAGGTTGAGTTCAGCCAGGTTGCTTTCAACACTGATCAAACTTGTTTCTGATCACTAGCGGACCTACAAGATCTCTCCATCCACTACTAAAGCAGCAGGTGTTTGGGGGCCCTTCCAAATGCCAAGAGCAGGTGTATGTGTTGTCAGTAGTGCAACATTCACACTCTTTCTCTCCTCCATCTCCACTTCTCAGTCCAACCTCAAACAGTGAGAGCACCCAGGCAAATAGGGAGCAGTCAGTGTTGGACAAAAATAGAATTTGATGCCCTTGCATTCCCAAAGCCATAAATGCACAGCTTTAGCTGCTTGTTACTGGGTTTATGGAAGAGCCATTTTCTTTACCAGCTGGAGAAGGAATCACTAAGAATGAGGGAATTTATCATTACAATGAGAGCAGTTCTCATTATAGGGAAGTTTCCTCATTATACTGTAACGGCGGTGTAAACAACATGGGTGATAAACCATGCTCCATTCTCTACTGTAATTACCTTGAATTCACACTGAGCAAAAAAGAAGAGAGAAACCTTCCAGCTACATTTCAAACCGTTTATACTGTTTGGTCAGGATATAAAATTAGCATTTAAAAGATGTGGACATTATGAAACTTGTATTTAGAGTGGATATTATAATGAACTCAGTAACCTGAGCTGTGATTCCCTAATTAATAACACCAACATTTATAATATTTTTGGCATCAACATGAAACAAAATGCAACAAAATATAGCTCTTAAATGCTTGACGTAATTTTCAGTCATAAACAGATCTGTCAGACCTAAAGCGTGGAATGACTGTGCATAGTAAGTACTTGGGCAAATGGAGGACTGTGCTTTGGCTTGATTTGAATAAGCATCGTGATTAAGTGGTTGTTCTGTACATGTAGTGGGCTGAGGGATGTGGACCAGTCAGCTCCCCTGAGGGGGAGAGGAGGTTCAAGCCTTCCTGGCTCCTTCTGCACTCCCCCATTGACTGTCGGCTCTCATCCATGTCCACAGCTCCTTTAATTGACTGATTCCCTGACCTACGTTGAATACTTTGTACGCTGGGGGTTGGGGGTTATAATAATGACTTACAGTGACATGCACGGGGAAGAGTCGCTCCCTCGGCTATCACAGCTCACACCAACTGACTACAACACCGTCACAGACCTCTTGATTTAATACTTAATTTAAATCCTCATAATAAGCAGTAAAAGATGGTTCATTTAACAGAAAATATTCTTGGTCTGGAGTTGGGAAGAAAGTTTTACACGTCTTTCTTTAAAATCTAAAACTGTCAGAATTGTTGGATTTACATGCATGTAGGATAGAGAATCGTTCCGGTTACAACACATCTTTATATTATATACATATTTTGAGTGGTGGTAAATAATATCATCAGATTATGGTGTTATTATAGTGAAAGGAGTCTTTAAACCTCAAATGCCCTTTTTACCTTCGTGATGATGGTTTGCGAAGGCGCAGCAAACAAATTCTTGTTCAAAAATGTTTTCCTGACATTTGCTGAGCTTTGAATGAATACGTGAGAGCGAGAGCGAGAGAGAGAGAGAGAGAGAGAGAGAGAGAGAGAGAGAGAGAGAGAACATGAAATATCTTTTAAGTCATGTACTAAACAGTTTGTAATGTATTGTGTCAAGACTTTAAAGCACTTATCTATCTGATCTACGACAGTCAGGATACATGAAGGGAGTTCTCCACGCTTACACAGTGCTATTGTTCCCATTTGTCCACATTTATAAAAACTGTAGCATTAGTGACATTCTTACTGTGACTAGTGTTACACACTTCAGCTGGTTCTAGTTCATGTTCCTATCTATATTAACTGAGTCTCAGTCTAACCAGCCCACAAGAACAGAAGACAACCTTTCAAAAAGATTCAATTTAGAATTCTTGCAGCGTTCAGTGAGGATTATTTCCCTTTGAACAACGTCAGAAAAACAGAAGTCAGCTGTCAAATACTGACCAATGATAATTCTTCTAATGCAGAGGCACCAATTAGCTGGCATATCACAGCCTTCAAACAGTACAGAGGCAGCATGAGGATCTCTGTGATCCAGAAAAAGCTTCATCCAGTTGGTCTTCTTTGTCGCTGTTCTTCCGAGCCTCCTCCACTTTCTCTGACAGATCTGTTCAGACTTTGTGTGACTTTTGTTACCTCTCTTTTAGGGAGCGACTCGCTCTGACACACGTCGAGTAGCGTGCGAGTTGTGTGTACGGCATCAGGAAACATCCCCACCTAACTAAAAAGGAACCGTTTTAAAAGGAACGGAAATGTTTTTATCTTGTCATGCATTAGGGGAGAATTTGGATAATACTCTTCTTCTGTTTGCGCAGTAAATATGAAGCCAGTTAGCTAAATGTGTCCAGAGGGGACAAAGTCCACCTAGCAGCACCTCTACAGCTGGCTATCTTGTTTGTTTCATTTGTACAAAAACTCAAGTGTGAAAATGACTTGGAGAGTTTTGTGCCACACTATTTCACTGGTTGCCTAGCAACCATTTACAAAAACCATCTGGTATAATACCCCTATAAAACTTAACTTGTGTTTTATACTTTGGTTTTCAGTCTCTTTTACATCATCATCGTTGCCAGGACCACCTAAGGGTGACGCAATCTGAAACTGTGATAAGTAAACAAACACCAGATGAGACTCTTTACTAGGACGATTCTCTAAACGCCATGCATGGCTGCGCTTGTTTGTTTCTTCTTTGCCTTAGACAACAGAAGGCCTTTTCAAATTAATCTCAAGTGTCACATGCTGAGCTCACTTGATTTTTTGCTGCTGTGGTGAAATGTCCACACATTTCTCTTCCCCATGCCCCTACCTGCTTTTACTTCAAGAAAAAGATGGAGTAGAGTTAAACAAGGACAGAGTGGAAACTGGTACAGATTTAGGTTGAGCAGTAACAGATGACTTGATTCCAGTTCCCCCCCTGTTGTATATATTCAGTCAGACATAGACATATAAGAGTTACCAGTCAGAAAAAGAAACACTGACAAACAGTGCATGAACTGAGAAGGTGCTGTGAGCAGATGTTTCATCACTGTAAAGAAATGAAAAGTGAATAATAATAGTTTCACCAAACACAGTAAAGAAACAAAGCTCTCCAATATTAACATTTAAACATCAACTGTTGCGTTCTTTGTAATTTTACGTCCTCTCTGCTTTACTTGATTGATTAAACCAGCTCCATCTGTATGTGAGAGCTACAAATCTAAACAGATTGAGATTTGATCCACATGTATCTCTCTGATTTTCTCTGGGCAATCACATGCCCATCTGATATCCAGAACAATTATGTATTCCATACAGCCATGGAAGAGAAATATTTTTTTTGCATTTTTGTAATATGTTGCATTAGAGAACCACTTTTGTTCTGTGATTTTTGATGCAAGTACATTTTCTGATCATAGACAGAACGGAAATCATCTACAAGCAACACTAAACACTGGCTTGAAAATCTACAGCAACACACGGGTTGCAGATGCAATCAAACATAATCACTTTCTCTTGCAAAAATTTAAACATTATCTGAATATATAGTCAGTGATGACTTCCCCTTCATCCCATTGGAACAGTCTGTGGTTTTGTTTCTCAACATAATTTATTCTTGGGGGTATAGGATGGTATAGGATGGGGGTATAGGATGGAAAAACAACATTAACTCATCATCTCTTTACTCTTATGTGGTCATAATGAATCAGTAATACTGACAGGAGGAGGTACACTGTAGATTTATAGTATGTTTGATGTTCTGATTTGATGGTAGTGACTCATTGTTGTCACTAATGGCTAATGATAATTTTGACTATAATATTTTTTCAGAATATCTGAGGGGCTGTATGGTGATTAATATATTATATAATGATATAAATAGGATATTTTTACAGTTGCATTCAAAAGTATTCAAACCCCATTGCAAAGTGGGTGTAGTGGCAAAAACTGCAAACTTTCAGCTGTTTGCAATGATAATTGAATCAAACAAAAACAATTAACACAACTAATGTTACAAGAGATTGTAATGTTTAATGATTTCATAATAAGCATCTTCAGTGCTTTTCCTGTAATTACCTGCTGCAAACATGACGCATAGACAGACACCAGCTTCTGGTACCGTTCCTTATAACCTTAGTTCATTCCTTACGGCCAATGACCTCCAGTTTGCTTATATTGTTGGGTTTGCATGCTGCAACTTCCAAATCCCACCAAAGATTTTCCACAGGCTTCATGTTAGGTGACTGTGTTGATCAGGATGTTTTCTGCAACCAAGCCTTGGTGGACTTTAAGGGCTGCTTGGGATCATTGTCCTGCCGGAATGTCTAACGACGCTCAAGCTTCAGCTTCCTCACAGACGGCATGATATTTTCTCCTAGGATGTCCTGATCTTTAACTGAAACCCTCCCGCCTGCAAGTTTCAAGGAACCCTTTGAAACATTATTTGTGTTTAGCTATTTAAATTGTTCTTGTTTGATTTGTTCATCACAAAAAGCTGAACCCTTTGCAAATAAATCCAATTTACGATAGTGGTTAAAACATTTTGGGTGCAACAGTAGGTACTCCTTTTCAGTTTACTGGTCACATTGCCATCTATTAGACAATTATTTACATAAATCGTAATATATATATATATATATATATATATATATAACTGTACTCCTTCTCTATATTAGGCAGTTTGAAGAAAAGCAAACTAATTAAGTTGCACAACTCCTGTGTCTGCCCACTGTCTTATGTTACAGCAGCAATCTTAAAAACAATGTGAATAATTCCTGTGCATTTGTTTGGGTTTTGTAGCATCTCAGGCCTGAATGCAGTGAGAAGGTCAGCTACTGGTAACACACCAAGGACACCTACTCTGTATTGCTCTGGGAGTTTAGAATATAGAATATGAAAGGCAATATCCGTACAAGAGAATAAAGTGATGGTGATGGAATATGGGAAAACTGGCAGAAAAGGTAAAGGAAGCTTATATATTTCTGGGAGTTTAATATGAGTGAAAATTGAAAATGGAGAGAGGCAAAATTGCTCTAGCAAATAGGAGAAGAGCCAGAGGGAAACTTTTTATAACTAGGTCAGCTGATACAACACTTTTCTATCAAACAAATCAATGATAAAACTACTAAACTGAGATACGTAAAGCTGACTATTGTTTCTTTTTTACTTGTCCACATTCTTGACATTTGACACTTGACTTTCCTATCAGAAATGCCTAAAAAAACCTTGTAATTACTTGCACAACCCCATTTTACACTTTGCTCTTCGCATTCCAGAGCACTGCTCCTCTGTGGCCAACACAGACAATGATGTGCAGCGTATGGTCACAGCAGACCCTCTATTAATTACGCAGAGGTTGGAGTCATCACTTCACAACTCCTAATTAACAACAGATAAAAGGAGTAAGGAGTAGAATGGCATGACAGCAGGACAGGCTTTGGTGTCGAGCTGGCAGGATTCCCATTACAAGAAAGAGTGAGAACGAAACACGACAGCTGTAAATCAGCAAGTCCTGTTGTTTTCAGAATTCATTCTGAGAAACACAAGCTCAGGTAACCATGTGGCATATATTACATAAACTATACCAAACCTCCAAAGTCATTCATGCAATATGTTCACCACCTATTGCCCTCAATAAAAATACTATAGGGATCTTCTAAAAAATCTATCCATCTATCTATGGCCTCTACATCTGCCCGTCTGTTCATAATAATCTCCACCACTTGATGACATGAGGAGCAAAGACAAGAGGTGATGAAAGAGACCAGGCTGAAGGTTTTCTTCTTCAAAGTGGTACAGTTGATTTGCAGCTCCCTCAGTCTACTGGGCACTGAAGCGGGACTTCAGGGGCAGGTGTGTGATGATCTATGGAACCTCCTCAAATATAGATGTGATGTTACACAACAGAAGTTGTATCTACTGTACTGAAAATGATAATACTGTAAAAAAAAGAAAGAAAAAAAGAAGCCTAAAATACACTTGTTTGGAGAAGAAACATTCAGCTCTAACAGTGCTGGTTAGAGTCATAAATGATTTGGCTGCCAATATGCCAGTAACCTCTTTGACAAAAATATACAAACACTACAACCTGAACCTTATAATACTGATACAGTGTTTTTAAAAATGTAGATTATTCTCTTCTCTTTTTTCTCCCCTTCCATGTACAGGTTGGCAACAATGCATGAACTGGGGAACCCATAGCACAGCCACGTCTCTGTCTTACAGACGTGACTTTTACAAACAGAGACATAGCTGATTCATGAACCACTTCAGTTTACTAGGAAATATGACTTCATGATGACTCAACTTCCAGATAACTTCACCTGGATAAAGACTCTTCACCATTTATCAGTTTCTACTTCAACTAGTGGCTGACTACATTTCCCAGAGTGCCTCAGACAACATGTTCGAGCTTTGTTGCTCCACATACAGTGTGAGCTGCATTGCATTCTGGTATACTGAGGCTTTTTTATGTTGTTGTGAAGATGGGTATAGATAATAACATATACTTGTTGTTTAAAAAGCTGCTTCGAATGTCTGCTTCACTGAATAATCGTTAAACACTGGTGTAACATGGAGACTCTAGGTAGAACCTTTTTGCTTCTTGTATCTAAGTTTCTTCTTCTTGTTTCAGTGAGGAGCTGAGCGAACGGGAGCGTGTATCTGCATAGCTATTCCTGAGTTTCTATTCGGCTCCAGCTGAGTTGAAAGAAGTCATTTTCATCTTCAGTCACAGTCAGCCCATACCTTGCCCATTCCTTCCAGCTGTCCCGTTACAGCCAGCAGCGAATGTGTACATGGGTACATAGGCTCTCATCAACCTGCTCCACTGTTGTGTCTCACCATGCCCAAACCCTGATCTCAAAATAGAATCCAACCTCATTTCATGCCTCGTGAAGCTCTAAATTTGCACCAGAGGGGACGCCACATTTGTGATAGATAGTGCGAGTAAATTAAGAAAAGAACAAAGTCTGTTTGTCTGACAAATGTCTCACTTCCCAGTGGAACCTGACAAACCTAAAGGGACAATTTTTCAAACAGTGCGAAGGCCTAATCTTAGAAAACTTTCCACAGACTTAACTCACGCCTGGCAAACCTACCTGAGCTCTGCTTTTTAGGAATATATTTTACAACAACACTAGAGGCAGCAGTTGGCAACCAGCTCTCAATTTAGAGTAATATTATCTGCAAACATAAAAGGTTTTGGTTACTATATGTATATTGTTTTATTTAATGAATAAAAAAATTACCAATACCACCCAGTTCAAAATGATCTTAAGTGGTATCATGTGAGCTAAAATGATTTTTCTGTCCTAACTCTGAAGGACTCCTGAGGCATTACCTCTCCTCTGGTACTTAATGTAGAAACTGACCAGTGAATTTATATAGAGAGAGTCTGTGCTCTAATTTGTCAGTCAATCCTTCGTTATCTGAACCTAGACAATATAAATCTTTATTTTCGTGTTTCCCATACATGCTCAATGCATGTTGTGTTTTAATGAAGTATACACAATATATATATATATATATATATATATATATATAACCTTTCTCCAGAAGCCAGTGACCTTTTCTTTGATACATACATCAATCCCTCCATCTAGGACATTTTCAAAGTGGACTAAGAGTGTTTTTCAGGTGGTGAGAATTTCCTGATCTTCGCTCAGAAGAGAATTGATTACTGACACTCTGACTGTGTTTATGTGTTTATCAATATGCTGCGATGGAAAGAGTGCGAGAGGTGAGATGCCACAGAAGTCTGAAATAATACCCAGAGATAAGACATTGTAGATAGAAAGCTGAGCTTAAAGCTGGTTTCAAACAGGCAAACCCTGCAGTAATCATTTATATCTACTACATGAGAAGCAAGTCTTCATTTTACTTTGAGTCTGAATGTACTGTACACCACTCGTGGGAAAATGACTCACAGGCAGGTTTGATAAATGAACAAGGTTTTTATGCTGTGTTCGGAGTGTGCTTGACTCTGTTACATGTGCAGTTATGCTCAGAGTGCTATTCCAGCATCCTGTTTGTTTGTGATCCCTGCAGTTTCATATTCATGATATTGAGATGATCCATCAAGTGCACACAGAAAGCCACACAGCCACCTTTCATCCGTAGCTTCAGCCATGGCTAAATACGAGCTCCATTTTCCCTCTCACTCTGCTAACTCCTGCTCAGAGCACATACAGTATGTCAGCTTAGCATCACTTTGCGCTTTGCAGAGCTGTGCTCGGCCTCCCACGTCCCTTTCGAATCTTTAGTTATTGTATTTGCGAACCTTTTCAGGTTGTGCGTGTTAGAGGGTGCAAGCGCGATGCAATTGTGACCAATGTGTGACTAGTAGGACTTTTGTCCCCACGTAGCACAGCTGCAAGTAGGTGGGCTGAAAAAAAACGAAGAGCTGCACTGATGTGGAACGTGGCGATTTCAAATTTGACTTCAGGTTTGGTTATTTAAACACAGGGTTAAGCTGAATGAACCCAACATCTCTCAAAGTAAAAGCAGCAAAAGAAAAATCCTGATGCAACAGTGCAACTCATCTTGAAATATTTTATTTACAATATGACTGCAGTCCCAAAAAATATTTAGGGGACAGACTGTAATATGTAATAGCGATGTTTTTTTCTTTTCTAAGCATGGCCATGTTTTGGAATTAAACCCTCTCTTTCTCTCATTTGATGTGAAGTGTCTGTGGGCTTGTGGGAAAACAGACACTTGTGTCATAACTCTGATTCAGTTCAATAAAAACCCAACCACTCTACCAAGGAATGTGTTTTATAATGTCTGTTCTATTAGAATTAGATGATTTAATGGGGAAATATGAGTTACTTAGAGGATAACACGCTGTTTGGAGAGATGGAAATACATTTTTTAGAAGTGCATAAATTACCTGCGCAAACAAAATGATGGATTTACACTGTGGTTTAGGCAATTAAGCAAATGACATACTGGCTAGTCCAATTATTACTGTGCATACTAATAAAACAAAACCTGACATACTAAGGATAAAAAATTCATGAGTGTATAGTACATTTGACTACTATTACTCTGTCAGCCAAGAAAATATTCCTGTCTGTTGTGTTACAATACAAATTACCACAGTCCCCTCTACTCAGTCAGGCTATACGCAGCCTTGCTCAAATATTCCCTCCTTTGTCACAGCATCAGTAGTTGTGAAAGAATTAAAGACAAATTCAGATGTAAATGACACTATCCTACAGTGTTCAGATATTAAATATAGGTCTATGAATTCGGAAGTAGTCTTGCAGCTGTTTAATATTGCAGCCTCTCATATGAAATTCACAAAATTAGCCACCAGCTAAAGCAAAATCCTACTGAATGCTTTCACATCAGAGCAGCAGTAATACATAAATGAAAATAACACTGACAGTTATGTCTGTGATTAGTCTGCACAGCAAGACAGAGATCCCACAACACACAGATTCCACATGAAGCCACAAAGCTAGCGAAGCAAGACGGTTATTCATCACATCATCCAACCGGGATCAGCAGCAGTTACAGGTCATGCATTTAATGCTGTGCACCAAAAAAAAACCCGATGCAAATCTACTGAAGTGATACAGAGGAGGAAAATGAGTGGAAAACAAAAGCTGTGACAACTTCTTTTCAACAAATAATCAACTGCTCCAAGCGAAATTCCCACTGTCTGACTCCAACATGCTCCAGTCAATAAAGCATTCGCTCCACTGTCTGCAGCCAGCAAGAGCAACATATGCTTCAGCAGCTAATTCTCAGAGTGAGGGAGAGATGTAAATTTAGATTCTGTGAGAATAAGGAGATGGGCACCGCGGTGACTGGCACCACGAGTAAATGATTTTCTCATTGAGATGAACTCTTGTTTTTTTCCCCCCTCGTTGTGTGCAGCACAGACACTGTGATAATGATGATGATGAGGATAAGTAGAAAGACGCTGAAGTGCTGGGATTTGAGGAGAACACAACACGCTATCTTCCGCATTTGCTCGAAACATCTTAATGTGCCTTTGGTTGGTGAAATAATGTAAGCAGAGTGCTTTCCATCCTTCTGAAAATCCTCCCAGTAACAATACGTGAACCACATTTGTTTGCCCATATGTTAAAGTAGATGATTGCATGCTCTCACATGCAGCTATCTACCATATGTCTCCAGTTCTCTAACTCCCTCCACCCACAGCGCTAAACCATGTAAGTTAGAGCAAACCATCAAGCTACACCTTCCAAAACTCAGTGATACTTAACAGCACTTCTTGTTAAAGAAGCTCTCATCAGCACCACTCTGCAAACCAATGGTGTCAGTGCCAGGTGTGAGATGGACTAACAGCTTGGTTGTGTGGGCCAACAGTGCACATACTGGCGTGTAGGCTATCACTACATGTTCTACAGTCACAAGGGTTCACATCTCCCTGTGTGTTAGTGACTCACTCTTGTAGCTCGTACTCCAGGGTTGATATCCATAATAGCCGGTGATCCGCAATATCCGCTCTTCTATGGAGGCGCTGTTGATGTCCTCAACCGAGCGGGAGGACTTGAGGTCCTCCTTGATGGCCTCGTCCACCACCAGGTACTTGAGCTGTCTGAGCTGAGGGCTGATGTCCGAAAGCCTTCTGGGGCTCACGTCGGGAGATTTGTGCATCCCGCTGGGAGGAGAGAACAAGGGGGCAGCGGCGTTACTACACAAAGTGAGACCGCTTGGGAAAAGGGGAGAGGAGATTGTAAACCTTTTATGTAACGTGATAAAACAAGAGTTCTCCTTGGCTAAACCGAGTTGTATGCTCCACAGAGACCGGCTCTCTTGTACAGTACAGAAATCATCATCCTTCACTGGCCCTGCATCCGCACTACAACAGTGTAACAGACACTAAGCGAAAGTGACTGCTCCTGCAACTGTTGTGTATTATTCACTGTGCAGCTCCCATTACAGCCCTATAGGAATTTGAAACTAATGAATCGATCGTGAGTGATTTGAATGGATGGAGAAGAAGCACTTGTGACAGCTCCGGGCTTCGTCGGACGAGCACTGGAGCACAAAACTGAACCCAACCGACTGTCTTTTTTATCACACTGGCGAGATAAATACTCAGATTCTTTGTGTCCAGTGGTTGAGATAAAACAGAGGAAGAAGCTTTAAATAAAGTTTGATGTACCTGACAAAGTAGCACAGTGTTGACCTGACAGCATCTCCGCTGTTATGAAACCGAGAAAAGCGGTCTGCTCCTTTAATCAACCACATCATTTTTTATATAACTACAATCCGACTCCCAACAATTACTATTAGACTATAAGAATAGCGTAGTTGATTTGGAAACATTGAGAAAATACACAGAGAGTCACAGTTAGCAGCTGCACTTCATTAATACCACTGCCCAATAAACTTACTAATGCACCAATGCAATCAAGTGCGCAACAGGTGTGGTCTGTCTCCTGTCGTTCGGCAGCAATGCATTTGTAAAAAAAAAAAGTTGAAATGTCTTACATCGGCATCAAAGTAGTAGGAGGTCCAAGGTAGCACATACAGTCTCGGTGTGGCCGTGCCAACCGGTCCCACACAGTGCCCTCTCCATCCCCGAACATCCTCAAGACCACTGACGAGGGCAGCTGCTGTAAATCTAAAGCCTCTTCGAGCCTGACGGAGACAACGCCATCGTCCTGCTCCTTCTCACCCCCGACCAACATATGCCTGGCCACCACAGCGCACAGTTTCAACATTTATAGGGTGCGCTCTGCTCTGGATGCTGCTGGGTCCAGGAGTCACTGCAACACCGCCATCTACCGGATTCACTGGAATTGTCCTCATCTGTGCTCCTACCCAGTGGTATCTAAAACATCACATCAGTACCATGAAATCTACCAGATGGGTATGCAAAGTATTTCTGAAGCTGGTGGAATATAAGATTATTTGTAGCTGAAGGGTCAGAAAAATGTATTTTTCTGGTTCCGTGGCTCAGAAAATCCAAACTATAATCTATGAAGTTAACACAGATTAGCAGCAGTCATCCTTTGCAAATGAGCTTTTGCCTGATTTTTTCATTGGAACTGTCACATACAGACGAGCACAGCGAGTTGTCACTTGGCTCAAGCTGTTAAGGAAAAAAAAAAGACAACGCATAAAGTTACTTTCAAGTGTGAAATGCATGTTTTTATTTGAGGCTCAGAACAGTAACGGGTGTTCTGGCTGGTGAGGTTTTTACTCAAAGTGCTGTCAGGAAAAAGCAGATGGGAAACGTGAGGAAGAAACTGTCTTGATGATCTTATCAGCCGTCTTACGTGTTGGGAAATAAATGGCATTAGCTGTGCATCAGTCTCAGTACTCGTTTGCGTTCATGCATAGCTGTGTCGCACTGGTGTGTTTTGCAGCACAAGTACAAACATTCCTGTGCTCTTACTAGACAGCTTTTCCCAGCAGCTACCACTTCAGAGCGATGCAACAATTCATGGGCCAGTGGGGTCCCCTTTGGTTTATTATTCATAATCTACTTTTCCTAAGGTGCCCACCAGCATTTTAAGATGATGACAGGGCCTGTATTTCAAACGTCTGGGTGAACAGAGGTAGAAATGAAACAGTAGAATCTATTCAGTACAACAGAATCAAAGAGAATTACAGGGATATGGTTGATTACATCCAATCAGAGTTATGCTTCCAGCAATTGGGTAATTATTTTCACCGGTGGTGATTATATCTACTTGGAAATTAAAATCAAGTATCTGTCTTTATTTCCTTTGCTCAGATGTGTGAGCTGTGCAACGAGGCACTTATTGAGTTGTATCCCTCAGGTCAACGCCTCCCATCGCTCAGCTGAAGCCAAATCACTTTTCACCTTTCAAGTTTCCTGCTTTGGCCAAAACTAAATAATGTGGACACACACACACACACACACACACACAAACCTCGTAAAAACACTTGGTATAAACGGATTGCTGATATGTTCACGTCATTGATGGCAGCCAGCACAATATCTTCCACTTCAGCAGACCTCTGATAGTGATTTAATTGGTGCTGCACTCTTTTCTAAATATGGCTCAGATATGAAGTAAAAACCCAAAGCTCAAGGCCAAGATACATAAAATCAACAAATAAAGGATGATACAGATTTTCTGCTTCACGCACCACCGATTAAAAGACTAATTAAAATAATAATTTAGTCACCAGATACATTACACATTTCAAGCAGTTCATGTATTTTCATAGTTCCAGTGGCCGATAATGTGAAAGCTCTCTCTATCCTTCATCATCACCTCAACGTTTAGCTTTTGTCTGTAACCTCAAAAACTTGTATGTCAGCTTAGTCAGACACAAAACTCTGCGTGTTTGAAACCTTTCGTTATTTCCTCAGTCATTTCCATTATTTCTCTTATTCTCCTGTGTTCAGTTTCATAGCAATTTTAAAATGTATGTTGTAAAACCTCTCTCTTCTCACCATTAATATTTAATGCAGCTCTCAGCCTGGAAACAGTACCACAGTCTACTACTGATTGGCCAGTGCAGGAAGAGAAGTCAATCTCTGAGCCAGTGAAAAAAGGTCACATCCCTTACTGTATATTTAGGTATTTTATATATATATGTGTTTTTATAAACATTTATTTCTAATTACTGACGGTTTTGCTGACATGGGGAGCAATTTATTGTTGGGATCCAGAGAGACACATCGGTTCCTACGGTGCTGAAGAAGGTGTTTCAAGTTGAAATGTTGTTTCCACCAGGAGGAAACACAATACTCCTTTGTGTATTTGCCACCCTGTAGTCCCAGAGCCTGCATGATCGCTTTAGAGTGTATTCGTTACTCAGCTGCCATTATTAGCAAATGGTGACACGCATCTGGAAAGTAACACAGTCTCTACGGATGAGAGGACCTCCTGATGCTATCACGTGTCAACATTGTGAAGCAGTTTGCCACAGGCAGGCGATTGGCATCTTGTGTCGTGTTTTCTGTCCAGCTGTAACTGCCCTGATTTCCATTCTCAGATATTACCTTTTTCAGTTTCGGTGACAAATGAACCAAGACAAAAAGATATGATGTAAGCTCTGGATGTATCCATGTATATGCTCTTCTCTGTTGCGCTTGTATTCATATATAAAAAAACAATAACACTTTATATACATTTTATACACTGAAGACGTGAAGTATCATAGAAACTGCTTTATTTCTGCATAATTTACTGCCTGCATGTAAATCCTCTTACTTTTGTGAGTTATAAGTGCACATCTCCTGTCATAAACATCTACTTTGTATTTGTGAGAAGGGATTTGACGTAATTGGTCAGTCCATGTTGCAAAGGAAAAACTCATTAAGTCCTGAAGGTTGCCTGACATTTGTCACTTGGAACAAGCGATTGCCTCTTGTGAATATTTATAACCAATTATTTTCAGTGAGTTTTAGGATGTGAAGATTGGGTGAGAAGGAAGAATCAGATTTTCACATTATTGTAAAGGCAGTCTAATACAACTAGACAAGACATCAGTCAGTATTGTGCCTTCTTGTGCTTATGGTTTGATTCAAACTGTGTGAAAGTCAAAGACACGCAGCTCTTTGACTTTACTCATCCAATCAGTTGCCACAACATCTTCTCAGCACGTTTATCATGCTTGCTCAGCTGGATATCATATTGCGATCTGATTAACCCCATATGTCAGCTTTAGCGAGATGACAAAGTGGAAATGACAGAAAAACATGCCCCACAAGTTTCTTTATCTGTTTCAGCATGACTGATGATGTTTGACTGTCATATTTCCCCTTGTCCCTTCTTTCATCTGTACACATCCAGCACCCAGTAAATGTGCGTGCATCTTCTTTGTATGAAGCATGAGGGGAGCTGACCATACATCCTAATGTTCTTCAGACATAACACGATGCAGAGATAGAGATTTCACTGTAGAATTGTTCCAAGAGTGAGAGAGATGAGAATGCCCATGCCTGCAGCACCCTTCGTCTCTTTTCCCCTCCCTTCCTCTAGTCTTGTCAGTTTGTTACACCTCTTAAACATTTAAGACAGAGTAAACTGGGGCAGTGTGTATATGCTGCTCAACTTTTGCAGTGTATATGCGTGTACATATATCTGCTGGATCTTTAATGCTACAATATTTTATTCGGTATTTTGTTTTTTAAGGCTCAATAATATACATAACCCTCACTACTACCCTCCTTTTATACCAGCAAAATGAAAGCATAATGTTTGCAGTAGCAAATGAGAGCGGTTACAGACTTAACAGAGGGAAATGTTTGTGCTTGAGGCCTCCTGCATTCCCATAGTCCCAGCCTATGTGTCAGGATATAAATAGAGTTGCTCCAGCATCAGAAAGTGGTGCTATAGGGTAGATACATGTCGACGCCTCAGTGCTCCAAACCCACTCCCTGTCCTGAATGACCCACTGGATGAGTCCCTGAACCACTGAGGTCTGAGGAGTCAAAGCTACAACAAAGAACTTGTTGTAAATCCTGACAAGAAATGTCAAGCATGACAAAGTACACTTGGGTGTTTCTGTGTGTGTTACTCTTGGGCTTTCCTGGACTGGGTGTTTGATCCATGCACAACGAGCTGTAAATTACCAGTCTTGCATTATTTGTGCAATATGGGTCCTAAAGCCAAATTCAGATTATTTAAAGAATAGCTTTTGATTTAGATGTTAATGATGAATCTCTCACTTTAGCAAAAATAATTTAAAAGTAAGGCCAAATTCCTTTTATCTTCACAGCCCAGACAGCTTCCTGTGTGCATATAAATGATGCAAAAAAAAGATCAAATAGCAATATTAATGACAAGACGTGGCTGGTAAATTTCAATCCAGTGTGTTAAAGTGGGCCTTCAGGGGATTGTCCTGTTCTGCATCAATACACCCCTGACTGACAGCCTGGCTGCATCTACTGACAGTGGTACTGTATGTGCAATTGCGTGGGTACAAATTAAAAGCTAATAAAGCAAGGAAAATGTGAGGTAAAAGTAAAGTTCAGCTTAACCTGGTCACATACTAAAGTTGGAAGGTATTTTGCTGGAGTCGCTCAGAACAGCTCGTGCATTCAGAATATTTGTTCTTTACACATGCATAGACATGAAGAACAAGAACCAAGAACAAGTGGCCTTAACTCAGTCACAAAAGCATCTATTCACATTTACTAGACTGCAGATTCTCCAGAAGGGGGCGCTGTTCAGTCATTATAAATCTATAAATTTGCTATTGCAAAGAGCAGCAGGAGATAAACACCCTGATTGGAAAATCAAATAGTTGCTAAATCAAATGTAAACTGCCACCTGCAGGCAATGAAGGAAACAGCTGCACTTTTATGTGATTAAAACATAAAATTAAGTTTTTCACAAAAGCAACAATGATAAGAAAACTGCACTTTTATGGCGACTACGCTTAAAATGTTACTGCTGGTACTGTTAGTGGTCTTGTTTTTATTAAAAAGATGTCTCCAGTGCATACACTGAGCAGGAGCGAGGAGTCAGTTGCGTGCAGGTCTGTTGTTGTGTTGTTGTTGTTCTGCTTTCAGTCTTGTCTGTGATTATTTTTTCAAAAGGAGCACATAATATATACATTTAAGCAGATTACATACCTGAAAGCACGGATTCTGATTTGACATCAGTGATTAGTTACAATCATTCAGTAAAAATGAACAGACTCAAATTCTATTCAGCACCGATTCTAAATATGGAGGATTTGTCTGCAACGGTTATTTTCACTTATTGTAAACCCAGAAGCAATTGTTCTCTCACAACGTGCCCCCAATAAATACTTTGCCCGGAGCTGTCGTCTCCTCATCTTTATTCAGGTAGTTAAAGTTGATAACATGGATGTCGGCTTAGTTGCTCTGCAGTGTGAGGTGCCTGCATAGACTTAAATACAACAAGAAATACAGCTCCCGAATAAAATAAAGCGTTGCATCTCTTTAATTAAATTTGCTCTCTGCATGTCACCTATAACCATAAAACATAATACTGTAATGATGAAAAAAAACAACTATATACCATATATTTAAATGGGTGTTATGTGCAGATTTCTTTGTGTGATATATTGGAGTGATACCAAACCTCTGTATTCTGGATGTTGTTCTTCACTGGTTCTTGTAATAAATCTGTCTGTTAATCTGTTAACAACTGACAACCTCTGCTCCTTTATGAAGTGACACATATAATGAGTCTGATGTGCCAGTCATTGCACTTTATACTCAAATAAAAAAAGCATTTCCTGTCATCACTGGCTGGACCATCTGCAAACCTCTTCCTTCTCTTAAACTGCGATTAGTGCTCTTCTCTGAAGGAGACACAGCTGTGCTAAACATCCACACCCTGGATCAGGTGTGTTCTGACAATAAGAGGTTGGGAGATACCAGTTCACTCCGCCCTCATCTAAGATCAGATTGCCAGATTCCACATCTCTCGCCTGGGTGTTTTCCTTTGAATTATAGTTTCATTGTAAATAGATGTTAACATAATCACACAGCTGAAACTGCTACCAGTGCACAATAGCCATGATCAGCCGGGTTTCACTGCCTTTGGCATTACGCACGTGTAGAGTAGCAGCTCTGAATAACACTACTGTAATAACACTGAGCACAGGTTAAGTAATAATAATGCAACACTTTATTTAACACACACTGATATTTGACAGTACATGGATTCACTTCTTAGCCTGAAATTAACTGTACATAAAACCTTGGTGCTTGGTAATCCTGTATTATGATATCGGTACTGTAACACTAAAAATACTCAACTGAGGACATGTATCTAATGTATTTACATAAACCCAGGAGTCCAAATATTCCAAATGAGTTTTGTCAGCATAAATAAATAATGTCATAATGTCAATGTGCTTCCATTTGTAATCCTTGACACAATGTTTATTCCCTGAACAAACCTACTTTACCTGACAGCCCTCCCCTTCAGGACAAACTGCATGCGGATGATGACATATACTAATGTAAACAGTAACGCTGAAGGGCCACAGCCTCGACGCCAGTCTATTTAATGTATCTACAAAACACTGAAACTTATCTTACAGTTAAAGAGGAAACAACTTGGCAAAATTCAAGTTCTTCTTCTCAACAGACAGTATGAACAAACTGACATGAAGGCCCACAATGGTGAAAAACTACAATCTCACTGATCTATAAACTAAACTATTTATGATCAATGAGTAACACAGAAGCTGTTACAGTCAAAGGTATTTCTGTGTGTTCATGACACCTTGCTGCACTTCATCTGTACACACTGCTTCACATAAACTCGTCAGAGACAACAGAGCAGCAACATGTGCTGCTGCGCTGTGGTCAGGTCTTGGAAGTCACTGTAGCAAACAGCATAAAAATAAAAACACACATTCAAGACTTTTTAAAAAAAAGCTGCAACTGTGTCTTGATGTGGCAGAGCAGTAGAGAAAGATGAGGTCAGAACTTGATACTGAACTTTGATACTAAATGCAAGTGTTTCCTTTGAATGTCCTAAACGGTACAGATGATAAATACAGTTAGTGTGCACTACAGCAGTGTGCTACACTGGAAGGGTTTGTGTCTGTCTGATTATTAAAGGACGGATAATTGCATTAAACTAATGCTTCACGACATTTTACCTCCAGCTAGACACATATTTGTAAAATACACAGGAGTGTAATCTCAGTTTCATTACAAACTTGCAAATGTTTATCCACTGGTTTAAATCTCAATCATGAAAAATTATCCTTGGTTGCTAAACATATTAAAAAAGTGATGATGTTTTAGCTTCACTGAATTTCTAGTTTCAAGTTTCCTTCATGTACCATTTCAAGTACAGAATTAATTTCCTAAGTTAACAACATTTTGTAAACTTTCCTCATGTCATATTTAAAAATATACATTTCTACATTCAAATGTAAGATGTAAATACAGCAAATTACAAATAAAATAAAATAGTTGCTGTTCTTTTCTAGTTTAGAGAAATTCTTTTCAGATCATCCAGAACATGTTTTCATTCAAAATATATCCTGTTTCACAGAGGGAATCTCCAGAACTATGTCCTTTTCCTTTCAGAGAACTCCCCAGCATTTTTTTACTGGACTGCTCCATGGATCCACTCTATGATCTCTGGCCAGCCATCCCTCTGTGCTTCCCTTTTTAACTGTGACTAACCTTACTTCCCTTTTCATACAGCCCAGTGCAAGTTCAGACAAATCAATAAATTATAGTGCATAGCATCACACGTGGACAGCTTTAAAGTAGCACTGCAAAAATGTTGAGAAAATACATGTATCTGCATAAAACAATATTTTCCCTCATCATGAAATGTGACATTGTGGAGTGCAACCAGAATAGTTCACACCTTTGTAAAAATGAGCCAAAATGCTGCACAACATAGACTGTAAAATGACATTATTTTGTGTAAATATGAAAGCTGTTTTAAAGGCTTTCATATTAGAAATGTCACAGTCACAGTCAATTCTTTTTATCATTTGTTCAGGATCAACTGAAACCATGGGAAGCCCCCGAAACTGTCAAAAACTTTACACGACAACAAACTTTGATCACTGTGCAACAAGCAGTGCCAAGAAACATGGCATTTTATGGAACATTACAAAATCTCCTGTCACTAATTCATTTTAAAAAGTGCAGTCACTTTCATGTTCGGGCTCATCTTTAACATGTGCTTTGATTCTAGGTGGCACAGTACTGTACATCCAAAAACATTTATCTGACTATGTACAGTCCACATATCTGTCAAGCAACTCTATTTATAAGACAGATACATATTGTATTTATGTCATATTTTCTGACAGACTACAGAAGATTGATCTATATAATTTATCTACGTTTAAAAGCCGAAAATGACCAATTACTGTCTAAAATGTTTCTAAATATGCAATACATAACAAAGAGCTTTTTGAAGGGAGCTTAGCTCGTTTCTAATTACTTTTGAGGCTTTCATTTTATGCCTAATTAATGCACAAACATCTTTGTCTCTGCCACATATAAATATCTTGTCAGTATTGTGTTTCGGTAAACGACACTATTCGCTTGATCTGAACAGTCTGAACTAGTTTTACTATTAATTACTAAAATTTGCAGGGCTGAGATGTGCACAAAGCCTGTGGCTGAGACTTATGATCTACTCATTTTACCTAATAATATTCTTCTGTGTATTACCTCCCTACTTTCATCTGTCAATTGCTCTGTCGGTGTTTATTGGATCATGGGATCATCATTGGGAGAAGCCAGTGTCGGGACACTAACAAACGGCTGAGTTTTGTCCTCATTGTGGGTTGTGGCTCCGCTGGAGACAGTGGTGAAGGACAGGTGGTCGTGCTCCAAAATGGCGAGGCGGTCCTGTGGCTTCTCCTTCTTCAGGTAGAACATCTTCCTCAGCTGCTTCAGTTGTTGCAGCTCGCAGAAGGTCTCCAGCACCACCAGCATGACTATGAGACCCAGGATCAGGTAGACTAACAAGTCAGACACACAGATGAGGAAAGGAAACATGAGGAATCAGCTGCAGTTAGTACAAATCAAAAACAAACCACAGTCACACACTTCATTAGCCCTGACAATGTAAACATTCCTCCTTTTATTTGCCTTAACACAGTTTATACTGTTCATAATTTAAACTATTATTATATTACTTTAGTGTTTTACTGGAGCTGCTGATGGATTTATACGACTCCTTATTTTCATACAGTAGCACAAAATATTTTAGTGTAAGTCATGCAAATGGAAAAACAGTAGTAATGCATTTTTTCCTTATCGTCCCAAAGCATGTTGTGTAAATACACTGACACAAGGTGGCAGTGGCCAGTTAAGAATGCTACCAAGAACCAAGAAGTGGAGTGTGGGTTTTGCTGAATGGTTAAAAAGGAGAAACACAGCAATGGTTTCAGGTTAGACTGGAAATTCCCCATTCAGACATAAATATTACTTGATCAGAGTCTTTGGTAGCATGCAACTGTATTAGAACCATTATCATTTATAATGGGAGATGTGAGGACTATATGAGTAATACTTCCTACCTACACAGGTGCATTTAAAAGTTCCTTCTTCCTTATACACAATCATCTGGCATTTGCAGCAGATGTCATGTGGGCTGCTGTATATTTGCATTTACGCAACAGTCCTTTGTTTGGCTTCAATTAATAAAAGTACATCATAGCATGTGCAGAGCTGGGCTACACCCTAAATGCAAATCACGAAAACGGAGACAGCTTATCCCCAAAGGCACTGGCAAGGTCCAGAAACGCAAAAATGTAAAAACAGCACATCATTTGTGGCAGACTGTGCTCAGCTCATCTGCTTCAGTGCAATGATGTCACCGTCCATGTGGACATGTGATTTTTCACAGAGGAAGTTGTACAAATGTGTCCATTTCTACGAACAAAAACATTCTGTCACAGCTTCCTCTCCTCCTACAGACTGACACGCAGCGTCTACTGAATGACGTCTCTCTGGCTGTTGAGTGCTGCACACCCACATGCAGGTGACAATTCGATGGAGTGGCGTTCGACATTCACGCACACCCACAGCTTCCCAAGATGTCCATGGGTTTATTCTAGTTACTTTTGCCCTGACAGCATGCTGCACAAGTCACCCAGAAAATGCACTGAGTGGCTTGCTGCTCTCCATTAGGCCGTGGCCCAATTTTTATCCTGCACTGCTTGTTTTGTTTTATCCCATGTCAAAAAAAAATTTTTTTTCAGCAGCTTAACAACATCCAGGATGTGGGAAAAGCTTCCTGCACTTGCATTGTTTAGAGGTTTGCAGTAATATTGCAGAATATATGATTCCTGTATCTGCGATTTTAAAATCAACACTGATGATTCCTACAGTGCAGTAAAACAGTAAATAATTCCAAATGCTGTCTAACACCTGAAGCTTTGTGCGCAATAGTTTTTTCCTGTAAGTCAGGGCTCAGCTGAATCTTATCTATCAGTGTACAAAATAATAAAACTGCATATCTGAGTACTGTCTGCGCGGCTTATCTCACGTACATTTTCTCTAAGCAGGTAAAAACAACCCACCACGGTAGAGCAAAGTTCGCCATCATAAAACCTGCTATATGTAATATTCTCACACCAGTAAATCATTACAACATCAATTCTATGTCACAGGGACAATTTCACTTTTTTTCCTATTATCCCTATACTACATCTCAAATAATGTGACATACATTAAATAGGATTTCCGGTGGCTTTTATTGCTGGATTGTTTTATGGCTCAGTAAGAAAGAGATGCTGTTCTAGCAGTGCAAACTAAAGAAGCAGTAACGTCCTCTTTGCAACAGGAAACATTTGAGTTTGTGAGAAATGTGAACAAAGGGCACTAAAAATACCACTGCTGTATGTCTGACATCTGAAAATAATATGTTTTTGTTACTGCGAAGATGATCAAAGTAAAAGAGTTTCTCTTGATAATGACACAGGAGGAAAAACTTTGAGACCTTACTGCTACAACTACCACGCCACAGAAATAGCTCCAAATGAAAATAACCGTCAGCACTCACCGGTGATGCCCACTTTGTAGAGTTCCCTGAACTTCTGATTAGCTGCCTCTCCAGGTACATAGTCTCCCAGGCCGATGGTGCTGAGAGAAATGAAGCAGAAGTAGAAGGACTCCAGGAAGTTCCAGTTCTCCTCCAGCGCTGAGAAGATGGCAGCAGGGATGAGGAAGAAGCAAGAGACGGCCAACGTGGCGAGCAGCGTGGCGTGGACGATGGCCACCAGCGGCTTGGACACGCCCCAGCGTAAGTGGATGTACATGATCGGCCTCCGTGTGCTGAACACCATGATCCTTTGCACCACAGCGGTGAGGAAGAGGAGGGTGAAGGGGATGCCAATCACTGAATAGATGATGCAGAAGGCCTTCCCGCCATCTGACAGAGGTGCTGTGTGACCATAACCTGTAGGAAAACAAACACGACCCAAAACATCTCAGTTAGAATCATGAAAGCTGCTGATGGATGATTTTCTATTAGACCTATCAACTGTCACGAAATATTAGCAGCCTTTGATCTGACTGTGAACGGATGACGTGAAGCACAGGTTACTACTAATTTAAATGATGTTATATATAGATCATTTTAAACCGTTGTGATGTTTCTGCTCTATTGAAGCAGGACTCACAAGAGTCCCGCTGACAAGAACACACACACGAGGAAACTGCAGGAAACTTGTGCTTGTCATATATGTTGCTAAAATCAAATCACTTTCAGCTTTTGTTGAAAGTGTGAATGAAATAAACATACAAACTGATTGTGAACTGAAATGAATGTCATCGTAGTGTCAGAGGTGTCAATCAACAGCAGGTTTGTGATGTGTGTGTTTGTCATGACTTGTCAAGTGCTTCACAAATCAATAAAAGCACAAAGTTCAAGACTATCCTAAGAACAAAACTATTACAAAGAATCTGACCTCTGTTTCAGCTGGCCTCTGTTTAGCCATCAATGGATTTACTGTTGAGATGTACACAAGAGGCAAAGAGTTTTCTGCAGTCAGGGAGACACTGCAGTACAAGGTATCTGCACATCCGGTCTATGAAACGACAGATAACTGCTGCCATGTCGTCGGTCTAACGGTTCTCAGATACCCTGCCTGTCAACCACCTGCAAGTAGCTAACAGTTAATAAATTGTCAAAATGCCTAAAGAAACTAAATATGTCAACAATTTGTTTACAGGATGTGTCTATAAACAAATAGTGGGAAGAACTTGTCAGCTTGACTGACAAGCTTCTGGATGCCTGTTTCTCAATGGGACATGGAACATGCTTTAACTTCACTAGCTAAACACATCTAACATGCTTTCATTTCTAAGTATAACAACAGCCTGGATGTTTTTTTTGTATATTGTGATATACATCAACGTGATGAACCAAAGGATATCAAAATGTGCTCTTGGTAGCTTGTAGTTACCCTACAAATACCGCATTCATTGTTTACTACCTGCTTTGACGTAACAAGTAGGCCATAGGTTTGTGTGGCCTACTGGTGGCTCAGGTATTACACATGTGTGAGAACACAGATGTTTTACAGACATGTGGGGGGGGGGGGGTTGTTCTGATTAAAAACATTTTGCTGTGCGCCTGGTTCGGCTTGCAGCATCACCTTCTCTGTCCAGCGGTGACCTGACTTACCTGTGGTGGACAACACGGTGCTCGCAAAAAACAGCGCAGAGGTGAAGTCCCAGTTCCAGTTAGCAGAGGCGTTGTTGAGGATGGAAACTCCGTAATTACTCGCGTCCAGTGCTTTCTTTAGAAAAAGCTCAAGACGCTCCTCGGACAGACATCCATTTTCCTGTAGGAACTGTTTTTTAATGGCCCTCAGCTCCTGGCGCAGGAGGTCTTCGTAAGGCAGCTCGACCGAGGAAAAGACAACAGCGCCGAAAACGAGATAAAGGAGATAGCCCAAGACTAAAGACACAAAGTACCACGTCGATTTGTGATTCTGTATCAAACGCACACACGAATTGCTGGCTAGAGACTGGAGCATTTTCAACCGGTTTATCACTCCGGAGTCAGAGGTTTAGATAAATATAATAAAAATAACGCTTTCGATGACTCCGCTCGCGTGTTATGTTGCCCAAATCTATCCAATAGATGTTGTTAAAGACGAAGCTCAAATGAGGATTTTTCTTCCCCGTCCGTGAAACCTGCTGTGGCACTTGGGGCTTTCAGGTGCAATCGGAAATGTCAGTACTCCATGGTTAGAAGAACAGTGTTTTGATGAAAGATGCTGCTCTCACGTGCCACTTTATTAGGGCCCAGCCGACCACCTAATGTAACATAGCAGCTCTGCTATATATTCTGCTTTTATCTAATTTGTTGTTGAAACTGTCAGAAAGATGGTAATTTTACTATGTGCATACTATTTGTTATTATTATATTATTTATTACTATTAAGTCGTAGTGAGTGGTGGAGTCAGTGTGTTATATTAATAATAGTTTCTGATATCTTGGCCACCCCGTCTACATAGATGAGGGGGGCAAAAAGTAGAGTCCATGGCAGATCTGCTGTATTGGATTGCATTGGATTGTCCAGGTGTACCTAATAAAGTGGCCAGTGAGTGAAGGCTACCTCACTTGTGAAGTTGTTGTCGTTGTACACGTCATGAACAGTCCACTAGTCATGCTGATGTAAAACGACTTAAAAAAATATGTATGTACATTCACATGAATGTGAAAACCCCGACTTTATGATAATTGTTTCTCTACCGCAATATTAGGCTCCGGAAAAGCTGGGACTCAATTTCTGAGATTATACAACTTATTTAAGTGAATCATAGCCTTTCCAGTTTTACATTATTTGTAGAAAACAAACAAACACGAAGTTAATGCCTCCTAGATGTAGAGTTGACATATTTCCGAGCTTCAAATGATATCCTGAAGGCACCAAATGATGTGCTGGCGGCGAGTCGGTGTGACGCAAGAGCTCTCCTCTCTCCTCCCAGGTAGTCTGGTCTGTGAAGACGTTTTCGGTTTCACCTCAAAGCCATTGAAAGGCGTCAAGCTGTTCACACTGTTACCAAAGAAGGTGGACAGAGAAGGGGAAGTTAAACCGCCCCGACACGCAGAATAGAAAGCAGACTGGGTGTAGAGACATACGGGGTGTGGAAAAACTGAGAGAGATCAAGAGGGAACTGGCCCATCAGGCTGCAGATGACAGAAGCTTTAATGTAATAAATAATTAGATTAGCCTAACTGCAGTGGTGAATATATTATATTTACCCTGCTTTAGGTGTTTTCTTCATTTTTGGTGCTGCATCTAAAACTGAATAAGGTCACTAGTCTCATCTCATTGTTCCTGCAGTCTACACAGCTGTTATTTTTTTTTTGTTTACAGTACAATACCTTAAAGTATTTTTAGTGGTTTGAGTGTCTAATTTGTGTGTATATGAAACGCTTATCCCCTAAGAATTGTTCTAAATAAAGTTTGAATTAATGCATAGAGCCACATTTGGTTAAACAGTCAGTTGTAGCAGTTTGAAATTTCCACTGTACTATATAAGATAAGATAAGATAAGATAATCCTTTATTAGCCCCACAGATAAGAAATGTCCATCGTCACGGCAGAAAGTGGACAGTACAAGATAAAAGCAACAAACATTTAAAAACAATAGAATAAAAACTATATCAACAGTACAGTAAAAAAAAGTACACTATACAAACAATCTAAAAATATAAATATGGATGAGTGCATTGAAAACTATAAATGTCTATATATGAATATGTAAACTTTATGAGTCATTTAAACAGTGATAATTCATCATATCAGTCAAGAAGTCACCAAATGATTCAGTGTGACTGTGCGTTGTGAATAAAAACAAGCGACGGGTCCCTGCGCAGTATGACCGTAAATGACCTATTCGGGTTGCCGTAGTAATGCAAGACTGTGGCACTCCTCCTCAATGAACGGTGGAAAGATGGCGACGGCATACGCACTAGCGAGAGTCAACTGTGCCGGTGGATAGAAAGTGCTCCAAAGGGACCAAAATCCGCCTCTTTTGCAAATATTTCACGGTGCAAAGTCTGTCTGATATCGCTTAGACATGGTTTAGCCCATGCACGGCTAGGAAGAAGAAGGCACCGCTTTGCTATGGAGCCTCCGGATCGTAACAAGCCCAGCAGGTATGCGAATTTGTTGAACAGACACTACACCATCAGGACCTCGCACTTGCCAAATAGGGAGCTGAACGTGACACTGCAGTCAGCTCTATGGGATTGCGCATCCCTTAGAAATCGGCTTCCTGTCAAATAGTGATCCGCGGGGCAGTTAGTGTATTTGCAAGTTGCAAACTTTTTGGAGCAACATTTTCAGTCGCGTTTTGCTGCAGATATTTGCCTCCCAACCAGTTCTCGGTTCTCGGAGAGGAAGGCAAAATGCTCGCCCAAAGATAAGGTAACATTAGAAACAGCCATCAACCGCTGTAGCAGTGCAACAGGGAGCCAGCTAGCTAACATCCCCTGTTAGCTGTCGCTTGTCAGTTTATTGTTCACCCGTAAGTTCACGAATAGAAACTGACGGAGCTGAAGCTAGATTAGTGTTGCAATGTGGGCTCCTGAGGTGGACCTGAAAGTGCGTTGTTGATTATTTACGATTGCCAGACCATGCATTTCACCATAACGCTGGGGCACAAACTTCGAGGATTATCGCTAGCATGTTGCTCCACTGTTATTGTTAATCCTTTAGCTAGACTTGGCGCTCCTGTTGTTGTTGTCTCGCACTCCGCTGCTGAATCACGGCATGGATCACTGGCTCTGTATGGTTAACTTTTACACGTTATGCTGTGTATTATGTAGGGTTTTCTATCTTCTTAGGGCTCTTTAACTTAGTTGATAATCGGCTGCAAATGTGCACCAACAAATGTGTTTGCAGTGCTCTGATGACAAGGCTGCTGAACGACACATCTCACAGGAGAATGCATACAGAGACGTGTTTGTCTTATATGTGCGCATCTCCTAATCGAAATGCGTAATGTTTGCCCCTGACCGGTGGCGACAGACCCTCAGGAATCTGCTGTTATGTCTTCCCCTTTCTCTCTCTCTCTCTTTTCTCCTCATATGCACTTGCTTGCCTGCAGCACCACTGACTTTAAAAGCATTTATCACGTTGGATCAGCTCTGTCATCTTCAGTAATCCTGGGTTTTGAGCAAATAGCTCGTCTTTTGTGTTGTGTCAGAAGCTCTTCCAGTAAATGACTGAGTAGCAGCCAGTTGTTGTTCTCTTGCGCTCTTGTGGCCACTCAATCCAGAGTGGACACACAAACAAGCTCCTGGGATTGTGCAATACTTTGCATGTTAACGTTATTGCTGCCTGGCATTGTTACATAAAGAAAAACACTGAGTCATTAACCTGGAAGCATAGAAGCATGTTAATGTCACAGACTGACATGTTAACCTTAGGTCGATTTTTATGTTTTTCACAATTTTATAAACTTGTTTAGCGTGTGCATAACAGTAGGGGTGAAAGGTAAAGTAAAAAATATGCCTTAGCTGTGGTATTAGATTGTGTGATGTTCAGACCACTTAGCTTCATCATTCGGTTTAAATTTCAGACTGAAATTAAGGCAAGAATCAATTATCTTTTAGTTTTTGTAACTGACACATCCTTCTATCCGTTTTTACGCACTTTATTACTGAATGTGAGATTAGTTCAAACTGACTGAATAGTTCAGATGGTTTAGAGACAGAGGAATTATGTGCTCGCTTGGCAATTGGAGGTTTTCACTGCTGTTGCAAATACAGAGGTCCTTTGTCAATAATGTCTCATTTTCAAAGTCAGTCTAAAGACGCTGTGGCTCACAAACATTCCAGAGATTTCAGGATGTGGTGTATTATGCCGCCTGGAGTCCCAGAGACGTTTATGGGTTAGAAGTCATTAATGCTTGCATTTGCCAGCAGCACAGGCTGTAGAATACAGATGGACCACTAGTATTTCCTAAACGCATTCTGTCTCTGCACACACCTGCTTTAGAGAAATTAAAGCTGCCTGCACATTCTCTCACTCCCGTCTGTCGTTTCCTTTTAAACAACATAATCTTTATAACTATTACAACAATTGAAATTGATGTTAATAGTACGCTGCAGGAGTAAGATAATGTGAGCCACTAAATAATAGAGAAGGAATGGAGGTATAGTTAAAGTGCTGCAGATTATGATGCTCCTCTGTTTGACTGGACATTTATGATATGCACAGCTGCAAAAGAAACTGAAATGAAAGTTGAAACTGGTGAAAGTGTTTCATATGAATCTCATTGGTTTCAGTTTAAATTTCAAAGGTGGAGCACACAGCGGCCTGAACTGCATTTATGATGCAAGGAGCATGAGGTGAAAACATGTCATTACGCAATTTACCTCAGTCTGCAGCCCACAGTCTGCCAGCAGTGTCTACATTTAGATACATTTACGCCATGTGACATGTTGTTTCGGACGACATGAGCTTCCATGGCTACAATAAAGTCTGTGTCAGTGCTGCACAGATTTTCAGATTCTTATAAAATATAGTGGCTGTTTGGATTTACTATCATCTCTTGCTGAAACAAGCTCCTTTGTTGTGCATGCACAGTACGCTTTGCACAGTTGCATGTAGGGGAGGTTGGGAGGTCCATTCCTGGCAGTGTCATACTGTTCCAGAGAAGGGTGGGGTCAAGTATGTCGTGTTCACTGCCTGAATTCTGTTGAATTCTTCCAGACTATGGCACAAATTCCTTTCACTGGATCAGCTTTGCCTGTTTATCAAGGATTTACAGCAGATCAGACATGCATACTATGGTATGCATACTACAGAATGCATAACTAGGGGGGGCATCAGTTATGCCAGCATGACCTAATTAATGGGAAGTGTGCTCTTAGAAAACATCAGCCTCCTCCCTTTTGCTCTCTCAAAAAAAATCTCTTTCAGTTTGGACATTGTGAGTTGCAAGTGTGTTCACCAACCAGCTGTGTGCTATTCAGCTGTGGGCCTCACAAGCCACGTGTCACAACTATACAATAGTACGCCCCTTCCCAGTACAATAGTGTGGATGGTTGGTGTCAGAGGTCAGGCCCTCTGACTCTGGCAGACCTTGGTATCACTGCTTCAGTCGCTATACAGAAAAGAACCCCTATTTTGTGCTTTTTATTATGCACTCAGTGTTTCTGCCTTGGGGCTCCAGCATTCCTCTGGCCTTTATTGGAGCCCCAATGAGCCATCAGATGAGCCATTGAGAGCAGCCAGACACCATCTGCAGTGACAATTCACTAGTGGCAGCCAGGAAGGGACAGCTTGTAGACCGTAGTGTGACTCTGCTTAACTGCAGGGCATGAAGGCCAGTAACTTTCACTGAGTGGCCTGCAAGTAGGTTTAGGAAGAAAGCCAAGTATTTTGGAAAAAGAAATTTGCGCAGCCTTTACTGCAGCAGCACAATCTGTGCTTGAAGTGTATCATGGCAACCAAACAAACAGCCGGCAGTGATGGCGTCATTGGTCCTGCTGTCATTCCTGAGTGATTTAGTCATGCTGTTCTGTGTAAGGAAGTGTCTTTTTAAAACTTGATCTTGTTCCCTCCCACATGCATGTACTATTTATGTCTTCAGACACTACACACCTTTGGACGCTTGAGAAGTTTTACAAATGTGCTGAGAGTTAATAATAAATAATAATAGGCTGATAGGTTGATGGCATTTACTCTTTTTTTCCCCTGTACAGTCCCTCTGTTGTTATTGTGCCAATTGCCTTACAGTAACAAACACAAGTTTGCTTACTGTGCCTTCGTGCGCCTGCATACTGAAAGGGTCACTGTTGTATACAGCTCCTGCAGAACAAGCCCCTTCACAATGTCCCACATTAATTGAAGGCACCAGTGTTCAATCATGCAAGTTATTCAGTAATTTCAAGACAGTCATGGTTTAGGTGTTTTTAAGATGGTGGACATTAATCCATGAAGTCTTGCATCTGAAATCTTGTTTTATTTAAACATTGCGGGACTTGCAGCAGGTGCCTGTCTGCCTTCCATGTAGTTCCACAGCTGATCCCAGGGGCGGGTGTGTGTGTGTGTGTGTGTGTGTGTGTGTGTGTGTGCGCGCGTGTGCGCGCGTGTGTGTAGACATATTCTGCAGTGGGGCAGATGGGTAATAGAGGTCTGGACTCATCATTTCCAGATTAACACCCCTCCCGTAACACTCACTCCCCCATTGAAAGTGATGCAGCTTTTGCCTTTTTAAAATCTATGCAGGCACGTGCTGGGGAATGCCTTTCAGTCAGATGATCGATGGAGGGACACATGGTGACCAGCATGTAGGGTGCCCCTTTTCATGCCCCTCCTCCTTTTTGCTTTTGTTTTTGCTGGCAGGGTCAAATCTTCCAATCTTTCTCTCTAATCCTATTAAAAACCCCTCTAAAAGGCATTAGGGAACAAAGCTGTGACATTGTTATCTGGAAAGGCGTGCCGCTTGCACTCTCCATTTTCGTTTTTTCTTCCTTTCCTTTTTTTCCTCGAAGGAAGTGATTCAAGTGATTATAGCGTTTTATTTCTGTAGAAGTGAATGCCACATTTTCTGGTAGAGACTTTGCAACCGGTGGTGCTCACATCGACATTATTGCTCAAGATTTACTGTAATCACACAAATGTGATTTGCGGTTTTCCATTAGCGCTGGGTCTGCATACAGTCCGACAAGTTCTACATGCTTTGAATGATTCTCAGTGCTCCATGGAATCTTGACTTGTGCAACATTGATGACTTAGCAGACAGAGTTAATGAGGGTTACTATTTCTCCCTTGCTGGTTGAGCCATTATGTTTACTTAGACCAAGAGAGGGTGCCAATAGAGAACCCACAGCTTATTATCTTGAGTCTGGGCTACTGTGGTCATGCATTGCTGCTGTACATTTGAGAGGCAGCCAGTCCGGCTCCAACGGACAGACAACTCGTCAGTCTGCTGTAGGCTCAGTGGCAGCAGACATCAGTCTAGTTGTAGTTTAGCAAACTGTTTGCTGTAGCATTACAGGAGATTTGGCACGAACTCTGTTATGGGTACAAAGCACCCGGCACTGTTTGACCATGTATATGCATTTCTTAGGCTTTCTTGTGACATATGACTGATAATGATTATGAAATAGTGTCATAATACTATATAAATAGCTTGCTGTTAACATAATTTTTAGGTAATAGTGCTTATTGTAAAGATGAAAATCTCACCCATATCAACAGTTTGTCCATTGTTTTTTTTTCTCTAAATGTCATGAAATACTGACAGGCAGGCCAAGCCAGTGAAAGATGCATCCCAACAGAACTCTGAGATGGATGAATCCTGGGACTCTCCCAGTGAGGACGAAGATGCTCTGTATGGCACATCACCTCCTTATACCTCCCGCCAGATGAAACGCATGTCTGGCAAACATCAGAGAAACAGCCAGGGAAGGAGTGCTGGTCGGTCTCCCCACAAGGGTAAGTCCATAATACACTGATAATGAATTGATATGGAAATCATTTTAAATGCAGTGTACTGATTTAGAGTGTGCATTTTCTGTGTTAATTTCAGCAGACCTTAGCCCATCTGGTCTGAGAGAGACTCCTAGGCAAGTGGAGACCCCTGAGGAGCACAGCTACAAGCAGGGCAAGAAGCAAAGGGACACACTGCGCTCCACAGAAAGAGACCACAAGAAGACACTTGAAGGCTCCTTCGTACTGGAACCACTGTCAAAGTCAAGCCCTTTTAACATGGATCCCAGGAAACATTATTTAAGCTTAGGCTGCAGCAGCTGTAAACTTCCTGTGTCTATGCCCCATATGGTCCGAACCCACCGCCAGACCTCCAGGACGGACTGTCCTGCAGACCGCCTCAAGTTCTTTGAAACTCTTCGCCTACTGCTCAAGCTCACATCAATGTCCTCTAAGAGGAAAGAGAAGGAGCAGAGAGGCCTGGAGAACATGGCCTTCATGGGTCACAACAATGAGGTCATTTGGTTGGAGCTGCAGGCTTGGCATGCTCGACGCTCCACCAACGACCAAGACCTTTTTCTTTTCACTGCCCGCCAAGCCATCCCTGACATCATCAACGAGGTGCTGCACTTTAAGGTCAACTATGACAGCCTAAGAGGGGCCCAGTGTTCAGGATCTCAAACAGTCCTGCTGGACTATCAGAGTGGAGAGGAGAGGGAGCCTGCTGTAGCAGAGACCAACCACTGTGGAGTAGATACTTGGGGCTTTAGTGCCTGCCCCTCAACTGCAATGAATGCAGCAGAGCCTCTTGGTTCTGGCTCTAATTGCAGGGAACACCTTCAGCGCCAGAGACTGGCATTTGAGCAGGTCAAGCGGGTTATGGAGTTGCTGGAGTCTGTGGAAGCTTTGTACCCTTCTTTGCAGGCGCTGCAGAAGGACTATGATAAGTATGCAGCACAAGACTTTCAGGGCAGGGTGCAGGCTCTCTGCCTGTGGCTCAATATCACCCAGGACCTCAACCAGAAGCTGCGCGTCATGGCCACTGTTCTAGGCCTCCATGATCTGTCCCGCATTGGGTGGCCTGTCTTTGAGATCCCTTCACCTCGCTGCTCCCGTGGCTGTGAAGAAGAAGGAGACAACGAGGAGGATGGGGAGAATGACTCGACTGCCACTTTTACAGCTGAAAGCGAAGGGGAAGACAGAGACGAGGAGGAGGAGGAGGGATCAGGGCGTGTAGCAGAGGGAGAGCTCTCTCCCTCTTTGACTCCTAAGCTTGCCCGATTGTTGTCAGAAGATGAGTTTCTCCCTACTGCTACTGCAGGAAGCGCAGAAGTATCTGTGGGAGGGGGAGTATTCTGCCCCACGGCCATCTACAGGCCATTTGTGGATAAAGCTCTGAAACAGATGGGGCTACGTAAACTTATTCTCAGACTGCACAAACTGATGGACCGCTCTCTTCAGAGGTCCAGAGCAGCGCTGCTCCGCCACACTCCTACACTGGAGGTGAGACTAATTTGCTCCACTACACACAAATCATTATGAGGAAAGCAAAAATCAGCTTAATAGCATTATTACAGCGAAGTCAGTCAGTGTATCCCTATGTCATATCTCTGTAAAAGGTGTTCGGTATCTAGGTGTAGTAATGCGTAAGTAGGCATAAACGTATGAATCAGTGAGGGTCTTATAGGGATTTTGCAGGTTTTGAATTGTCTGCCTGCTTATAAATGACCACAACTGAGTTTTGTTAACTTACTTCCTTAACATAAAAGATCTTTGATCGTAAACTGCATACTTTTTTGACAAGCTGATTCCACCTCAAGGGTTGTTAAGGCATTGGTAACGTGTGCTTAAAAAAACAGATGTAATATTCTCTACTTACCAGGTAAGGAAATTTCATGTTACCTGCTCCTACCTTTGTGCTAATTGTGCTATTTAGTGTCATAGTCCACTTATAATGGTAACATGGTGCACTGCTTCAGAGCAGTTGGAGAGTAGTCGTGTCTGCAGAGTGGAATCAAACGGCTAATTTTAATGTTTGCTGTGCAAATGTTAGTAGTTTAATTACATACTTGAGGAGGCAGCATTTGGAGGAGTTCTCACAGATAAGAGCTTACAAGAAGTCTGAGCCCAGGGCATAAACAACAGAGGATGTGCTGACACAGTGAGACAACTAGAAAACACGACAAGAGCACTAAAGAGGAGATGAGTATTTCTGAGTTTATTACAATGGATAAGGAGCTTATCTGGGAAATGGTGCGATGTGAGGATTTAAGGAGGAGCTTTTGAGGGAGGCTCAGGTTTTGCCCTCCTGCAAAGGTAAAACAACAAATGTAAACAATCCTTTTGGTATGAGGAAGAAGGAGGAAAAAGTGTTGTTATAAAATAACTAACACTGGTTAGCCATGATATCTTGAAATATGTGATGAATTAATGTCTGAACCTATCTTCCACCTGCAGTTTGCAGACTTTCCAGACTCCATGCTGTACAGTGATTACCTGCCAGAACTGTCACGCCATCTGTCCTACAGCGGCCCGGCTCATCCCGAGCTTGGAGCAGACCAGGTTTCTTGGGAGGATTTGCTGGACATGGACCTCCCATCCTTCCGGCCAGCGTTCCTTGTGTTGTGCAGAGTCCTACTCAATGTCATTCACGAATGCCTTAAATTGCGACTTGAACAGAGACCTGCTGGAGAGCCTTCACTTCTCAGTATCAAACAGGCAAGCAACACTTTTTCTCTATATGCCACACCATCAAAGGCATTGCAACATCATCTGTTGCAATGCTTATTTTTTTCCAATAATGAAGAGACCAGTAAACATTAGCAGAAGCAATATATACACTGTATGTGTGGCTGATGAGAGTGCATTTTTATTCTTTCAATTTGATTGGATTTGGATTTTGTTACCACTTGATTGACCTTTATTTACACGTTTTTGCTCTGCAGCTGGTGCGTGAGTGTAAGGAGGTTCTTAAAGGTGGTCTTCTGATGAAGCAGTATTATCAGTTCATGCTGCGTGGTGTGGTGACTGATTCTCAGGGCTTGCAAACAAATTCCAATATTGACGAGTTTGAAGAGGACCTTCACAAGATGCTGGTGGTAAGACTCCTAATGTTCCTCCCACCTCTAGTTACACTGACTAAGTTTAAGTATAGTGTATATAGTCATTGTAGGAAAAATGTATGCATTATTAAAACGTAAGTGGTGAGTAAAGGATCACGTGATTATCTAAGATCTTTCCCTGTCTTTGCAGGTTTACTTTGACTACATGCACAGTTGGATCCAGATGTTGCAGCAGCTGCCTCAGGCTTCTCACAGCTTAAAGAATTTGTTAGAGGAGGAGTGGCACTTCACCAAGGTTATCACTCCTTACATTCGTGGAGGGGAAGCCCAGTCTGGGAAGCTTTTCTGGTGAGTGGATCTGGGGTCCATCTAAAAGTTTCAATTTAAAATGTGTTTTAAAATGTGTAATAACTTTCAAACCAAAGTGTCATAAACTTTTGTAAGTTCAAAGTGAATTAATAATGAAACATGAAACTGACCATTCTGCTCTTTGCAGTGACATTGCTGGGATGCTGCTCAAATCCACTGGAGAGTTCCTTGATTCTGGCCTGCAAAAAAGTGGAAATGAATTCTGGGAAAGCGCTGATGACAGCACAGCCTCGGATGAGATCAGGTAAGGAGTATAACATTGTTTGACTTCTAGTTTTAATATTTCCTTTTCTCCTGGTGGAGGTGTTTTAAACTTTCGTCATCTTGACTCTTCCAGGAGGTCGGTTATTGAGACTAGTCGGTCACTTAAAGAGCTGTTCCACGAAGCCAGAGAGCGAGCGTCCAAAGCTCTGGGCTTTGCCAAAATGCTTCGCAAGGTGAGAAGCAGCAGTGAAGATTTTTCACTCCCGAGAAACAGAAAGCCACAACAGCACTGACTGTGCAGATATCGGTGACCCTGTGTTCTCTGCCTACTAAAGAAGTGGGACTGTGTGTTCTGAAACACACTTTGTTTGCTTCTCTCTCTGCAGGACTTGGAGGTTGCTGCAGATTTCAGTATCACTAACGGGGTGATTTGTCTCCTGGAGGCACTGAAGAAGAGAAACTATGTCAAGGTGTGTCTGCTTTTTCTATTAGTTTAGTTTTCTCATCTTGCCACTTTGTCGTCAGGTCATCTATATACGGTTTGACCTCGTCCTTTTATGTCTAGGTTCAGATTCCCGGCTTGGAGGAGCTGCAGATTTTTGTGCCCTGTGGACTAAAGGATCAGCGGACGCTCATCCTGCAGCTTCTCAATGCTGCTGCTGGCAAAGACTGCTCCAAAGAGCCAGACGACCTTCCCGAGGATGAGGCCTACCTGCTCATGAGTAAACATGGAGCCGGGGACTCCGCTACTGATTCTGACTGGGCTCAGTGGGAGGGAGAGCTGCTCAAACTGGTCCCTCAAATGGAAACGGTTGACACTTTAAGGGCTATGAAGGTATGTGACATTTTTTATTCATTCTATTTATGTGTGTGTGCTGTTCATAATCCTCCCACTGGTCCAATTTGCTTTCAGGTGGAGAATATGCTGTTGATAGTGATGCAGTCTGCTCACCTGGTGGCCCAGCGAAAAGCCTTTCAGCAGTCCATGGAAGATGTGCTCACTCTTAGCCGGGAGCAAACATCTAGTCAGCCTCTCATTGCGAGTGCTCTTGAGGAGCTAAAGGTAGTTACATAACCACACACTATTAAAACAGTTTAGTTTCAAAAGCAGGTGCATGTTGGTGTCCTACATTTAAATGTATTTAGTAGTGCAAACACTCTCAGTCCCTGTGAATTTCCTCTCTATTAACTTGAACTGAAAAAGAATACGGGGAAACTATTAGACCAGATTTTAGAATTAATTGTCAGTGAGAACCCTGTTCTGTTATAGGCCATAATAACAAATGTGCTTTCTCGCATGCTGTTAGTTTTTAAATTCACTGAAAAATGAAACAAAACTTTAATCTTTAATTTGCTTTCTTCTCTTCCCACAGAACGAGGCACTCCAGCTATGCATTAAGATCAGTAGTGCCATTGACCGAGTTGAGTACATGTTCACCACAGAATTTGAGGCAGAGGTGGAGGAATCAGAGTCAACCACTCTGCAACAGTACTACAGGGAGGCAATGATACAGGGCTACAATTTTGCCTTTGAGGTGAGGACCAAGCTTTAGATGTGACTTTTCCTGGTCAGAGCTAAAGTACGAGTCACATGCCCACTAACTTTAAGCTAATGTTAACTGTGGTATATGTGCAGTAACTGTATGTGTGACACTTGACATGTGACAGACAGCAAAGCTACATGATGATATACAGTAATTACATGTGAAGTCATCAGATGAGTGGACGTTGAGGCATTAATCTATACATTCCTGTCTGTCGATTTTGTTTTGTTGTCTTGCAGTACCACAAAGAGGTGGTGCGCCTGATGTCAGGGGAGTTCAGGCAGAGGATTGGGGAACGCTACATAGCTTTTGCCCGCAAATGGATGACCTATGTCCTGACCAAATGTGAAAGTGGAAGGGGCACCAAGCCCAGGTAAGGCTATATCTTCTGTCAGTTGAGCACTCATGTACATTTGTAAGTAATTCACTTATGTTTCTTTTTGCCCACTGCTTGAGTGCAGAGTATTGTATTCCTAATGCTGCGCTAAAGAGATGCTTCTTGCAGCATTGCAGCAGAGAGTAAAGACAGACCCCTTGTTTGGGTATTAACCTCACTAACCAATAAACCACACTGCTAGTGCAATTCATCTCAGATAAAATGTATATAAAAAAATATTAATAAATATAACAAAGTTATCGTTCTGTTTATACAGGCCGCAGACTTACGTTAGACTGATGAAAGCGATTTATTCTTTCTTACAGTATACTGTAGAAGTTCATAGTAGTTACGGTGGTTTTGTTTGTGTGATCAATTCTCCATTTGCTGTGGTGTTACTGCTGTTTTCTCTAGATTTGCTAGTAATTGTAAAACCAGATCTGTTTATCTTCTGTGCAAGCCTTAATTGAAATATATTTATCTTTGCCCCTCTTTGTCAAGATCTCATTCTTTAAGCCATAACAAGTTGCCATGGCAACATTGTACTCGGATAGCAGAGTGAAGCCTTTAGGATATTTCATGCAAGACAACTGAATGGTAGCATGACATTTCAAAGACACAACACAAATAGGCACATTTAACAGTGAGAATGAGTCAGGTGTCAGATTTGTGTTATTAAAAAGTGTTCTTCCGTATTATCAACAGTTTCTACACAAGACGCTACAAAAAAGCTTCTCAAGGATGATGATCCTGAAATCTGTCTATAATTAATCAGACCTTTGACAGATGGACGTATGCTCAGTGTAGCTTAGTCAATGATTTTTCAATCAGAAGAACAAATGAAATGGCAAAAGTAGCTCTGCATCTCATCATGTATGTATGTAAAATGGCCCTGTTTCCCCTTTCATGCTGTTCTGCCAGGGTTAATTATAATTCATTCCTATTCTTCTTTTAATAAAATGGCACAGTTTATTCAGTTCCAACACAAACTGTGGAGCAGGGAGAGAATAAAATGAAGCTAAATAGATGTGTATACACTGACTGACTGTCATGTTTCACTTACAGGTGGGCAACTCAGGGTTTTGATTTTCTTCAGGCTATTGAACCTGCCTTTATATCAGCTCTACCAGAAGATGACTTCCTGGTAAAATAACCTGCTTTCTTCTCGTTGTTGTTTTCTACTAATTGAAGAACTCGAATATAATGTACTGTATGTATTATCTACTAACTATGAGTTTACCTTTCTTTCTGCAGAATTTACAAGCTTTGATGAATGAATGCATCGGACATGTGATTGGAAAACCTCATAGCCCAGTCACTGGCCTGTATATTGGTAAGAGGCCTCTGTGGGATGTTTACATTCTGTTACAGGTGTATAACAAGGCACAAAATGAGCACAATGGCAATTCAATAATTTAGTTTTAATTATATTTAGTTATTTTCCCACAGATTAGAAAATAAATATGTATAACTTAACTTAGTCCTGAGTGAGTAACTTTACTGTTCAACAGACAGCATTAGAGAACTAGTTGTCCTAAACAGTAGAGAGTGAATGTTACTGCGGTTTAAACCAGAAGCGACACATAGCTTCGCTCCTGCTATTCAAACGACATAGAAAAGTAGTGTTTTCGAAAACAAAGTGTACATTATGATGCAAATGATCTTAGGTTTGTGCAAATTAGTAAGTGGAGGTGATTCAACAAACTGGCAGGATGTCTGTCTTTTAGATGAAGGAAAGCAACACATTACAGTAGCTTTACACGGTTATATAACAACCTGACTTCTGCATACAGGTGGTTTTAAAAACATGAACACAGAAGCAGAATTGATGTTATTTCTGTGACGTGTAATCTACTTGTAGATTTTGAGAACTGATGATGAGGAAGATATTAGATATCCTGGTGAAAATGGATCTTTGCCTACATATCTACAGGACAGGGAACGTTTTAGAGACTTTTTGATAGTTGCTCTGTGACTTTAGATGAGTCTCGAACAAAATCATTGCACATCTTTTAAAATGTGACTATAACTGTATAAATAACGGTTACTCACTTGCTGATGTTATCCTGATGTCTTGTTGTACAGTACTACGTTACTAAAAATTCTGGTTGTTTTTCTTTTCAGGTGCCAGGAATAGTCCTCGCCCTGTAAAGGTACCTCGCTGCCATAGTGACCCACCAAACCCCAATCTGTTCATCCCTAATGCTGAAGGTTTCAGGTAGGCGATATCAGTATAAGTTTGTGCAATGATGTCTGCTATGTCTTATTGTCATTTCCTTGCATGGCTCACCATACCTCATTGCCTTTGCTTTTTATGCCTTTTATGTTTTTGCTTTGTAGTTGTTGAGCTTCTGTGTGTATGTTTGTATTCTGTGAGTATGCCTGACCCCTGTAGTGTGTGTGTGTGTGTGTGTGTGTGTGTGTGTGCGCGTGTGTGTGTGTCTCCCTGTCCCTCAACCAGCCACTCAGTCACACACAGAAACATATCTATACACATCCCATTCAAGCCACCTGCCCTCCCCTCCCAAGACAGAGCTCCTCAGTTTGTTTTCTCACCACACAGCTCTCGAAGTCTCCCCTGTGACCTCCGGAACCAGATGTTCCCCAACGGCCCTCGGCCTGTCCCTCAGGGCCCAGGGGAACACAGCCACACCAAAGCACCTGGCAGCACCCCCAATGATGTCAGGTAGCCTTGCCCCAAGTTGCCTGGTAGAAACTGTTGTGAACCCACAGCCACAGATATAAGAACAAAAGCCATGACTGATTTCTATAAAGCTTCTAGAAATGGAAGAAGGAGATGTTTCATGTTAAGATTTGAAACCTGTTAAGTTTAGGGGTTAGACCCTGATTAGATCCACTCATCAGGTGTGTAATGCGGTGCCAGTGTATAGCTGTGACGACGGGGAGAAACACTGCATGTAATAAATGTGGATATTTAGCCAGATATTGATTTAACTACTGTATCCACAAAGTCAGTCGGCAGTTCTCTTGTAAATTGAGCATGTCTAGGCTGTGCGTTGGTACAACATTACAGTTTACATTATTCTACCGTTAGGCGTTTCCCTTCACATTTCACACAAAGTGTTATTTTACTTACAGAACTCAGTTTTGAATGCACTGATGCTGCATTTACAGCATGGCTATTCAGGCATGATTATTTTAATCTCTAGATTTGCTTAAATTAAATTAAACCTAGTAATCTGATTTCAGCCACAAAATGTCACACAAATCTGAAAAATGGCCTCATACCAGTCTTGTTACTGGTCAAGGAAAGAGACTGTGATTGTTGTGCGTGGTGTGAAAATGAAAATAAAACCACTGCCTCACTGAAAGAGTGGGTTATGATATGCTGCTTTTTAGCACTATTAACATTGGCCTTGCTTTGATGCTGGTGATTCACTGCTGTTAGATCTTCTGGTGTATTTGTGTGTGCTTTTGAAATCAGGACGTGCACTCTAACAGAGATCTAACATTCAACTGTGAATGACTTTCATGCATGACGAACTGTTAATGGATTTTTAGAAGGTCACACTAGGAATGAGCTAAATCAGTGTTTTGCTTAAAAGAACAGATGCTGATGATATTAATCAATATTATCCTCCATTTCTAATACTGTGTCTGGGAACACAGAACCACAAAAGCATCTGAAGATGCGAAGATGATTTCTAACCCTTTGCAAGCTAGTGAGTTTGAGATTTTATCAAGGGCATCCTCAGTCATTTTGAGGGTATAAAAAGAAAGTGCAGTCTTGGCAGAAGAGTTTGCACTCTGTGTTGATCCTTAGTTTGGCCATTAACAGAGAAACCCCCAGGCTGAAACAAACCACCTGAATCAGTGTTTTTTGTTTGTTTGGACCACAGCATTGCATCATTTTCTTCCGTGTCCTTGCAGGGGATCTAGTTTCCACGAGAATGACCGTCTGTCATCAGTTGCAGCAGAGTTGCAATTCAGGTCTTTGAGCCGCCACTCCAGCCCCACAGAGGACAGGGAAGGTGGGTGCACCGAGTGATCAGCGCCGCTCAATTTGCGTTGTGATTCTTCATCTGCCTAATTAGCTGAACTACCCTTGTGATTTCTTCCCGCAGAACCCTCGTATCCTAAGGGAGATCCTAACAGTGTTGCACGCAGAAGCTGGGAGCTTCGCACTTTTATCAGCCAGTCAAAGGGTGAGATTGCTGAATAATGTGTAATGTTAAACTGTGTCTTATAATAAGGCATGTCATTTGTGATATTCACTAATTTTCTCTCTTTCACTCCCTTTTCTGTCTCAGACACAGCAGCACGGCAAAGCCCCATGGAGGCCGTCCGTCGCTCTATTCGTAAATTTGAGGATAAACGCTATGGCATGATGAAGCAGCGCAACATTATTGGTCAAGTGTGTCACACACCCAAGTCCTTCGACAACGTAATGCACGTTGGGCTCAGGAAGGTGACCTTCAAGTGGCAGAGGGGCAACAAGATAGGTATGGCTATCTTCCTCATGACTTCCTTTTTGTTGGAATCGGGGTTATTTAACTCACACACAGTCGGTGATGTTATGTTTGTGTGTATGTGAACAGGTGAGGGCCAGTATGGGAAGGTGTATACCTGCATTAATGTTGACACTGGAGAGCTAATGGCCATGAAGGAGGTATTTAATCCAGCAAGACACATCCAGTCGTATTCAGATACTAGTTGTAAGCGCTGCACACTAAGAGTAGCACACCTTTGTTCTTTTTTCATAACCAGATCCGATTCCAGCCAAATGATCACAAAACGATTAAGGAGACGGCAGATGAACTGAAAATATTTGAAGGCATTAAACACCCGAATCTTGTGCGATACTTCGGAGTGGAGCTCCATCGGGTAAGAGGCCGTTCACGTCATTTCTGGCATCACATGGTGCAGACAGAAGCAGTGTGGTATAATTGTTGATGCACTCACCTGTAGGAGGAGATGTATATCTTCATGGAGTACTGTGATGAAGGAACTCTGGAGGAGGTGTCCAGACTGGGGCTGCAGGAACATGTCATCCGTCTCTACAGTAAACAGATCACTACAGCCATTAATGTCCTCCATGAACACGGCATTGTCCACCGGGATATAAAGGGTCAGTGTCACAGGCTGTATCTCGTATTTTAATTAGCTTTTCTCTCATCATAAATGTCAGCATCTATTTTTCTATTACTTATTCTATCTTTTTTTTTATTATCAGGAGCCAACATCTTTCTGACATCGTCTGGTCTTATTAAGCTGGGTGATTTTGGCTGTTCAGTCAAGTTGAGGAACAACACTCACACCATGCCAGGGGAGGTGAACAGCACTCTCGGGACAGCAGGTAAGAAAATCACATTTGGATTACAGCTTGTTTCACGGTTGCACACTGCCACAAGGTGTCAGTGCGGCTCCTCCAACCACATTCTGCGATTTATACGCAGAATGTGTATAGTTTGTGGAGTCATAGCCAGGAATGAAAATTATATTAGATACTCTCATTATATCCTTGTTAATATGAATCTTTAAATGCTCTTGTTTCTGCAGCTATTGTAATGGATAAAACTATTAGATACATGCTGCCTTGTGGCATGTTATTTTTGTATCACTTCTTAATAATTTCTAGCACATTTGGTTTAGTATTTTCTCTCTTTTTTTTTTTAAATCAGCATACATGGCACCTGAAGTTATTACCAGAGCAAAGGGTGAAGGTCATGGACGAGCGGCTGACATCTGGAGTTTGGGCTGTGTCCTCATCGAGATGGTGACAGGAAAGGTGCGAAAAGATGGAAAAAAAATCTTTATTTCACACAGTGCATGAAGTATTTTGCTTTAGTTGCAGATCAGTAAATGTTTTATGGAAGTGCTGACAGGTTTGCAAGATTTGTTCTGCTGTAGTTACCTTAGGTAAAGTTTAAGATCATGTTATATCTTCCACTTTCAATTATTGATTCAATCTATTTATAAAAAAAACAACATCAAACCACAGGAAGATGACTTATATTTTTACTTTTATCTAAACCTGCAGAGGCCGTGGCATGAGTATGAGCACAACTTCCAGATCATGTACAAAGTGGGCATGGGTCATAAACCCCCCATCCCGGAGAAGCTGAGTACTGAGGGGAAGGACTTCCTCGGTCATTGTCTGGAGAGTGAACCCAAACGCCGGTGGACAGCTAGCATGCTGCTAGATCACCCATTTGTCAAGGTGAGACTTGCTAATGTTTCTTGTGATGTTTATCACCAAACAAAAAACATGTCATCTCAAAACATCTCACGAGTGAACTGTCATGACCCGACGGAACGTTACAACTGTTCTTTCTCGTCTGTTTCAGGTCTGTACGGATGAAGAGTGAATGAAACTTCCTCTGCGGCTTTTACGTTTACACATTAAAGCACTACTGTACATGCTGTTGGCAAAAGAAAAAAAAAGGACTGTGGAAGCTGAAGGCACATGGAGTTAAACTGAGGAACTAATACAATATTTCAGAGGATAACTGGACCTATTAAGTATAGGGTTGTTTTCGTCTTTTGTGTATCCATGGACTGGGAGGAGTAGGGGTGGGGCTGTACATACTGTAAGAATAGGATTGGCTTTAATTCTTGTATAAACAATATTGTAAAGTTAAAGTAACTATTGAAACATTTGTTGTTCTCACTGGTTAATAGACCTCTGAAAAGGCATTGAGAATTTTTTTAAACAGACGGGAGGGGCGTGGGTGGGTGGGTGGTTGGGTGGGTGTTTGGGGCAAAATCTATGGCACTTTTAAACTGTTTACCCAAGGGGGCAGTTATGTAGAGGAGGGAGGAGTCTTATTTCAGTTGCCCTTTGAGGCTGTAAAAGGGTGTGGTAAGCCTCGCTGAATGGAAGGAGATGCTGGTTTACCTTAATGAAATTAACACCATCCAGATATTCAGATTAATTTATCACTTGTCATTTGGCAAGTGTGAGCACTAGGAAGGATTTTTTTTTAAATGTGTTATTTTTTCTTTGCCTTTGCTGAGGAGTAAATGTTAAGTTGGAGCAATGTTCAAGTCTACTGGTCGCAGGCGAAGAGCTGTTCATGTGACTGGAGCGTAGCCAACAAAGAGGAGAAACAGGGCCTGCTCTCTCCCTCCCTGCTGCTGAACACAAAACAGTCACACAACCAAACACGGACGCTGACACACATCACAACTTCTGGTCCTCTGCTGCTCTTACAGTGTTTGATATGTACAAACAATATTAATAAACCGATCTTTTTTAAAGGGAAATGAGTTTTCTTCAACCATGAAAATGTGATTTGTTAGTTTTATCGTTTAAAGTATAAGTATTATTTCCTTAGCTTAAACCTTAAACCTGTAAGACTCTGTAAGGAATGATTAAGAAGAGGGCACATTAGTGGTAACTGTTTATTGCATATTATTGGATCTATATTTAATTTCTTTTTACAGTGTACAGTATAAAGTCTAAAGGTTTTTCAGAATCAGAACTTAGTTTTTCTCAGTTTGCTCTCTATAAACTAAAATGTGGAACATTCCTGCATCTATTCTCACAACAATCATCGTCCTTTGCTCTTCCTCCCACACTATCTTTAAGAAGACCAGTAACTGGTCTGCAATGAAGCTCTTTGTTGGCTAACACTTCTGTCCTTTGGCAATATTTCAATTTAAAACGTGAAGAAACTGAAAGGAAATGGAATACACAAACTCTCTAGTTAAAATGATGAAGCACTTTCTCTTACCCCAAGAACCCCAGATCTCACACTGTGGTTGAGAACTGTGAGTCTCATTTCCTTATATTAGATAACCCTTTACCTCTGTGTCGGTCTGCATTCTTCAGAGCAGCTGCTACTTTTGATTATCATAAAGTATTGCATATAATAATTACATTTATGTTTTGTGAGCAAACAAACAAAGTAGTTTGCATCTAAAACCCTGATACATCATGCATGCAAGAATATTTAAATATTTGATCTTGATAATTACAAACTTACAGATGTCTTTCTTCCAGCAGCAAAACAAACACAGCAGACAGCAGTATTGTGTTTGATGCATTAAAAACAGCAGGTCAGTGTGATGTTGATCATTATTGTATATATGGTACATAAAGTTTGCTACATTAGTAGTGTACACAAGTACATTTTAAGGAAATACCTTCTGAATACAAAAAAAAACTGGCAATCAATTTGCTCCTTATCCTACAGGAGCTGCTGGAGTTTTTACCTCTTCAGACTTTGCCCTTCTGAATGCTTTGTGGGAGCAGGTGAGGTTGTGTTTACTCTGCTTACAAAGAATGACATTGTATAAAAACAGTCAGCAGAGAAAATGTTTACTTGCATTACTTGCAGGATACATGACCTTGACCCCTGACTGAGTCACCATGTTTAATTGTGTAAAAATGGAAAATCAAATCCCACTACCAGCTGTGAAGAGATGCCTTCTAAGTACAGCTATATCTCCAAATATGGGAAAATGTGTATTTTTAGGTTAAACCAAAACTGGCATTTCACTTCATCAGCCTGTGTATCATCCACATTAAGTTCTCTTCTCTTTCTGCTGAAGGTGTTTTTATCTTTTTCTGTGGTTGAGGGGCAACCAAATGCCTAAAATGCCAAACTTTAACGATAAAGCTTTGCATCTTCATTAGCTTTGATGAGGTGTCAAGTAAAATACAAAATGCATTGTTATAATGTATTTAATTATTAACACTTTAATTACTCGTTGCATACCCAAAATGAATGGTAAATGTTCTGCACTTATATAGCGCTTTTCTACCTAGGCTGGTACTCAAAGCGCTTGACACTGCTTCTCATTCACCCATTCACACACCGATGGCAGCTTGACCTGACACACCGGGGGTAATTTGGGGTTCAGTATCTTGCCCACGGACACTTCGACATATGACAGGAGGAGCCGGGAATCGAACCACCGATCCTACGATTGGCAGGCGACTGCTCTACCTCCTGAACCACAGCCGGAAGTAGCCGGCTCTACCTCCTGAGCCACAGCCATTACTGACAAACGTATAGTAAATGACAAGGATTATTTAGCCAATTGTGTTTATAAACTGAATTAATTGTTGAGTCTCGACAACATGGCACATCACAATCAAATCAAATCATACAGTAGGTGTGATCCAGGATAATGTTCCTTTAAGTCACACAGTGGCTCATAAAATGACTTACGTAAAGTCACCCAAACAAAGGTCTCTTCCAATAGTTACTGAAATGTCCCAGTGCCAGGAGATGACACTGTGATATACTGGTATGTGATGATAAATACATTAAAAACACAAAGACTTAGGCTCCTGGAATGTGTCATCAGACTTTGCAATAAACAAATCACTACAGCCATCCTCCATGAACATGGGTTAGTAATATCAAAGGTCAGCATCAGTCTTCCTCGTTGTTATATCATCTGATCCGATGAAGCAGGGTGACTGTTCTTTTGGTCATTCATCCCAGCACAAGTGAACAGCGAGCACAGCGATCGATAGGTAAGAATATATATGGCCAAGCTACCACTAGGTGTCACTAGGTGTACATATTAATATTAAAGTTTTCCCCCCTTTTCCAATGTACCTCCATCAACCAGTGTCACTGAAACATAAGCATGCCCCAGTGCAGCACTGGTGATGATTTTATGATGCACATTTTAACAATTTAATGTACCACTGTGGCTGTTGTTTTTTCCCTGTTTTTCTTCATTGTCATAAATATATGACGTCAGCGCAAGAGCAAAGGATGAGCAGTAGGCATTAGGTGTTTGTGATGCTGACTAGGAAAGTAAAGAGTGACAATGTTCTCTATTATAAAGATGACATGACAAGCAAGGATTTTTTTTCTTCTCTGATGACCCTAAAGAAGTATATTCAAGTATATCATTAGTATACTTCTTCTAAACTTAAAATAAGCAAGTGTACTTTACTTTTTTTTACTTATCAGAAATACTAGACAAAATAAAGTATAGTATTACAAAGTATACTTGGTACTGACAACTATACAGAATGATCCAGCATGCTCTACTCTCTTTCCTTGCTACTGAACACAAAACACAAAACATCCACACAACCACCGTCACTGGCACACACACACACACACACATCACTGAGGCCGTTTGTGTTGCTATGTGCAAACAACATTCATAAATCAATGTTTGTTTTTCCAGCAAAATGTGTCTTCGGTGGTGGTTCTGATTGCTTGTAACCCCTACTGCTCCTTCTACGGCAAATGTCAAATCTTGTTTCCACTGCATTGTGCTGTGTTGTTGCTCAAAACCTGTTTATGCTGCTCACTTAAATGTTAGATTTCATTATATAACTAATGATTCTCAAGAGATTAAAATTAATGTTGAATCAATGTGCAACTTTGCCACAGCAGTGTCGAACACCGTAGTTTTCTGTGGACCCCTAACTAATCTAACCAGTGAAGTGATCAGACAATGGACTCGTATATGGAGTGTTTGTCCTTTTACATCTCAGTGCTGCATTTGACACTACAGATCAGAAACGTTTATTACAGAGACTGAAACATGTCACTGGACTTGATGAAAGGGGTGGTTTAAATCTTTTTATTTATCTGATAAATTTGCTCATGTTAATGATGAATCTTCCACACCCCCAAAGTTAGTTATGAAGTTCCACAAGGTTCTGTGCTTGGACCAATACTTTTCACTGTATAAACATATATGTAAGAGGTTGTTGAATTTGAACACGAAACAATAAAAAATATCCCATCTAATAATATGGACATTACATAGCTTTGGCCTCAAGTACTACTGTGAGGAACCTTTGAATAATTTTCGACAGGGATAGTTTCTTTACCATGCATATAAAAGCAATCTACCTCTGGAATATGGTAATTCTTTGCTAATAGGATGCTCCAATAAGTCCTTGAAATTCTGCCAGAGTTGAAGCATTTCAACAAAATATAACATATTTCCTTCATTAGCTTCTTTCAAATGGCTCTCTGTAAAATGTATAAAATAATTTAAAATCCTTCTCCTTAGATAAAAAAGTGCTTAATGATAAAGCTCCATCATAACTTAAAGACCTCATAGCACATATTATCTCAATAGAAGAGTGCGTAAATAAACTGAATTGAAAAAAACTGAATCAAATTTATTATTAGTTTTCCATTACTAACAAAGAGGTAGTCCATGATGTAGTAGAGTGATATTTCCTCCTGTCTCACAGTCTTAAAAGTTTCTCAAAGGAAGCTGGCCACCACAGCCCAGTTTCATGATCTTAAATCTTGAGCTTCTGCAACATGTCGATAAGACGAGACTACCCCTGCATTGTGCTCGGAAGCAGGTTGCACTTGTTAGACAAGCATAATTCCATCTTAAATTTATAAATTTGCTACTAGCAGTTTGTAGGTTAATGGCTGTGCAAAGAAGCAGCACTGAATATGCCCAGATTCCTTAGTTGTTGTTTAGAGGAACCTCCTTATTTCCATAGCTTGAGCCTTTGTTAATCTCAGTCTGGCCAATCATCCAGCGGACTCCAAGTGAAGCTGGGAAAGGGTAGATTTACAATTATATAAGTTAAGTAAGTCACAAAGATGTGGTGATAGATTTGAGATCCTATACAATACATGGTTATTTCCACAGTAAATTTTTTTTAATGTAGTGAATTTTGAGAATGGAAGCTAAGCGTTAAGTCCTCCAATAACTAATTTTTAGAGAAAATCCAAATTTCAGTTAGGAGCAACCTGAGGTTTTTGATAAATATAAAATTAAACTGAATTTGTCATTTAGGCCTCAAAGATAAACATGGATACGTATTTATTGTGGAAACTGTAACATGCTCCTTGTGAATCCATGCTGTTAGAGAAATCATCATCTATATTTAACATCTCAGTTAAAAGTATTCACATGAATGTCTACTTATGTCTACACATGCCTGAAAGCTGTTAGGGACATTCTCTCCAAGACAAACAAATCACATTTTCCAAAAATGGGGGACTTACATTTGAGTTGTCAGATCTGCTGCTTTATGAAATTTTTGGACAAAGAGGAGCTGGTTAATCTGAAGGAAGGTCCATTATACCTGTTTCAGGGTGGCTTCACTTCAGATGTAAATACATGAAACCAACCTGCAGTACAGAGAGCCACAGATGAGAAGATGGTCAGCATGGAGCCAGAACTGATCAGTTGTGCGAGCAGCAGGCCTAATGGGTACAGCAGCAAAGAGGACCAAAAGAGCCAGTTGATCAAAGACCAGGGACGGCGTGGAGGGCTCACTACGGGGGCCGGGAAACGTCCTGTCTTTGTGTACTGCTCCTGAAAGCTGTCCTGTGGATATTTTAATGCAAACACAACTAAATATCAGTTTTTAACAGGAGAACGTTTGAAATCCAACTTGTATAATGTTGATAATATATATAATTCAATAATAACAGTATGGCTACTGTTTTAGTCTTTGATGTCTCAGTGGCCAAACAATTTCCCGTAGGAAACCTTAAATACAGTGTATGCATTAAAAACTCTCACCTTTTCCTGGTACAGTTTATGGAGCCAAGCAGCGCACTCTGCCTCACCTTCTGGGATTAACTCCAGAGGGATTCGCCTGCAAGTTAAAAGGGGGTGGGGGGTGGATTTCTCAGATCAAGTCCAATAAACACCAGCAAACAGGGAAATAAATGTAAAACAAAACATATCTTTGTACCTCACATATAAATCTGCATGATATTTCTTTCCATTAAGAATTCCAAGTAAGGTTGGTGTTTCATTGTTTCTGAAGTTCAGTGTGGAGTCATAAACAGCTGCAGCTAAACAGGATAAGATACACAGCAGAAATTACATGTACAACTCACTTGGCTTGAGAATTCCTCTCAGTATCTCGTATCTAATGGTGGACATATCTAAAGATCCCATCGCAGGTGGTCACTCACCAGTTCCTCTGAGGTTTTGGACTGTTACCCAGAAGCCTTTGGTCCTGGGCAAAAGGTGATGCTTCAGTTTGGCCAAACCTTTGCTCTCAGCTACCTGCATGCTGATCTGGTGCTTCTTCGTTGTGAAGCGTGTTCCTTCACAGTAAAGCAAGAACTAGTCCCAGAAAAACAGAGCTTTCATTAATTCCATTATTCCACATGTCTGTAATACCACACTACAGCTAAGCTTTCACTTTCAGTCATGATGATTTTACAAGAAGATCAAATTTACCCAGAAATTTTCTGGGTAATCCTGCAGGTTCTGTAGACCCTGAGCCACTGTTCTTCTGTCTTGCTCCCAGTTTCTCTTGCAGAAAACGATCTCTAGGAAGTACCACATCCAACCAATAACTGGCACGTAAGCCAACTCTTTTTTGGCTAACACTTTTGAACTCTGAAAAAAAAAATGAAATTCAAATTATGAATATAAAATATTAAGCAAGTGAAGGATGGCAGCTCAAAAAAGGGAAAGTACGTATTTTTCTGGGACACTTTCTCTTACCCCAAGAACCCCAAATCTCTCACAGAAGGTCCAGCCACATAGGAAGTCGATCTCAAAGCTGTGGTTAAGAACCACAATTGCATTCTCATTTCCATACAGTGGATAACTTTTTGGGTCGGTGTAGAGCGTGCATTCTGTCCCTGACCACCACTCGAGGGCAGCTACCATCTCTGAGGATCATTAGGACACAATAACACAATAGATTGGTGGAGTTATAAAGTGGTCTTACGGCTTATGCAGACTAATCAGCAGTTCGGTTGCATGCGTGCAACAGGTTTAAATCTGTGTTCATTACCACTAAAATGTGAAATATTCTCGTTTCAGCATAAAAAGGAACCATCAGACCACAAATGTCAGTGCCATCTGTGGAGCAGAGAGTAAAATCAGTACTTACGGCTGCTGATGCAGTAACCTAGTCTGATGTTGATCCTGCGGGCCAGCTGCTTACTGACCAGCCACAGGGGTAAAGTGCAGAGCTGCAGCAGGTTGATAATGATGCCGCTGACCAGGAACACATAGCAGATGATCAGGTGGCATATGAACTGTGATTTCAGCAGCTGCACGAGGCCCATTGTTCTGTAAAAGTTGCACAACCTGAAGCATTAATATACAAACGGCTTATGATGTTACACACACACACACACCTTGAGTGTGCACATTTAATCACTCAGCTCCGTCAAACTGAACGAGCAGCTAACGTCGTCCTGCGCTGTGACAGCAGCTGTTCTCACAGCGCTGAGCCCCGAAGCTTTTCTTTTCACTGGACTTTCTGGTTTCATCCGCTCAATGGATCATTTGGTCAATCACAGTGGCTCCTCACAGTACACACAATATTTTCAAATTATTTCCTTATAGTAATTATCTGAGAATCGATCCAGATCAAACACGGTCGCTCAGAAATGTACTAAGTTTAAAGCGTTTGCGATCATTTTCTAATTTAATGACTCGCCTGTAAACAATAATACACATATTTAATTAATCTAAAATATGTGAGATTTACCTTATCGCTTTATGAGCTACAACAGAGTCGTTCTGCCACAGGAACCTTTCACTTTTCAAATTGAAAACCACTGCGCTGAAGTTATATATCCATACCACATGCAGTTCTCGCTGTTCTTCAGATTTTACTCAGACCTCTGTCAACATCATGCGTGCTCTCCAGTCGACTAACTGCTGAAAGGAAACTTTCCCTCACAAGGAACCACACCCATCTAAAACCACGCCTGGAGCCGGCTTTACAGACACATGTGAGCTGCGCTTCTTTCTAGAAAGCCTTGTGCCTCACTGGGTGCAAAGATCGTCTATTCTTCGCGATAGAAATTCAATCTGGTCGAGAAAGTCTTACAAAAGAAATCATAGTACAAGTTTATTAGTTTCTCCAAAGAAAAACACATGGAGAGGCAGCTTTTAGGAGAGCTGGTGAAAGTACAAAATTAAAACCTACCCTTTTTTTGACTGTTTTGATTACAATATTTTAAGGCTATTTTAGACTGTCAACAAAAAAAAGGGAATTATTAATAATATTATATATTGAGTATTAGTTATTTATTATTTTAATATAACAATAATAATAAATATAATAAACTAAATATAATAAACTATTATAATTACATTTTTTTATATAAGTCCGCACTCTTTTCCCCCATTTCATACATATCTAATCTTTAATTTTGCTCTTGTTATCTTTAGTATGTTATATTGTTTATTGTTATTGTTAATATTTCAAGCTGCTGTGCTGTAGTATCATTGCTACAAATGGAGGTACAAATAAAGTTTGATAGATTGATGGATTATCAGTGATCGGATACTCGCTGTCTGTTTCTTTGTGCCAAAACTAGGGATGAGTGAGACCTCTTCCTCTTTTTCTTCTCCTCTTCGTTGCCTTTGTTTGGTCATAGGAAAGACTGAAGGGATAGTGCGACGCGGTCACGCCACATTCTGCATGCGGTAATTTACTCCCGAGGTGTGGCCAAGTCAAACATTTCTGATCTGGGTTGTAAATAAAAGCTGCAGGAGTTTATTGTGACTAGCGAGCGAACAGCAGCGGTCCACACAGTTGTTACGTTTTCTCAATGCATCCAAACAGCATCTCTCCTCTACTGCCTCCTTTATTGTATACTGAAGGAATAATAAAAAAAGATGAAGTGAATAATGACGTGATTTAGTCAGTGAAAGGTTAGTCCCGCCTCCTCTTTCAAGCCGACTGGACATTGGAGAACAGCAGTAGACACAGCTGACGAACCAGTTCGCGGCCGGAAGCGAAGGTGTCTCGTCCCGTTTCTCATGAATCGGGTGAGGTTGAACTGGAAGAGCAGCACATGCGCAGTGGTGTTTTCTTAATGACTGCAGTAAGGCACAATAAAGGCACCGGAAGTAAGTGGTGTGTGGGCAATAGTGTCACGTCCTTGTTTAATTCTAACTGTAACATAACAATATAATAATAATAATAATAATAATAATCAGAGCAGAATAGTTTTCACTGTTATCTGTTTAGTATGTGGCCATTCTGAGGCTTGACAGATAACTGGTGCACAAAGCTGCGTGTTACAGCACGACCTGCTGGTAATATGATGTTTGCACATTAGGGAAGTGTAGTACTTGAAAGTGACAGAGCCCAGAATTAAACTACAAAATACAAGTACGCTGAACAAGCTCTTACTTCTCTACTGGATTAATTAACTTGTTAAATATCGATTACTGCTTTTAATCTGGACTAGAGTTAAGTAAAACGTTGTTCTACTTATTTACAGTGTATAACAACTCAAAAGTTGCAGATTCATTTTACATTGTTTGTCAAACTAGTATTTTGTAGATCAGAGATAGGATCGCTAATAATATTCTTGAAATTAAATTAAGTAGAAGTGGAAACAGCTACACTCATTACACTTCCTGATTAAGCAAGAGAGATTAACTTTTATTGCTGATTTCAAATTAACTAAAAATATTATCTCAGATCATTTCCTCTTGCCAACACCAGAGGGAAATAAAGTTGCATGGAACACGTCTCCGTTAAATGAGGAAAAACCTCCAACACAACATATTTCCCAGTTGAGGCTAATAACAAATCAGTTTGACTTTTTATTATTTTCTGTTTTGTTGGCAAGAACACATGTCATGATTTGTTATCTCTATGGTCCATCCAAGCCAAATCAAACTGCATTTGATTATTTTTCTTTGCAACCTGGAGACCCCTAAAGGAGGTTAATGGGGAGCTGTGATGGCTCCTCCTTAGGGGATGCTGAGAAGTGTTTCCAAGCTCTCTTTTTACAGCTCACATAATGCTTCAGTTCTCATGTCCTTTACTCAGATAACCTTCAGGTGAGGACATAACTGTCTGCAGAGACTCAAACACACAATAAAATATCTGAAGAAGCCCTTTATGTTCAAATACCAAAGACAAAGAGTGTAAAGGTTCTCAGGGGAAAAAACGTTCACTAAGTAGTGTATGTAAGTCACTTTGTAGCTACAGAGGTGATGGAGCATATCCGGCTTTAGCTGAATACATGTGTTAGCTATTTTAAATCGCATAAAACAGACCCTAAGTCAACATATCCGGTTCTCTCGGAGGCAAACAATTTAAATACCTTAGTGTAGATTAGTCTAATGTAACCATTCAGTTGTGCTCAGTGTTGATTGCACTGGAGCATTTGGCTGTTCATTGTTACAATATTTCAAAGAAGGTGGAGGCACTAAGGAAACAACACAATTAGAATTTCTTGGAAAGTATGTACAATGCAATCCAAAAATAAATAAAATTATTGTGGTACATATTGAGTGCAGGTCTCTTTAGAGCGGTTTGATTCTCAGTCTCACCAGACTACATGTCGAGGTGTCCTTAGACAAGACACTAAAACCCCATGCTAGTGCAGATATGTGCTATCTAGCAGCTGTCCAATAGCAATTTCCCCAAGGGGATTAATGAAGTATAAGTTAATGATCTGGTTTTAGTGTGGTTTATCAACACAATGTTTAATTATCTACTTATAAATGATCAAAAGCACATTGACTCATTTTCCTTCATTAAAAACCCAGGGCTATGAATATATAAATAAATTTAGTTTCTGACGTTTGCTGAACGTTTCCTACATTGCTGAAAAGTCCACTGTCAGCATAGATGTATTGGAGGTTTCCAGTTTCAACATCACACTTTTGTAAGTTGCACATTGAACCGTGATTGGTTTCCAAACTATTTGTGATGTCTCACAAAAGAAAAGCTTTTACTTGCACACATAAAACTCAGATCGAAGGTGAAATCCAAATAAATTGTAAGAACTTTTCAACATCTGAAACCAAGTTTAAGATGTCCCAAACTGAAACCCCATAGGACTTTGCCAAGGCCCAGCTACACAAGAAGCAAGTACATGAGAATGACTGTAAAATGGAAAATATAAATCGGAGTGAAATCATACATCTTGAAAATGGTTGTTAAACTAAAAAGACTAACATTAGTGTGCCTTCTGCCCAAAGTGGGTAGTCAGGAAGGAAAGTGTCTAATTCACATTTCACTGACTCTTTAGTGGAAAAGTGCAGTTGATATGAGGTTACTGGATGTAAAAGATGTGTTGCAGGGGCACCTCACCACAAGAAGCTACCCAGTTCCAAGAGATGTCAGCTTTCATTAAGTGAGTTATGTGTTATGGTTAACGTTGCCCTTTTAGGGGCCTTCTTTGGTACAGCTGGCAGCTGGATACCATGTAAGAGCAATGTCATGAGTTTGAGTGCAGCTCTTGACTTTTGTTGCATGACATCTTCCTACTTTTATTTATTGTCCACTGTTAAATCACACAGAGAGGTTATAAAAATAATTTAAAAAAGCTTTCTTGCTAGATAAAACTAAATACCAGATGGAATGACAATGGACTACAAGCTTCTTTGACATGTGGGAAAACTCAAGTACTAATACCAAAATGTTAACTTTAATGTTGAGAATTTTCCTGTCACCCCTTCAGGCGTGTGAAACTTTATTAGTTGATATTTTTGTCTTTATTTATTTGATGAAATTAATTAGTTAATGTTATAAAACTCAGCATGTGCAGCTGACATTTTTCAGTCAAGACTGAATCAGGTTGATGGAGCTGGCCAAAGCGAGCAGCTTTCAGGCAGGAAGAACTATACTTTTGGCTCAGCAACACAGGAGTGATTTGGATGAGCATGCTGTATAAAGAATGCACCGAGGATTAAGTGAAATCACTGCATATGTGTGATTTACGAGCCATTCTGCATCTGGACTTCACTTCTTTTATCCGAAACAAATTAACACTCATTCAACCCCTCTGCATAACTCTTTAAGTTAAGTAATAGGCATGTCGGTGGACATTTCTTACCCTTCACTTAGAGGTGAAACTGGGAAAAATCTTTCTGCGTGTTGTTGTGAACATATTTTATATTTGTACGACGTGCAGTTCAGTAACAAATATGTTGGTGATGGTGAAAACTGCTTTCGAAAGTGAGAGACCCACTCGTGCTAGCACAAGCTAATGAAGCTAATGCAAATGGTTTGACCAGACAGCAAGGTCAGCTACAGGAGTTGGTATTCTGACTGGAAAAAATGTTAGTGACTACATTTGAGCAAAGGATCTTAATAAATCAGGAAATGCTCCAACCTGGAAAAAGTTGCATTCATTCTGGTTTTGCGCAGGCTTTGGCAAAATCTGATTAAGTGATTTCAGATGACTGTATACTGGAATGTCATGAAATGAATGCATGCATTAGGCTTTTGGACTTACAGAGGAAAAGTACGAATCAGAAAAAGTGACATACCCTGGGGCCTAAACTTTATTTGACACAGCATATATGCGCAATGAGCCAGTAATGAGAACCTGATGTATGCAGTGTCTGTTTCTCCCAGGGCTCCCCTCTGCAGCCTCGTCCATCAGACAAAGTAACTGTGGGCCCCACCTACACATCCGACTGTCACTGAAACACTGGGAGGTTTTCTGGAGGCACTTGCTCTGCTGCTCTCTGGGGCCCATGCATGAGACCTGAACCAAGTGCCAAAAGGAACTGGCCTGAGTGAAGTTATTTGATGTAATGCCATCACTAAGGTGAAGAAGATTTAGAAACTGCATGGTTGTGCAACTACCTGTCCTCTTTTTCACCTCTTCTTACTCCTGTCTCCTATGACAGATGTCAGAATTGGGATTTGAATGCACAGGGATGAGAAAGTGATTCAACATGAGGTCACATGTGCAGAAATCTGGATGCTGGTTACAGCACATGCGTGAGAGCAACAGTCTGTGCTGTTAGTATAATGTATTCAAATTATATTGATATTACTATATTACTCTCAATAATAAAAATATTACTCAACTTTAAACAAAGATGTAAATATTGCAAATATTTTCATTTGATACTAATTTATACTTTTACTTCAGGGACAAGTATAATATTCAATTCTTTACTCTACAACATTTGAAATAGTTTTTACTCAGACAATTAAACTCAATATAAATTTATTTATTTAAATATATGAATAGGAAAATGATCTAAAATGTGACTATTGGACTTACATTTGCCAGGTGACCAGATGAGAAACTTTAATGATAATGTTGCAATGTGAACTATACAATACAACAGCTATACAACAATTGTTATAACCAGACTGCACTTGTTTAACTTTCAGCAAGTCACTTATTGTATTTGTAGCTCGTTGCGCATGAACAAAAACAGAAATTAATGAAAGTACACTTAACAGAGGTGGAGGGCTCAGACATAACTTATCTTCAACCTACAATGCTGCCCTTTCATCCATCCCCAGGAAA
>JAUYWH010000007.1:8402888-8430128 GCA_034779795.1 Ctenopoma multispine | reverse complement strand
AAAACACGAAAAGGCTTAAAACTACTTCAGTTGTGTGTAATGAGTCTAAAATATGTGGAAGTCTAATGTTTATCAGTTCATCACAGAAAATAATGTACTTTATCACAATATGCTAATTTATAATTTATATGCTACAGGACCTGTATAAAGTGTTTGGTGCATTTTCCCATTGTGGTGCAATTTCTTTCGCTTAGGCTTCACACTAACCCTTAAAATTCAATTTATTCAAGTACTTTTTTGCTGTTATGTTACTACAGCCCTTTGGACTTATGTGCTGATAAGTTTATGAGGTGGAGGTTCACCAAAAAATAAAATTCAACAATTTCCTCCTCACAAACACCATTAAAGTTTGCACACAGGGAGGCAGCCCCTGCAGTCCTGTGTCAGCATTCTTACAAATGCCTGAAGTTATCAGGGCCATTTTTACTGCTCCAACAAGCATAAAAAGACCATCACAATTATTCCCCAAACAGCTTGTGAAGACTATTTCAACTGTTTGGTAGGGAAAGGATTGCCTTGAAAGATTGTCATCACACACACATTCTTACATTGCTTTGTTTCAGACAATGCCAACAGCTGTGGTTCTGGGCAACCCTCTCACAGAAGTCACAAGGCTGTTCACATACAAAGAACTCTCAGACTATATACTCACAGTATATAATATGTATATAAATGCTGGCAGCACCGCAAGTGCCTCGAAAGACTTCACCGTATATTTAAGATGAATTATTTATGCCGTTGAGCACACACTCATAGTGTTCTGAATGCAACATCTTCAGTGTGATTTCAGGTGCAGATGGTGCGTAATGTGATGTCTGAACTATGAAAACATGTTTATGCATGCCAAAAGCTTTGACACATACCTCCTGTGGCTACTGCAGCACACATCACTGAACATGGTGCATGAATGTCTGGTTACCAGTTAGAACCCAGAGAAGTCTGTCACAGTTTTTTTGTGTTTCAACCCTTATCCAGAGCGTATTCAGACATATTGCTTCGGTCTACATTCAGTTATGGTGTTGTAAAATTACTTGACCTTTATGTGATCCAGAGACTGCTCTAGCAGGTGGAAGATACAGTGTGTCCTGCTCAAGGACAGTTATACATTTTCAGGCTGACTTCATTTTTCAGTACAACTGGAGATCTGAGCACTTATCAGGTTATTTTAAAAATAGCTGGAAGTCATCCAGCTCAAGGTTAAAGCCACTTAGGGCACACAAGACTTCTTGGTGTGTTGATGTGGCTCCAGTATCACAGTGCACAGCCAACACAGCTTTCCAAATATTAAACAACTTCATGGATGTGTGCATTCCATTCAACATGACTGAAAGGTGATTTATCTCAGAGTCAAGAGATGTGGAGGATATCTTGATTGTCTCTGCCTTCCAAAAGACATAAGGACTGTATTTGATCTAAGTTTATTTTTGTTAGTCAGATAAGCCAGACTTTAGTGGGCCTGCAGCTATCTGAATGGTCTGTCTTTGTTTTGTCCAAGGTTACAACCAGGCCAGGACTTCACAACCTGATTTAATAACACCTAATGCATCTGTTCCCAGTTTAACACCAGTGCCATCAAGATCTAAGTGGAAACAAGCCTTGCTCAGAAACCCTGGACACTTCTGAGGATCCTACTTACGTACTACATGTGAAATAAAAAAGCTGTTCCATTTGGGTTTCGCGAATATGAGTCCCTTAAGATGAGTGAGGCTGGATTTCAGCAAATGTCCAAACGTGTAATTACTGCTGCATGGGAAAGGTTATTCCTTCTTGAACATTGTACCAATCTCTGATGTCAGACAGTTAAAGCATCTAAAGTGAAGCATCTCAAACCGATGAGTAATATCAAAGAGCTGGGTTCATGCAGACAGCTTGGAGCCCCTGTGCTGCAGCTTGCAGCCCAACACTTCTGGCACTTCTCTTTTCTGGGAGCAATAAGTGTGCACCCCAAAGGCTGGCAATGAGAAGGACTACAGATATTTTCCCAATGACTAGAGGGACCCTGAAATAAATGGTTTACTTTATTTTAAATGACAGACTTACTTCTTTCCTAGTACACTTGCCCTTGGCAGGCCCTTCGTCACTTTGTTCAGCAAAAACATAGATTCCCTCATTAAAGGACCCAGTGGGAACACCAAATGCTGATTTAACATGGATTCTGCATGGCAGAGAAATATGCATGTTTTTAAGTGTGAAAGTTACTATTGCTCTCTCATCAAAAAATGGTTCTGGTGATAGACTGAACTGGTTGAACACAAGCAGAGATTACATCTGATATGAAATGTCAATCAAGTTGGAGTTTTTTTTAAACTTAACATAAACCAAAGTGCAAAAATTATAGATGACCTGGTAAACAGGGGTGTGGCTAGAGGGGGGACCAAGGGGGACCCCTACAATTTGACTGACCATCCCTGGTGTCACCCCTGCCAAAATCAGGAGGTGGTAGGTACTTATGATTATAAATCAACATACAGTAGAAAATTCAGGACATTTGAGGCTAAAATTAATATAAATAATTTAAATGTGAATGGTGAAATCATATTTTTATCATACAGGAAGTTACAACAAGGCAGACAATCACTGTACGGGATACATTTTTATCTCTCCCAAAGTTTGTAGCTAAAAAAGGTATTTAGCTAGTTGAGTTAATTTAATAATTTCAAAATATAAAAAGTTTTGTATTTGTAATTTCCTTCATTGAACAAACACTTAATAATTATATTAACAATTGTATACAAAGATAATATTATCATTATATCCAAAAAGGTTTTTAAAATTGAACATCGACCACATGTTCCCCAGTGTGACCACTACATAAAAAAATATCTTGACTCACCCCTGCTGGTAAATGGATTTTGGATCGTGCTGTTTCAGCTGTTTTTAGTCTTTGTGCTAAATGGCTGCTGGAATATGTTTAAACAGATGATTTATCTCAGCTACTGGCCGGTTTCTAAGAAAAGTTAATTTTTTGGATAGATGAAATGGACACTTCATTTAATCTCATACAATTTTAGATAAATATTCTATTAATTTTATTAAATATTACCCGAGTTTGAGTTCTGAGTTTATCTCTCTCCATTTTTGGGGCTTATTAGTCTGGCACGTTTCCTTTTCACTAGCTGATTATATAAAAGTGGCCTAGAGGAAAGAATGAGGAGGAGAAGAGCGCAGAAAGTCAGTGAGAAGAATACTGTCTATATTTACAATAGCTCAGCATTAGACAGACTTGGTATTTCACACTACTGTGATTGAAGGTGAACACCATACACAGCAGTCCTCCTTTAAACTTCCCTATCCATCCTCAGATTTCTGTATGTTCTCTGACAGTCTGGAGCTGAACTCCACATCTGCACAGAACAATCTGATCTTTAACTCGATCAGTAATCATGATCTCATCGTTGGGGTCAATCCAGGTTACACACCTTGCAACACATTTAGCTGAAAACCATTGGTGAAAGTGAACTTTTCATGGTGTTCCTCTGCTTAATTGCAGCCAGTTTGAGGTTATTCATCATTTTAAAATGCGTGCTGCTTGCTAAACACTTGTGCTTGTTTACTGTGTCACACATTGACATCCTCTGGCGAAGCTGTATGAACCACCCTGGAACGTGCTCTGGGCTTGAAACCAACAACCAGTGCCAGACCCATATAGCCAGTCTTTGTTGAGTGCCACGTGGATTATTCCAAGAGCTTCAACCCAAATATCTGTGCCACAGAGCTACAAGAGGTTTTAACTTCCCCATTTTCCCCAATAGTGCATTTTTTCCTGGCCTCGCCATCATTTAGTTAACCCCTTCACTCCTTGGTGTCTGCAGACAGATGTTCTGGTGAAAGCCCATATAAAAAACCTTTCACGTCGAACAATCGCAAATTCAGTTTTACACTTTGCACATTAATGCAACTTCATTAAATGTATTCTACCGAAGCATCTGAACTTGTAGTGGTGGAAGGTTGACATTCTTATGAGTTGAAAATATGAAATGTCATCCATCCATCCCATACATAAGGTACACTAGCCTAATGTTAGATAAACCTTTAAAATTGCTAAGCAGCAGAGTGAACAAAGAGTGTCGCTGAGTGCAGTAGAGTTGCAGTGGAAAAGAATGGATGGGTATATCTGAAATGATTGTTAGTTGATCGTGAAATCAGACTATCAATACAAATCACCTCATATTTTATATTTTTATTATAAGTTGTATGAAATTAATTGACAATACTAACTAGTACTATATGCAAAGCTTTAATAATAATTTGATAATAATCATTACTGCCTTAAATTTGTATACATCTGCTGTTGAAAATAGTCCCTAGTAAATTAACAATTTACTCCTGTTTGAGTAATATTTACTAAAAACAACTGCCAAGTTACAAAGTTTTTGTTAGATCGAATTAGTTTGGGGTGGGGGGCCACAGATGGGAGAAGGACGTCCGACAGTGTAAGTATGTGCTGTGACCAACATCCAGATATCTGCACATTACCGCATGTTAAAGGGCAAATTCACACAGTTAGCATCATACTGTACATGTACAGTATTATGAATGTAAACGTGCCATCCCTACATGCTGAAAAACCCTCCTGATGACACGACAAGTTTTTTTTAGGTTTAAATACTGTAAACTGCAGAAGCATGATCGAGGCTACAGCCTTAAGGGTGAGCGACCAGATGGTGTAATCTGAACTGAAAAACTCTGCCAGATGAGAAAACAGAGAGATACTGTAATATAGGAAAGGCAGAGGAAAGTTTAATACCACTCGTGTACGTTATCCCCAAACTAGAACATCAGGAGGTAACTTGAAAGGTCACTGAAGTTGTTGTTTAAGGTTAATACTACGGCAATAATTATAAGAGGATAACTTTCAGTCTTCATGTACATAATCAACAACATGGTGTACATGTGATTTATTTATGAAACAGAACAATCTTACACTAATGTTTTTAGGAAATGTATAACAGCACAAGTATACAAAAACATTTACAATTTGTGCATTGCCAACTCTCAAGAAAATTAAACCAAACATGGAAGAACATGAATGCCATACAGATTAACAACAACAATGTTGTACGCTGACGCGTCCTGGATCCGCACTACACAGTCACACAGTCACGCTTTGTTTTTAGAGACCTTCATCTGGAATCCTTTTCAACCAACAATGTAAAGTTTCACAACATCCATAAGTGATACATATGACTAGAGAATAAATGGAAAAAGTAATTTGTATAAAATGTTCTCACTGCTTTTAATCTTCACGACCCCATCTCACACAATGACTGTTCAACCTCGGACTCATGGCTGTTGATGTGATATGTCACTTGGTGCTTGGTACACAACATTAGATCAACTATAAATCAGGTATCAAAAATGCAATTATATATATATTTTATTACCTTTTAAACTTATGTTATTACCTTAAAATATTGTCTTGTTCTTGTAGAAGTGTTTTAGATTAAAAAACGTTTCAATATAAAGTAAGAAAATGATGCTTGTAGCCAAGATTGCAGTGAATTCTGATGATGGATGATTTATGAGAATCTATATGTGCAGAGTAGAAGGACTGAGATGATGGACCAAAGTGATAAATCACTTTGATAAATCACTGCTAAAACCTAAAAAGTAAAGGAAGTGCATGACAACACTAAAAATCAATGCTATAATGTGTTATCTTGGCGTTTGTGAAATTCAATTGAGTTTTGTCAGTGTAAACAAATAAATAATTATTTACAATCTCTAGCAAAAACTGCAAACAAACAAAACAGGCAAAGCATAAATAATTTACAAAAGGAATTATAATACAGACTTAGTATAAACATCTTTGGCACTTATTAAAATGGCTTATTTAAATTGTTCACTCAAGTTCTCCATAAAAAACACATTCAGGATAAACAACATGAGCAAAAATAGTAATGGACTGAGACAGCTAAATGATTGTGCTTTGGTTACAGTTTATGTTTGCCAGGCATTGTATGATCAATTTGACCTTTCATCTAAATCCCAAAAGACAGAAACATATAAAATAAAATATAAGAACCAAGTCACTTACAAGTTGTAGAAGATAAAGAACTGTAGGAAAGCACATACAGCATGTAAGTGGTTTTACAATGAATCATTTAAAAATGAAGACATAGGTACACTGGTTATAACTGGAGATTCTGCAGAGGTTTGTTTTTAGAACTTGTCCAATCCAATCAGTTTTTTTTTCTTTTCCACACTGGGAAATGTGTATAAGTCACCAAAAACTTAAATCAGCCATGATTTCCTCTCCAGTGGAAGTTTCATGACAATACATAGGAAAGTATGGAAAGTCTCCTTTATGTTGAAAAGCGATGATGTGATGTTTACTTTAGAGTCTTGTCTTTTACCTTCTGATGTTTTTCTATCCAACTTGATTCAGTTATCTGTGGAAAGATTGAGAGAATAGCTTTCATTACCAACATTTTTATATTTTGAACCTACGACCCTTAACCAGTAAGTACCAGTGTGCAACAACAGCAACATGTGCACCGTGTGGGTCCAAAAGCGTGTCTTCACTAATGTGGCTGTGATTGTAAAAAGGCTGCAGGCTAATTTTCCACTGATCAGCACGCAACAGAAAATCTGAAGTTCTTGGACTAACACACAAGGGTTTTCATAATGCATCTGAGACATTGTACACGGGCAAGCTGACAAGCAGAAACATAGCATGACTCTTTTTCTTACTTCAGCCAACACACAACAAATAACCCTTCTCATCATTACCTTGTGAACACTGTTGGCAACTCCGGCTTATCTGAGGTTTGAAAAAAAATGTTGAATGTTTAAAAACTCACATTGTTCAAACATGGATGTTTTCTCCCACACTTTCTGATACTATACTATACTATGATATATGTAAAGCTGCAATATAAGTTAAATAAAAATAAATATAAAATTAAACAAGTGAAATTACAATATACATGTTTGAATACAAATTATAATTTCGTTCATGTGTTATTTCTACTAGAGCTATGTTCAAAATATGTATGTACATATGAGTCTCAGAGACTAAATGTTTTGCTTCACATTAAAAAGATTATCATGCCTTAATTAATAAGCTAAAGGGCAACTGCACATATTTTGCACGATTCCCTTTGAGGAATATATGTAAACAAACGGTTTTAAATTGTTATACCTATATTAAAATATATCTCTCCTTATGAAAAATGTCTCCCTGTGACATCGTCAGGAGTTCTTCAGTTCTGATAATGTCATCTGAACCGAGCAGTTCTGGCCCATATGGTAGGAGCAACCCAATGACATTTTTACTAAAAAAACCTCTAGATGATGTAATCTGTTTTTCAGCTAGAAGAATAGATGCTGTAAAATATTCAACACGGGGAAGTTTAATATCATTCATATACGTGTAAATCTTACTTTAATATTATTCATTTAGAACAAATATGGAAAAGAAAGCATAAATCCTTCAATGCTTTTAGCTACCAGGATTTACGGGCATCTGAGAATTGTAACAAAAACATTCAAGTAACGTTCCTTGGTTTTGTTAGTCATGTTTTACATTGAATTCTTTATTTCAACTTGAAAAACCTCATTCAAACAAATCAAAACTAATCCTATAATACTTTATACAGAGTCCAAAAATGTCAGTCAGCTAATATCATACATCCACAAACATACACGTCATTATTTCTAAAACAAAAAAGAAAGAGTTTATACTAACCTCTGCACTCATACTTCAGGTCAGAGAAGAACACCAGCTCCTGTGAGAAGACAAACAGGCCTAACCTTCCTCCTGCAAATGTCTTGTCATAAACTGGCCCTGAGTCAGCCATGATCTGTTTCCCTTCATAGACCACAACCCTGCAAAACAAAGATCAAACATGAACCTTTATGTACCTAAATGTAGCTTCACCAAATTCCTTCTTTTGGACATTTTTTTCTCTGGGTTCTGGTTATATCACATCTGTGATGCAGATACGACTGACTAAAGTAAAATAATAATAATACATACTATAGCTCTCCACCAATGAGTCAGACTATAAAAGCTAAACTTCTTACCTTATAAAACCAGTCTTTGGTCTGTGGATGAGATGCCACCTGTAAGCTGTGTAATCCTTCCAACCAATGTTTTTGGGGTCGTGCCACAGAGTACGCACCTATGCAAAACATTACAAGGCATTAAAAGTGCTGCAGCTTTTAAAACAGACTAAACAACATTGAAACTATAGCCCACCTGTCCAGGAGTGTTGCCTGTGTGCCACAAAGCATTCCTGAGGTTTTCCCCAGTACCAGTGGTTGAGTTGACAACTTTTAGTGAAACTCCAGAAATGCCAAACGCCTTGGAAGGCTTGTCCTCCCAGTAAGTCTGTGTGATCTGCTTCCACATCACTACATAAAAGCGCCCACTCGACTGGTAGCCGAACACAAAGCCGGCGTAGTCATCATCTCTGTCTGTGTTCACGTACATCGTTCCACTGAAGTCCACAGCGCTGAACTCATCAAAACCTGTCAGCGTGTGATAGAAACGTGACGCTAAATCCTGAGGCTTTTAGAGTTAAATGACGTTTCATAGCTGCTAAGGATCAGCAAATAAAAATGAAATCGGACCTGTGGAGTAAATGTGAGTGCTGCTCACCTACGGCAATGCCTGGGTCAGAATTGGCAGTCTGAACCAACTCTTTGCCCTGGTGTCTCACTACCCAGTTGGGATCGATTTGAGTAGTTCCCTTAGGATCCAAGTGGACCATCTGAAACTTCCTGAAATCGGTGGCAGTGATGGCATTGTTCTCTGGACACACATCAAGAATATCTGGGATACTGTCATTGTCAAAGTCATCTTTGCAGGCATCCCCTCTTCCATCACCTATTAAAATAAAACAAATAAGTTTGACCTAGATTAAATTAGACACTCATGATAAAAAGTATATTTTTAACATAGGTTGGAAAGATGTTTATGTCACAATACTACTGCAGTGCGTGCAGAGCAGCTTCAGTAACTTAATATTAAAAGTGAATGGAAAAATAACAATTCTTCCTAGGAAAATAGCTTTAAAACTTTTGCCAAGTAAATTAAGGCGTATCATCCATCTCTTCATGCTGTGACAACTTCCAATGATACTTGTAAGTATCTGAAGCCTGAAGTCTATTATAGCCAGACTGCAGGCCAGGAGCTCACAGCAGAAAGGACGCCAGTTGCTAATGAAGGCCACTGTGTGTAAGCGGATCGCTGCTTTCTGTCATCATCGTAGTTACTGCACAAGGGGCTAACACGATTCTATCAAATAAACACCATCTGACATGCTGTGAAGAGTGTGAAAGCGTCAGCTCCCTGTTTGTGGTCTGTTTCCAGTTAGAGGCAGCTGTGCAAACTACAGGTAACCCTGCGCAAATTGGGCACTGTGGATTAATCACGAGCAAAGCCTAAAGGAAAGAAAACTTCACAGCCTGGCGTGTGCCCTCCTGGCCAGCTCACTGAAGTCATTTAAAATGACATCACCCATGTCAAGCCAGCTGTTGATTCTTTCCACAGCCACCATAATTCACACTTTCTACAGTGAATGTGACAGAAAACACACTAAAGCCAAACATGAACATCACTGAGTGGTGAACTACTACTTGATCACTATACATATAAATACAGATAATTAATTCCCAACACTTAGTGATGTTCATATTTTATGCCAAATCAGAAAAGAACAACTACCAAGTTTGTGTTGCGGTGGGATTACTGTCAGCCGTCAACCGTCAAAGTCACCGGTACATGTATACCGTTGGGCAAATATGCAAAACACGAACATACTGATTTGCACATTCAAAGTCACATGGCATAAACACAATGCTGCAACCTGTAAACCACTGAAAGTTAAATCCTCACCATCAGAGTCCAGCTGATCTGCATTGGGTGTTAGTCTGCAGTTGTCCTTGTCATCAGGTATACCATCGTTATCATCATCATAGTCACATGCGTCTCCTTTGCCATCTTTGTCGTGATCAGCCTGGTTGGCATTGGCCACATAGGGACAGTTGTCCAGGTTGTTCTGATAGCCATCTTCATCAATGTCCTGGTTATTGTCACATTGATCTCCTACCAGGTCATTGTCTACATCAGTCTGTTGGATAAACACATATGTTCTCACAGTTTTAACACTTCCTGCGCCAACTCCTCTACTGGAATGTGTCACCATATGCAGTGTGATGCAGTACCTGGTCAGGGTTGTGCAACATTGGACAGTTGTCACATTGGTCACCAACTCCATCCATGTCAGTGTCCTTCTGCTCAGTGTTGTACACGTAGGGACAGTTGTCATTCTCATTTAGAATGTCTGAGACAAAAGAGAAGTTGACATTAAGTTATGAATATAATATTGAAATGGATGGATTACTGTATTTCATCTCTTTAAGCGTAGGTATCTACCATCTCCATCAATGTCCACTGCACAGGCATCCCCTTCTCCATTGTTGTCGGTATCTATTTGAGCAGGATTGTGTTCATAGGGACAGTTGTCGCAGCGGTCACCAACTTCATCCTTGTCAAAGTCAAACTGGCGAGGATTGTAAAGGAGCGGGCAGTTGTCCTGTGTTGCAAAGTATACGTTTGTTAAAGAGTTCTTTGATTATTTGATCACAGAACAAAAGGTTTCTATGTATTAAAAACTCAGTTACCCTCTCATCCAAAATTCCATCATTGTCATCATCCTTGTCACAAGCATCTCCTTGACCATCTTTGTCAAAGTCTTCTTGTCCAGAGTTAGGAAGACTAGGGCAATTATCCTGAAATAAGAGTGAGAAGTTCAGGTGTTTTACAGGTAGCACTTGTGTTGATTCACTGCACAATGGGTTGCATCAGCGGAATACCTTCTTGCAGTGATAAGTGGCGTTCGCACCACACACAAGGTTCTGATTGGGCCAACCATCCAAGTCCGAGTCTTCTCCACAAATGAAGCCATCTCCAGCATAACCAGTCCTACACTCACACTTGTACATTGGGTCATTGAAGTGGCTGATGTACATGCATTCAGCATATTTGTGACAGTTGTGGGTCTTGTCCCTGCATGGATTCTCGGGCTCACACACCTAAACGAAAAAGGAGGAACTATATTGTGAGATTTGTCGCTGACCACATCCAACATCGACAGCTCTGGATGTGCTCTGCCTGAAAGAGAAAGATGAACTTTTACTTGAGCACACTCAAGTAAGTGTTACTTATTTTACCACTACTCTTTGTACCATTCTGTTTGGAAGGCTGCTCCAAACCTAAGGCTGAGAGAAACGTTAAAGGAGAGATTTTATTACAAAATCCAAAATGTGGAGCAGTTCTGGACACAGTTGAGTTTATAAAATCTCACTTAATGCAACACACATCTCACTATGAGCCACTACTGCCCCTTTATTGTTGCACAAGGTATTCACAGCTGCCACGCATTACCAGAGGATGAACATTACTCCAGTTTGGATGCCACTCCATGAGCTCATAGCGCACAAAGTGACAGCAAGCACAGGCCTTGATCAAAACTATGAAATGGAGCCCCTTAATGCCAGCAATGACTAAAATTCCCTTTTTCCCAAACCAATTACTGAAATTAGGGCATCAAATCAAAGACAAGCAGCTGCAGAGGCCAAAGAGTGACAAAATTGTCCATGAGGAATATTATGCAAGTGGTGGTCAGTGGCATGGCAACTTTTTTATTTTTCTGTGAATTCAGTGATCACAATACAGAAGAAATGTAATATATGACATGTCATATTATCTTTGATGTGGCTAAAACTTTGTTATTAAGACTGGCACAGACCAAGTTGAAGGTAACTTCAAATATTTTTAGTACAAATATGCTACAAAACACATAGTTTTAGTATTAAAAGTTGCTGTCACTTACTCATTAAACATAAATTAACTTCTTAAGGCTTGTGAGTGCGGTTTTATCCTTCTATTTGTTAATACCCAAGGGCTCGGCAGAGTGTGGTGAAGCATAGGAGAGCAGGCAGAGGAAGGACTGGGGTAGAGAAGAGTGGACTGATTTCAAGTCTCATGCTAGTGTTCGCTTGTTTCACTAAAGTTGCACATTGTAACTTTAAGAAAAATCACACACATTTGTTTGAATAAAAAGCATTGATCCACTGAAAATCTGCAGTAAAACTTTCAAGTTTCAGTCGACCTTGCTGAAAGTGCTGGAGACGAGTGACATCAGACAGAAAACATGGGCTCGTTATACAAGATATAAATCTAGCTACATATGATCAGTGTCCAAAGACAAGTACAACTACAGTCTGAGCAAGTCTTTCACATCAGAACAAATCATATTTAAGAACTGTTATGAGTTGCTCAACTTCTGCCCTGCCTGCTGATGCCGGGTCATGATGAGTCACATTTGTGTACGGTGGCCGACGGCTTTGCCTCCAACACCGTGCAAACCCTCTCAGCAAGAATGAGGCTTATAAATCACATAAACTGCTGCTTCCATGATTCATAAATTTGGATCTGACATACAAAAATTTACGCAACTGATTCTGAAGACCTGCCTGCGGCTAAATGCTTGAATTGTATCTGTTGCTAAAACACATTTTGTTCTCACTTTTCCAGAAGCCCTGTTTGAATGGCCCCCAGTTTGTAGTCTACTGGCACTGAATGAGATTAATTTTGATCACCTGTTTGTTCATCTTTGCAGCCTCCACACCCATACCAAAAGGCTGTGTGCCCTTGTAGCGCTTTGGACATGGAAGGCAGTGGAAACCTGGATTGGTGTTGACGCAGCGCTGCGTTCCACTCACTTTGTAGCAAACATCAGACACCATGTCGCACTGAAGGAGGGAAAAAAAAAAGTTAAGCACAAACAAATAGTTACAAGGATGAAGTCTTCAGTTGAAGTCTGGTTTATGCACATAAGAAAAACAGGAACTTTTACCTCATTAATGTCTTCACAGTGGGTACCATTTCCACGGAAACCAGCAGGACATGGGCCACACTCCCAGGATCCATCTGGAGAACTGTTGCAATCCACTCCACCAAAGCATGGGTTAGACAGACAGCCATCTGCAAAGGATTTAGATGATGAGAGACAGAGACAAATGGTGGAAACTGATCTAAACATGTCTCTAAAAGATTCAAATTTCATTTCTAAAGATAAAGACATAATGTACTGCATTTACAATATGAACTCATCCATCCAGATCCAGATGTAAAGGGCTGCTTTAATCAAATGCGTTTAGTATTGCACACATTTCATAGAGCTATGCTGCTACAATGACTATAATGTTGAGTGACTGGTGCTCACCAATAGGACAGTCTTTTTTGTTACAGCTGTCACTGTCATTGGCCTCTCCCATACACTTCTTTCCGCCATACTGAGGTTGAGGGCTGTTGCACTCACGCGTCCGAGTTTTGATCCCACCTCCACATGTCGCTGAACAGATTGCCCATGGAGACCATGGACCCCAGCCACCATCAACTAAGATACAGAGATACAGCAGATGATCAGCAGCTATTCTACGAATATTTCAGTTCTGTGTTTCTAATTAAAAACATTTAGAAATTTAAGGTTTGAAACCAAAGTCAGAAGCTTGGAGCATAATATTGTAAGAGAAAATATACTGAGCTCATTGTGGATCTAGATTTTCCTAAAAGACAGGAGGCCATAACACATGAGGAATGTTGCCTCAGGGGGGCCATAAGGCACGGGGAGGTCTGGTTGGTTGACACGGACGCTAGCTGCTGTAATGGAGATGCTGCATTTGAGCCCTCACAGGCAGCAATACTCACTGGGACACGGCTCAGCAGTGCAGCGCTGAGTCTCTCTCCCACTTCCCTCACAGTCTTTGCCCCCAAGCTGAGGCACAGGAGCATTGCAGTGTCGTATCCTGGTGATCTGTCCTTCCCCACAGGTCACTGAGCAGGAAGACCAAGGAGACCACAAACTCCACCCTCCGTCCTGGCGAACTGTGTAACAAACATCAAACTTAACAGGCTGCGATTGGCAAAACACATACGTCCCCTAGACATGCATTCAGCCAAATAGCTACAGACATGAACAATCAGCAAAATAAATATCCACTTCATTTTCTTCATAAACACTTTATGTGCTGTTGGCAACGACACCTCATTTTCAAAGATGTTGTAAGATGCCTGCACCAGAGTTTATGTCATTGTGGGTAAACTGTCCTCCAGAGGTTAGACTGATTCAGTCACTCACCCAGATGCAGTGTATACTTAACTACAGGCAATAACACATGCTAATCTCACAATTTATCAGTCATCAATTTAACATTCAGCACACAACTAGTAAAAAGAGTCCACCTGATACATCTCACGATGAAGTTCATTTAGATTTTATATTTTTGCATGGCAGACAATGATGAGTCATTGCACTGTGGAATATCCTCTCAGCCAATGATTTATTTGGAATTAACTTTGACTGGGCACACCCTGCAGCCTGACTGTGTGATCCAGCTCTTCACTTGGATTTGGCCTCACTCGGATGGATTCATTTTCAAACAGATTTATGGAGCTGTGAACTGACTGTGTTTCACATCTCATTCTTAACTCACTGCTGACTTTTTCCACAGTTCCATCAGTTCCTCCCCTCACATATGTCGTTTTGTTTGTTTGTTTTACATTACTGTGAAGCTGTGTTACTGACAGACACATACTTTGATCAAGATATAACCAGCATTGAGGCGGTTACTACTGGATGCCAGATATTTAGATCAATAAAAGAGTGACAGAAGATAAACTATTTGAAAAATAGCCTCACCACGGCTGTCACATTTCCCCAAGCTGCACTTGCGCGTCTGAATAGAAGGTCCAGGGCAGGGGTTACTGGTTGCGTCACATGACCGACCCCTCTGTTGGGTCCCTGTCCCGCATGTGACTGTGCACTCTGTCCACTCTGACCAGGGGGACCAGCCATCCTCACTGTCTTTAGCTGGAAGAAGTACAAGCACAGATGCATTTTATTCTATTTTTACACAACATCTACTTCATATTTCATCTTGCTTATGTGAGCCTGTTTATCACATCACCTCATCTGAAAAACCCACAGTAGCCATTCAAAGTGTCTTATATTTACCAATAAATATGTGGTTCACTCACAAAGACAAACTGGCTGTGGTATTAAAATTTAATACGTGTGGAAGATTGTTTTTATGACACATTGCAAAATTAATTTAAAATGGCATGCGCGCATAAAAGTTTGTGTGTGTTTATAATTGTGTTTGCATACGAAGTTCAGCCGCTTGTGACTACTTACGCATACACACGGGGCAGCACTCGCCGTCGATAAATGTGGGGCTGGCACAGGCCACAGGGAGACAGGTAATTTGGTGACACACGATCTTGGACTCCTGTCATTAATACATTTTACTAGTATTTCAGGATCATAGATATCAACAATAAATCTGTACGTATTTTGACATGACCTAACACTACCTGGCAAGTACATTTGGTGCAGCTGTCTACAACCCAGTCTTCCTTATCGTCAAACAGGCGACCATCCTGCCAGCACATGTTTTTCTCTTTAGAGTTTTTCATCCTCCCAAGGACCTCCTTCATCACTGTGTTCTCCTCTGTCTGAACAGACGAGAGCGGACAGATTTGCAGTCAGCAGAAAAAAAAAGAATCAGCCAGCAGTGACAAGGAAACACTCGTGATAAAGTTACAGTGAATTCTACTAAGCACGTGAAGGTATACACCTGCAGACAAGCTGAGAGCAGAGAGCACATGTGAGCTACCATCAAATCATTCAGAGACATGTTTTAAGGGAAGTGGGTCAGGAGAAACTTAAATCAACCAGAAAATATCTGCTTTTACGTAACTCTGCACAAGAAAGCCACTGCGCCATATAATGGGAATGCTGTATAAATGAGCTTCTCATTATCACAAATTGCACTGAGACTGGATTTCTAAAGTTTCTATGAAAATAGCCCCTTGAAAAGGGTTAGGGTTATGCTTAGTTATGCACACTGCAACCTCCAACCCAACTGGAGACCAGGAGATCCAGGGCTGGACTTTCCAACACTTGGAAACTGTCAGTCTAAAAACTACTGCCAAAGGTTTGTGTGTCTATGTGTGTGAGTGTGTGTGTGTGTGTTCTCCTGTTGGAAAAAAGGAGGCAGCAGTGTGCAGCACTAGAATCTAAGACACCACTCGGTCTGGAAGAGCCTCAGGGACCCTTCTCATCCCAGCAGATTTTTTTTTCCCCCAAAGTTCATGCCCAGACTCTCCTATTGCTGGGTGGCTCCCAGAGGAAACACATGGACTATTTAAACACAGCCAGACAGTAGACTGGACTCCGTTGCTGCCAGGGGAACACTTCCTATATCCACATGTAAAATGTCATAAAATCTGTCTGACTGCCACAGATAGCAAGAGTCAAACGGGTTCAGTCATCACAGGACTCTATAAACAGTCCTGTGACTACTTACTGTTTGCTTTTGAACCAGTTTAGGTTACCTAGTAACCCAATTCAAAACCTCTTACGTCCTGGCTGCCACACTGAGGACTGTGTGATTTATTTTCATAAAATGTCAGTTTCCTCTAAAGAGTGAATTTTCGTCACCCCACACATAGACAGGTTTTGACATTTTTTAATACTCAATGCTGGAATTGGCCTGGAAAGTATAGTGGAACTGGCAGTATGTCATCTAAAACAAACACACGTCCAGATTATGCTGATTTACACCATGTTAGAGAGAATCAGTCACGTTACCACATTTGTCACTCGTCCTACTCACCACTTTTTGCAAACCGTCGATGAGGTTACTGACGACAACACGAAGGCCTTTGAGCTCCTGGAACATGGTGCTCAGTTCCTCGCAGGAGCGCTCACACATATCTGCATCCATCTCATCTGTCTTCTGACCTATGACGTTTGTAGTGATGGAGGGACTTACATCCAGAATTTCTCTGCTCTCGCTGACAATATTAGCGTCATCTGGAGGGACGAAAAAAGAGACAATGGTGCGAATGAGCAAGCAAGCAAATGAATGAACAACACAGGCTGGTGATGGAGCGATAAGAGTGAAACACGATATCTCTGATCAATGATTTCCTGTTTTCCTGAAGTCAGCCAAAACACCACAACAATACCGTGATTACAATGTTTACTGTGTTCCCCTAAAACAGATGTTCAGTCTGTGGTGTTTGATTTGAAAAATGTATCTGTTTGAAATGGCGACGGTAAATCTTTCCGCAAGAGACGACAGCAGGGTTGGCTGCAGGAGCAGATGGCAGTGCACTAAAGAGCAGAAATCTTGGTGTTCCTCGTGTGATGAGAAAACCACAAAGATCTCATAAATCTCCATGACTTTTAGACAAGTGGACACTTCCTATATGAACTTAACAGACTGGAGTGACCACACCGATGGATTTACAAGAAGCCCGTGAAGCTTATGGTCTTGTCCTTACAGCTCATCAGTAGCACAGGCATTAGGGACACACTTGTCTAGATGTCAACACACTAGTGTGAAAATCCCTTGAGCTACCACATTTGTCATTCATTACTGACATGGAGTGTGGGACTGAAAACTCATGTTATGCAATCTCCACCCACAAGGTTGTTTGAAAGGTGTAATGAGGCTAATGTTGAGTCTTCTTTGCACATTTTGAAAATGTGGAGCAGGAAGTCCGGCTCAGAGTAACGTGTCTGCCAAAACACGGAGCAGCACAGGGCCACTGTGGGGTGGAGTTTGAATTAACCCATCTAAAATTATAAGCATCCGTCCTTTACATTATAACTCCGCTGACTTCTCCTTAAACCAGTGGACTCCACATGATGAACTTTATGAATGTGTGATGCAAAAACCGTATAAGACACATATCAGATCTCTGTGCCTTAATGTCCGTCATTCAGCCAAAACACATACGGCACAGTATATGCAACTGCCTTGGATCTTGTTTTGTAAAGTACTGAAGATTAATAGCAGCCTGGGGACTCTAAATCAAAGAGTCGTCCAAATGTCCCAGTGATGTCCCTCTGTAGCCAGTGCTATGTTTTCTTTTCTTTTCAGTCTGCTAGATTCATTCAAATCTCAGGAGAGCTTCATGCTGTGTGCGCATGTTAAGGCGCGCTTGATCGTCTGTAACGGCATTTACACATTCTTCTCTCCCTGACAGACATATTCTGTTTTTATTCTGTTCAGATAGAGGAAAGAATTAAAAATCAGAAAAAAGGCTTAGGACGTTTTAAATGTTGCTCAACATGCTCAACATTTTTATGGCCATGGGTTGTGTGGGCTTATGAGTAAATCATGCCATTAAAATTGCAACCAGTGCAGAACTTTGGCTGGTACCAGTCAGCACGCAGAAAACTTCCAGACCTTGGTGACATTTGTTAAACAAATAAACTCATCCAGCTAGAATTCAACTCTGCTTGTAGCAACAGAAGTGCAACAACTGCTCTGTCACGCACAAACACATAAACCGCATGTGGATTTGCTTTGTCACAGTGAACCAAAGACACTGTTTGAAGATCGGTTGACCCTTTGGCTTTGTTGTAAACGATCATTACCTATCTACTCAGGTATCTGTATCTTTCTAGTGGCGCTCGCTCTTCACGTTCGCCCCGCTGAGGCTCACGAGTTTCCATTCCTTATTCGAGCGAAGCCTCAGCTGAGAAAAGCAACCCAATAAGCCAGTTCATGACTTCACTGTGTGTGTGTGTGTGTGTGTGTGTGTGTGTGTGTGTGTGTGTGCGGGTTTGTGTGTGCAGCTGGAAGTGGAAGCTCCCCACTCTGCAGTATAGCATTCACTTTCTCTTTTCTATTTTCTTTCCCAGGGCTTTATCCTGACTCCTCTGCCAATGGAAATAAATGTAAGCATGTGCACGTCCTTTTGTTCACCAAAAACCTCTATGCCTTTGTGACATGATGTACTGGTGGGAGATCTCACCATATATCAAATCTGCAAACCTTCTGACCCACTTAAAAAAGAGCTTAATCCATTCAAAGGGAGTCAACTGAGAATTACAAACAGTTAAGTCTGGAAAGTTGCTGCAGTTGATAGCTAACAAAGCACAGATACCATCATTTGGAGCATTGCATGTGAATAAGTTTTCCAATAACATCTGTGAGGTATCAGACTTATTTTGTTAATTCATTTTTTTGGATTGTCAAAATCACACAAAAAGAAAATGCTTGTTTTAACACCATTAATTAACCACAAACATCCACTCTTACCTTCCTTAGTAACCTCACAGTCTCTGCTCAGGAGGACTTCTTCCACTGGGGTGTCAAAGATGAAACGCACATTCTGCAGAAGGCCCTGTTTGGTAGGAAAAGACAGCTTTTAATCATAATAGTTATGGTCTCTATTATCTACACTATCGTGGCTACTTCTGCATATTTCAGAAGTGACGTATGAAACTGCCTTTTCCACACATTCACGTTTAAGCGCTGAGGCTCACTCATGTCATTTTTAAACACAAGGGGCAATTTGAGCCTAAATTTGGAGTCCTTTCCATAGAAAAAGACCAGGGCAACACAGAGCCACCCTGCCACCCTTAAGTTAGTTTCTACTTCTGGAAACTGATGTTTAAAAATGCAGAGCTAGTAAAGTTCCCAGATCCTGGGAAATCCTTGTCTAGCTTCCATAAAGCCATAATCTCCATCTTACCCTGAAGTGGTTCTCCCGGGTGGATCCCTTTGCGACATACATGCGGCTTCCTTCTGCCTTCAGGTGCTCGTAGAAAGGCTCATCCAGGATGAAGCTGTCCATAAGGGTGCAGCCCACGAACAGGTGTGCATTTTCCCCTTGAACATAAAGTGTGATATTCTTCCACTGTGAGTCAGAAAGGTCCACATCCTCGAATGAAACCACGTTATGTGAGCCATCCGCCCAGTACGCCAGGTCCAGAGTGTTGGCTCGTCCATTGGACACGATCTCAAACTGCCTCTGGCCATCGGGGCCCTCCAAACCAATCAGGGTGCCCCGAGAGGCGCGGTCCTGACGTATGTTGGCCACAAACACAAAGCCCTCATTGTTTTGCATCTGTCGTAGTATTTGTTTGAGTATTTGGGGGCTCACTGGAGGGAGATGGTCGAAGCGGATGAAGCGGTAAGCGGGGGCATCTGAGTTTTGGCCCCTGAACTGTTTGGCCCCCAGAGTCCTGCGCGTGATGTGGCTGATTTCAAATAAGTCAAATGATGTCTCGTCCTCCTGCTCACCATCTACAAATGAAACAAAAGGAATTGATACAGACTTTTTATTCAGGGTGAAATCAGCAATTTTTTAGACAAATGAACAAGATACAAGGAACAGAAAACGTTGAGTCACTTTCTCCTTTAATTGTTTGTACCTTGGTGGAGCTTCTAGCACTGAGTTACTTTTCATAATAAATACAACTAACCATTAATAAAATCTCTATTATTGCTTATTAATAAGTTACACATCAGCAACTTTACACTTACCTTGAGGTGATCCGTGGACAAATATAAATGATAACAGCAGCAAGAAGAGACTTCTCCTGAGTATCATATCTCCTTAAAAAAAAAAAAAACATAAGTGGTTTAAGTGCGTTTTTAAATCATGTTAATTTTCAGCATCATAGCAAATGTTGATTATGCACTTGATCTTCATAGTTACCCAAAGAAGAATTAGACGAAAGTAAGTAATAAACTCACGCAACAAGAGAAAAACAGCTACATTTAGTGGCCCCAGCATCACTGCCTCTGTGATGTCTTATCTTTACAGCATATCTACCGACTGATTTTCAGATTTCCTTTTGCAGCGCCCCGTAGATGTGCCTCACTCGTAATTTGTGTCAGAGAAGTTCAACAGTAAAGGTTACTGTGCCGTTCAACTTACCTGACTAGAAGCAGCCACTTATTGTTAAATTCAGTCAGATATCCGAGAAAGAAAAGAAAGTTCAGCCTGGAAGAAAAACAACTTCTACGACGATGTGAGCCGATGATTAAATGAATGACAAGCGGCGTCTTCTGTAAACCTCGTGCGTAAAGTCCACTTTGGTTCACCGTATCCACAGTCTGGATGATTTGAGGCGCAGCGCTGACTGAGGAACCCACCTCCCTCCTCTTACATAGAGGCTCGCAGAAAGCCTGTCAATCAAAATCCTTTGGGTACGAACCGTTTGTCGTCGGTTGTTGAGACACAGAGTTACATAATTACACGTACTTTTCGTACCCGTGCTCACACACAGAGGCTGGTAAGAGGGATTCAAGACCCCTCCTCCCCCCACCCTCTCGCCCTCTCACCGTGATGCCCACAATGCCCTAGGCTGCCTATCAAACCAACCTTCCCTCTGTGTCTGCAGCTTGTTCGCTTTCACAGGGGAATGGTGGTGAGGCACCAAAACCAAGTGAAATGTCTGCAGTTGCTTAGGTGCACTTTATAAATGTGTTTGTATTCAATTAATAACAGTAGGAGTACAATTAATTCAGTGGTTTATGGGGTAGCCCATAAAGCAAGCTCTGACAAAAACTCTATACAAGCATAAAATCAGTAATTTCATAATATGGGTGAGGACATTTGGGACTAAAACAGTACTAAAATATCAAGAACACAAAGTATGCACCCCAGCTATGTCTGCAATGTGCGACACAAAATAGAGCATGAAAATGTCCCCTAAAACAATAGATGCTTTGGATGCTTCCACTTAGCTGGCAAGCAGTGTCTTGAGTCTGGAGACTGTCAGGTATTTGCCAAGGCTTCCATACTGCAGTGTCAGGGAAAGAAAAGCTGATAGAGTGATCATAGGGCTGGATTTGGGCAAATCCTTGCGTACCAATAGGATACGTCTCAAGGATGGTTTACGTCAATTGGAAATGTGCATTCCATTTAGAGGAAAAGAAGGGGGTGAAGAACAGACAGTTTCTTCCCAAATGGGGCGCCTGCCTTTCGACAACATGGATTCAGTAACTCGACAGAAATAAGAAGCAGTAGCGGACAGTTTGTCAGACGCACAAGAATGCTGATCATTCTGTAGTGACCAGAGAACACCCGATTACAAACGTCAGGGGGGGGAAAGCTTCAAATGTTCCATAGACTTGCTCTCATTAAACTTGGTACTTGTACTTTCTCAAGATGGGTTTTAATCTATTTGATTATGTTACATCATTAATCATCAATTCTCAAATTTATAAATTACACTTTCAAAACTACATGTCGGGTTTGAGTGCCAGCCTCCACTAACCTTTGATTTCTAACATCTGCATTTACCAACTTTTAAAATTCTGAGTAATGAGCCTTTAGCAGAGAAAGGGGAAAATATTTATGATAAAAAGTCAACTCTGGCATGAAAAAGGACAGAGCTCGTGCAGAACAAATGTAGACAGCGAAGTGAAATTTTAAGGTCATGTAATGTTTACAAATGAGAAGAAGAGAATAAAAGGTAGCCACAAATTAATGTCAGATTTGTTTATACCAAACTATGTCATACAGAGAGAATGAATAACACACTGCTCTAATATCTTGCTCAACAGACAGCTCAGATTTCCATCACTTTTAAGATAAACCTTTTATGTCATTTGGACCACACCACAGTCCAGCGCTCACCTAGCACACAGAAGAGATCCACACATAAACGTGGTGTCCTCTATTAATGCTACAAACCCCAGATATGCGGATGAGCCATGAAACGAAGGTGATGGATGTCAGTTAGGTTGATAAACAACTATAGTTTCCAATGCTCGTCTCCAACTTGTGACTTCACCGTGGAGGTTTATGTGTTTTTAACAAGAAAATGGTTCAGTGTGACTCAGGAGCACTATCCAGAAAGGAAATCTGGCACCTGAAATGTTTAAAGTAGTGAGAACTGGAGAGAGTGACACATGTAACATGCAAATCTCACATCCTCTGTAAAATACAATAGTTTTGGGAATGATAAAAAAAAGGAGGGTAGTTAGAAATGGTCTTTCTGGTTATAAGGTTTACTTCAAATAGCCCATTTAAGTTCGTCATGCCAAATGTTAAGTAATGCAAACGAAACAGATTTGGCCAGAATGGCTGGCATTGTAAAATTTCTCTGCATAGTCTCCCTAATGGAATGACGGCTCTGTTTGGATGACAACTGCACCATAATGTACAGTATGTATTTAAACAATTGGAAAGACACAACATTTTCTTCAGACACTGCTGTCGTCATTACTCATACACTGTGCTCTTCACTTCACCACAGTCATTACTGGTGTTAGTTTGCCTGCGGTTATGGCATCACATGACTCTTTGCTGCTCCAAAACCAATGTGGCTGTTCCCATCCCCACTTAGCTATAGTCTATTTGGAGACGGATTTCAGCATTATCACTGGTAGCCTTGAGTTTGTTGTTTCTTTCAAAACGTTTCAGACTTCTGCATGCCCACTAAGTAGCAGTCTTGTCAAATGAGATCAAACTTCATTCATATAGCACATGGGTGGCACAACAATACATTCTTCTTAGTGCGATGACAAGCAGGACAAACGGATTTAAATCTGACCCAGCGAATGAAGACGAGCACTCAAGTCATGCTTGTATAGAGAGAATGGCATCAGGTGTTGGCAATACGCTTCACTCGTTCGCTGCTGTGTGACACCACCCAGTCCCATTCAGGCACATATACTGTAATGTGGGCATTCTGACCTAATGCTCTTCACTCTTAGTTTGTTGATCCATGCAAACATCGTTTCCTCCCCTAACAAAATGTGGCATCATCAAAATCATGCAAAACCAATGACACTGCCCCTTTCCCCAGCTATATGTTGTGTCCAGAGTTAAGATGCTTGTGCACAAAGTGAATGTGGTAAACATTATACTTGCTAAGCATCAGCACAGTAACAATGTGATAATGTTAGTAACCTTTGTGCTGCTGTAAGTAGACAAAGCTGCTAACATGGTTCTAGACAATTGCTCAATGACATGGTCTAAAAAAAAAAGATTTGTAATTCAGACATTTTTTTTCAAAGTTTCTCACAATAGCAGTTTTCACTGTCACAATATTTTACTGTTTCCTTTGCCAAACACATCTCAGTGAAGTTTCCCTGTCACTGACTTTATTTGTTTTTGTCTCTTTCCCAAATTCAAACATTTCTATGCTCATGCTTATTTTCTTTCTGCAAACTTTAGACAAAATGAATCTTCCTACCGTGCTTGTTATTTGACCTGATGACACAGTTTATTGTTTATGGCTGATGTATGGCGCCACATCACAGAAACCACCAAACGAAGCCATTGGGCTGCAGGCAGTTATGGAAAACTGTGCAGAAATAGATATTCACTGTGTGAACCAATGCCAGTTTGCTATTTCATGACAAAAGCACCAACTATGTGTATTTAGTGGCTTATGTGACATCATTTACGAACACTCATGTCTCTTTTATGCATAAAACAACAGCATGATTATATTCATATCACTCAGCTTCCTGAAATATCACCAGGATGTCTTGCCTAAACATCCTGACATAACAAGAGACTGTTAAAGTTGTTAATTTACAACATTTGAGTCATTGGACAGGACGAACAGAGCTCCACAAATTATTCTGACAGGTTTTGCAAATCAATTGAGAAAAAATGTAATACTGCAGGACTTCCTGGCTTACTGTGTACTAACATACTAATTGTGTCCATTGGACACTCTACCATACTTTCAGCAGTTTAGGGCTGATGTTACACAATGTGAAATGGAAAAAGTCATCAAGTACATTTGTAGTCGTCTGGATCAGCAGCAGCAGCAAAGTATGGATTGTAACAATACAGGAGCTACGCGTATGTACTGATAATACAGTTTGTATTGTCTACAGAGTTTAGCTTGTTATAACTAAAAACAGAACTTGGAAAAAAGAGAATTAGTTTCCAGGATACCACATGTTTGCTCTCAAAGCATCTAATTCCAGTTTTCATATAAAAATGGTTCACATGCCTTGGCTTAGACCAGGCATTACATCAAAGTGAGATAACCAATGTTTGACTTGTTCTCTCAAAGGTTTATATGTCAGCTTTGTGGGAGGGATTTGTTGATACATGATTTGTAAATTCAACACAACAGAATATTTCCTGGGTGATATTATGCCTGGGATCAAAACAAGATTTCCTATTTTATTGTCACAAAGAGTACAAAGTCAGACGTCGACCTGCCCGGCCTTTGTTTGTACTTATCCAATATCCTAAGAGGAAAGATGAACACAGGGAATCTTGTATGCTTCCCTTGTTGCCTACAGGACTGTTGGAGAATGGCAGGCTGTGGGAACCCTATTAAGTGTCTGCTGGTTGCACATGTTTAGCGAGGGTCAAACACTGCCAGCTTTATGCAATGCTGCTTGTCAAAGTGATGTAATCAAGCTTTGGTCAAATCTGTTGGTTAGGACTTATTCCCAGATGTGCATTTGAACAAAAGCAACATGTCCCCAGATTACTGTTCTTAAATACAAGATTAGGGTTGAACTTCACATGAATGTGAATAAAATGAAAGGAAAACTAACTTATATCAAAGTTTCCCTGAATTTACATTGACTCATACTTACCTACATTTAGGTTAAAGGGTGGGAGAGCAATTTTGCTTCCACCCTCTTTTCTCATAATTGCATTTTCATTTTTGAGATGCAATCATTTGGTAATCACTTCCAGATTCTCTTTTTCCTCCTTGAGCTGGTGGGATGTGTAGAGTTGTGGCAGAGCAATAAGATATACTGCGGACATTTATACGATCTTAAAAACTGGGAGAATTCTGGGCTAATTTTACACAATACGTGCACAAGAACGACCAGGAACTCTGAAGGAAACACCAACCTGGGACCTAGAAAAAGATTGATGTGTATGGCCAGTGAAAGCAAGCACCATGAACAGTGTTACGGGAGAGAGAACAAAGTGAGAGTGAGATCTCTTCAGTGGAGTGGAGAGGAGGAGGAGAAGTAGGAGGAGGAGCTCTGGCCTTGGGTCCCTGGGCACAGAAGGTGCTGCAGCATAGCTGAAGCTCCACTAACGCTGTACTAACTTATTCTGCCTTGTTGTGGCTAATGGGAATCAACAAAGCAAGTTTATGTTAAAGGTAAAGAGTTAAGGCATCTGTGCTTCACACAGTATTTCCATTTGTTTCTATTTCGTACTAGCCTGCATATTAGACGTACCACTACATTTATAACATACAGTTATAGTTTTAAGCCACTTTGTAAAATAAACTTTTAATATTTATTTTGTATTTAGGATTTGTTCACAATAAGAGAAAAATAATAATATTTGAAAGGCATAAATGACAATTGATCCCTGCAATAACAGTACATTTAAAAACATATTGCACTTTGCTCTTAGCACAATTATAAAAGGAAACATCAAACTTTCACATATTCTTAAGTCGCAGTGCATGTTGGACTTGATAAAAAGCACAGTCACTGAAGACACTAGACTGTGGATAGGTGCAGTTAGCAGGAATGCTATCCAGAAAAATGCCAAATGTTTTAGAGGAGAATTTCCTGCTCGTTATTGACTCCAGGTTTTGTAGCTGGCTTCCTGCTTCTGTATGTGCTCTGAAAGTTTCAGGTTAACATTCGGGTTAAATTAAAGTATTAAAGTGAAATCACCATGGTGAAGGAATAATTTTGTCTATGTCCAGTGCTGACGCAAATTTGATTGTTTTCCTGGCTTCTGCATTTGAGTTCATTCGAGGGTATGAAAACCTGGCCCAATATGACCTGAATAACCTGACGTTATTCCTTTAACTTTAGTCAATAAGGCAGGTGATGCCCATGTTAGTTGGCAACCACACATCCTGAAATCTGAGTTCAAGTACTGATGGACGGATGATACATTCGTTTTTTTTATGTTCCCCATTTGGCTAAGCAGTAACTCTGATCACATCATTCTCTTCAAAGTTTTTTTGTTTGATCATTTTATGGACAAAGTGAAAGATTAAGAACACATGTGCTGTTAATTGTCCAGCTTGGTTAAACACGATTAGAGAGGAAAACATTAAGTTGCCTCCTTGAGGAAGTCAATTCAGTAATAAAACAAAGGAATTTGCTAATGGTAGAGGATGATGTTGACATGGTATATTTATGTCAGTGAATGGCTGGAGTTTGGGTTGATGGGTAGAGAAATGAACTTGACAAATGAGCAGAGACTTGATGGTTTATACTCAGATGCCAAAATACCATCTTATCTCACCCTTGCACCTGAGCTTAATGGAGCTGACTTTGTGAAGACCCTGCGAATGGACAGTCTGTGCACTTACCAAACTGACTCTCCTTTTAAGACTAAACCAAAACTTGGTATTAAATTTTCTGTTGCATAAAATATCGTCATGCAATTTTTTAAATTTTTTTTTTTTTTTTTGGGGGGGGGGGGGGGGGGTTGAGGAATTT
>JAUYWH010000007.1:8388830-8402878 GCA_034779795.1 Ctenopoma multispine | reverse complement strand
CCGCCCCCCCCCCCCCCCCCCCCCCCCCCCCCCCGCACGAATGGCTGAGTCAGGAATTAATGAAGCAAACAGATAATATAATTTTCCATTTTTATGGATCAAGATTGTTATTTAAATAGTCCCTGTGATCTCAAAAGCTCCACAGGATTCTGAAATGTTCCGCTTTCGTTCGGTGACCTGGCACCTTGTGTTACGCACTCCCGTTTTCCACATTCTCCTGCTAACTCCACAAGGATATTGCACTGATTTATCAGAGTATTAAGCACTCGAATGTTTATGTCTTGTACCTTGGATGACACCATCTGCTACTAATCTGTATTTCCGTTGTTGTCTGCACACTGTTTTTCCTATCTGGCTCTTCCTGTGTGGCTCCATCTGGATATCTCACCCATATTTAGTCAGTCCACAGCTTTTGATCCATGTTTATTTTCAAACATTACCTTAAGTACGGTAGCTCTAGAGATTAATACGGTCATACACATGTATGATAACAGGGGAAGTATTCTGCATGCAGACATCTAGGGAGAAACTGACACTTTGTTTGTCATGCTGACAAATCCCAGTGTTTGCCTAAATGGAGGACTATACGTTGGACCATGTCTGACAGTAGCATTACATCTTTCATGACTGTCCATTTAAATCAAATTTAATTTAAATTAATAAAAAAAGACTTTACTGTGCGAAAAGGATTAGCATACTGTGCTGGTATACAGTAGGTCCACATCGCGCAACACGTCAAAGCGTCACAAACTTGATAGGAGAAGGCAGCAAACAGTCCTACATTAATCTTGGGTCTCCCAGCTGCTGCCTTTATTCACTTTAACAGACCACATGGGGTAAAACAATCAAATGTTTCACCCATTGCACACTTTTGTTCTTTTATCAGGCTGATATCATGTAGACTGTGAGAGTGTTAGTTCAAACCAGGTGTTTGAAAGTTGAAAGTTTGAAAGTTCTCATTAAGTCTGTAGGTGGAATTAGTATTGAATCCATGTTCTGCCAGTAAGCAATAAAATCTACACAAACATTACTCATATCAAACATGATCACTTTAATATCCACTGGCCACTTCGTTTTAATAGTTCATAGAAGATTGTTATTTTTAAAAAAGCCTTGCATAAGACTTGTATGAGTCACAGCTATATGACAGACGATTTTGACTTGTGCACAAATATTCTCCTCCCTTGACTCTGAGTTGCAGTGAGTTCATGAAAACAAAAGACCTGAGATTCACAGAAGTCATCAAATCGCATGTGCCATTGTCACACATCCAGTGTCCTAGTACTCCAAAAGTTGGAAGCAGAGTGAGTTCTTTTCGTCAAACTGAATGATAAACTACTGTGGGAGATCTAACTTTTGAACAGATTGCATTATGACGTGCGGGTGTGGTTATTCTTACTTTTTTTTTTTTTTTAAGTATAAACACATTATTCTTTACTGGTGAGATCAATGCAGGGAGAACACCCAAAATGACCTCACACAGACAAAGAATGTGTGTGTACACTAATATATCAATTTGTTTTGTGAATGTGTGCTTACTGAATCTTAAGTTTAGCTGGTTAATTTATGCAAGTGCAGACTGTGACTCCTAAATACACCCACACACATACTAGCACACATTTTAATGGAGAAAGAACATGGCTACATAAATTTCCTTGAAATACAATTTATTGTGTTTTGTTCCAGTGAAAAGTCTCTGCTGCTTGCAGGAACACTAAAGCTTATTGTGACAGAGTGAACTCGGTCTTGCCAGTACAGACCTATCTTCATGGAATAAAAAGTATGCACACGCTAACATAAATAATGTGATGTATGAAAGGAATAGGTACCACCCTATAAATCACATGCAGCCCTGCATGTTTTAATGTATAACGTCCATTTTTGTGATAGGAAATCTGGCCACGGATATTGTGTAACTTCAAAGCTATATTTCATCTGATCTAGCTAAGAGTGTTGCTGCACAGAGAACACTCTTCACATGCAGTCTGCTTCCAAATCAAGTAAAACTTACAGTCCAAAAAGACAGAGTAAATCAAATGCAGAATATTGGACAGGCAACAAGGCAGAGATGAGCAGTATACTGAAAATTAAGCTCTGTTTGAGGGAGTCAAGACAACTGCTATCAGTGGATTTATCATTCTATCCACAGCATCAGAGTCACGTAATGCGTCAAGTACAATATCTTTTCCTAATGAATGGGAGATGAGTGACGCTTGAAATGTCCTCTTGAGACAGGCAGAGTTTTCTTTCAGCCTCTCTAAATACTGTTGTAGGTTAAAACATCCCTGTACTGATAATGGCAGCATAGCAGAAGAGTATTTTTCTGGTCAAAGGGAAAATGCAAGAATCGTGATTTGATCAGAAAAGTGGTTTCCAGGAAATGTTACTTTGCTATTAACTCTGATATTATAGTTACAGTAAAAAATGTTATGGTCAACGGTAGTTATTTAGAAATCACATATAAAACCCGATAAAACACAACTATCTTTGTAATGCTTTGTGAAAGCATTATTGAAAACAAATGGTGTTTGCTCAATGGAAAAATAATGATTATGTACAGATTTATTAGTCATATTAGAAGCATTCCTAACACAAGGTCATCCTAATGCAAATCTGTATTTTATCTATGTCTCTTTCTCAAACTATGTCTGGACGATACAGAACACAAATACCTGAAGTAAAGCTTCTGTATGTGATTTTCTGTAGAAATATGATCCAAAGAGTATCCTAATGAGAAGAAGTGATGTCAAAGGTTTCTGAGATCCAGTCTGGCAGCAGTGTTTTAAATATATTCCCATCAAAAGGTGTTTGAGCGGGGTTCGACCCTCTAGTGACTTAAATGAGGTAAATTATTACTGCTTGACTTACAGTTTTATAGCATTTTTATTGTCATTTCATAAAACTAATACCTGAAGGCTGGGTGGAGCATACTACTGTAGGAAAATGTAGCAGAGCAGGGAGAGGTAGATTTGGGTGGAGCAGAATGAATTGATTTAGAGTCTCACGTTAACACTAGCTTGATTCCCTAAAGTTGCATATTGTAGCTTTAACTATTTAATACAATCAATGTGTGGTTTGAAAGTAAGAGTCAAACCATAAACCCAGACATTTAATTTTATCAACTGTCTGGAGAGGTATTGTGTCAAACCAGACCATTGTGTAAGACTTTGTTTTAAAGTTTACAGTTTCTTAGCTGGCAACTAAGTTTGTAGAATGTAAAATCAGATTGCAAAGCCTCTTTAGTTTGTCAGAAAATAAGGTTACAATGGTATTGTCAAATGAACAATATTAAAAACAGAAAACATGAAGGATTTAATCTATTTATTCACATACACAACACGAACCATTTACATCTGACATTTAACAGAGTCCTTGTTTTTATCATGTTAATACAGTTGCATGAAGCTCATATTTTGCTGTGATGAAGGTAGAGCAGGGTAAATGTAAAGCTCAAACAATGTGGATGGGTGTGTCGGTATGAACAGTAGTAGCATCTGTGTGTCTGGCAGCCGAAGAGGTTGCACCCAGTTGATGTCATAGCTCTGTGTGTTCATCTGCTAAGTAGTTGTCATAAAGAGTGATATAGATGTACGTCTGCTTCACATACTGAACAAACAAAGTCTGACCCTTGACCATTCAGAATGTGCAAGAATGGATGAGGATAACATGTAATAGAATTATTCTTGGCATATTTACTTCAGTTGTAATTGTCTCTAATTGAATAAATGTTGCTTCTCAGTAATGCAGTTATAAGAATCACATGGAAGGTTTTCAGTCAAACTGCTGATATCCAATTGGATCTCAGTTTAAAAAAGTGCTCTAATAATTCACACACAGGACATCTAACAAAGGTGAACTGGATGAAATAGGTTTGCTACTTTTGACATCTTTAAGCACAGACATAAAGGAAGTAAAAGAACTGTATGTTTTTTTACGTTTAGCTACTTTCTATCTTCAATTAAGCAACAGCAGAAGACAAAACTCTTACGTCTTTCTTTCCCAGAGAAATCTCAGCCAGGGGCTTGGAAGTGCTTTAATGAAATCTGCATGGCCTTTGCAGCAGCCTGCTATAATTACCCAGTCATGCTGGGGACGCTATGCACAGCAGCACTGGTGTCATGAGACAGAAGGGCCCCGCTGCTGGACTGAAACAGTCTTAGGTTCCCATCCAGGGTCCCAGTCAGCAGCTGGGAAAAGACAGAGAAGAAATGACATCAGGTTTGACTTGTGGATGATATTCCCAAGAGCTGTGTCACACATTATTCTCCTTTCTATGATTCGCTATTCTGAAAACTGAGTTGCATAACGGCACACCTGCTTTGTTAAAGAAGATGAGCAACACCAGGGTTTAAATTCATACCGTTTCCCACTGAAAGTTTTCATTTTTTTATACCTGCTATTTCTCACAATAACACGAATCCACCTGGCCTGAGCGTTATATAACTCGTCTAATCAAAAGCGGTTCTCAAGTTCCTGCCCGCGCTAGTCACGGTGAGTCAACTGTTAACAGTTTAATAAGGCACCCACGTGTCAATAAACTAACATCAATCGACACCCTGCGTGCCCATTTAAGCACAGACATGCAAACACACACACACACACACACACACACACACACACACACACACACACAGCACACTCTAACTCACATGTGGATGTGGCACAAACCTCTTTACTATATTTCTTAGTACAAAGGGAGGATTATCTCATCTCTTTCTATCAACCTCTCCACACTGAACAGATGAGAGTGAGGGAGCACTGCATCAACACTCTGACAGCCAATCAGCAGCAGGAAACCTCCATTTGGGATTTAAAATTAGGCTTATGATACATACCCATTTCTGCAGCTGCTCAGCGTAGATCATACAAGTGTAAGAATTCAAAACAGTTGTTCACAATCCACTCTATTGTCACTTAATTTTCAAATGTACTGTATGTGTGTGGGTTCTCTCTCGGCACTTTGGCTTCCTCCCACCATCCAAACACATGCATGTTAGGTTAGTTGGTGACTCTAAATTGCGTACGTATGTTTAACGTATGAATGTGAGTGTGAATGGTCGTCTGTTTAGGCTCCAGCACTGCCACAACCCTTAAGAGGGGTTAAGATAATGGATGGATGGATAGAAGGATAGATGTAATGTATATTACATGTAAACCCAGGGTATGTAACAACCCATCTGAAATACCACTTCAAGCCAAACTTATTTGTACTAATTCCACTCAAATTCTTCTATAACTGAAGACAATATAACAATTTCCTAAAAAAAAAAATTCATCAAGGAGCCTTCTGGGACCATGAGCTCTTGTTCAGTGACCTTGATGAACAATAGCCAAACTGTTCTGGTAATGCCCCTGAGCTGCTACACCAGCTATGTAAGACTAACAAGGGTCAACGTGCAGCCTCATTAGAAACAGCTCTCTTCATTAACTGCCATCCAAAACAATCTGACTGTGTAATCACCAGGGGGGGAACTTCCAGATCTGCTGTGGAGCATCAATGTCATTTATGGTAATGTCTCAGATTTTTAGGTTGTTATCACGAGAGAGTATCTTTTGAAAGTATATTAACAGTGAGAAAACAATGCTTTGCCAAGCAGTGATAAAAAACACATTTGGTGCAACAATAGTTCCAACATTTTTTCCCATGTACTAAAACTGTTTTATGCAGGGAGAAATCATCTTTTACCAGCAAGCAGATGCCTGTGCTGGGAAAGGGAGTCACAATAGCTGAGGTCTGGGGATGACTCAGACATACAATGACTAAACTGGGGTGGATTTAATCTTTGTTTGACGGGTGATCCCTGCACCCTCACTCCTATAGTTATACAGCTGTTTTCCAAGACAAGATGAAGCTAAGTAAACACAAACACATCACACCTACAATATATCGTAAAAGAATGTGCTGTAAATGTTTGAAACTCTCCCACTGAACAAACACTTCTGACTGACTCTTCTATCTTTAAGGAGTGTTGGTTGTGACCTCCTATTCAATTAGCTTAATGAAAAATGACCAAGGCATCTGGGTCTTGCCACTGGTCTGCTAAAATAGCTATTTAAAAGAGTCAGAGAACAGCACAAACAGAAACACTGCAGCATAGATCTTTTCATCTACTGGCATCCAAAACCATTAGACTGTATAATCGCCTAGCTATTAAACTTCTCCATGCAAACATGCATGATACTGTAGAGTACTTTAAATCACAGATACTCTAAAAAAGGCAATAATGACATTATTAGAATGTTTACATCATAGTCTTGCAAGGAGCATCTGAAACATCCAAACCCTGCAACCTTCAACCTTTGTTCGCTGAAGCTGATGCAGCCACAACTGATGAGGGCTTGGATGGCTTTCAAGTTAAAAGTTGATTCACATAAAGGTGGAGTTATGCTGGGTCATCACAAGTGAGTTGTTTGGCTTTCCTCAACATCACACTTCAAGAAACACAGTTTTCATAAGTTTGAGGTCTGTTTCAAGATATGCAATCCTACAACCACTGAACCACTGCTATATATACAAGCATCTGCTCTGCATCACTTCTGGTGGTATTTTAGTCTATGACATATGACTTTTGATAATACTAAAAATCAAATTACATATTCTCCTTGTTTATTTGTTATACATTTAGCACATTAAAGTCATTCTTCATTCAAAATCTTTTTAGGAACGTGGGTGTTGTAAATCAGATTGAGAATCAGCATGTGTGTGTCACGCAAATTACATAACCTAAGTTACTGTCAGGTATGCTGGCTCAATAACACGGAAAAAAGACCACAAATCAATAGTTCAAAGGAGGAAAAGATGATTGAGAATGCAATGTGGGTTAGATTTTTAGTGGTCAAAACTTGTGTCAAATACTGGCAGCCTGGATGAAAGAAAATGTCTGTCTTCAGAAAGTGGTATGAACAAAAGGCGGAGGCTTTGAAGACGTGGGGAGCAATGTGTTTTCCCTCCCAAAGGATATCATGCATCAGCTGTAAAGCACACACTTGACAAATGTCAACATACCAGGATGTTCTGTACCATACATGCTGAGAAGGGGATGAAGATCCACATGAGAGGAAAAAAAAGAGCAGACGTTTATTACGGATGTCTTTGCATTAATATATTAATTATTGATAACTAGTAAAGTAATTCTAAACCTTTTCCATTAAGCAGGCATTAATCTAACCTCGGTTCCTATCATATTTATTATTATGGGACAGCACTTAAAACAATTCAAATAATGGAAGCAACAACAAATTTATATCTTTCCAGCTCAGACTCCCTGCTTGGCCTGTAGCCAGTCTCTGACAGTCTGCATAGGTAGATCCTATTTGTACGGCCCTGGACAAATCTGTCAGGATGGGAGTAATGAAACGCAGGCTCACAGCAGGCCATGCGTTCGCTTCAGAAGCTGAGTGTGGAATGTTGAAGAAAACTGCGGGGGGAACACCCAAAAATACAAAAAACAAAAAGTTAATTTTTCTTCAGTTGCAAAACACATCACTAGCTAAGCTGGACAATGTTCTTTCAGTTGTTATCGGATGTGTATCTATGTATGTATGTGTTTACATACTTATACCATTCATACATTGATTTACTTTTTCTGTTTTACTTTACCAATTTCAGATTTCCTTTATTTTTCTTTTCTGCTAGTTTGCTTTAGATTTATTGATGGACTGATTTTAGCCACTGTTTATGTGCTGTACTTTGTGGAATATCTCAGCAATGTTAAACCTCGGCTTGACACTGCTTGACAACATTAAATACTGTCCGTTTGTGTACACACAATAAATTGAACAAATGTGTTTAATTTATCTATGAAATGCCTATTTGAAAAGAACAGCTTGACATTTTGACATAATGCTCTCGTGGCTGGACAAAAATATGTAATTATTTGCTAAGTATAAAGGCTGGAAACGGGGAAACAGCTAGTCTGGCTCTGTCTAAAGGCAACAACATTCACCTACCAGGACTTCACAAGCTTATCAAGTAGCATGTTTGATCTTGTTTGTTTAATACTAAATCCAATCTAGTTTTCTAAGCAAAATAAACATTCCAATATTCTGGAAAAATCAGTGGCCTCGTTTCCTGCCTCACACAGAGTTAGATCATATGATAGATCTCAATTTGATCTCTGTGTCCACAAAATGTTAACAGACCTGGTAATGAGGTTTCATTTTAAGTTATTAGAAACATAACATATGTGATATACTTTTCATGTCAACAGTTAATATATATGATGTTAATATATATAATATGTTAATCAATTAAATCTGTGTCGACACGACTAAGTGGTGTATGCTATCCCGGTTTACACAATATCCTTTATAGTTTTGATATTTAGGCAAAGGAAGAACTATAAACTATGAGAAACCAATGTCTACTACATGTGAAAGGTTTTGGTGCCTCTTTGCAATTGTCGATTTCAGAAAAGCTGTCTCTGCTCAGTCTGAGTCTCACTCTAATGTGACATTCTGGAGCAGACAGCACAGTCCACCTCCGTGTTTACTGTCTGGCCACTACAGTAAGCTTTGCTCTCTGGGGTCAGGCAAAAAGGAAATGAAGAAATCAAATATATTTAAATAAATGAAGAAGAGGCGAACAGCTTTCAAATGCCAAAATGACCACAAATGAAATAACACAGTAAAAAGGTTTAGTAGGACACCAGCTGTATTTTTTTTCCTGCCTGCTTAGAGCAAAGATGATGCGTGCTGACACATGGAGACAAGAGTAGCAGTGAGCTTGAAAGCCAAGCAGTTGATTCACTCATTGTTCATCTTCCTGGTTTAGACAATAGAATATGTTAAGTTTCAGAGACAGCTGCATGTGTCAGTGAGCGGTCACAGTCCTGTACTAACTCCAACACACGAAGTGCAAATGAGGTCCGAAGTACTTGAAGGAAAGACTTCAGAAACTTCTCACTTAATCAAAACACTGAAACTGAAGACAGTACTTAATAATTGTTATTTCCCTGTGATTCCATTGTTGACAGAAGAGTACTAAATTTGAGTTTGTTTCTTCACTTCCCCTTTCAACAAAGACACATGAATGCATTTAAAATTGATCAGATATGTCAGTGTCTCTGAACAGACTGTTCCTGTTAAACTACATAAAACCTTGCTCAGTGTCATTTGAGATTATATGTTTTCAACCTTAAAAGATGTTAACTGGATATTTGATCTCTTTTATTTTTGGCTCATCCTTTCTTGTTTTTCAGTGATATTCACTGAGTTCAGATTGTAAAGAAACGTTTAATGGAGCCTCCTACTCAAAGTTGTATTTGGTGTTTGTATGTAAACTCTTTTTGATATTCCAGAAAAGAGTCATTAAGATTTAAAGTCTCTTTTTACACAAACATGTTGGTAGATTATACAGAGAAGGCCAGTAGTATTGGTACTGGTTATAATTAGCAAAAAAAGCACAAAGACATCATTTCTGTCAGTGACACACAGGCAGAAAAAATTATTCCCTTCTGATAAAGAAAGATGCGTTTCTAAGAAAAACACTGTTAGCTTCATTCAACCTTAACTGTGGAAATGTCAACAATTAAGACTCCAATATATCTGAATGTAAAAAAAACACCATTATTGAGAAATAGAAGTAACAAAAAGCAGGATGTTCAACAAATGTTCTTCCCACAAACATGGGATGAAAAAATACAGAATTTGAAGTAACCCAAATAGAGCCCAGAGTAATGAAGTATATTTCTCCAGTATGGCATAGTTACCTGTTTATTTGAAGTTACAGTTGATTTGACTCAGTTACAGAATCTTTCTTTGTCTTTACTTGTGAGCTAAAAGCTTTGAAATTCCAAAACTAATTGGAGGAAGCAACTCTAAACGGTATCACTGCCATGTTTTCATACACTACTGAAACTATACACAGCTTAGCCTTATGATACAAAATCACTCATGTTGTTGAGAGAGAAAATACATGTACAAGTCAGCTTTTATTGTAGCACATTAAAGCCCCAAAACAGATGAGTTAATAAAATGTTACACAAGATATCGTGGAATACCAAGACAACAAAAGAGAAGTGATAGTAAAAGTTGGGATCTTTCATTACAGAATGAAATATATGAATAAACCTGAGGAACTGATTCCCGGAGCTATATCTGCCTGCTTGATGGTCTTTTAAGTATTAAAATGGAAAACATGAGTGAAAAATTAGTGGAAAATATGCATTGCATTATCTGTCTGTGCCGTGCATCAGAAGGTTCTCACAGCAGTAAATATGGAGAACATCTGGGCTTCAAATGTGGATAAAACACGAGGTGAAAACAGTTTGGGGACACTTTTTGTCAGTATATCTTTTATGTCTTGGTGAGAATGAAGTACAGGCTTAGGAAATACAGTAATATTAAACTGTTAGACTGACATGCCATCTCCAAAGACTGAACCTCTAATCATTTTTTATTTACATACTGTTTTTCTCTTTTGGCCACAAACAAAAACAGAAATGAAGATAAATACGTATACATCAATTCCTGTCATACATTAGATGACCTCTATCAAGGTTAACTAGAAGCAGCCTCAAAAATCTCAGCCAGCCACTCAGAAATCACTGGAAGATTATTTTTCTGTTAATGTGAAGGAAAATGTTCTGTAACTCTCTAGGTATGTATCTATGAGCAATCTTACACTCTCAATAACATTAAGAGGAGTGCTCATATAAATGATGAGGAAACTAATCTTAGAGTCAAAGGTGTAAGATTCAGGATTCTATGGAGTTCAACTTTTCAGCATATTGAAGTAATTATAAATCCTCCTGTTTTCCCAGATACTGTACAAAGATTTTCTCTGACACAGACTGAACTGTTGTTTCTAAGCCTGGAGTGTCGAATAATGAGGTTTATCAAATATCTCAAGTCATCAGTGTCTGCTACAGAGCAGAACCCTACCAAGATAAGAAGCGTTAGCAGAAAATGAGGTTTTGCTTCCAAACAATCAATATTCAAAGGTAGATAAAAATTTAAAGACATGCTAGTAAGTGGACATTTGGCAAACGTCTATTACTAGTAGGTACAGATGCACTTTTATTCTTCTAAGTTGTAAAAGTGTCATGAATCGATTGATAAAAAAATATCTTAATTAGTGGGCTTAGGCTTAGATGTGAATATTTCAATTCCTTAACTTGATAAGAGCTGGACATGTTAAACGTTAAATAAGAGGTAGGTTGATTTTTACCACTGAGTAAGAATAGATCCATCTCTCTGGGTTAGTAAACAGTCAGGCAAGTGTAAAGTGTAAAGAAAGCACGAGTTCCACTAAAGCTCTACAGAATGGGTAAAGATGACCGGCCTCACACACATGATCAAGGTAAAAATACTGATGCCATAATCCTCACTTGATCTATACAGCAGGATCAGAACTTACACTAATTTATTTTTTAACCTGTTTTTTGAGGACATTTCCATGTGAACATCCTGATTTTCAAGGTGAAAAACCTGTAGTGACTCTTTATTTAGCTGCAGACCTTCTGGAGCCTTCCAGCTTTTTCATACATTTGTGAACTTTATGACTTCTGGTCAAATCTTAGCAGGTTTCTGTATAAATAACATTACACTGTAGGGAAAAGATATTTCAATCAAGAGAAAAAAGTTAAACAGATCTGAACATGAGCAAAGTAGCCAGATTTACCGTACATGTGGAAATACACATCAAAGCAACAATGCCACAGGAAGTGGTGGAAATTTCTGTTCTATACATTTTGAGTTTGATTTTTTTAAAATCTTTTCACCTGACAAATATTACAGTGGAAAATGCAATTAGGTTTCACTCAATATTGCCCAGTTTTCAAGGTGGTTGGTGGAGAATTACTGATGGGGAGCAAACACGTCCTGACTGATGAAGTGTTTCTTTAAACTCTGCAGTTTACTGTGATTCAGCCAGTAAGTGGCCATGGATAAAACTTTCCACTTTCATACTTGGATATCTGAATCTACGAATTGATGCACAATGATGGACATGTAGATTTAAAGCATGTGCCTCGCGTCCAAAAAACAGTCAACAAGTCTCACGAGATGTCTAGCAGGCTGTGTTTAAAAAAATATTTGCAAATGTACTTGAATTGAACTGTTCCAAAGGAAAATCATTAACTGGACAATAAAACACTTCCAAAGGGAATTGTTGCTCTGTGGAGATCTTGTTGGCGGGTACTGAAAAATATTTAAAGGTCTTTGTCCTGTTAAGATTTACTTTATGCCGAGGACGAGACTGCCTGTAGTCTGCAAATTTCTATGTATATTGACCAGGTTAGAGTGATCGTCTATCAAGCAAATGAAAACAGCTGATAATCGTTCTGGAAATGGCCTGAAATAAAGAGTTTATAGCAACAAATTAAGGCCCTCAAAGGGTTTTTGACATTTGACACACACAATACCATCAAAGCCCAGTAAAAATGATAAACAGTCAACATAAAAAGTGAAAATCTGCTCCAGAACTGAACAAGGACAGCTCTGTATGCTCTACATCTTTTGTCAATGGTTAAACTGTGCAGTCAGTCATACAGGTGGATCAGCACAGTACACAATCGAGTCACTAAACCCCCACAGGATCATGGCACGGAAGAGCCTCACTGGACTATGAACTGGCCACAACTGGCTAAACCCACAGAGCAATTTGGGGGTTTTGTTTTATAGTTAAATCAATTTGGTTCAGCAGGCTGATATTAAAAAAATGTTGTCTCATTTTTAAAGCATTTTTTTTAGTTTATACACTGGGATTCTTGGATTTTTTTTTTTTTGAGAATGATTTGTTTGTTAGCAATTATTAACACACCTGTATAATGAAGCACACACAGTACATGCACAATATAGTACAAAACGACATACGACCAACACTGTTTTCACAGTGACTTCTTACCTTTCCCATGACTGTAAAAGTTAAAAACATATAATTAATTTGAACAAAATGTTTTTCTGGTGAACAGCTGCAGGGATGTTGAGAAAAATGTGGCAGAACCCTTTCGGTTCTGTGAGGTGATGATCCCACTCGATGCATCATAGTTGAGTAGCAAGATAAAAAAAATGACAGAAAAGACACAAATTAAAGAAAGTTCTGTACCTCTGGTGTGGCTGGGTTGAAGGTCACGCTGAGCACTGTGTCTGAGTGTTTTTGAAGTTTGTGGAGGTAGCTGCTGCTACGGATGTCATACACGTAGGCCTGAAATGAGATGGTCTACATGAACAAGAGTACACGTGTAGGACATGATGACCCCATATCAAATGAGTTTTGCTGACACAGCTGGTGAAATTGTTAAAACAAGAAACACATATTAGAGGTGTGCCAATGCAGTCAAAGGAAAACAGATGAGCAGATATGAGTAGATGCAGATTTGCTTTAGAGACACTTTCAACTTTGAGGGAAAGTGATGTGATGTGTCATTTTGAGTTTGAGCTCCAGCTCACCCACACAAAGACATACGTCATACACTTGCAGACAGTGTAAAAAGGTAATGTCACAACAATGTACTTCATAGTTTACTGCAGATTTTATCTCACTTGCTCATCATCAGAAGTTTGTGAAATTGGCTAGACAGTGAGACCTGGCTATTAACATGGAAACACAGGAAGACACATAAAACGTCCAATATCTAGGTCAGAATCAGTTATACTACCGTCTGGATGAAACTTAAATCAGATCAGAAGATACGTTCAGTAATATGAAATGAAATGGGTTGCTGGGCATCATAAATGATAAACAATAATATATCTGTAGATCAAAGGTTGCCATCAGCTACTCTGCCAGTTTAGTGCTCTAAGCCATGATTAAACACTGATGCATAAAGCAGATTTAAATATTTTGTTTAATAATAGCTTAATACCAGGCAGACATGCAAAGTATCACTGCATGTACAGTTGAAAGATTCATATGAGTTATATTCAACAAACAGCATCACTGATGGTTGTGGTTGGGTGTGATCAGAAGTGTGCCATGCTGCACCTGTAGCCACACTACAGGAACCTTCCCGAGGGATTAATAAAGTTTATATCTATCTATCTATCTATCTATCTATCTATCTATCTATCTATCTATCTATCTATCTATCTATCTATCTATCTAT
>JAUYWH010000007.1:8361453-8379160 GCA_034779795.1 Ctenopoma multispine | reverse complement strand
TATACAAACAAACACACACACACATTTACATATACATACATACATATACACACACACACATATATTTAGAGAGAGAGAGAGAGAGAAGTAGAGAATGTACAGATGCACCTGTAATGAAATACGATACAACAGCTCTGCCATGAATTTTACTTTTACAAGGTTATAATTTCTCAGTATTTGTTTAAGCAGTTAGAAAGGTGATAATTCTACTATGTTTATATGTTTACTCTGAGTTTATTATTGGGGTCATAGTGGGTGGTGGAGTTGTATTACCTTATATTACGAGGTGTTCCTAATGTTTTGGCCCTCTATTTTACATAAATAGGGTTTCTTACCTGCTGCAATAGATGTATTTTCCTTGGTAGTCATTATTAAAACTGAGTGACTGGAAAGTGGCAGGTAATTGATTTGAAGCTCCACAGAAAGCCATCTTTACAAACTACGGTTAATGGTCTCTTGAGGAAGGCACTTAACCCCCTTTGTGTCAGCATTACAGTTTAGAGGCCAACAAAACTGTGGTCCTACTGTGTAGCCCTGAGATTTGAACATATGCCATGGTGACTCTATAACACAAACTGAAAAATTAAAATTAGCTGGATAAAAGACATTGTACTTGTCTGGACACAAATATAAACTGTGAGGCCAGTAACATGGCCTATATTTCTTTCAGCTGTATTCTACCAGTGGTTTCCAAGGAAGATACAATTTTAGAATATATGTAGCACAAGCAGTAAATATAGTATATAGGTAAAGAAATTGACTATTACAGTTACACCCAAGTTTTACAACCCAACAGAAATTTGACATTATATTGAGTACTGTGTAATGCGTGTGTGTGTGGGGCAGCAGTGGCTCAGGAGGTAGAGTAAAGTGCTCTGGTTACCAATAAAGTACAAAAATGAATGAGAGTGCTATGAAAGTGCAGACCATGTAGACCTAAAATGCTAGTACTGTAAGTTAATGTAAGATTTACTGCTGATTCCCCATTATTAAAAGAGAATGAGAATATTTTTGCCCGAACTCTAGTATTGACAGTGTTGTTGTCTAGATTGATAAATTACATGCAACAGCCAATCCTATTCAAACCCCATGGCTAGCTTATGCATCATGATCAACTTGTGACAATAACATACATGTTTATTATAACTCGCAATTACCTCTTGATGTCATCACGTGCAATGTCCACATTATACAGGTACAAGCAGAGAGAGGCCCCAGATGCAAAAAGCAGAAATTTGTCCAGGTAATAAAACTGAGCACTTCTAACAGGTCTCGAGAACATTCTGTCACCCTACAAGAGAAGATGACAAAGTATCTAAACAATTTAAGACATTCATGATGAGAAAAATATACTACTAAGAATTTTTAAAATAACAAATTTAATTAGTTAAGTAACCAGTTATGTTTTTTCTAAAAATGTACTTCATGTTGGTAAGTTAAAGAAACGTATAGTCGTGGCTGACTTCTAAAAGCAATTAAAACATAAAAATGTATGCAAATATGTACTGTACACTTCCACAGTTATTAAATGCTCTAAATGATGGATGCAACAAGCTCCAGTGTGGAGTGACAGTCTACATAAACTGGATCGTCTATGTCTACCCCACTAAACCCACAACATTACATTTGTAGGCATAAATGGTACTACATGTAAATCCTAACAGTGTTGTCAATTCCTGACACAATCTCCTCATTTATTTATTTTTACTGTATTTCATAGAGAGATTGTTCATACATTATGAAAAATGTAACTCTATTCTAAAGAAAGGAAGCTATTTAGCTAAAGTATTCTAAAGGAAGCCCCGTTATCTGAACCACTCAGCATACGGCACTAACATGAGCACAGTTAACCGTCAAGGTAAAAGACGATTAAATGAGCTGTTCTGTCAGATAATGTCTAGGTTTACCACTGAACCAAGTATCTCACATCTACAGCTTCCGAATGACAAGACATCTTAAGAAATACTATGCAGTTATTTCTTTCTAGAGCTGTCAATGATAACTGTGCAAAGCTATTTGTAACTGTGGCTCAGCCAGACAGCACTCTTGTCCCTGAAAATCCTTGCGTTTGTTGCCAAGTCGTTTCACGAGAATACCAAGCAGTTAAAGGCTGCAGACATGGCCAAACTCAACACAATATCACTGAGTGGAACAAAGCAGGATGGTTAACATCACCTAAGAGGAGCCCCCAGGTTTTATGGACAGACCTTTTTTTTTTTTACTTGAAATTGGAAGGTATTATTGTCCAATTAAATGTGCTACCAGTAATGTCAGGAAGGTCTGGATATGATCTGAGTCTTGGAGCTTTCTTTAATAAAACAGTGCATCTATTCTATCACCCTTATTAAACTAAACCTCTCTTAATACAGTATAATACCAGAGAGCAAAGCAAAACAGTGTGGGTACAGTACAACCACTGTGACTGACATGTAGCATCATCACCTCATTTAAAACACTGCAATTATAAGCTAAATACTTCCAGCAAAGCCTTTTTCAGAAGACAGGAGTGAAAGTGAAAAGTGTGTCTGTAGTTTTCTGAAGTATTTTTACTTCTTATCCAATTTCATTTTTAAGACCTTCAGAGTTAGGAAATTCTTGCAATATGAGATCACTCTGGCTGGTCTTCATTTCAGTGATGTAGTGGTGATGGTTAAGATTAGGGTGATAGAAGCTGCATTTAATCCATAAAAAAAAATACAGGACGTGTAACAAGTGTATGTTAGTGAGTGTTTGGGATATTTACCATGATAATGGCAGGCTCTGGGCTGCCATGGGTCCAGATACGTAGCGTGTGGTCTTCTGATGCACTCAACCACCACTGTCTGTTGAGGCTCCAGCTCACACTGCTCACTGGCTTGTCATGCCCTGCTTACAAAGACAGGGGTTTGGAATTAACCTGGAAATACAGTGTGTGGCTGCAACATTTACTTTTATGGTACTATTCAGAGAGCGGGGCAGAGTGAAGACATGAGGTTCACAGTGACCTGCTGGTCACCTCAGCTTCTCTCTTATTATCTCTGGTGCCCCCTTGTGGAGTCTCTGTCCCAGCCGCAAGTGAACCAGAGATGGTTGAGATGTGTCAGCACGCTTTTTTGCCTTTCAGTCTCAGACTGTTGGGTGGCAGACAGAATTGACTGCTATTAGTAAAGCTTTAGTCTTCAGTAGTGTGAAGAACAGTGACAACCTAATTGGCCTCAAATGCCAAAGTGCTGTTTTCATCTTTCTTTCTGTCTCTTCTTTCTATTTTTAAAAACAAAAACGTAAAAGAATAAAAACAAGGACTGCATGTACCAAACCCTTGTTAACTATCCTTAAATAACAACCAAACCACAATTTTCTGATAAAGCAGAACTCTTCCTCTACAAGTTTGACAGTGATAGCTGAGTAAATGAATACTTGGATTTTGTGGGAGTGTTCCATCATAAGCCATGGATCACTTTCAAAGTATTTAATCAGGACAGCTCAAATTAGTACCTAAATACAAGACAGGGATGTAGTATTAATGCCCTCCTATTCTATAAAACAATCAGGGGTAAGATGATAACATTTAATAACCCTATTAAAAACATACTAAATAGTGCATTAAATAAATAATTCAACAACAAGAACATTCTGTTGCACCACTGACAACAACACTGTCACCTCAGTGTTGTTGTCTAAGGACAAATACTCAGTAACCCTGACATTTAAAGCTATGTTCACTTCATGCACCTGTGTAGACCGTTGGATTGCCAGTTAGAGAAGACTTGTACAATAACACTGAGCTGTCGCCAAGACCACACAAGATTTGTTTTCCATCACCTGGGAGAGAAAAGGAAACAGAATCATTTTATTAGGGTTTTCAGTCAACAACAGATTTATTATTACTAAAAATAGTAAAGCACATAGTGGAGACATGAAGTATTTTATATGACAACAGAACATGTATCATAAAACATGATTTAATTCTGTACCGTGGAACTGCTCTTAATTTATATTACAGTGTTACTGTCATATCTTCATTCACCTTTTCCAGTAGAGGATGAACAAATGCAAAGCCTTAATAATAATAATCATAATAATGACATTTACCAACAATCCAGTCTTAGTATCCATCAGGTCATCTTTGTTAAAGGTTTTTAAAAAATACAGTCTCCTTATATTACCTTTTCTTCTGTCTGAGAGTTACTGTTATTTGTACTCACTTTTGATATGTAATGTTAGAGAAGAAACGTGTTTCACCTGAATACTGAAGACAGTAGATCGGTTTGTTAGCAATGCTTAGATGAACGCGTGGAATACTAGGTGCTGTGCTGTCTGCTGGATAATCTCTGAGAAGTAATCCTCTAAGTGAGATAAAACAAGTTTAGTATTTATCATTTAAAATCATCTCAATATTAGATTTTAAATTATGTGGCAACTTACGTATTTTTGTTGACCTTTTTAGAGGATGGATTCTTTTGAAGATTTGTTTTTGGTGAAAACATAATCCTTCTGAAAAGCACATACAAAATGAAAAGCTTTAATAAACTTTTAATTACATCTTGTAATTGATTGTGTTATTAACACCTAATTTCATGGTCAAACTGTTAAACTAGTTAAATGTTAAAGACAAGATTGAAGGCTTTGCTGTGAATGTCTAATGGAGAATTCTGACTGCAGAAAACATACATTTCAAAGTGTTTTCTGGTGAAGGTTAACTAATTAAACCACTGTTGTTCAAATAGCTGCAAAGGGCTGTTGGCTGAAGACTGAGTTTATCATGTTGAGAACCTTCTAGTGAAAACTGGCAGCGAGGGAGATAAACGTTTGAAGAGGAGCTTAGGCTGTACTCCTGGTTGCATTTCTGAAGTTAAATCGAGGATGACAAGTTGGGGAAAATTAGACTGACCTAGATGAGAGTGAAATCTCATAATATGTCAAAGTGTGATAAAAATCAAATACAAAATAGAGGCCAAATACAAAAAATAAAGAAATCTAAGACATTCCACTCCTTCTGTTACTTTAATTTACTTTAAAGTCGACAACGTAATAAACTATAATTTTTAATTTTAATTCCCCCGCCCCCAAAAAGACAGAAGTTACTCTGTCAACCTACCTTGGGGCACGGGTGTATCCAGATGACTTCACTTTTAAGTGGAAAACCAAAGGCTGATCCTTTCCCTTTTCTTTGTAGAAAATCAGAAAATATAAAGACAGATTAGACACAGACATGTGAATGGTCTATCTATGCCCAAAAAAATACAAAAGACACTAAAAAGTATGAATGAATAGATGTTAGTACTGTTTTATGTTTTTCCATAATTTGGATAAAACTACTCTGTTCTACTCTTATACTGTTGTGTTTTTTGTGTATTACATTATGAAAATAAAATACTGTATTGCACTCCTGTCCTGTAAGCACTAAGCGCATCAGCCACAGACTGTAAGATGGTTCATTCTGCTGCCTGTCTGCTGTCAGTGCCTTTACTATATAACAATGAGGTCACTTTTTCCACAATCGTTAAAATGTGTGCGGCTTTCCAAAAATGTTTCTCTTCAAATACAGGCTAAGCAAGAAAAAGTCAGAACATCTCTGAATCTCTGAACAGTAATATGGGACTTATAACTGCATAATAAAATATGGATTTGGTACGAACACTAGTGTACCACCTAGGTAGAAAAAATAATGTTGATGATGATCCACAGCACTGGGTCAATTTTTTTGTCAAACAAGATGGCATTTCAAATATTATTTAAAGCTTTTTTCTGAAATAAGACAATAGTATCCCTGATTACATAATCACAAAACATCTAATAGTAGAGGCACAGTGCTAGCATAATAATGAAGACATTTAATGCAACTGGAATCAACCAGCTGAAATCAAAAAGAAACACATCTGGATCTCTTTTCACTTCTCTGTTATCTTGGAGTGCTTTTCATCTTTGATCCGCAGTACCAACGTTCATTCCAGTTTTGGCTTGAATGGTATTTTCCCATACAATACTCCCTCTGAATTACCCTGTTCCCTTTTCTTTGGATTTGTGTATTGAAATTTCAGGTATCAATTGCTCTGAAGAAGCTAAATCCTAACTGGTCAGTTAAACTTCTTTTAGATCTTTTAGAGAAGGCTTTATTGCATCAGGTGTTTTTTCTTTTTTAACTTTAGAATAAAAGTTTGCAACACTTAGTGCCCACAGCATCTTCCTCCACTCCTCCACTGTGCATGAGATGTGGTACTGAAAGGAACTTTTAATTCAGCATAGATTAAAAGCATGAAACTAAACATATTAGTTTGAAAGCATTTTAGAAATCTAACTAGCTGGCAACACGATCACTTGGCATTGCTCACCAGCCCTATTGACCCCCTGCTGAAATATAATGGTCATTTAGTTTTATGGGGTCATAAAAATCTCATAATTTACGCTGACTTTACATTAGTTGCTGTTTGAAGAAAAGTAAGAGTTTTAGACAAATTTCCAAGTCGAGTCATTTCTGTGTAAAATTACAGCAGCTTGCTGTGCGCTTGTTTCACAGCTCTCATAATGGAATACTAAGCTGTCTAAACCATTAAGGCAAATAAAGCTCCAGATTAGGTTGAAATTCTTCAGTCTGGCTCAAAACATGTGGATATTTAGTTTCTGCTGCAGCTGCCAAAAGATTACCAAGTGACCATAAGCTTTTGCCTGTAGTCAAAATATAGTGGAATAAGCCTGTTGGGTTTAGGTCTTTATCTGAGTAACTAAAAAACATTTAGGTGTAACTTTGCTGTCTGAATTGATAGGACTTAAAATATACTAATATATCACTATTTTATGTTATATGATTTAAAAAACTGTTTTGCAGTCTGGGTTGACTACATTAGAAAAGACAAAGCTATGGCAAGCACAGAGATTTTTTTTTCTAAGAGACATCTTTGCCTAAACTTATTTAAAAATGCAAGCATTTAAAAATGTGCTTAAAAAGCCCAGCAAATATACCACAAATCTACATCATATTATTCATATTCTGACTTTTGCCTGAAGAATGTGGCACACAGTAAGAGAATGGAGTGAAAAGTTAAAATGCTGAGACTGACAGGAATTATGAATATGAAGCCAGACTGAGGGTCTTACAGCAAGAGAAATCTTGTAGCACCTGGAAAGTATGCTGACCAAGTGGAACATGTGTATCATACTGAGGGGAAATCTATAAAGACTTCAGAGAATCTACTTTGCAACTAATACAATTTTAAACTAGATGCACTGAACAATAGGGAATTATGCACTGTTGCAGCTGTAAAGCAGTGACTAGCAGAACAATAATTAGAACCATGAAACACCCTTTTTCATTGAAACATGGTCTTACATGTCCTTGTGTCTAACATATTTATTTAAAAGTGAGCTGTGTTTGTTTTCCTGATATCCCATGTATAAAATAACTTAATCCAGGGAACAAAATGCAGACAAGTGACATCATGCAGAAAGTGATGGCAGCTGATTATCATCTCAAAAAGCCCAACAGTCCTGGTTCATTTCATGATTATGTTACATTGCCATTTGACATGACAACAGATATCTAATCTGTACTTTAAAAAACTCTTTCAGACTTGTGCCAGACGTACAATGGAAGAACATTTTCCTTTCCAGGAGTCTCAGAGGTTTATGGTGTAATTTGTATATAATTCTGCAGATATCCTTAAAAATACTAAGATGCATGTGGGCAGCATCGTGAGTTGTGCTAGTCCATAAATGTTTGTGGTGTTTGGTCTGACATCGCAGTCACGCAGCTCCCCTGAATAGATCCCCTACAAAGTCTGGCAGGGGGAGCTCCCCTCGCTCCAGCTGTGGGGAGTCCAGCTAATACCAGCTTTCTCAGCATTAACTTTCTATAAGAGCAACATGTAAACCTCAGCATACTGTAAGTTTCCAGGAGAATAGTTTCAAGCTGCCAGATCTTAATGATACACCAAAGAACCACAAATAGGCTCCGTTCACCTAGGAATTCACTACTGCAAGAAGCAATCGTACGACAAACCAGGCTCATTAGTAAGAATTTACACCTAAATGTGTTATTCATTTACTTGTGCATAATCTAAAGAACCTATGTGGCCACAATGCAAAAGATGAAATATTTTTCATTTGTCTACAACTACAGATGAGATCCTTAGCAGCTCTTGTAATAGAGTAAGAGTCTTACCATAAACCTACAACAAGTACATTTTAAGACAGCTGTCTGTGGCCAAGCAAAACAGATAACATGCCAGTCATGAAGTCGACTATTAAATGGGTCATAGCGTACTTTTAAAACCTAAAGTCATCAAACAGCATGTAGCTCATTTCTTATGCTATGTGCATGAGCACAAATGAAAGAGGTGAGTGAGTATTCAGGTGACAGCAGGGATAAGGACCTTTCTTTTTAGGATGCTTTGGTTCCTTCTTCTTTAGTTCAGCATTGAGAGGAGATTCAAGCAGCAGAGGAGAACTAAAATGAAGGGAGGAGTGAAACGAGAGAAAGAGGTTACTGGAAATAAAAAGAGAACAGCATTTTCCACCATTATGGATTATTAGACCTTCTAATTCTAAGCCCCATTATATTGCTGACTCATGAAAAACCAAATGGCAAGAATGATTATAACAGGCCAAGTTAATATGGAAATGTCCGACTCAGAAAGAGTCACAGGCAGCAGGCCAACTGAAAAACAGGCCATACATCCTTCTGCTGGTGAGGCCAGGTGTCTCAGAGAAAGCAATAAAAGTCTAAAACTGCAGTCTTTTCACACTTTAACAAGTTGAGAGAATTATCATTAAGTGGAATTGTATTAAAACAGAAAAACACATAGATACTGCAATGTAATTGTGAGATTAAATAGCATGGTATGCCACATCTGCAGAAGTAGTTTAGTTGAAGTCATTAACCAAACTATCATCTTGTTTTCCCCTTACTTTTTCTTCAAAAGTTCTTACTTTCTTCTTCCTCTTCCTCTTCTTGTTCTTTCTCATGGACATTGGCTCAGCTAATGCCAGAATTAGAAGCTTGCTAGCCTACAAGTGAACTATAGCAATGTGCAGAAGTTTAATTTGAGAAATGGATTCTTGAACTGCAGCAGATTCCTCAAAGAAACTAAATAACAAAAATCAAATACTGTTGTTTTAAGTCATTTCTAGACTGGAACCATATGGACACATGAGACACAGAACAACTGATGTTTTCTTTTACTTGTTCTTTTGTAGGCTCTTTCATGATCTTACCGATGTGTCACTTAACATAGTAAATACTGCCTTCAACTCCATGTTTACCTCGGGAACACAGAAAAACCCTCATCATCAGCCCAGATCCTCCCTAGGTCACACAGATGGAACTCCAACAACACCACACATGGAGTAAACAAAGAGCTCACTAAAAACACCACCTGTGTGACAAGAAATTAAAATGAATTAATATCAGCAGTTGGTCAATAGAGCCCTGGGATGGACTGGCAATCTGTCCAGGCTGTACCCCACCTCTCGCCCAAAGACAGCTGGGATAGGCTCCAGCACCCCCCGCGACCCGAACTCGGATAAGCGGTAGATAATGGATGGATGGATGGAATTAGTCAATAGAATTGTAGTAGTTCATAGTATTACATATATAGAATAACAGAGACAATGGTAAGTCACAACGACTTTAAGGCAACATATAATTGATTCTCTGCAGCATGAGAAAACTATAACCCTCAGAAAACAGATGACAGCCAAATCTTGTAAAAATGATTTCAGCTGATTTCCAACTGATTTCAATGCTTCATATTCTCATTTTTATAAATAAATTCTGCAGTTGTGACTTTTATCCTCATAAACTCTGAAAATCCAGAAGCAGAAAGGCCTGCAAAATTGTAAATCTGACTTAAGACATAACAGTAATAAAATATGTCCTGTTAAAATTCTTAATCTGGTTAATCAAAATATTACTGGTATTACTCACTGAGTTATCCAACCCTGGAGAGATTGACCATGACCCAGCCATTGTGATGCTCACGTTGGGGTAATCTGGAGGAATGGAGAGACACATGTATCAGGTGCTGGATGTTTCGCAAAAAAATAAAATCAACAATGATTTAGAAAATTTATGATGAAGATTTAGAATGAAGATAAGATGTATACAGTTATCTTGCTAGCCAACTAAAATGGTTCTTTTGATTTCTTACCAAGGTATAGCTCAAGAGATTCTATCTGTTTTTAAAAATCCTAGACAAATCTGATAGTTTCACTAGTAGCAGCCATACCTTTGAGATATAGTGCTGCTAGGAGTTCAGAGGTATCTAAATTCACCAAATACAGGCCATCAGAGCTTCCGATACACAGGCAACTGTTGTCCCTACAGGGACGCAAACAGAAATTTATGAAAAACAGTGTTGTAGTATTTACCCTAGTAATCACTTTTTCAGGGTACCTGGGAAAAACAATGTAACTATATATGAATAAAAGCATACTAATGGAGTAGAAAGGTAATACTAGAGATTTTTATTCAGTCTTCCTTTGACTTTACGTAGTCTAAACATGTACATCCACCAACATGGAAACTACTGCCCCACAGAGAGAAAGGAGAGGAAGTTTAGTCTAATGGAGCCTTTTTATCCACTTCCTGCAGTGAGCTACATGCTGAGGTTATGGCATTGCGGAGAATGTATAGGATAAACATGTTTTATGTTTTAGTGTATCATTATTTTCATGCTGCGAAAATGCTCTGTACAGGATGGAGACACTTAAAGCCATTATGTAGGTCAATTTATGGATGTGATTATTGCATTGTTAAAATTGTGCTGAAAGTACTGTATATGTTTTTGAGCAGCTGTCCTTGCCATTCACTTAGATGTCTTCTTTTCACTGACCCACTGGGGGGCACCAAAGTCTGACTTGTAAATTCTACACAGAGGGGTTTTAACAATGCTCACTCAGTGTTTTATAACCCAAGTTTAAAGATTGCCTTAGCATTGGGGATGTGTTTCTTGAGAAAAATGTTGAAGCAACATTAAATGTATATAGTTTCACAAAAAGACATTGTTAGCTGCCTCTTTCTTCTGTATTTATGAATATATCCTGTATTTGTATGACCTAAATATTGTTCTGCGATAGTTTGCTAATTTAGAAATATAACTGACCATGTCTCTCCCCGAAACCACAAAGGTTTATCTCTTTGCCTTTTAAGTGCCTGCTTCCTATCATAATATCTATTTTCTAGCAGCCTGAAACGGTTTATGACACCAGCCTTCAAGTTTCCTGCAAAGTGTGAACTTTCCTCTGACACATGCAGCAGTTAGACCATAAAGATGTTTAGTTTAGAGTTTTTTTCTACGGTTGAATGTGAGACAGTGTGACATTTATATGGTCTTAGCCTTAGTCATTTTTTTTGGATTGCTTTTGTAATAGTTTCCTGGATCACATACAAGTTTTACCTTGTGGAAATAAGACCAAATTGGAGCACACAGTATTGACAGGATCATATTGTCAACATTAAGATTCCTCGACTCAAACGATGTGTTTTTCCTTGCGGTAAAGTCATATAATAAGTTCCATTATTACAATCAGAGTACTTGAGACCGGTGTCTATATAAACATTATAAAGTCTACCTTGGACCTTGTGATTCTCTGTGCTTAAAAGGTAAAGTAAATAGCCCTTAAACATATTAAGATCCAGTCCTCTATCTTTTTTTTAATTGTTCCATCTCTCAAGTGTTTATTTAAGATCTCCCGGAAGTCAGACAGCATTAATAATATGTTGACTTGAGCATCAGATTATCATTTACCCCATAACTAAACTATGATTACTTACTTTTTTTGCACAGTAGTGGATTCAGTAAATGTGCTACATAACGACATTTTAAGGACAGGTTTTGATGTCTCCACTTTGTCTACAGCTGATTGTTCTCCACTCCCTGAAAAATAATATCCAAAAAGTAGTGTCAAAATAATGTAGTAAACTGCAGGAAAGAGGTACTGCATATGATTTACTAACAGCTACTCTCTCTGTCATTGTTAATTTTTACCGTCACCTGCTTGCTTGTTCACAGTCTCTTGCTGCATTTGATGTCTTTTTTCCATTTTATGAAGGTCCATTTTGGTCACAAGCTGACATTTGTGGTCATTAGGGAGAGAAAAGCACCACACCTAAACCAGACAGATACAAGTGTAAGCAGATTGCATTTCTGATACTGACTTTGAGCTGCCAGGGGGAGCATCACTAACCTGTCCATCAGTTGAGCCAAAGATGACGTGCCTGTTCTCCTCTAGGAAGACTACACTGAGCAGTGGGGAGGCTAAACAATTGAAAAATATGCTTTTGGCAAGATGGCAGACAATACAATATTTTCAATTATTCTGAAAGGTCTTCACTCATCTACAGAAGTGGTTATAGAAAACATACCATTTGTATTTAACCCTTACAAGCTTAAAAATAACCCCATACATTTGGATACTAGTAGCTAATTTATACTCTACATACACAGATCCTACTTTAAAAATTGATATGATAAATAAATGAATTTGTTCTACCAAGATTTTAAATACTAACATCTTACCCGAAAGCACAAACGAATGGTAGCAAACTGTTTCAGTTGTCAAATTCCACACCTTAAAAGAAACAAGGCAAGGTACTTTAAAAGTTGTTCAGACTCAAATACAATATGTTTTAATATTATATTTGTTGTGTAGTCGTATATACAGAATTTTTGACTCTCTCACTGTCATTTGTAAAATTTTAAATCAGTACCTTAAAAGTGCGGTCTTCTGATGTGGTGATGAGAATGTCTTTATTCCAAGGACAGAACTCTGCTGATGTCAAAGGTCCCAGGTGGCCGGTCAAAGTAGAGATCACTTCATGCCTCTGATGTGCAAAAAGAAATACAGTAATTGAAAACCATCATATCAGCATCACATGGACTGTGAAGTGCAACATAGTGTTTTCAGCAGTTACAGCTTGTGAAAATGTGCATCTTCTACCTTTGAGCTGAGAATACAGACAGTTACTCCTGAGCATGCAGCCACTCGTTCATCAGAGAAACAGAATGAAAGATGAACCACTTCACCCAGTAGCGTCCCAACAACTTTTCCAGCTGCAACTTTCCCTGCAAACAAATGAATTAGTCTGTATTCAAAGAGAAACAAGTTCAAGATAGTAAACATATAAGTGAACTATCTGGTAATAATCCGCTAGATGGCAGGCTTGGTAAAACAACCACTCGAAGTATCTCATGTTACATTATACTTTGCTCCACAACTAAGCATGGAATTAAATAAGGATATTATATTGAGAGTTATGAGGACATTTGGAGAATTTAAATAATTGTATCCACTGTGGCTTAATGGGAATAAAATAAAAAATATCGAATTAAGCAAATGCTGAAGACAACAAACCAAAATCTCAATCCTGCAATGCAGTGCACACACAGAGCTCTTTACCTACCCTCCCGTGATCTCTTCTGGCACAGTTCAATATCCCAGACAATGATATAATCAGCGGAGGCAGAGCAGAGGAGAACAGGTCTGCTTCCTTTTCCAAAAGTCATGGCACTGATCTCACCATGGTGGCCTGTAAGCAGCAGGGGCTGTGGACAGATATTTACACTTCAGTAAAATATGTAAGAAACTGACAAAATAACTTCACCTTTTAAAAAAAAATGTTGATGTTATGATGTTATTTTCGTTTACTAAATTGTGGCCAGTTCGTGTGTGGTTTGGATTTTACACCATTAATGTAGCTTGCTAAAGACAGAAACCTAACAGAAACACTTTTCAAGACTTTGTTGACAAACCTTTTGCTCTATGTCCATATTACTGTAGATAACCATATCATTTCCATGCAGTGGTACGCCACAATAAGAGCTGCAGCATGCGAGCTGCCGGTGAGACAGGAGTCCGTCACAAGTCAAATTCAGCTTTTCAATCATTGTAGCTCAGCGACAGACGACGAGGTTTTGGTTGTGTTACTTTTCACATTTAACGCTAATTATTAATCGGGTCTACAGCTGTAACCGGTTCTGCTACTTTTGTTTAAAAACTGGTAAACAGGAGTTAGCTAAAAGACGACGGACACGTTTCAGGTGGACGAATGTTAACAGGTTGCTAGGAAACCATATCTATTTCCGCTACATCAGATCCTCTATTTGAAGTAACATTTCACACTGATGAAAAAAAAACTAACCTTTGTCAGGTAAATATGTGCTGCGTCTGAAATGGTCTCTTTCACACTCTAGACATTACAGTAGTGTTTATCTATTTTAAAGTATACGGATACAAAATTTTCCTGAACGTAAGCGTAAACGTTTGTCGTTTTAGAGTAGACTAACAGTGGTACTTCAAGGTAGGGTCAGAGTGTGACCTCTTTTCTATGACATCCATGGGCTCCTACAAATCGTACTTCGCATTACCTGCTTTTAACCGTAAGATGGCGCTAAATGTTCACTTGGATTATGACTGGTTGACAAAGCATTAGTCAAAGTCACTTCTATGTAAAATACAAATTCAAAAGAAACACATATCGTTGATTAACTGTAAAATAAAATGTAAAGAAATAATGTAAAGCATATCTCGTTGTGAACAAAGTTCTCATTTTGCTATTAGCAGTTGTAGTAAAACGTTATTCATGGATAATCCTCAGGAAAATGCCCAGTGATACGTAATAATACATAGTTTTTGAGTAGTTATTTTGCCCCTACAACACCAGCAGCTGCAGCAGAAAACACGCCAGGGGACACGAAGTCCTAAGTGGATTTCAAGTCATCCTGTTTGACTCTTGACTGTCTAAGGATAAGCATTTATAAAAAGCGTGAATGAAGAAGGGGACGCTGGGAAATGTAGTGCTCCCATTAGCTGGCGGATATGATGTATGTGTTGTGAGGCTGGTAGCTGGGTGTCGTCTGCGGTCTGCTCTGCTGTAGTTGGATGAATCAGTCGACGTTGACAGTCCTTGGGAAGTGACTGTGCTTTTGTAGTACAGAGCTAACTTTAGCTAGACCGTTAGCGGGTTGTCAGGTCTTTAGGATTACATTAGCCCAACGCGCTTTCTGGACAAACTTCTGTTGTTCGTTAGCTTTAATAGATATTATAAGATGACACCGGTAATGTTTTGTGGAAAATGAAGCGAACTTAACTTTAGCTAGATGATTAGCTAGCGTGTCATCAACTTGTGAATCTCTTAACTTAGTCAGCGTGTGGGCCATAACAACCGTACGATTCATTAGAGAGAGAAGCTAGCTGGGGACCTGCTAGCTGTTAACGTTTCTGTTAGCCGGGTAGCATAACGGCGTGCACTGGGAACCTGGACGGAGTCAATTTCGTTAGCATATTACCGTTAGTCAGTTGAGATTAGTAATATGAAAAAGACACAGTCGGAGACATTGGGTTTTGTTCCTCAAAAAGACATCGTTTACAACAAACTTCTGCCATACGCGGATAGGCTAGATGATGAGTCCAACGATATTTTGAGTAAAATAAAAGGAAACTTGGGCCGAGCTGTTCAGCTCAGGGAGCTATGGCCCGGTGTGCTGTTTTGGACAAGGAAACTTTCCACGTAAGTAACCAACACTAATCTTTGGTGTCCAAGTAGCTGAGGCTTACTTGACAGCGTTTTCACCGCCTAATGAACGTCAACAAACTTTGGCGTAAACATCATAACACACTGTGCAACATTTCTCGGTGTATGTTAAGTATTTATTACGCTGTTGGGCAACACTAAAGGTTGTCTGCTTGGCTAACAGTTTGCTCATGTTGCAACTGTACACACTCTGGTCACTGACTTCCACTCAAGCGTTATTCTTTAAGATGGTGAAAGTTTGCACTGCTCTATAACCTGGTGTGGTTTATAGTATTAACTGTTTATGCATAGAAACAACAAACGGCCCAGTTTGTCTGATAACTGTTGGTATCTGACTTGGGTCTCACAATTTAAATAACAGTGTCAAATACACAACATGGCCTAAGCACTGTTGACACAGTAGTAGGTTATTGTCCTTATGCTTCTATTTAATCTCTGGCTTTGACATTCAGCAAATCATGTGACAACCCACAATATTTATCAAAATTAAAATATAACTTTACATATTCAGTGTTCATCAGATATTTGTATAAAGTTAAAGATCATTGCATTACCTTTTACATTCTTTTGTGTTTATCATTTAGTCAATTAATATTGAGACAAATTGTACCAGCAAAATATTGTCAATGTGACACTGGATTACTTAGGGTGCTGTTTCATTTTGTTGTACTTGGTTGCTTGGCTGTATTTAATCCGTTTCAGTCCCCAATGCTACTGCATTGCTCTGTCCAAGAGTGAGTCACTGCCGGCTCAGAGAGATGGAAAGTTTACTGTGGGGTTGACCCAGATTCTGCTTACTGGTATTTTGACATATTAGCACTGATACAGACATTTTATAATAGTCCATATCAAATATCCCAATAAAGCTTTACTTTAAAAATGTATTAAGCCTAAACTATATATCTAGATTTGTAGTATTCCTTTTTAATTTTAGGTTTGTTATGTTCACTGTGTTCACAGAGAATCTGACTCTGAGAAACTGGAACAAATATGACTAAATCTGTACCTATTATTTAGGTACATGAGACTATATGGACGCAAGTTCAGCAAAGAAGACCACGTGCTGTTCATCAAGTTGCTCTATGAGCTTGTGACAATCCCAAAACTGGAGATCAGCATGATGCAGGGCCTTGCTCGGCTTCTTATCAACCTACTCAAGTAAGAATGGGCCCCATCTGTTTTACTCAATAAGTTGTTAAAGACGCAATTATTGCACACTTTAAATTTGTTTGTTCAACAGATTAGTTAGATGTTACTTTTAAAATGCTGCACACTTACTTTAGATAATAAATTATGTTTATTTTTTTCATAAGGTAAGGCTGTATGATCAGCTAGGAGCTGTGTTGTTTATTCCCATCCCATCCTCTATGTCTGATTCATCTAACAGGAAAAGGGAACTGCTTTCAAGGGAGGACCTTGAGTTGCCGTGGAGACCACTGTACGAGCTGCACGACAGGATTCTGTTTTCAAAGACAGAGCATCTGGGCCTCAACTGGTTTCCTAAGTATGCCTCAGTTCTTTACTGTCGCTGTTAATATAACTTTTTTAAAAGCATGTCTATTCATAGAATTATTTTCAACGAGGAGCTTGTTACTACATTTGAGTTGTACACACGATATATCACATAATGTTCAGCCACATTTGGATAATGAAGAGTTTACATTTTTATCTCCTATTATGTCACCAGTCTCCAGCTCTTGTTAAGTTCTGGCAGAACCTGGTTTGTCTTCACTTCTGATATTCTTTTTGGCAAGCCTTTACTTTCCCACAGGGAATTAACAAAATTCATGTTGGTTGAAAAGTTAATGTTGAAATGTGTACAACTGAAATCACTGCAGATGAGATGGTTAACATTAATTTTTTTTAGGAATTGTGTGTAAACAGGGACCTTGTTGGGTTTACATGAACCACTACATTGTTGACTATGTCCTAACTGTCCAGATTCCTTCATAGAGTATCACACGAAAACCTATTAGTTTTACCTTGAGTTGGCAGCATTTCCATTGAAATTATGACCTGTTCTAAGTTTGACAGATGTTTTCATTTAAGTAATTCACAACTGATGACTTTTACAACAACATTTAATCAGTAACTATAATATTTAGATTCCAAATTGCATGAAAAATCATTGTTGTACATTGTTAACTTTGATCCTTTTTGCGCTTTGACAACTTTGATGAAATGTAAACTGAATGTTCT
>JAUYWH010000007.1:8246466-8361353 GCA_034779795.1 Ctenopoma multispine | reverse complement strand
TATATATATATATATATATATATATATATATATATATGGTCAATAATTTCAAGCCAGTTTTGTTATACTTTAAGTTACTCCTATGTTATGGGTTTTGGTGAATATAATCCAATTACCTTTGTGTAATGTCCAGTTGTTGGAGATCAAGTGGAGTATGTTTTTACACCACAAAAACTACACAACTGTATTTTTTATCTGGACTTCTTTCTAAGTTGGCTTTTGCACTGTTTAAATGTTGGCTTACACTTTGCAACACCAATGGGAATTCTTATGCGGTCGAGGTGCAGTGCGAGGTGCTCTTTTATGGTGCTATGGGAACATTGTGTGTTTATCTCATAAATGCCTTGCTAGTGCATCACTTTTAGGTTACAGTGAATGAAAACAAGCTGCTTTGGCTGATTCCCAGCTTACCTCTTTTAAAGCCATACTAATACACAGAAACATGGTGTTTTGATTGCCTATTAACTTGTATAAGTTGATGCATAGAATGTTCATATTTTGAGTGACGGGCACTGAATGTGATTTTTATGCCTTTGTCTCCTTTCACATTCAGTTCTCCACGGCCTCGTTCATCCTCTAAACTCATAATGATAAAATTGGTTCAGAGGTGGTAAGGACAATACTTCTCTTTGTGTTTTTACTTTGAATTCATCCTTTGAGGCTCTTACTCTTTGTATATTGCATGTGAAAACAAAAAAAAAAACTGGAAACCCCATGTGCAGCTTATGACAGAATAAAAATTAAGACTTGATCAATGTTAACATTTCACTCATATTTGAGACTGTCGCACTGCAGCTAACAGAGTTTTTTTTTTTTTTTTACCCTTTTCATATCCACCATAACTACTGTGACAACTTGATGATAGACTGTGTAGTTTAATTGTTTTCTGGGATTACTTCTAATAGATCATGTTGTGTTCCAATTATTTTACCTTTAATGTATTATGTGGTGGCAAGATTTTAACAAAACAATGATGGTGATGGTCTTCATGGTTATATAAATGTATTATTTCGTAGTTTTAGGAGTGATGTTAGTATTTATATTATTAGTCTCTCAATAATTGTATTTTGGAACACGTTCAGGGAGGAATGTGTTCTTGTTGTTTCTGTACTACATAGTATTTTCAGGAGTCAAACTTTTATTACATGTTCTCTTGGCCTGGAATACGTTGAAGTGAATGCGAGGGTTCACTTCAACTCAGTTATAAGCAAACATCATATACAATAGTGTATTGTGCGGTTCCTTCACATTGAGTGTCTGAGCTCTTTACAGTATAGTGGGACATTCAGTTTGATTAGTTTCTGTAGTATGTGCAGTGCATGACTTTGAATTGTGGGCTTCCAGTGTTAGACAGTGTGTTCAACCCATGCATTTAGGTTGTTGCAATTTGGCTTAAGTCTTACCTAGAATTCAGCTATTGTCCCACTATTAAATGTGGAGTATGTACAATCAGAGTTGAATGATGTGGGGATAAATAAGCAGTTGTTGAGTGAGGCTGACAGGCCATTTCCAGCAAGGCATGGCTTTAGCTTGCATGTGTACAGATAGGTGGGATTGTGGGCAGCGGGTTTCAAAGCTGTGTTTATATCAGTCCTGAACTTTCAACACTGTTATATGATCACAGTTCTTTAGTTAGAAGTTGATATGTAGAGACGATCATGTGATGACTTTGTGATATGAGAGATGTTACAGTATAATAGTAGTAAATTGAAAACAAGTTTTATAAGAACTGTTAGTGACTGAATTTAATTGATTTTATTACAGTTTACCCAGTACACACACAAGTTTTAAGGTTTTCTCATTCACTATACACCACTAAGGTGTGTAAAGAACTTTGCATGCCATGAAAGTGAAGTTGCATTGGTGTGTAGATTGTTTAACTGTAACTCAGACATCAGTGTTTTAGTCTTTTGACATGTTTATGATTTATTTTTTTTATTTTGTTTTATTACAGTTCTGTGGAAAGTGTGCTGAAAACTCTTGTGAAAAGCTGCAGACCGTAAGTAAATGTTAATATTATTTTCTATGAATGTGTGTGAAAGCTCTATTCTGTCTTATCTTTAAGTTGGGCTGATATGAATAGAAACTGTTTAAATGTTGGATACTGTTGTGTTGGGATTCACTAAAATGCTTTATCATCCCACAGCACTGCTGTCACCAACACGTCCCTGACTGTGTTCTCTGAGGTTATGCTCGTGCAGATTTGTTAGGCGAGCACTACAACTTGTCCCTCAGCTCACACTTAGGCAGATAATCCTATTATCTCATCTAATTCTGTCTTATGTGAGAGTTTCCTGTCGCAGTGAGAAGGGAGCGTGATTTGTGGTCAGCTACTGGGAAGCAGTAAGGCAGAAGAAAGTGGCCTTCTTTGAAACAAATTTTTTTTCTAGGCTTGGGAGACTAGATAACCTGAAATAACCTGCATATTAAAAGTTTGCACAAGCACATGATGCATCATGAAAACCCCTCTATGAGACTATGAGCCTATTGGAACCACAGGATTTACCCCAAAAGCTAAAAATGTACCAGGTGTATGACTTGTTATCTCCCGCTTGTGGAACATTGCAATACATCATCGAAATTTCAGTAGCTGCTGCCTCATGTGTATTTTAGTCTCCTGTCTGTGAACATGTGAACACGACACAAACATACTTAGTCTTTATAAATGGAAACCTGAAGTAAACATTTGAGATTCACAATTATATGCTGTTGCTTTAAAGCAATGTATGTTTGTGTAATATTGGGTTTTCATTGTGTTACATCAAAGTCCGGTTATCAGTCTGCAGCATATGATTAGTGTGTTCTGGTTTGTGAGGATGTGATTTGTAACTGAGGCGTGTTGTTCTTTGAGTGCTCTGTAAGCTCCAGTGGTGGTAAAAATCCTTAAATTGTCCAACAGCATTTAATTTTTACATTAAAATCTAATTGTGATTCTCTCTCTTTACACAGATACTTTCCAGTGTCGGCTACTCAGGAGATGCTGGATGAGTGGAGACCTTTGCTCTGTCCCTTTGATGTCACCATGCAAAGAGCAATCAGCTACTTTGAGCTATTTCTCCCAACGACTCTGCCTCCAGAGCTGCACCAGACGGGGTTTAAGTAAGAAACTCTTTTGTCCCTTCCAAGTGTGTAGATGACATCCAAGTTTCTGCAGTCTGTAGACAGTTCAGCAAGTTAGAGCTGAGATTCAGTAAAGAATAGCTTCTGAAGTGAGAAGAAATTAATGAAGATCAACGCCATGTTATCATTTTACCGTAAAAGTGTGAATGCAGATGTCACGCACTGGCAAAATGGAAAAAAATGCCTCTTTGAATATTTGTGGGGTGCATCCCAATGTCATACATTGAAACAACAGTGAAATAAATCTGTTCAATACTTTTGAATTAACATGGAAATTATCATGTCATCTTTAACAACTGAGTACCTTCTCTGTTTGCCTTGTCATTAACTCCAAATTACACCAGTTGAAAATTAAGATATTCAGAACTGTGAAGCTATTGTATAAAGATGTATTTATATATGTGGAAATGAGAAAAAAAATCTTTCTTAAAGAGTATTTAACTAACTAATTAATATACGTAACTGAAGTCTGTCCACTTTTAATCTTCTCCTTACTCTATTTTGGCTTAAATTTCTTTTCAAAGTTGTCATCTGTCTTACAGGTTGTGGTTTGATGAGTTGATCAGTTTATGGGTGTCTGTGCAAAATCTTCCAAGCTGGGAAGTGGTAAGTAGCTTAATTAGTTAAAAAGATGATATTTAAATGTACAGTAAAGGGTATTTTTATGGGCATTTTAAAACTTTGTCCTTATGTAACATGCTGTCCTACATCTTTGCAGCATCTAGTCAATCTGTTTGCTCGCTTGGCTAATGACAACATTGGATACATTAACTGGGACGATTATATTCCGAAGGTTTGTTTCCATCTTTTTGTGAATCACCTCTTTCCATCAGCCAGTATATCAGCACTTGTTTGTTTTGAGGTTTATTGCGCACTCTCTGGTACTTTGTAATTTGGGCTCATGGTTATGTATTTCACAGTCATTGCTGCTTGTGAATGAAACAAACTATCGAGTTTCCTTGTTGCTGTTGCTCTCGGTCACTGATGGGAAGCGACTTGCATCATGTTTCAAAGATGTTTTGAGGCATGCTTTTTGACAACATGACAAGCTGACCTGTTAAATTAAATTACCTGCTTGTGATTAGTTTTATAACCTATAATCCTGTATGACATGAAATATAACTTATTTTTGTTCACATTTCAGATTTTCACAAGAATTTTGAGGAGTTTGAATCTTCCAGTGGGGACCAGCCAGATGATAGTACCACGATATGTCACTAATGCCTACGACATCAGCCATGTGGTGCTTTGGGTCTCATCCCTCCTGGTTAGTTCAATGTGATGTTGTTTGTTTTGTTTTTTATGAACTATTGAATCTAAAGAAAGTGTAGAAATCTTCCTCACTGAATCCTGCTATGTCACTTTCAGGGAGGACCCAGCAAACAAGCTCAAGCACAGCTCAGTGGCCTTTTCAACAGTATTACTTCCTTTTTCCACCCATCAAACCATGGTCGCTGGTTGGTGAGTCACTTATTATTTCAAGATGGAATTGAAAAGCCCTAGAAATATGGATTATTACAATCAAAAAGGGGCTTTCTTTAGCCCCGGTTTAATTTAATGTAAAGTTCAATTTCAGGTTTCAGGGTTTTTTTTATTTTTTTATGTTAGACATCTATTTTTTATCTACAGGAAACATGAGTCAGAATCTTGTAAGTTTAAAAGACCACTCACCCACTTACTCTGACTATATTAAAGTATCATGTTAACATGTGTTAACAAGGCACATTGCAGCAAAATTCAGAATGACAATGGTGTACTCACTTGTCATCATTTTTCTACTAGGCTGTCGACATCGGTATGTAGCTTAGAAATGACAGGGACATGTGAGTGAGGCATTGAAATGCTGTTAAAGGTCACTGGGAGCAGGGCCACATAACTTTCTGTTTGGAGGATCCCCCTCCACACCACATGCAGCAACGTGTCTTCATGCACAAACCTTTATTTTTGGCATGGAGATGAGTTTGTATGTATTCTAGGCTGTTCCTTGGAAGCACATGTTCATAGATGTTCATCTGCCTTGCTGCAGGTCTATTACATGTAAACAGCATTTTGCAATCACTTAAAGAGTCCAAACGTACTACTGAAGTCATATTGTTATTAAGGGTAACCCAGAACTTCCTTGTGTTCTCAGAGAAATTTTATGTCACTGTTTCACAAAATTAGTTTTCTTTTATATATATATATATATATATATATATTCATCAAACTCCAGATTTTAATAGACAAAACTGTGTTCACAGTGTGTTGGTTTGTGTTTGTATGTCTGTTATGTCATCTGTGTCTCCAGATGCTCCATACAACATCTCAACACCATATCAACCTCTTCATTTGTCCACACTACATGGAGTCACACTGTGTGCATGTGTGTCATCCCTTTGTCATGTATCTGTCTTTTTGTCCCTCTGTCCTCATGTCCAGATGAAGCTCATGAAGCTGCTCCAACGCCTCCCAGCTAGCGTGGTACGGCGGCTGCACCGAGAGCGCTACAGAAAGCCCACGTGGCTAACACCAATACCAGACACTCACAAGCTTACAGAGGAGGATATCACAGAATTTGTGGAGAGTATGATGCAGCCGGTTCTGTTGGCCATGTTCAGCAAGACAGGCAGTCTAGATGCAGCCCAGGCCCTGCAAAATCTGGCTCTAATGAGACCTGAGTTGGTCATTCCCCCTGTGCTGGAGAAGTAAGTTTGCACAGAATTAGAGAGTCTCAAGGAAAAATCTTTTCTTCTCCATTCTTCGGAATCTGGAGCGCTGTCTCTAGTTTTCTGCTTTCAGTCAGGGCCACATTTTGAAATGACTTCAAAGAACTAATTGCTCTTTGTCTCTATCATAGAACATACCCCGCTCTGGAGACTCTAACAGAGCCCCATCAGCTGACAGCCACTCTGAGCTGCATGATTGGTGTGGCACGAAGCCTTGTGTCAGGTGGCCAGAGGTTTGCTGAAGGGCCCACTCACATGTTGCCCCTGCTCATGAGGGCCCTACCAGGAGTTGACCCGAATGACTTCAGCAAGTGCATGGTAATTATCCACTGTTGGTTATGCCAACCTGTTGTACTTTTGGTGGCTTACGTCTGATCTAAACATCCCTGTGCCTGTAGATCACATTCCAGTTTATTGCAACGTTCGTGACTCTTGTGCCTTTGGTGGACTGTTCGTCTGCCCTACGTGAAAGAACAGACTTAACAGAGGTGATTTGCTGTTTTTTTTTTTTATTCTTTGTCATATCTTCATGATTAAATGTAAGGTGTTTATTGGTCAATGCATCTTTTTTGATTTTCAGGTGGAAAGAGAGATGTGCTCAGCATCAGCTGAGTTTGAAGACTTTGTGCTTCAGTTTATGGACAGGTGTGTGACATTACTGCATTCTTTAACACAGAAGTATCTAGAACAAAAGGTAGATCAAAAATATGTTTGGGAAAACATTTGCATTATGTTGTCTACATGTGGACATCTTTGTTTTTTTGTAGGTCTGTGTTCACATCCTGAAATTTTACCAACTTTTAATTTCTGATAGAGTTCTGATAGAATTTCTGATAGAGATGATGACAGGCACAAGTCAAAGCTTGCGTGGTAGCTTTTTAAATTGTGATTTCAGGAAAGAAATTGGCGATATATTTTGCATAATTGATTGTCAAATAAATATTCTTTTTTTTTGTATATTGTCACATCACAGCATTGTTGAAAAATCCTACATCCAGCCCCAGAACAGTCTTATGTCTATTTCTTTTGTTACTATATGAACATTTTAACTTTTTTTGTCTACACAGATGCTTTGCCCTGATAGACAGCAGCACTCTGGAACAAACTCGAGAGGAAACAGAAACTGAGAAAATGACTCACTTGGAGAGTTTGGTAGAGCTCGGCCTGTCTTCCACCTTTAGCACCATCCTCACACAGTGTTCCTTGGACATCTACAAGGTTAAGACTCAGTCTTCACACAACTGATTGATTCCACATTTGATTTTGTGATTTCTATATCTAGATATTCATACATATGAACATGTCACATTGTTTTAATAGGTAGCTCTAGAAAAGGTGTTCAACTTTGCAACAACAAACATCTTTGAGACACGTGTAGCTGGGAGAATGGTGGCTGACATGTGCAGAGCTACGTCAAAGGTCAGTTTTGTCTAGTAAAACTCTTATTTTGTAGCTCATTGGTTTATTGTCTTCATCTTTGCTGTGTTTTTGTTTTCAGTGTCACCCTGCAGAGTCACTCAAGATGTTTGTGCCACACTGCTGCAATGCCATAAACCAAATAGCTGTCAGTAAGTGATCATTACACAAGAAGATGCGTTTTTCACTTGCAAGACTCTGCCATGTGTCTCTGTCTTTTGCTTGATACATACTGTAATTTTTTTAACAGATGAGGAAGTGTTGAATGAGGAGGAGCTTGACAAGGAGTTATTGTGGAACCTCCAGCTACTGTCTGAGGTGATTCAGACCACTCATGATTAACCAACTCAAACACTGTATTTACCAACACCTCCTGTCTATAACTCAGTCCCATAACATTTTCCCCTTTCTTGCCATGCACATCTCAGGTGACTCGAGTGGACGGTGACAAGATCCTCCCTTATCGTTCTCACTTGGTCCAGATTTTGCAGTTGACGCTGCACCTCAAGTGTAAGCAGGGCTATACTCTGGCGTGCAACTTGCTCCACCACATCCTTCGTTCTTCTGCTCTCATCTACCCCACAGAGTACTGCAGTGTGCCAGGAGGCTTCCACCAACCTATCACCGACTACCTTCCCATCAAGGTACTAGTATTGGTTCATTGTACATTTAATAAGTTTCATCAAAATTCTTTCACTTATAATGCAAATAGTGTTGATTTATTTATAGTGTTTTATAAACAAATGACAACTTACAGGTACAGACATATTTCCTTAAGCCAGGAACATTAAGTCAGGAAATCCTCACTGTGACCTGGTTTGATTAATTGTCTGCTCCTGTCTTTAGACAGTTAGTCAGTGAGGACACCTTTTGATCTCATTAAGTCTCTTCCTAGAGTAGCGGACATGGAATGTAGATTACTTGGTTAGATTATTGTCTACTGCAGCAAAGGAGAGATGAGATGAGTCTCTCTTGTGGTTTTCACAGTTGCTAGCAGCAGAGCAGGCCAGTGTGGGTCTTTTGTCCCCTTTCTTTGCATCATATTTTAATGCAGTGATATACTTTATATCTAATCAAGTTAGAACTCACACCTTTCCCTTTCCAGTAAACACACAAAAAGTAATCGCCATTAAACAAATTGGTCCTGTTTTTCACGTATTGATGCTTCTAATGAGCCTGATATATATTATTGAGGTTTAGTATAAAAATAGTCAGGCTTTGCTAATTTTTTTTTTCTTTTTTCTTTTTTCATGCAGGACTGGGGTCGGCCTGGGGATCTGTGGAATTTGGACATCCGGTGGCATGTACCCAGTGTTGAAGAGACCTCCTTTGCTTTTTATTTGCTGGACCTGATTCTCCAGCCTGAACTTCAGCGCCTTCAGAGATTTGCACAGGGAGAACAGGATATGAGCAGGTAAGAAAGAACAACCATTAACGCTCCTTACACATTTTAGATTCTGATTTCCACTGATGTTATTAGCACTATACTATATTCAGTTATTTTTATATTTTTCAGAGATGATGTACTACAGAGCCTCACCATTGTTCAGCACTGCCTCCTAGGGGCTGGGGGTCTGATGCCTCCACTGAAAGGAGAGCCCATTCCTGAACTGTGAGCAGTTGTATTGCCTTACTATTGACATTCTTTATCGATCCTCTTGGGTAATCGATTCAATCTAACCCTAACCTTGTTTAAGAAAACCAGAGATGTATTTATAATAGTATAATTTGTAGGACTCTGGTCAATTTACAATAGGACAGATGTTTTGAGGCACATCCTTTTTTCTACTAAATTTTTTTCAGACTCCGATTTTACATGTCAATTAGTTAACTTCAAACCTTCTTTATCCCTTAGGGTCCATAGCATGGTCAGTCTAGAGGAGACCACCCTCTATACTGGAATGGAGTATAGTACGTGAAATTTAAACTCTTAATTTTTGAAGGTTTCACTCTCGATGAATCCAAATTGTATTGTTTAATATATTAAATTGTAATATTATCTCCACCTGCAGATGAGTCCAGAGAAAACTACAGAGATGCTATCTGTTGTGTGATGAGACAGCTGCTGCGTAAGCGTTCACTCAGTTATTACCTGGTTTTGGGCTTGTGAGATGTTATGCCACAGCCTTAACAAGCTATAATCACATTCATCTTCAACAGGAGCTCAAAATATGTTGTATTTCTCTGTACTGCCATCTAACTTTTACTTTTACCTCTTGTTTCAGATTTTATCCTGGAGCACTCTGAAGATGACACAAAGTCGCTCTTCTCCATCATCAAAGTAACATTATATATTTTACACTTTAAAATCTTAAGACTGATTTGTTTATGTTGATATAATATCAGGGTTTGGTTAATTGCCCCATGGCACCACTTTAACCTGTATTCACTCATATATTTAGGTCATGTCTACAAAACGTCTGTATACCACTGGATTACATACCCTTTATACGAACCGGAACTCACGTGATATCTTTTAAAAGGGATCATGTATTGACTGAAAAATCAATATATTTGTCTGTAACATCTTACAGATTATCAGTGACCTGTTGCACTTCAAAGGTTCTCACAAACATGAGTTTGACTCCCGCTGGAAGAGCTTCAACCTTGTGAAGAAATCAATGGAAAACAGAGTGAGCAGTCTGTTGCTTTTGTACTGTTGCAATCCGGGGAATTATACAAAAAACATTTTGACTCCTTCAAAACTTGTGTTTAAACTAACTGGCATCTAAAAGTGTATGATGCACTGCTGTTGTATTTGCAGCTTCATGGCAGAAAGCAGCACATCAGAGCTCTGCTAATAGACAGAGTCATGCTCCAGCATGAGGTAAGTCATTAGAGAAATACAAATATTACTATGATATCACTGTATTTGACCATTTATAACATGAAATATTTGTGTATTATCAGCTGCGAAAGCTCACAGTGGAAGGGTGTCAGTACAGGAGTATTCACCAGGAGCTAATGAGAGATCTGTTGAGACTTTCCACAAGCACCTACAGTCAAGTGAGTTCAGTTCCCCAGAACACCCTACGTCAAGGCATTGTCAGTGTATCACACCCTATTTTGGTTGCTTGTATTTTATCACATAATCAAAGATGACAGTTTCACATTTTAAATCAATAAGACTGACATCTGACTTGTGTTCTCAGTAAAGTTGAAGTGAGTAATGCCTCATCGGATCATTTTATACCTTCCAGGTACGCAGCAGAGCTCAAAGTGTGTTGTTCACTGCACTGGGAACCTACAATTTCTGCTGCAGAGATCTGATCCCCCATGTCCTTGAGTTTCTCAACCCAGACAACAGCAGCATTACACAGCAGCAGTTCAAAGTATGACAGTTCTCTCATTCTTCACCACTTTCAAACTGTTATTTACATTGATATACATATTTACATGATTTACATTTACTCATATGCCTCGTGTGTATGTCTCCAGGGTGCCTTGTACTGTCTTCTGGGGAATCACGGTGGAGTGTGTCTGGCCAATCTGCACGACTGGGAGTGCATTACTCTTACATGGCCTGGCATCGTTCGTTCTGGCCTCAGCTCAGCCATGTCTCTTGAGAAGCCTTCCATTGTGCGGCTTTTTGACGACCTTGCAGACAAAATTCATCGCCAGTATGAGACCATCGGCATTGACTTCTCGGTGCGATCATTGTCATATTATTAGTAATAGTCTTTATAAATACTATCACCTATACGTATGGCCTGGAAATCATTCACTATTCTTTTTCTTCTTAACTTCTTAAAAAACTACGTCTGATTCGTGACGTGTTCCTAAATCACAGATTTACTCGTACCTTTGTTCTTATATTGATGAATGCCACTGTCCAGGTAAATTGGAAGCGCATTCACATTGTTCCTGTTTAGAACAGGTAAATAACTAGCAAGTGCCAATAAAAGGGAAGGATTCTGCAGGGCTGTGCATGCAATGTCAATTCACATTGTAGAACATGATGTGATTAGCCACTTTCCCCTCAGCCACTACCACAGTGTCCTGATCCACTCCTGACACTGGACAGCACATTTGCTCAGCTCAGATAACTTTGGGCAAGCCTGTCCTTCAGAGGAGAAGTGTTTTTAAGTATTATTTTTTCTTAGTTATCAGATAATTTACTGTTTTACTTAATCATTTGTGTTTGTTATCTTATAGCCAATAATGATGCTACTAAATATGAGGCTTGTTTGCAGTTCACTTTCTGCAGAGGTGGCTCGTTTTTCTTTGTGTTTAGAGTCTGATGCTCCAATGTTCATTTGTTTCTGGACCTCTGCTTGACTCCATTTTTGATTGGGGGGAGGCGAGTGGTGGGCCAGGACTGTTTTGGGTGGATTGTTCTGTTTTTTTCATTGGAATATCTGGACAGTGGATTCATGACTTCAATTGAGGAACCACTGCATGTCTGAACAGTGTCACTGAACCTTAATTCTTTTCTTGTTGAAGCCTTGTCAGTTGAGGAGGTTTTAGCTGCTTTGGAAATGGGTGGGAGGCAGGTTTGCACCAGGTTTTCCTGAAATTGTAGATTCTGTGCTGCCATGTGATTTTTATACCGAACCCACTGCTGAAGGTTCTTCTCACTCGTAGTAGTCTGTTCAGCAGTCCTTTTTGCAGCATCGCATTCCTCCCTTTTCAGCTGACGAAGGTGAGCTGGCGGCTTAGAATTACAATTGATAATTTTTTGTCTGTTCCCGTTAGTCCTCTGTGCGTTTGGTTTGTCATTTGTGGGTGACAACCTGTCATTCTTTTTCTGAGGTTGCCTTTCTACTTTGTCTGACTCTGTTTCTTTATGATGTATCAGTTCTTCCCAAACAATCTCCTCTGGTGCTGGGGGCATTTCCTCCTCCTCATTCATTTCAATCTCCTGTTTCAAGACAACACATCTGGACATTAGCTTTCTTCCAACTATTTTTTTGGGCTCACCCATGATTTTTTTCATGCACTTCTGCATCTTTGCTAAATGTTTCTCCCATTCTAATCGAAGCCTTTCTGCGTGAAGTTTATTCCTTCTCTCAGTCACCTTTAACTGCCTCAGTGTGTCCAAGACATCTTGAGGAATATTCTCACTTTCTTGGAGGAGTGTAGACATATAATACTCCATGCTAGACAGCTTATCCAAAGTGGTCAGAGCGGCCTTCTCAGAATCTGCCCTGCTGTAATGGACATCTGACACCTTCTTGTCCACAACGTCCAACATAATGTCTATGTCTTCATGTTTTAATTTCTCGTGCAGCTCAACTGTCTTTTTAAGTATTGCAGTTTTCTCCCTGTTTTTTGCAATGTGGCCCTTCCTCTCATCTATGTACGATTTTATTTCGTCTTCACTCTCTTTAATTTTACTTAGGGTTCTCCAGACCACTTTCTTCAGGTCCTCCTTTGTCTCAGTGTGATTGTTGATGTGTTCAATAAGAAACACATTCTTTTCTGTCATCAATGTCAAGTGCTCTGACATGTCCTGGGAATCATTAAAGTGTGATTTCTGCTGGTCCTTGCGTTTTACACTATCTGTCACCAGTCTGTGTTCTGCTTTTTGGGTCTCCTGACACTTGTCAGGGGACACCTTCAACAGAAGATCCCTGTATTTTTTGTACCTTGCACAGGTATAGCGCATCTTGTCAGTTTCATTTCTCATGGCCAGCATTTCATCACTTACCTTTTCTATGTCTTTCCACAAATTCTGGTTCTTCATATTTGTGCTTTCGAAAAGCATCTGGGCCTCGGCAGCTTTCCGCTCACGACTCCTGAGGAACTCTTTGTGGCTGAGAATGTTACTCTCTGTCATTTTGTGAAAGTCCTCCTCATGCTTTTCCCTTGCTACAATGTCTCGATTCACTTCTGCTAATTTTGAATGGATCCCCTTCACACACTCTGTGAGCAGTGTTGCCTCATATTCAGTGACAGTAATGTCACTTTTCTTCATGGTGAATTTGCTAATTGCAGACATCTTTTTTTTTTAAATGGCTCTCAGACCCTCTCTGCAGACTTGTCCTGAAGACTTGTCTTCATGCTGTGACATCATCAACATTCTTCCTTTGATGTATGCTGTGACATCATCAACATTCTTCCTTTGATGTATGCTGTGACATCATAACATTCTGCCTTTTTGTTTTTAAATGTTTTGCTGTGGAATGGACATTCTGCTAACATTTTTATTAATCAGTTTTTTACATTTTGATTTGATCAACATCTGATTAAAAGGCATAACATGTCATTTTAAAAAGAAATGTAATACATACAATCAAAAACACATTACAATAAACACAATAATGACATTATATATGGTTGTCTGTATCATTTACACATAAAGAAGTTTTGTTTTTTTTTTATATTTCTGATTCTGTGTTTTATCTTTGTCATATCTCATCTAATCATCACTCAGATCCCTGATGAGTGCTGTGCTGTGGCCAAACAACTAATGATCACTGGAAATCCCTTTCCTGAGGAGCCTGTTCTTTCAGAGGATGAAACAGCTGAGGGTCTGAAGAGGCAGGAGCTCAAGAACGCAGAGTCTGTTGAGTAAGTTCACACCATCCACCGGACAAAGAATCTCCAGTTCACGTCAAAAAACTAGAAGTATCTGAGATACTGATGTGTTTACTCCACATACAACCTTAATACCAGTGAGATAGGTGTGAATATTCATATTTTTCTGAATTTTTTTCTTAGGAAATACAAACAGCTCATTGGTGATCTGCTGGAATGCCTCAGCAACAGGAACATGTACAGTAACCTAACAATTACCTTATCAAATTATTCTAACATACTTACTGTATATATTTGTAATACTGATTTTGTAATGTTCTAGGCCTTGGAAGTTTGAGCACATTACAATTGGCTTCCTGTCATTGCTGCTGAGAGATGACCACCAACTACCACCAGCTGCTGTTATGTTCTTTGTTAAAAGCCTGAACCATGACTCCCTCTATGTGCGCAAGGTATTTATTAGACATGTCATAGTAGTGCTATGACTTTCAAACAGCATATGCCTGTGTTTCAATCCTCCTGTTATCCTGATATTTAGTTTGAAATGTCTTTATTTTGTCCATTAGGTGGCGATATCAGCTGTAGCAGGTATCATGAAACAAATAAAACGACCGCATAAAAAAGTCCCCATCAGCTCCTCTGAGCTATGTAAGCATATTTTGTATATGTTTGTTTGTATGAACATATTTCATCTACATTGTGACTGTAGTTTCTGAAAGCCATCTCGAAAACACTTGCTTGTCTTTGGTAGGTGAAGTGAAGGAGCAAAGTGCTTTTGTAGCAGGGGATCGTCCAGACAACCAGTGGCTCCAGTATGACAGCAGCTGCCTACCACGCACACAGCAGGATTGGGATCACTGTGTGTTTGTGGAAAAGACTCACTGGGGATACTACTGCTGGCCAAGGTTTCTATATTTCTTATTTTGTTTGCTTGACTGTCACTGGTTTGATATCTTTATCTGTTTTACTTGATATCTGTTTTTTTTATATATATACATGTATTTGCCGTCACCTCTAGGAAAGTGATGATATATGCACCGCTGGAGGAGCAACCCAAACAGAACCTGACCAGAGAGGAAATGACAGAGGTTTCTGCATAATCATACAAAATAATAATAATAATTACAATGATAATAATAAATAAAAATGAACAATTCATATCCTTGTCAACAGCTGGAGCAGATCATCTTTGATCATTTCTCAGACCCAGTGTTCATCAACCAGTTCATAGAGTTTCTCTCTCTTGAGGACCGCAAGGGCAAAGACAAGTTCAGCCCTCGCAGGTTCTGTTTGTTCAAGGTGAAACTTCCTGTACTTTCACATGTAGGAAATGAAGAAATAAAGTCAGCCAATTAAAAAATAAATAAATAAATTTGTTCCTTTCTCCATTCAGGGATTGTTCCGCAATTTTAGTGATGCCTTTCTGCCTGTTCTGAGGCCGCACATGGAGCGCCTAGTGGCTGACTCCCATGAGAGCAAGCAGCGATGTGTTGCAGAGATCATCTCTGGATTGATCAGAGGCTGCAAGCACTGGAGTTTCTTAAAGGTATTAAACGCACATTCAATAAAGAGCAATGCTTTTCATAAAGAATGTATATTAGTAAAAATTTAAACAAAAATACAATATAATTTCATTATGTTCTTCTTCCTGGGTTGTGAAGGTGTTGTTTTTTTCAGAATTAGTGGTTTTAGGTTTTATAACGCAAACAAATGAGAACATACACAACTCTGTTTACAGATTGAGAAGCTTTGGGAACTGTTGTGTCCACTACTCCGTACAGCCCTGTCAAACATCACAATAGAAACGTATGCCGACTGGGGCACCTGCATCGCCACGGCCTGTGTAAGCTTTTTGTTTATTTACTTTCATTCATTCATTCACACATTCAAAGCCAAACTTTTGTTAGTCATCCTTTTGTCACAGTGACTGTTGTTTCCTGCTTTTACAGGAGAGCAGAGACCCACGCAAGCTTCACTGGCTGTTTGAGATGCTAATGGAGTCTCCAGTCAATGGAGAGGGGGGGTCCTTTGTCGATGCCTGGTTAGTAGAAAGGTTGCAGCATTAAGCAGATGTTGAGGCGACTGACAAACTCTGATATTGCTTCATTTTTCTTCTGCAGTCGTTTGTACGTGCTACAGGGAGGCCTAGCTCAGCAGGAGTGGCGTGTTTCAGAGCTCCTCCACAGGTTGTTAAAATACCTGGAGCCCAAGCTCACACAGGTCTACAAGAATGTACGAGAACGAATTGGCAGGTGAGGTTCTTTTTACACTCTAGAAGAACGTGAGTAGATTATGTGTTATTAACTTTTTTGAGCCTCTTCTTGTATATTTTATTTTGTCTCATTTTATCCTTTCTGATTTGGTGTTCCTGCAGCGTTCTCACGTATATCTTCATGATTGATGTGAACTTGCCTTACACCCTGCCAACCACCTCCCCGCACATCTCAGACTTCACAGAGAGAATTCTGGAACAACTGAGGCCTCTGACCGAGGGTGATGAGGAGATTCAGAATCATGTGGTCGAAGAGAGTGAGGTGGGAGAGCAGGATGAAAGGACACAAGCCATCAAGCTACTGAAAACAGGTGGGTTCTCTATTTCCTCTCATCTGTTCTATCCCAGTCTTTGTAAGTACTAGTTATTGCGTGAATGGTTTTAAGGATTTTCTTTTTTCCGTCTGACATCTACAATTAAAATGGCTATATATTAAAAGAGGAAAAACTCATGCCTCTGTATATCTGCAGTGCTGAAGTGGCTGATTGCGAGTGCTGGACGCTCCTTCTCCACAGCTGTCTCAGAACAGCTACGTTTGCTTCCCCTGCTGTTCAAGGTGAAATACTCATTCTCTAACTTTTTTAAAAATATATTTATACACATATAAATGACATAAACTCACACCTGCCTTCATGTTAACCTATGTCTGTCTTGTACTCCAGATTGCTCCAGTTGAGAATGACGACAGTTATGATGAGCTGAAGAGGGATGCAAAGACCTGCCTGACTCTGATGTCTCAGGGACTCCTTTACACAGAGCAGATCCCCATGGTCCTCATTACCCTGCAGGAGGTGAGTCATCTGTATATCACATCTCTAACCTAAGATCAATATGGGTCAAAACGTTTCTGATACCAGTTAAGGCAGAACTTCATTCTCCCCCACTGCCAAACTGTTGCAGACCTCTCCCAGACGTTCCAGGAGTCTTAATTAATTAATGGGTGGATCCTGACAACCGCAAATTTAATAAAATAATAATATAATTAAAAAGTTCTGCTGTTCTTGTTGTAAGAGGTCTAGTCACTTGTGTTTCTTTGCATGCTTTGTGTTCAGAAATAAGACTAATAAGCAAAAAGACAAAAGATTCAAAGCAATTGGTGGCAAATTGAGTCATTCTTACATAATACATTGAGTGGTATTCCTTCACTGCAACAAACACAAACTGTACTGATCCAGCGCATAGTCTGCTCCTCTTGTGCAACAAATTCTCAATTTGTTATTGATATGTGATGGGTTTGTTGTTGTGTGTTGCAGATTGCTGGAAGCAGCTCCTGGCACGCTCGCTACACGGTGCTCACATACCTCCAGATTATGGTTTTTTACAACTTGTTCACCTTCATGAGTGACAAGAAGGCAGTGAATGATGTGCGGGCACTTGTGATACGACTGCTGGGGGATGAGCAGCTGGAGGTAAAAACAAGCTTTCGGTCACAACAGTTTTAACATTTAAATCATCTAGAATGTAAAGAAGCTCATAGTTTGTTGGAGGATGAACATATGGCAGTCTGGTTATGTAATAGCCAACAAGCTATTGGCCAAGACTTGTTTATGCTAACAGGCGGGCACTCTCATGGTCTTTAAGCCTCACTGTAGTGATTCAGCACTCTTCTCATGGCTCTCCATTTTCTTCCCCCCCTCTGGTCCTCTAGCCGTTGCTATGGAAACCACAGGCTGCAGTAATCTGTTGCTATGGAGATAACGTTCAGATTGAAGGAAAGGGAAAGGGAGAGGGATGGAGTAGAGACAAAGACGAACTGGGGAATGGATGAGAGTGGCCATTTTTCTTTGGCCTCTTAAACCAACCTAATCCTGATTAATAGGCCTTAGCTTCTGTATATGAAACCTTTGTTACTTCAAAAATCTTTATTTCAATAATTTTTAAACTGGCACCAGGACACAATTTCTGTATGTGATAACCCCTTTTTTTTGCATTGTTGTCACACTTAAATGATTCAGATCATCACACACATTTAAACATTACACAAAGAAATACATTGATTTAAGTGATTTCTTGATTCAACAACTCTGGCAGTAATCAGATCTCAGTTTCAAAAGTGAATTTGAACTCATCTTTCCCCAAAATGTGGTTAATCACAGTTCATTCATAATTTAGCTAGGGGGGGCAGTTACATTTTCACATAGGACCAGGCAGGTTTTGACAGCTTTTTTCCCTTACTAAATGAAATTATGATTTTAAAAACTGCGTTTTGTATTTACTCAGGTTATATTTCTGTAACATAAGAATTTGTTTGATGATCTGGATCATTTATGTGTGACAAATAAAAACTACAACTACTTTGTCACAGCACAGGCACGTGAATGTCACTGAGAATAAAGCCATTAAATGTGCAACTGACTATTTTAAGTCACATTAAAGAGAAACATTCCCACACACATGCACCCCAAGGTGCTGGAACTTGTGTGTTAATATGACCAGTAAAAAGACTTAGTAACAGTAAGACTTAATTATACCATCTTATGCCTAAGATGCATAACATGTACGTTTAAGACACCTGAGTATGGAAAAGATGTTTCACCATATGAAACATTGTAAATTGGGTAATGAAACATAAATATGTTTATCGGAGCAACATATTTCTAAACGGTAATAAATTATACTTATTCTGACAAAATATAATTTAAATGAAATACATGTTGTTATAAAGAATGTAGTTTACGTCATTTGCAAATGTTTATTTGTTTATTAATTGGATGGATGGCCACAATTATAGGTATAGAGAGAAAGGACAAGAGGTTAAAAAAAACATAATTTAGAATGACCTGGCTCTCTTTTTAGTATATATCTGCCTTAATCCTAAATTGTAAATTGTCAGTCTATGGCACATTACATTCTGAAGTATATGGAATTACAATGTAGCTTGTACAAGTATCCACTTAATCCTCATCCGTTCACCCTTAATAGTAAGCATTTTCTGCTTTAGTTTTTTCCATTACTTCCTTTTCCCTTTCAGTACATTGTGGTAATTGCAGCAAATTCCAGAATAATCAGCTCTTAAATCTGCGTTCTGACCATTGCAATGTGCTCTAAAATAAGCAGTGAACTGTAGTCACACAATATACTTCATCTTTCCATCTCCTCTTTCTGCCTTTGTTGCCTAGGTAAGAGAAATGGCCGCCACTACGCTCAGCGGTTTTCTTCAGTGCAACTTCCTGTCCATGGACGCCCCCATGCAGGCACATTTTGAGGCTCTCTGCAAGACTTGCTTGCCTAAGAAGAGGAAAAGGGAGCTCGGCTCTGTAGTGGACACTATACCCTCTGCTGGTAAGGAACCTGGATTAAACTAACTACTCATGAATATGTGACAGTACACTTGATATTGTGTTCTCTGTCTTTTTAATGGAGTCCCTTGTGTTGTGTTTTTGTAGACCTGGTGCGGCGACATGCTGGTGTTCTTGGATTAAGCGCTTGTATTCTCTCCAGCCCATATGATGTGCCCACCTGGATGCCCCAGCTGTTGATGGATCTTAGCGCTCACCTCAATGACACACAACCAATTGAAGTATGTGTAATCACCTACAAATCGTTTTATATTGTTGGCGTGGGATCATCTTTCAGCCTCATTTTGTCCAGTTGGCTAACTCTTGTTGTGAAAAAGTCAATTATTTATTTAAGTTAGGAAGTGTATAGAAATACATGTTACATATTCACTGAATTAAAAAAATAGCGTCTATAGAAAATAATTTGTGTTTTGTGGTATTCCAGATGACTGTGAAGAAAACTCTGTCAAATTTCCGACGGACTCACCATGACAACTGGCAGCAACATAAGCAACAGTTCACAGATGACCAACTACTGGTCCTGACTGATTTGCTGGTCTCCCCCTGTTACTATGCCTAAAAGCCAGTAAAGTATGTTAACTGGACTTTGTTTTTTGAAACAAGTAGCACTAGATATGTAGACGTTCTGTTAGATCATTATACATTATTTGATAGTATCGCATGAAGCTGCTATTTTAGAGAGATATGAGAGCACTCATTGAGCCACCTTTTTATAATTACGTATGTTTGTGTTTCACTTGTTTCAGTTTTGGACAACTTCAAACTGTACGGATAACAGCCTACACTGGGGAGGAAGCTCCAGCTCTTGACAAATGAAGGACACAGCATCAACCTGGGAAAAAGAGTGGCACACAAAGCAACTGTGGCACACAGGGTTGAAAACTTGTGTATTTATGTATTTAGCTAATTTACATTTCTACTATACTTAATATTTAAGGATCAATCATAGCAGGGATGAGTGACCTGCAGTTTGTAACATTACTGTACAGTTTTTTTTTCCTTTTTTGATTTGTCTGTCTGCATGTGTGTGTGTCTGTGTGTTTGTGTGTGTGTGTGTGTGTGTGTGTGTGTTTGTGTGTGTGTTTGTGTGCGTGCGTGCGTGTGTGTGTGTGTGTGTGTGTGTGTGTGTGTGTTTATGGGATGTTTGAAGACCTCTGCTGGTGTCCCACACATTTCTCAGGATTATATCCCAAGTATCAACTCTGAGCCAACACAATGTCCAGTGTAGGACATACTCTGTACTATCTTCCACTAGTGAAGTGTGTTACAAGCCACAGATGTAAACCTGCAACACAAAATGTTTGTGTGGCTGTTTGATCTATACATGATTATATGCATCATTTATGTATATATCATGGTATAGCAAATATGCACAAACATATTTATTTATTTATTTTACTTTTCAAGTGCTAAGTTTTAATTTTTTTTTCATAGAAAGTACCTAAACTGAAATTAAATGACTGAAGTTTTAGCAGTGGAGCCTAATCTCATCTGCTCTTGCAAAGAAAGGGAGAGGGCAAGCTCCCCGCTGCTGTGCTGTGTGATGTTTGCTGTGAGGACCTGAGCACAGTCTGATTAATATTTTATGTCTTGGTGCAAGAAAATAACCAAACTGCCTGTCCATAATTGTGACCTCTTCCCTATAATCCTCAGTATCATTTACCTTTTTTTCTAAAACCCAGTGAAATTAAATGAAATGACTTTGGTTTGCTTATGGTTCCCCTGATGACTTGAAATCTGTATAAGCATTGAAGCATTTAGTACCTCACTTATACATAGTGTAGTGCCAAAACTGCAGTGATTTTTTTTTTTTTAGATGTACTGTTTGCTTATTGAATGAGATCACAATAAATTGTTTCTAACAAATGGCACCAGATGTTTTTGTTTTATTTTTATGTTGGTTGAAAATGTTCTCTTTAAAATATTTTTAATTAATAGTAAAATTAATTTAATCAATAATACCATACTCATTTACCACTGTTTTGTCCTGACATGTTTTTGACTTCCATCAATAACCATTATAAAAGCAGACGCTGTTTGGTATTTTGAACTTAAAATTGTGCTACACTTCTTTAACGCAATGAAAACGATAAATACTTGTATATAACTTTTATAAATCGGATCGCATGGACACAGACCTGTTGACTATCTTGGTCCTCCATGGTACATGATCACTGTCTCTGGCTTAAATATTCATATGCTCACAATGGATGGTCACTGTATCTGTCGCCTAGCAACCACGTTGTTGGGCTGCTGTTCCCAAGGACGGTGGTGAAAACCGGAGAGAAGGGAAATATTAAATGTACATTTCTTGTATCGTATATATAGTTTATAATGTCGAACTGTATGTAAAAAGTTAAAATACATTTTGTGGCAGCTGTTGGTTTAATTTAAACGATGGTACTATTTCAGCTTTTTATCCTCAAACCAACAAGGTGGTAAATGTAATGCTGTTAAAATGTTAGTATGAACCAGTTTGAATATCGCCATATTTGGTAACATCATAATCTACACATTCCCCTATGCACTGCTTAAATAAAAAAAATGGCTTACATTAGATTGAACCTTCTTCTAGATCTAACGTATGTAAAATTGTGGACAGCGGCACCTTCTTTGTCGTTTTTAATTATAAGTAATGTTGAGGAGAAAAGAGTTTTTTTTTTTGTTTTTTTTTACTTTAATGCAGTACGTGCTCATGTCAAGATACGTAGGCAGTGACTTCATACTCATTTTCAGTGCACGTCCAGTGGCCGTCGCTCCTGTACAAGAACGGATCTATCGCTAAGAAAACGAATAAACTGTCATCTGTTGGTGCCGTGTACGTGTTTGATAAATGACATGCGAGGGAACACAGTTAACGCCAGTGTTTGTCAGTGGACGACGTCTCTATTTTGGAAGAGCTGCTGCTGAAATACGTTTTTCGTCAAAGCCGCGGTGCGTTCACTTACTGTCGTGCTGCTTTTCAAATGAAGATTGGCTGTATCAAATGATGATGATGATGAGGGGCGCACGATCGATGACAGAGGGTAGGTTATATTTCATGTATCGTTGGTGTAGATTATCTAAGCCATAGCGGCCTGTGTTAGGATGATGTTCACATGCATTTTTCCTCTGGATTTCAGCAGACGCCGTATGTGCGTTGGGGGAGAGAGGGGGAGTAAGGTATAATTGGCTAAATGCAGTGGTGCATAGCTATACCTAGTGTGGCTTGTGTCTAATATGTAGTGCATCATAACTTCTTGTTAACTATGTACCTATTTACACTCTGGTTAACTATGCATTGGTTGTTTTGATCACCTGAGAATGCATTAAAACTGATCTGCACAATCTAAACGCTAATTCATGTCTTTATTTTGCAGCACTCTTATCAAGGTGGCAGCAATGGCCCAGGCAGCAGACACTTTGATCATCATGAACTCCTTTCATACAGAGGAATAGTTTTAACATCAGTGGCCTTGGGATGCTTCTAAACTGCTAAAACCACAATGAACACCACTGTTACACCTTCAGACCTGGTGGATGTGCCAAGACATCACACGTTCAACGGCACCCTGGGCACACAGACCCCATCAGGTTGGGCCGTGATCCACACTGCTACCTTGACCTTTTGCTCCCTCCTCCTCATCTTCATTTTCTGCCTAGGCTCTTATGGCAATCTTGTGGTGTTCCTGTCCTTTTTTGATCCAGCGTTTCGCAAGTTCCGCACCAACTTCGACTTCATGATCCTCAACTTGTCCTTCTGTGACTTGTTCATTTGCTGTGTGACAGCTCCCATGTTTGCTCTGGTGCTCTTCCTGGATGCAGGTGGAGGAGATGGCGTGTCAAAGAGCTTCTGCTTTGCCTTCCATTTGACCAGCTCAGGCTTCATCATCATGTCCCTGGAGACAGTAGCAGTCATTGCTTTGCACAGACTGCGCATGGTTTTGGGGCAGCAGCCCAACCGCACGGCCTCCTTCCCTTGCACGCTGGCTCTCACTGCCCTGCTCTGGACATCCAGCTTCACTATGGCTGCTCTCCTTACCATGCGTGCATACCCACGTAGAGATGGACCCTGTTTGCCCCACTTCGGCCTGGGGGGTGGAGAGGCCAGGGTTGTGTTGTATGTCTACCTGGCAGACTTTGCCTTTTGTGTAGCTGTGGTGTCTGTATCCTATCTGATGATTGCCCAAACACTGAGGAAGAATGCACAAGTGAGAAAATGTCCCATCATCACGGTAGATGCCACATGTCCACCTCCTGCACCACCTCTCATTGCAGCAGGCTTTGAGAGCATGCAGTGTGCTGTTCAAGGCCCTTCTCTGTACCGTAACCAAACTTACAACAAACTGCAGAATGTTCAGACACACTCTTACGCCAACAGGACCAGCCAGTGTCTGGTTCCAGGGGCTGCCCAAGGAGCCACCTGCTGTCAAGTTGTGTCAACAGTCAACTTGGCCACAGCCAAAGACTCAAAGGCAGTTGTCACCTGTGTAGTTATAGTGTTTTCTGTGCTGCTTTGCTGTTTGCCGATGGGAGTTTCACTGGCACAGGATGTTTTGTCACCAGAAAGTACCTTCGCTCATTACCAGTTTGAACTGTGCGGATTTGTGCTAATTTTTCTCAAATCTGGTATTAATCCCTTTGTGTACTCACGCAACAGTGCAGGCCTTCGCCGCCGTGTGCTGTGCTGTATTCAGTGGGCAGCATTAGGCTTTCTCTGCTGCAAGCAAAAGACTCGCCTGCATGCGATGGGCAAGGGCAGCCTGGAAGTCAATCGCAATAAATCCTCCCATCATGAGACTAACTCAGCTTATGTACTGTCACCCAAGCCACAAAGGAGGCTGGTAGACCAGGCTTGTGGGCCCAGCCACTCCAGGGACTGTGCTGGTAGTCCAAGGGCAACAGGTGTGCGCAAACCTCGCCCCCCAAGTACCTCTACACCTATTAACACCCGCATTGAGCCCTACTACAGCATATACAACAGCAGTCCCTCTGCAGGGCCCAGCTCCCCAACCAGCCTGCAGCCAGTCAGCTCTCAGACGTTTGCCTTTGCGAAGTCATATGTAGCCATGCATTACCACACTCACCAAGACGCACTACAAGACTTTGAAAGCACCTCAGTGCACCAGATTCCGATTCCCTCAGTCTAATCCAAGAGCTGTCATACATAAGGGTTTGGACAATTTTGCCATGGCTTTAAATCAAACATAACTCAAAAGAGGAACATGAACAAAGTCCATTTCAGACACCTGGAATCAGTATTAATCTCTTGCTCTCCTTTACAGTGGATGTACATGTGAAAGTAAAAACAAGATGTTCCAAAATGTATTTATTGTTATTGAATTGACTATTTTTAACAAATATAGCATTTTCATATAAATCTGCCAGTGTTGCATATGCATGTGCCATTGTAACCCAACACTCTATAGTTTTCAGCACAGCCAAAAACTGCAGTCGCTGGTTTCACTGCTGCTTCCTCTCTGGTTGAAGTTGCCGAGCATTGATATCAGTTGCTGTAGTGTCAGGCTGCTTTGAAACTCTGCACTGGCACATACATGGCTGTGGATGACATGTGGTTCCACTTTGATAGACTTTTGCTTCTTCAGGAGATTGTATTTGTGAACCTCATTCACTTTTTAACACAATAAATGTTTGGCAAGAGCAGTGGATCTGTGCTTTTACTTTTTTTGAGTTGCTGAACAACCATTAGCAACAGTACTAATGCTGTATTACACAGAGCATTACAAAATATATTCACATTTACATTTGAAATGAGTGACTTTATAGTCTTAATGTTACACGCTGAGGTCAGAGGAAGCTTTTACTTCATATTTCAATGAGTTCCATTTGTTTCTTTAGGTTAAATTAAAAAATTTTTTTTTATTAATGGAGTTTATATTGTACACAAGCATCAGTGCCCTCTGGTGGCCTTTCTATGGCAGCCACTGCTGTAGAAGTACTTCAACTGAGGCTTAATGTGTTTGTCCTTCTCAGAGAGGGGAAATGACAGACCTGATGTTTTACATGAGCCTCTTGTGGTTCAACCATGTTTTTAAAAATGTGAGTTAACTCTATATGACTGTATTAAGCAAAGAAATATTGTCACAATTCCCTTATATCTCAGCTAAGTTAAACATTTTCCCTGGGGCAAGACAAGACTATGAATGAGGTTTCATGTTATACTTTTATTCTTTGCTGCAAATGCATTGGTTTTTATCCCTGTGATGCAGCAGTGATCGGGATCCCAGTGTGCATCTCCATAAAACCACAGAATACCCCTTATAGGAACCAACAGACATTCTGTACACCCAACAGAGTAATATCATATTTTTATCAACCATTTTGTCATTATTCCACCGCACTCTCTAATGCTTAAGTTACACTCACTCATTCTGCCAATTAACACTGCACACATTCCCCATGCTGCAGTTGTTTTTTGCATTGTGTATCTACACGTACAAAGTTCCACAGTCCAGGAGCTGATCATCTCTCTCACACTCTCACGCACACAAACACACACCTTTAAGACAATAAAACTACCATGAACATTGTTGATTCCCCTGATGATTCTGAATCACCTGATTCATCACTCCTTTGTTTGCAATTAATCAAAACAAAGTGAAGCATAGATATGAAGTACAGGCAATAAAATCACTGCCTGTTGGAGAGAGACATCAACCCAGTTTCTTTGTGTTTTCACAAAATCTGAGCTAGCCTGTTGAATTAGGCTGTGTTGTAGAATTGCCCGGATGTGCAATGCTAGATAGAGGCTATGCTCATTGGCTCCATGAAGTCCAGCCTCAAGATAAAAGAGTTGGTTTAACCTTGATTTTGGCTTTCAGTGCAGTGTGAGGGTTGTCGCTCTTCCTCAGTCAAATAGGTTTTTGCTTTATGATAAATGTTCTCTCTCCAAGTGCTCCTCCGTCTGTCCTCTCCTTGTCCTTCATGCACTGTTGCTATCATATGATCTTTGTCAGTTTAGCTGGAGATTGACAGAAGTCCATGTTCATCAGCAGTATCAAGAATCCTGCATATGACTGGAGATTCGACCTAGGAAAATCAACACTGTCAGTCATCTCATTTGTGATGCTAATCATCTCAGTTGACCCACTGTCTTCCTCCCTTTCATTTGTATGGAATTAAGCACTGTATGTATAGATGCTGTATACTTTTTCACTTTACACTGTTGCCTTGTCATATGCAACTCACCAAACTAGATGTGAATTACTTAATCAAATGGTTACAGCAAAAATAGTTCTATTTTGAACTCCATTGGAACTTTATTTAGCTCTCAAAACTGTGACTGTCACTGTGACTCTGGTTACTGGTGAACTTACCCCAAGGATGTAATGACAAGTCTGAGGTTCCAGCATATAGACAGTGACAGCATGGGGAGACTCAGACTCCTTACACCTGACACAGAGGAAAGAAATCAACTGAGAAACACTGGAGTATTACCATACCCATAACATAGTATTCAGGACAATGACACTGAACTAGTGCTACGTTCCCGCCTCCATCTCATAACAGTTCACTCACTTGAGCTTGACGATGACCTGTCTGGGTTTTCCTGTCAGATCACACAGATCCCCGTGACCATAAAAGTGGGAAACTAACCTATCATGACGTAAACAAAGAGAGAAAAATCAACAATAATCTGAGTCTGCATTCAGGTTAAGGTTAAAACAATACAAATGGCATATGTACTTGACTTTCTGCACTCCGTCATCTTTGAGCTGGTACGATCGGGCAACATTCTTCTTGGCCCACTCAATGTGCTCCTCTGCGTTCCAGCTCCCCACAACCACAGTGTTCTTTCCTTGTTCTTTATCCTGGGGAACCAAAGACCATTTTTATCACTGTACGAATACAATCTAATGCTACTTTTCTAATAATAAACTGAACACTAAGGACTGTTGGTCAGACAAACAAAGCATCTGGAGTAAAGAACCTTACTTTGATTTATAGATGAAACTGTTAACTGAGACAATAACTGCAGATTGACTGACTATGAAAACAATGCAGCTAAGTAAACAGCATTAATGACCCAGTCTCCACGCAGGTACACTTGCAATCATGGACTCTTACCTCATGATACTGATGGACGTGCTTTCCGTAACAGAATTCATATTTCCACCACCCCACCCCCTGAAACACACACATTAAAAAGTATCAAAGAAAAGTCAGTTAAACACTACTCAGATACTAAAAATGAACATGCCTCACCCCATGCAGGCAGTATGAGCCACTGAGGAACTCCTTGATCAACTGGTCATCTGTCAAACGAGAGATGTGAGTCGTGCCGACAGTGATCTGAGACTGTCCTCCAACAGTCATGGGTTTATGAGTGGAGGTGAAGGCTTCCTCTCTCACTGGTGATACTTCCTCCTGTAACACGTCAAACATATAAATGAGCCAAGTGTTGTCAATAAACCCAGTACCCATCTTTCTATGTATGTCTCACCTCTTTGGGCTCCGGGGGGCTAAAAGGTGGTTTAAGCTGTTCCTCTTGCTCCTTGTCCAACTGGGCAAGTCTCTGAGGTCGCAGAGGAGAGCCTGCCAGAGCCTGACAGAAGATGGTGTTCACTGGGGAGGATTTGAACCTGCAAGGAACCAGTGAGATGTGAGCAGAAATCCCATCTGCTGCAAAATGATTTTAAGTAAAAACAGATTTTCCAGCATATTTCTGCTACTGAGATGTACCCCTTTGTGCGTAATATTTAAATGTAGTAATTCTAACCTGTATTTTGGGTGAGCGCAAAGCAGCGGCGTCAACACCACCACCTCATATTCACAAGTTGTGACCTCTGCAACAGACAAGATCTCGTGCTTGGCCTCTGGATGGCAGACGTACAACACAGACGTTGAGCGAGGCTGGTTCTGTTTCAGCACGCATGGAGTCCCATTTCCCATCTCCATAGAGTAGTAGGGAGTGAGCTGACCTTCTAGATTCTTCGTGGGCACCTGGATGGAAGTGGATAAAAAAAAAAAAAAAACATAAATGTGAGAAGTGACAGCTAGCCTTAAAAGCTGGATGGTTCGTGAAGTTTCAGTTTTGTGCTTACTTCTGTTTCAGGTGCTGATTTGACATTTCCTGCTTCTTCAACTTTATCTGGAAAAAAAGATCCAAAGCTTTAGCACAATATAAAAAAAGACTAGTTAATATTGTAACATATCATAAAATGACTCACCTGCCTCTGTAGATTGGCTCTTCTGCGCCATATTGCCCAGGTAGTACTCTTGAACACTAATCTTCTGTGGAAATACATATAATCACCTTCAGTACACACTGTACTAAGTGCTGGCTTCTTGTTCCTGTCATCTGAAAATGAGTTTACCTACTCACAACACTGACCTGAGTAGTCTCCTTCTCTTCGTGATACTGTCTTATATGCTTTCCGTGGCATACTTCGTACGTCCAGTATGACTCAATCTGCAATGTTGACAAGCAAACTTAGACTTATGAGTGAGTGCGCCACAGAATAATATGTTTTTAGTTAGGCTCTGCTAATGGAGCGTGAACACCATCTAAATATAGTATCATCGCCCTCCTCTCAGAGAAATAAGGAAATCATATGAAAGTAGAAAAGAAACTTGAGAAGTCTCACCCTGTAGGAACAGCTGCTTCGTTTGAATAGTGGCTCTAGCAGTTCACCTGGACTGGGTCCACTGTACTCTTTACTATCATCCTGACACAACAGAAGACATCAAATACACAAAAGGGGAATGAGACTGATAAGGCAGTGCAGGGAGAGCACTGAAAATATTCTTCTTTTTTGGAAGGAGAGAGATAGTCAATTGCAGAGGATATCAATGCCATCTTTATAGAAAGAAAAACCTTGCACATCATGCAAAATCAGTATTCAAGTTTCAGTCTCATCTGCTGTAAATTGTTAAATCCAGGACTAATAGTCAAAGATGATTTGTTTAAAACCCGTCACATGGATGTTTGTTACTTCATTCACATTTACCAGCCTTGCATTAATCTAGTTGATCAATTAAATGAATCCACTGGAGCTGCTTAGTATGGCAACCATACAACTAATAACCGGTGGAAGAGATAAAAACTGGAGGAAGAAACTCCTCTTCCAGTCACAATGCCTCATGAAAGTATTTTGAGAAAGAAAAAGTTCTCCTTTGTTAATCCTTCTTACCTCATCTCCAGCTGTCAGGGAAGGCAGGAGACATTTGTACTTCTCCTTCTCTGTTGTCGTCATGATAACAAAGTCATCTTCGCTGTAAAGTCCACCTGACGATGGCTGAAATCCAGAAAGAGGGAACTAAATTGAATCCACAACATCCCCTGCCTGAACTTTAACAATAGATGTACTGACGTTAAAAAAATAACGGTGTTACTAAATGAAGAGGCATACCAGCGTGAACTCAGCGCCGGGCCAGGTGATTTTGAAAGGAATTTCGTCTGTGAAGGAGGGATACCCTCCTCTGTTTGCTGAGACGCCGCTGCAAACCTCCAGTAGCCCCCCAAGAAACACCAATAGCAGCCCAGCCGTCATCTCTCCTGTCCGGCTGCCGAGCTCCTACAGCCCGCTCCTCATGTAGCCACCTCACCTCGCTCTGAATGAAGAGTTAGAAGCTGCTACACAGTCCGAGGAAGTCTGGTTTGACAGACGTTAAGACAGAACTGCAGCTGTCAATACGGAACAGAATACAGGAAGTGAACTGTTTACTTGCCACGTCGTGTTCCGCCTGCGCAATGGGCTGAAACCACAGCAGCGCCCCCTGACGGCCACACGAGACATTAAGAGTCTTTATAAAAAAAATAAAAAGTAAAAACTTTAAACTCTGGACTTCGAAATCTATGGAAGCAGAACTACGACCAGGTTTGAATTAAACACAAGTTGTAGTATGTAATTGTTTATTTTGTACAATTTTCTCTCCCTTCTATTGTCAGTACAATAGAAGCCAAAGCGACGTGGTAACACGACTTCATTTGACACCGTCATGTTTGTCATTCTGTATTATGTAAGATAACACTTTATGGAGGGAGATTCAGGTGAACTACATACATAACAGAACAATAATACCAGTATTAATACTAATAGACTTGCAACTAATAAAAAAAAATTATGTTAAAGGTAGGGGGGGAAGATAAGCAAATAATCTTTTAGCTACCTGGGTTATATAAGTTTGTTGGGAGCAATGGAGATTGTGGAGGATACAGTAGCAGCCTGTCAAGGACCTGTGGTAGTGCTCCTTCACACACTGCAGGTGGAGCAACCTGTCACTGAACTAGTGCTCCGGGGAAGGGGTGGATTAATGACCAACATTTTGTCCAGCCCAGCTCCTTTACTGAGTCACCCCAGGACAGAGTTGGTCTTCTTTATCAGTTTGTCCAGTCTCTTCATCTGCTGCTGTGATGCCACCGCCCCAGCATACCGCTGCATAGAAGATGACTGATGCCACCACTGATATAAAACCGATGTAAGACAAAACTGTGAGACGGATGTGAATCAGTGAAATATGTTATACATGTCTTAAAATGCATATTGATCTAATCAAAAGACACTTTTTAGAAGCATGCTCATTTGTGTTTTCAGCTGTTTTGACTGGGGACACACAAATGTCACCCAATATGCTGAGAACCATGTTCATAAGGTCACCTAAATCATTTGGCTCCTTGAGAGAGATTTTCAGATTAAAAAAAACACAAACAGAACCTACATGTCAGATTGAACCATCTCTGCCTCCCAGTGGATGGATTTAGAGGTTTTTATTGTCAGTGTGTGGTGGTGAAAAGAGCTGATCTTTTGGGTGTCTCAAGATTATTATTAATATTATTATGATTATGATTATTTGTTTTTACAATGTTTTTTTTACTCTGCAGAACTAAATATGAAAAGAAATGTGAAGATTGAAGTTATGATGCAAGTTATTGATGCAAAAAATTAAGTTATTGATGCAAAGTAGAACATCAAAGTTGACTAACTGAACATTATATTATGCTGGTTGACCTATAAACAAGCAATGACAAGAGCAGCCCAGTGCAAGTGTGCAGTGTCCTTACTCTTTTATCATGGACTCTGTTGATTCAGCATTGCTGTGTGTTGAACGACAATAAATAGTCTCCCCCCACCCGGGTCGTTTCACTTAGAAACATCTCTCAGTTACCAGGAAATTTAAAACATAGACCTTGAAAATATGCAGTGTTGCATTTCATAGTCAGGGGGAAATGCAGAGAGTGTGTTTTGCTTGGACTGATGGAAATATGGAGCGTAAACCTGAGATGGGCATTTTTCCACCTGTTGGTGGAGCTGTTGATGTAAGAATGTGCAGCTCTCTAGTCAGGAGAAAGAAGAGAGATTATAATAGAGATTTTGAGACAAAGAGGGAAAGGATTAGGAGGAGAAAGGGATATGGAGGAACAGGAAAGGATACAAGAAAAGGAACGTCTCACTAGATCATCCGTCCTCTAAAACTGTTCAACTCTTGCTACATATTGTATATACATCTCTCACACCTGTCTTCATGCACGTACAGATGTAAATACTTATGTATACACTACCCTAGATAGATAAAATACCATGGTAACTATCATTTTATTATTATTTTCCATGTATATTCTTTGTTTATTTGACAAAAAACAAACATAGTGAAATAGAATGTTTACCACAAAAATAGTGGGTTACATCAGAGTCGATGCTCACTCATGACCACAAAAGTCACTTTGTTTCCAAATATCAAAATATTTACACAAAGAAAGGTCATGAAATGCATGAGATTTGAGAAGGAACTAAATACATTTACTCAATGACTGTACATGAGCACAATTTTAAAGTACTTGTACTTTGCCTTACATATTATCCAGCTGCTGGAAACTCTTTCGTAACTCATCTTTTTCCCTTATCTGTTTTTTATTAATTACTAGAAATATTTCTTGGACATATTTTTTACCTTTGAAAGTCCAAATCTAAAGTTTGTGGTAATTTTTGTTTAACGCTGTTTAAAAAGCATTGTTTTTTACTGTAGTTCTCATACTTTTGTACATGAAGTAAATATTATATTGAGTTCTACCACCTCTGCTATCACTTTCTAAGATGAGGAGGAGAAGATCAATACCACTGGTAAATATGAAACTGTAGCTTGCAGTCGGCTAGCTTGGCTTAGCTCACACACTGGAAATTACTTAGGAAATTGTTCTTACACTGCGGTTTTACTGTAATCTTTACAGGTGCTGGCAGATTCTGATACTTTCACAGAGAATCAGACATTAACCTGCTGCTGCTGTATCCAGCTTTATATTTACTATAGTAGCGAATGAGTTTAGCTTTTTCCTAAAATGTCAAAATACTTTTGAAAGATATTCTCGTGTTATGCTATGCTTTATGTGGTATGTATTTTCCAAACACAAAGCCCAGCTAAACTGTTTGGTCTGTGTTTATGCATGTAAAGTTGTAAAGTGGTAATAAATGGTGTCTTGAAACTTGAATTGGTTGTTGAGATATAACAAATCATTGTGAGTCAAAATGTCTTCAGTTGCCTATGTATTCCTGGTAGTTGTGTGGTGCCTGACTAGTGGGGACTCACCTGAACTCACCACTCTCAAATGAGCATTTCCATCTATGACACTGTGACTGTGAACCTGATTTGCATAGATGCCTTTCACACCCCCTCACTTTATGCATAATTGATACGACTGTCATCTCCCCAACCATAATAACATCATTCCAACAGTGAACAGAGAAAAATTAATCTCGACATTTAAAGGTCCTGAGCAAGATTAAGATATTGCCTGAGTTGTCAAACAAATATGCGTAGAATATGTGAGATTGATATTGTCATGTCTGCTATATTGTCTTGGCGACATTCAGTATTGATTTGTGTGAAGCTACAAGTTGCATTTCTTTTCCAATTTATTTTAAGTTTCTCTTGCTCAGATTGTTTTTCTAACACTTAACCGTACAGCATGTCGGCTCCATCAGTTATTCATTTTAGTATATATATAAATACTGCACACATATTGTCAATCTTATTACCATGAGGCTACATCACATATTTTTTTACTGCTGCTATGATCACACTTTTGTGTAATGTTTTTTTTTTTTTTTCAGAATGAGGGAAACACCATAAGGGTCAAACTAATACCAATGTTTTGCATAATCTTCAACAAACAGGTAGAGGTGTTCGGCAGCTTAAGAAGTGAAGTGTCAGATCACGTGGCGTGCTTCTTGATGTGCACTTTGCTGGGGCAAACTCCTAATTCTGCCTGCGCTGCATGTACACAGTAGTCTCTCACACACCTGTTGTGTCAAGCTCAAACACTGTTATAGGCTAAACGAAGCTTGTAAAATGCAGCTACTTGAATAAATGCCACAAAGAAACAGAACAACAAGTCTGTGAAGCATGAAAGAAATGGATCTAACCATGCCAGCAGATGTGATTGCTGTTCTCCACATCCCTGCCGAGAAGCCAATAGGAGAGTATTTTTTTGTGTGCATGGATCTGGATAGGATCCAGATATTCACAGCTATATTTGCCTGTAACTGTGGCTTAGCTCTTATATGACACCATCAGACAGAGGTCAGTGGAGATGGAACGCACATAAATAGTCCAAAGCCCATGATTACAATAACTTGTAGACAAAGATTTATATTAATCAAATGTTTACAGAGCTTCAAGGATGTATGTTGGAGTGCTCAGGGGTTCTTACATTCTTCTACGTTTTTACATATAGGGCAACAGATTAGGGAAACCTCTAATTACAGTTTCATCACAACTAAAGCAGTCCATTCAACCACGACCATTCTCAAATGTGACCATGGATATTTATAGAAATAGTTCTGCATTGTCTGTTCTTTAAGCTGTTTACAAGAGTCTTAAGAAGCTACGCTTGAATACAAAACCCCAGAAGTGCGTTTTGTCTATAAGTAAGTACACAAAGTGGGTTAACTTCTTGAAAATGCATTCTAAGCAGTGTGCATAAACTAGCAGAGCTTAGGGAAGCTAGGGAGACTTTGACAGTGGAAGTCATTCACTGTTTTCTTTCTCACAAATACTGCAAAATGAGGAACAGAGCTCTTGATTTGTCTGACTGGAAACTTAGATTCTGTGCACACACTAAATAAATGCATTCATTTCCTAACACAGTTCTTTGTCTTGCCATTAGAAGTACACGATGTACTGCATTTTACACAGTCATTTATATTCAACTGGCTGGTCTGGTGTTATTGATGCAAAGAAAGCCTACACAATCCATCATCATTTGAATGTAGTCACAAGATTTCATTGGCACCAATTTGGAGTGCAGATGGGTTTGATTGGCTGAGATATCTGAGAGATTATGGCTTCTTTCCATTGTATGTCTGAGTACACTGTCTACTGTGTGGCTGATGTGTGAATCATTGGCTACATCAGGCTGGCGGATGGCAGTTAAGATAAAATCAAGTAAGGAAATCATTTAATGTATAGAATGTGACCGTCATCTTGTGTTTGCCATGCTCCAAGATATCAAACTATAATGTAATAATTTATTCTAATGTTCTTGATATTAAAGACAGTGACTAATTCTAAATTAACAATAAGAATGGAACAACAATTTACATAATGTATGTTTAGGCAGGTAGATTCATAAAAGGACAGTCTTACAATCTTGCACTGTGCCGCTGTTTACTTACGAGCTATTGAAAGTCTCAGTTGAATCTTCTTTCTGAATCACCACATCCAGTGTTTACCTACTTTCTTGTCTGTTCCACACTTGTAACATGTAAACACAGACGCTGCGGAGTTCATTTTCATTCCACCCTGCACACACCCTACAAAGTTTCCCAACTTCACCCCTAACATTGGTTTGTTAGAAATCACGCCGCCACGGTAAACTATTTAGAAAACAACGTATGGTGTTAACACTCAGATGCTGAAATTATATTGACAGGTTGGTATCACACTGCCTCTTTTCCAAATGGCACAAGGAATCTGCCCTTTTCATGATCTCAGTGCTGTCAAATGATGACCTTTGTGCACAGCATCATGCAGTTAGTGTTTGAGTTAGTCTTCAGACAAGGCACAATACTTACCTTTTTTAAAATTACTTGTCAATATCTTAATTTTGAGCAAAATAATAACAAAAACTGCAATTACATTTTGCATTATGTTCGCAGTATGTTATGTTGTGACTATGACTGTTTCACTGCTAGATGATTTGGTTCCTAAAACTCTGTTTGTCTAACAATGATTTGATGTTGGAGAATTGGTTAGAATGACAGAAAAAAAAAAAAAAAAAGAGGCATGGTTCAGAGACGAATTTACTCCGAGTCATTTGGCATTGATAGAGGCAGCGACTGAATCTCTAGTGAATAAAAGACAATTCAATTCAAACACCCACATAAAATCTGTTAGTGTTTTTTCAGGACATTCTCACACCTCTTTCAGGGCAGTTGAGAAACTTAGTAAATCAATAAACTTCTGTTACACTTCTTGGTTTGTGGGTGTAACCTGAGGGAACTGCAGGAGAGGAAGGAGGAGGCTAAGAACAGGCAGCTTGGTTTCCCTGGTGGGTCAAGGTGAGACTGTTAGCCTGATGACTTGTTCACTCTGCAGATGTCACCTGGCCACTATCCTGAGGCAGCCATCTGCCAGTTGGTCCTGCAGGGCCTGGCCACTCAGTCTTCTGGGTCCGGTGTGACTGGCAGGATCCATCCTGCTTTCTCTTCTATTCTGACCTGGTACTCCACCTGCCTCCAGTGTCCCAAAGACCAGGCTGGTCAGGGCCAAAAAGAAGACAGCGGACACACACAGGGAAACAAAAAAGCTATCTTTGAACTATCTGCCACAATGTAAACTGGGATAAATTAATGATGCGTCCACCATTTTACCTGGGCTCCCCTCACAGCTGACTGCTTGGCTTCTCACCCTCAGTTCTGCTGGGATGCAGAGGAATGCTGCCAAAATAAACTTCAGTTTTCCCAATCCATTCACTAGCTCATGGTTTTACCCAGAAAGTGCTGGAAATCATTATTCTATTTCCTAAATTTATCTTTTGAGAGAATCCTGAGACACTAAAGTGAAAAAGGGAGCCATTACATCACAAAATAAAAGTTAGCCTCCTGAGCTAATACAATTAATTAATTTAATAATTTATGTTGTTTCAACTATCACATAGAAATAAATTAGGTTCTTCCATGTAAACTGTATTTTCATGTACTGTAATTTAATTGCCAGGCCTGCTTATTTCACCTGCTTCCATAGTCATGCACATCTGCAATGAAAATGTTGATTTAAAACAGTGTCATTCATTTCAAGCACCTCTCTGAAAGATGCTAAATGAGCAAATATCTCCAATGAAACGTTAACTCAACAAAACATCTTCTCTACAACAGACTGAACTTGCTTTTTAACTGTGAATAAGTTAAAGAGAAAGTCATACATTCCTTTTTTCAGTCCTGCTGTGTCACACATGCTGATGGCAGGGACTATTTTAGGGCATATTCACAGATAACCAATCAGGTAAAACCCATAAACACACTCATCTTGAGCCTGTCAGAAATGTCCAGGAGGCTTTCAATTTTTCATCATCCCAACACTTTCATCATTTTTACTGACCACAAAATACCATTACTGGCTAATGCGTACACATGCACACATGTGCACACTAATACACACACTTGCACAGCTTTGATCTTGTAGCCTCTGTTATTCTGATATTTCATCCTTGACAAAGTTTGAACTCATGACCTGCAGTAATGTGCTGGACATGAATGGCTGCGTGGGTAAGCTGCTCCTCCTTTCCTTCTGTTGTTTTTTTTTTTTTTTGGATCATTTATGCTGTTGTTATGGAGGACAGATCTGTTTGCTCTGTTTCCAGCCCCTGATATAGAAAGGAGAACCATGATTGTGGGAGCTCCACCCTCTAACCTGCCTGTACCCCTGGCAGCCAGAATGGGCCAGCTGGTACTGTCAGCAACCCTGACAGATGACCTGCTGAGTGGATACTTTTAGCTCATGATTCAGCCATCATTATACAAACATAAAGTATAATTTATAATGTACTAAAACAAAGTCTCCTCTTGTTACAGAAGCATCCACAAAGTGTACTACGTGTAATTCTGGTCTATTTTAAAGCACTTCTATGAAGAACTGAGGTACTTTTCTGTTTCTATTTTGTTGTTTTTCTATGCTTCTTAATCCTGAACCAAATTCGAAAATATGTTTTCAGCTATTAATGGTAAATGCCATGCTTGAAAACTTGGATACAAGAGGAGAACAAATGTCGACTGTCAATGCAATGTGCGCCGATGTTCAACAATCATGTCTCAAGAAGTCCACCATAGAATTTGACTGATAAAATCTTTAAGTGGAAACCAAGTCAAATATAAGAAATTAATTGTACATAAGAATTTATTAAGGTTGGATGGAATTAATTTACTAAATAACTTTAAGCATTGACTCTTCTGTATGCTACTATCTAGTGTAAAAACAAAGTTTTTTTTATAGAACTCAATCAATTAACACTTAACTCATATAAATAATACTTAAAATTTACTGTGTGTATTCTGGTTGGTGCCGTGTGTGTCTGTCGTGCACTGCAGCCTTAAAATCCCATTCTGCCTCCAAACCGCTGTCTGTTTAAGTAAAATGCTGCCTGTTCGAGTGATATGATGGGATTTGACACTTTGTTTGATATGAATGCAGATCTGCACAAGCACACTAAATTTGGATTCACTGAGTATGTATCAAGCCTATGTTGTGCAGTTGTATTTTAAAGTTTTTGAATACTGAAATTTGAAAATGCAAAAGCAAATACTTGAAATTGAAAGTGACGAATTTTGGAATTAATCATCTATCATTACAACAGATTGTGCCCTTAAGGGTCGCAGGAGTGCTGGAGCCTATCCCAGGATGTCATTGGGCAAAAAGCGGGGTACACCCTGGACAGGTCGCCAGCATATCACAGAGGTAGACAACCATTCACACTCACATTCACACCAACGGGCAATTTAGAGTCACCAATTGACCTAAGTGCATGTGTTTGGACGGTGGGGGGAAGCTTGAGTACCCAGAGAGAACCCTTGCAGACATGGGAGAACATGCAAACTCCATACAGAAAAGCATCTGGTCGACCCGTGGATTCAAACCTGAACCTTGCTGTGACTTGGCACTATATAAATAAACTGCATTGAATTGAATTGATTTGAACCTTTTATCTGCAAGGCGACAGTGTTAACTACTACACCACTGGTGCTGGCCTGGAATTAACCAATTTATCAAAAATTACAGTTAATTTTCCAATTCATATTCAAATTTTTTAAATTCAGACTGAGCTCTAAGCATTTGAACATCTGGAAGGAACTTTTGTTCCTTCAGTGATGGAAGACAGCTGCCTCCTCTAAGGCTGCCAAGAGTGGTCTGACACTCTTCACTTAGCCAACTGTAAGACATACACCACCGTGCCTTTCTCAGTCCTCTCAGCCAACAAACAAGTCTTCTTTATGCTCAATGAAAGAGATGCAAATTGTGTCTTACAGTTGAAAACATGGTCAGAAACAAACCACTTGCATATAAGACGACGATTGTGCCACAGAAATGCCACATTTTGTTTTCTGGCTTTTTCACAAATTTCACATAAACACAACAAGGAGACACTAATATTAAGTTTTTTCTTTTTTTCTTTAAAAAAAAATAAAGAATAGGAAACTCGCTGACTGAAAAGATGAGTAAGGCACAATGCCACATGGTGTGAGGTTGGCTAAGTGATGTTAGCTCACAGCTGGCAGCCTTGGAGGAAGAAGCTGCCTGACGTTTTCTGCTTTATTGGCTGCCATGAAAGTGAAGCCAAAAAGGTGATGAAGGGAGCTGCTGAGTCCAGTGGCTGGCTGCAGTGAGCCAGCAATTAAATCTCTTTATAATGGCCTGCTGGTTTCCGAGTGGTGCAAAGTCAATTCATGACACTTGACTAAAAGGGAGATAATAAAAAACAAAATCTTGCAAGGTCTCCTTTAACTTTTTTGCCTTGACGATTTACTTTAGTAAACATAGCTGACATGGAGAGAAACTACAAGCGTAGCAGATAAAACAATTTATTAGAGGCGAATGAGAGATGAGATAAATTTAGATAATGAGATGAGATGAATGAGTGACTACTGCACATTGTGAAGGTTTTTCAAAGCAATGCTGAAGTTCAAACTTCACACAATTTTACACTTTTAGATACATATAGTTTGTTTCACATTCGAGGTAAAGAAGAATTATGAAATTAAATATTTTTCCTGTGAAGACTTTCAGATATTTAAATGAGGCTAAAGTAAATATTTTTCCACTACAATATGATCATTTTATTTCAAGAGATGAACTCTTATATAATAACGTATCATATTGTTGAACATTCAGCTGTGCAGCAGGGATAAATCTAGCTGAGATTTCCATTCTCTTTAGCTTTATCGAAGTACAAACGTGAACATAATGGCAAAGAAATTGTACAGTATAACTGGTATTATTTTATTCTTATGTGCACATAGCAGTGGGTAAGGGGTACAATAAATTTTAAATGAGAGCGGCACCGCAGTTAAACCACACTACATTTATTTTCTGTTTTGATGTTCAGTCAGTAATTAATTATATCTTTAGAAACAACTGCATGTGAAAATGGTTCCCTTAAAATGACTGAAGCCTAGAATCAATACCTGAATTGTTAAATACACTCAGGAATGGTTTATTGAGCTCCTAAGGACCCTAAGGAAATTTTTTGACGTGCTAATTTGATCACACTTGTATAAACCATAACAAAGTGTCAGCGACATGAAAGCAACTATTGGGAAAATCCTGCAAGCTGAAGCTGCGGTTTGGCAGTGAAATCATTCCTCTCTCTCAAGAGATGAGCATGTCAGATAAGCTTTTCACTTTGACTGTGATCAGTCAGTTTTTTTAACAAGCAAAAACGTCATTTAATTCATTTGGTATAAAATGAGCGAGCCACTTCCTGTTATGTGACTGCTTCCATACTGCCTGCTGTATGAGCACACGCTGTGCAGGGCTTTAAGGGCTGTACATGGTATAAAGACCGCAAAATGTAATTCCTTTAAGTACTGTGTGTTACAAAAAGCTTTATGAGGAAAAACCCCAACTGACCCAAAAGGAAAAAAAAAACAAAGCTCTGTGCTCATTGAAGCGCTGCAATCACCTAAAATAAAAGCAAAAGAGGAGCTTTAATGAATAAGATATGCCAGTACATACAGGTCAGAAATTTACTTTATACGAAATTCAGCTCTGACATTAAAGAAAGAATAAATAATAAATCTTATTTGAACAGTATAGTGCAAAGTCTACCAACACGGCAGTTTGCCCTCGAATTTCTCCCACTTTTTTCTTATTTTTTCTTTCTTTCTCCACTAGCATGAATCATTAATACAATACCATACACACAGAGTATCAGAAAATAGATAGCACCACCAGATGTATCTGAATTCACTCCTTTAATTTCACCACAGTGATTCGAACCAACACCTGTATCATAAAGCTTGGACTTGAATGGGCGTTGTGTCAAGTGTTCCTCAGGTGTGGGTGCACTTTTTTTTAAGTTAAATGATTAAATCATTTGTTGTGTTACAATGTGTTATTTTGTTCCTTCTAATGAAGATTTAGCGATTCAATATCTCACTGAGTTGTCCCCAAAAGCAATGTCTCAGTAAGGTGCCTGTATGCTAAGTTGAATTATTTTTTGACATTTGAACTAGTTGCCAAATTAAACTTGTGTCACATTTGATGGAAATATAATTTGACAGCCTGGAGAAACTAAACTGCATCATCACGACAGCTAACAGAGAGAATACAGGATCTATTTGAGTAGTCAGACAGATGTTAGGCATTTGTATGATCAAAGATGCTTAATGCAGATATTGTTCAAAATGGCACTGAAGGCAGTGAGTTGACATTTGCTTTGAGTTGGCCACCTGCTGCTAGGAGAAACCTACTGTTAAAATCCTCATCAGGTGCAAATGAGTCGTCCTATCTACCTATCTACGTCATACTCTCTTTGTTTCTTCTGGCATAAGGCAATGTAACTAATTTGACAACTAGTCTTTACTTCCCTACAAATCCAAAAAAAGTTAACTACATATTTCACCTAGGCTGTATTTAGTGAAGATCAAACTTAACTTGTTGACATCTATTTCAACATGTAATGGTTTTGTTGCATCTCATAGCAATAATTCAACTGAAAAGTGCTTATTAAATATGCAGAGATGACAAAACAGAGCAGTTAACTGCACATCAAGACCTAAATGTTATTGGTTGTCTGCAATCACGTGACTACTATGATGTATAAAATTCAGATGGAGGGAAAGGAGGTGAAATGGTACATGATACATGTTAAATATGATCACTGTCTTATGAAGAGGAGTGATGTTTCAATTAAAGGCGGTAGATTCTGATAGATAAATATAGTAGTATACTGTCCCTTGTCTTACAGGCCAGTGTACCTGATTTTATGAGTTCAGTGGGCTGTTGTCCCCCGACTGCATTAAACTGGCTTAAATGCCTGTTTTGCCTGTAAAGCTGCCTACAGAGAACATACACAGGTATCTGAGCCACAGCATCGGCAGCCCGATATAAAGAGATAATTGTTATTTTTCTGGCTGATCACAACAGTAACGATAAAACAAAAATGTTCATTGTCATACGAAAGAAAGCTGTGCGTTAACTCGGAGTGCAGAATGGGCTGTTAGCTCTGATGAATCCGGTCATCAGATTTTATAGAGCTGTGGATTATTACCCTAATGTTGCAGGATTAAACATGAAATGGAACTTGAAAAATAAATAGATACTTAGAACCATATGTTATGATATTCTCTTTAAAGTATTTACTCATACAGTGCATTAAGACATATAGTGATTATTGTTTTCTCATACAGTGATAAGAAAATAATAATTATACCCACTTTAAATGATAGAACATGTCTACAAAACATAGAAAGAGTAAATTATCCCAATTCAAAATATATATACATATATATATATTGATTTACATGTGTAGTCAAAATGACTACAAAGGCCAAAGCAGCTGGTGAGAAATGTCACAAAAACCCGACGCGTACAACAATAAGAACGACTGAAAACATGCTAGTTGAAAGCTTTTTTGTTTTCAACTCAGCTACTTCAAAAAAAAGACAGTAATTTCTTACAGACGAGCCGGCCACTCTGATGGCTGTTAAGAGCTTGGTTAGTGTGCCTGCTTTACACAAAGAATACATGATGAAGCTGACTTTCTGAACAAGTTCATTTAAGGACTAAATCTCACTTTGAGAAGTTCTACTTCTGTCAAAATGCTGTTTTCACATGTAGCTACTTTTCATATCCTCGGAGGTAGGAGTAGCCTTCAGAAAAACAGACTAGGATTTGGAAAAGAGGGAAAATATTAACCAATGTGTGAGGAAAATAAGCCACAAGGTTCATGCAGCTGCCTGCTTGATTGACTCTACTAAACACATATACTGTCTGTGATGTGTACGCGACTGCAGTTTCATACATAATTAATCACTGTTTTCCTGTGTTATAACCTCTTTACTGCTCTGTTTTTCAAAGACGTGTTTTAGGTTAACATATGCTGTACATAACTCCATTAAATAAATAGATTTAAACTGATTGGGAAAAAAAACATGAGAAAGGAATAATCACATTGTTCTAGGTGTAAAAAATGTCTTAGCTACCAAGAGATGGAAGATAAATTCTTTTTTTCATGAACTTTGCTTCTATCTTTAAACTAGCCGTAGTGAACTATGCCGGATGAAAACCTGCCTTTTCCTGTTGCACTGAATCATTATTCCATTTAATCTCTGTCAAAGAATGCAAAAAGCTGGCTCCTGACTAAAATCAGGAGCTCATCATCAAGTGCTATAGTATAGTACAAAACTGTCTTATCATTAAATACATGACATGGCTTTCTTTGCTGTGTGATGTCTTATTCCTTTAAAAAAAATAAATTTTTTTTAATATGTTTGATTCAACGTCGTATTCCATAAAATATTAGTTCATTCATTTGTTCTATTCTTAACATAATTTGTCTCAAAAATCTGCGTCATTGTTGGTTTCATCACTGCTTCACTGCTACTTTGTTGAACATGTTGGGTCATACCCACAGAACCTTTTTTTTTAGTCTCATACCATTTCCATAGTTGTTGTAAGTAATGGAAATATATACACATACAGATAAACACAATTAGGCTTAACTGTCCCACTTTGCACATTGTCCCACTTTAACCGTATTCACAGGGTTGGTAAAGTGTGTCAGAAAGTACAGTATGCTGTTTCTACAAAAATGTCATACTAAAAAATAAAAAGCAATATCCTCTTCCCGTATCTGAGGTATTGTGAAATGAAGGGTTTATTATTGTATCTTTGCTAAAACTGACATTTTAACCAATTTACAGTTTAGCTTTGCATAAATGGGGAAACAGGTAACATGGTTGTGTCACAGCATCAGCAAGTAACAGCATCTGCCTACCAGTGCCTCTTAAATGCAACTTTTGAAGCTTTAGTAAAATTAAGCCTGACTTCAAAACGAAATCAAAAAGTCCTGCTATCAGTCAAACTAATTGGCCGTCACTGATTAGTTTAAAGGGTGAGCCTCGCTCAAAAACCTTTTCAAAGGGAATGTCTCTGCACTGCTGACAAGCTGTTCGGGGTCACAGAAACCTCTGACAGCACCTCTTAACATTAAGATTTTAGTTTGAAGCATCTTTTTAGTAAAAACACTCTTGAAAAAGGTTACATGATACAGCTTGAAGATCACAAATGAATGCATTACATTGATTTTCTTTCCTTTGGACAGAACCAGATGAACTGTTTTCAGTCTTTAAGCTTAATTAGCTGGCTGCTGGTTTAACTACAGACTTACCAAACAGATATGGCTGCGGTATCAAGCTTCTTCTATAAGTCCAGAGAAAGAAATCACAAACACTTATTTACCCAAATACGTAAATTCAGGAATTACTGGCAATTGGAAATACATATAATTCTTCCTCATTTTCAAAGTTGTAATTATGTTATGTTGCAAACTGGTAAATCACAAGAAAATGTATTACTTTAATCCGTTTAAATTATATACTTGGTTTGCAAGAAGCAAAAATAGTGGAGAAGAAATAAAGACTTCTAGAGCTGAAGAAAACTGCACATTGCTGCATATTAAAAATAATGAATTCTCACAGTATGTAATACTTTACATAAGTATTAAAATACTAATGGAAGATAATTGAAGCTGCATGTAAGGTAGACATGTTCATAATAAAGGATCGTTTATTTCATCAAAACATAGCTTTGCTAATCAGCAATTAAAGGAAGAGATTTGGAATAGGATAGTTATATCTAAGCATGTCAACAAGTAAGAAAGAATTTGGATCTGAAAGAAATGTTTACCTTTTGTTGCCAGAGGGCTGCTGATGTGCAAAAGTTACAGAATGACAGTTTACGTTTCCCAAGCCAGGCGTCATCAGTCAATCTGCTAGAGCAGCTTGAGGAATGACACTGGATGAAATGTTACAGTTTTCATACTTGTGGAAGCAAAAGCCGTTTGTTCCATGAAAAAGTCAAAGATTCAATGAGATGCAGCTACTTGGAAGAACACTCGGTTGTTGTGCTGAAAACCTTCCAGGAGGAAAGATCCAAACACTCAGAGCCATTGTCGCGCTCTGGCATCACCATCTTGCAGAGGCAAAGTATCGTCCTTACATGAAATGTTCATGAAACTTCCACTGCAGAATCTGTTCTCGCCGTATGGCTACGTACAGTAGAAAGTGCACAAAACATTCGGAAAGAAAAATGAAAAGCAGTGAGTCAAAATTAATGATGTGGAGTAAATAATCTTCTGCGCATTAAAATGTTACATGTTGTGTTGTAGTATGCACGTGAATGAGTTTTCTCATTCTAGACACTTTCTGAGAAAAGAAGACTAATAAGGACTGTGATACAAAACCAATGATCAATTTGAAAACTGCTGCAGTTCTTTTGTTCTCAGGAGAGCTGTGGCCTTGACGTCAGCGTTGGAGAGTCAGAGAAGAAGCAGGCTCTGTTCTGCTGGGCTCTAAGAGCAACAGACCCGATCGATGCCTCTTTGATCGCCTGTGCTGCCTCTCATTTCTCCTGCGTCAGCTCACTGGGAGGAAACTGTTTTTCTTCATGTAAAATGTGACTGTCAGAATTTGGTTTGGTGAAGTGTAAGCTCTCCTTAGTAAATCTCTGAACAACAGCGATTCCTCTCTAAATATACACACTCACAAAATGTAGTAGTGGTCTGCTGCTGCCAGGGGAATGTCTGTGTCATCTACAGTTGCTGCAATTCAGAAGGACATTTATTCCAAAAGAATGCCCCTGAGCAAACATGCTCTGTTTGTTTACACATGAGTAAGCCATCACTCCTCATGTCTTTACTACAGCAGTGACAACAGCCCCAACTGTTGAACCATACACAGGTTATACTGTATGCTGTTATCTAATGAGGCAATCTCATGGTAATATCAAATGGTATTGTACTTAGAAATGTGATGTATTTGAATTTCCATTGTTTTAAATTCACACCTGTCTGTAGCAACAAAAAGTGTCAAATCTCACAAAGGTAATACTTTTGTGACTCTTTTTGTCTTTGTCTGTTGGACAGCGCTTTTCTTTACTTTTGGTCACTCATAGTACAGTATGAATCATCCACTGACTTGGCTGATGCTTTGTTTTTTTCTCAGCCCGAGTCTGGTGTTAGCTCAGTCTGACTGTGCATTGTTAATTCACTGCCACGTCCCCGTCGGAAAAGTTATGAACTTGATTCTGAGAACTTTGACCTTATAAATAAAACCCCTTGTTAATAAACCGTTAATAAAAATCCACTGACAACCTACTAATGGTTATGGACTGTATATCTGATTTATTTTTGCAAATTCATTGTGATTCATTAATGCATCTGTAAAGGATAGGTCTCCTGTTATTGCATATTTATAGTCATCAAATGTGCCCATGCCCTACACAAAAATACAAATCTATAATTTCATCTATAGAAAAAAGGGTAAAATGAATGTCAAACAGCTAGGACTTGTTCTTGTTCTTAAAATGTTGCTTCTATAGAATAGAATTAAAGCATTTGCTTCAGCTGGCACCCCTGGTATTTAATGGATGTTGCTTCTTTGTTACCTGTGTCTCCTCCTGAAGATGACTTTTAAGTAAAACAGAAAGCTACAGCGTTGAAGCTGCCACCATGTGTCTCTCCTTTTCATTCGGAGCAATTTTCTCTCACAATACAAATTAGGTGCACAGGTGAATATTTACAGCAGCAGGATGATGTGCTCGTCTCAAAATAATTATAGTGCCTGTGCTGACAGTAAAAGACATGTATCACCCAGTCTATTAATGTTCCTCTTTGCTCCTTGATGTGTGTTTAATTGATTTTGACCAGCAATGGAGGACCATTACAAAATGTGAAAGGCTAATTCTCAGTTAGCTGATAAACCGTGTTAAGGATCGAACATTAAGGAAATGTTACCATGCACTGTAGGTGCTGGCAAACATCAGCTCGTACCTCAGTTAACACAAACCAAACATGCCAAGTTTTATTTGGCTGTCGATTCTCGCAAACACAACAAAGCAGCAAGTAGGTACTGAGAAGAAGTAAACATGATCTGTACATTCACTTTGATCATAGTTTGCGAACTGTATACTGACTTGTCTTACCTCCAGGCAGCACAATTCATTAAAAAAAGTAGCTGTCAGCTATTTAAATAACAATTCATATTGTTTGCAAGTATGGAAGTAGCTCCTTTTTATTTGCAGCTTGTGATTTATGTGGGATCAAATACAGACCCTGCTCCTGCTTGGTTAGTATAAGCTTTAAGCCAGTTACGTGTCTCTCCACATTCATGTGAAGGAGCCTCTGGTAGGTTGTTTTTTTTCAGGTTTGGTTGACCTCTCCTGCTTTTCCAGAATAGCTGCTTTTCTGGGTTCAGTGGAGTTGAAAGTCAGAAAATCAGATTTAATTGATGGAGACCCTGTAGAATCAATGAGGCTGGGAAAACAGGACAGCCCCTCTATTTGGCAAGCCAGGAGCCCATCAGTTGGGGAGGCAGTATGAGGGCTGTGTGTGATGTTCATGCGTGAACCTGGGGCTTCAGAGTAATGGTGTGTGTCTACTCCAATGCCACACCACATAAACTTAGGACCTCCCTGTCAGATCCAGACACAAGGCCTACGGCAACTCACAGGAGGAGACTGCAGAGAATTGACTCAACATCCCAAATGCTTATTTGTTATCACATGGGTGTCACAATTAGGACACATGCCTTGTCAGGAAACCTTAAACTAGTATTTGTATGACTCTGCAATTTAAACATCATCTGTGTTTTCTTGCAATCTTTGTCTTAATTTTGTCAGGAATTATGTTTCTCTCAACTATGTCAATGCTAATGAAATAAATGCATAGCTAAAATAATGTATATAAGTATCCTGTAAACTTCATTGAGCCATACTTTGCTGTTTTTAGCCTCATTTCTATTGCAAGAACGAGTCTGTAAAAGTCCTAGAAAAGCAAATGGTGAGTGGATGCCCCTCTGACAGCCGCTAAATTGAGCAAATTACAGAGCAAGCACAATCATCTTCTATGGTTAGAGGGCTAGCAAAAAGCACTGTCAGTATCCTCTGAAGTTTTCACTGCAGCACCAGTCAATGGACTGTGGCCAGTCCCAACAAGGAGCATCTGTACAGCCAGTCACACAACATCAGAATGATCAATGAGCAGTTTTGTTTAGCTGGAAACTAGTGATCAATCAAGAACAAGACTCAAATATTCATGTCTTTCACTGGTACTCAACACTCTGATGTCTGCACTGACTATTCTGGCTCATTTCAATGGAAAAGTGACTCTATTCTGAGCTGCTTCCAAATAACAGAACTATTTCCATCTCTAAGGGTGAGCAAAGTCACAATAGGGAGTAAAGTCATTTTAGCTAATTGCATTTGCAAACTCATTCTACCCAAAGATTGTGGCTATGGGTGATGGCTTGAATATGTATCTGATAAATTGATAGCTTTACCTTCCAAATAAGCTCCCTTTTCATCACAACAGCTATGTACAATTCCAGCATTACTGCTGACACTGCACCAATCTGTCCGTCAGTGTCATGCTCCATTGTACCCGTGCTTGTGAACAAAACCCACAGATACACGATATGTGATCTTTCATTTGGGGCAGCAACTCATTTCCAAACTGAAGTGCGCACTCCAATATTTTCCAGCAGAGAACCGTGGCCTCAGAGTTGCTGCATGTAATCTTACAAAAGAGAAATAATGACTATATAGTATATATATAAAATATCTATTTCCATTTCCCTACCATCTGTATTTTCTGACATACTAGAGCATGTGTAATGGTCTGTCTGCAGTGTAGCTGGTACAGCATTCACAAGGAACACTGAAATATTGTAGAAACATCAGTAATGCAGCACTGAAAGGGACATTGCTGTACAGGAACACTGATTGCTAAGACCAACTGACTGTACTGGCAACATATGGTATCATTACTCCCACTCAAAGGCAAAAGCAAACTCAGCTGGCAATAAGTAAAAAACAATCATGTCATCATCATGTTAACAGTGTTAACTCCATATCTGATCAGAACCAATCACATACAAGCATCCAGTGGCACAACTAAACTTGGTATTTGGGAGTATCTATTGCAAGAAAACTAAAGCTTTGCTATAAATGTACTTTTTAATTGCTCATGTCTACATGTTAAAATAGCATTTAGTGTTATTTTAAGACGATTTAAGAAGATTTCAAATTAATGTTTTTGTTTGTCGTGAATTACTTTTACATAAAACTGAATTGTGTGCAAACCTTCCCCCGACCTCACCATCGCCCCTCTGAGTGGTTAGACAAATATACCCAACCTCTGCACTGCCAGAGGTGGTTCTGAGGTTGAGCTTAATGTATAAAGATGGGGGATGTGGAGAGCATGTAGGATGAGACGTTCCTGAGTTGCAATGGGCACATAAATAAGGGAACAGCACAAAGCTATCCCCCAGGACTGCTGTCAGTTGGCATCTTAACACACTGGATACTAATGAGAAACAATGCTGCATCACGCACCTTATTCAACATGCAACACCCAGATGGATTGGGACGCTTTTACAGACGATGTAGGTCTCCTGCATGATGTTTGAAACAGACATGTAGCATATAACAAATATGCAATTTGTTACCAATACAACTTTTCTCAGCTCTGAACTTCAAGATCAAAGATAGCTTTTTTTGGTGTGGTGAATTTTCTGTAGAGAATAAATATAGAAATATTCCCAAACAGTGGAACCTTCGCCAAAACATACTTGAAATTCTACACAGGTTAGAGTTCCCTTGGATAACTAAAGAAAAAGTTTTTAATTAAGTTGTGAACTGTCCAAAAGGGCAGATGTAACTTCTCTATACAAACTGTATGAGATGAAACTGAAAATTATGTAATATAAATGAAAAGTAATGTTATCACTGCAGAAGTGAGTAAAGCCAATTACTGCTGGAGTGTATGTGGTAGTTTTTTTCTTCATTTCAGGAAGGTTGTCACAAATCATTATACTGAAGGGCAGTCAAGTCCTCAGTGACAGATAATTTTATTGCAGAACTTCCAATTAGAGCCACAATTTAAAGACAACAGTTTTGCATTTATAGTGTGTGGAAGGAAATAGAATATACATAAGAAATTATACTTATCTGAAAAACTAAGTTGAACTAAGTTGTAATATAAAGAAACTTCAAGCTATATAATAAAAAAAAGTTTGATGCAACATAGATGATGGCAAGCCTATATACCATCCATCCATTATCTTCCGCTTATCCCTATTTGCGTTGCGGGGACGACATCTTAAGCAGGGAAACAAAGACCTCCCTCTCACTGAGAGGCATAATTCCTTCAGAGTGTCCTGGGTCTTCCCCAGGACCGTCTCCCAGTGGGACATTCCCAGAAAAACTCCTCACTCTACCTCTAAGGAAGTCCAGCCACCCTGTGGAGAAAACTACTTTCAGCTGCTTGTATCCATGATCTTGCTCTTTCGGTCACTACCCGTGAACAAGACTCCAAGGTACCTGAACTCCTCCACTTGAGGCAGCAACTCGTTCCCAACCCAGAAAGTGAATTCCACCCTTCTCAGCCAGAAAAGGGTGGAAAGACTATATTATAATAAAATATATTATATTCTGAACATTTTCAGTTTGGAAGTGCTTTAAGTTAGTTGTCAGAATGAAAAACAATTCCCTGAACCATCTGGATTATTAAAGAAACTATTTCATTTTATTAGTTCATTTCATTTTGAGAAACATTATTAACTGTTGGATAAATACAACAAAGCAGCCAGTTAGTTTAGTTTAGAACAAGAAATTGAAACAGCTAGCCTAGCTCTGTCAAACCATTACAAAATCTTGCCAATGAACACCGCAAAAGATCACAAACTCATTTGAGCTGATTTCATGAATCAGGTGAAACATATAATTAAACCCAACCAAGAAATCAGAAACATGTGAAGCCAACATGGAGATCATTCAATGCACTTGAACATCTTACAATAAATCTTATATAAATGTGTTGCACAGAGATATGGATAAATTAACATTCAGTCTTTCTCTCCCCATGTGCAAATTAAACTGATCAAACAGTAACAATAAATTGGTGCCAAATGCAAAGAGCTATTGTAAACAACTGAGAGACAAGAACAACAGATCAAGATTAATTCAATTTAAATAGAATTGACTTGAAGCGATTAGCATAACATGAATGCTTACTGTTGATGGGCTCTCAAAGGGACTGAACATGTTCTTATATTTTTTTATGTGAGACTTGGAAATTCCCAAGTGATGCACGGGCAAACGGAAGAGCAGTAACTGATTTTCACAGCTTTAGATCAGTGATGCTCTGACGTGTGAAAAAAGTTTTTTGCAAATGTTTTGCAATATATGCCCACTAACCAAATTAATATAACACAACTTGACAATTTTGTAATACACTTGCTAGTGAGTTCTCTACTTGGAATTACATGTGGATTCAAAAGCACATATGCATTACTTATACCTTGGATGTTTGCTTTATGCCCTGTGGTATGATAAATGGAGGCAATGTGCATTAAGTTCAACCAGCCAGGGTTAATGTACTAATACCTTCTCACACTGGACACTTTTATATTGCTGATTACTACTCAGTACTTATAATATATCAGTCCACTGACTTGTGTTGGTAAAAAAGGCAGGGGGAGCAGTTGTAAACCTTTGGATGTGTCTTTCTGCAAACATGCCCACTGCTAACCTTTATGTCTTTAAAGTGTAGTGACACAGAGAGATGGAGCCACTGGCAAAGACCAGCTTTTGCAAGGAGAGACTTGCTGGAGTGTGGGCCTGCACAGAGAAAACACCAAGGCTACATGTGCAGTGATGCATAATAAAGACATGTCAGTAAAAATAAATGTTACATGTGACCAGTAGATTTTGTCACAGATGCTCGTTTACCAATTTATGCAGATTGTGGGGATTACAGGGTACACTAGGCAGGTAATCAAATGACAAATCAAATGACAAATCTAGAGTTTTATCAAGATAATCTACAATCATCGATTCTGAACTGTTCCAACAATCCAAAAAAGGACAAAATACATTTTACATTTTTTTTCTAATGCAAAAATTGAAACTGAAAAAAAGAAAAAAAATCATATTTTTTGCCTCACATCTAAAATCAGCATAGATAAAATAAATGATGTTCAACTAGGAGCAGTAAAGCAGTTGCACGAAACTTTCTCTAAGCTGAAAGAAAGATGAAAAAAGTTGAAGCAGCAATGAAGTCAAGTCCCCGTGATTTAGAAAAGAACTGATGAAAGTTATTTGGGTTAAAACCCTTCTGATGCTTCACAGGTGAATGTTAAGAATGATAATGTTATTTTAATAACAAAGATAAAGGTACACCTTTAGCTAATAACCCCATCCTAAACAGAAAGCTAAGCAGACAGATTTAAACAAACTATGACTAAAGTCAGACGTGACATCGACTGTAATCTTTATAAACCAGCCAATTCAGGACCAGCTGTCAATATTAATACCCATCTGGCTCTGAATCCCAGCTGCTTAGTCAAAAACGTTCCTCAGATATCTGGGGAATAAGGGTAAAAACATCTTTGTGACTTTGTGCCTCCAGTACAGCTATTTATTGTATTTTTGATATGTTTTTAAAACAATTGTTCAGTCTGACTTGTGAATCGATCTAAAGTCAACATTTTCATCTTTACAGTAAATGGATGACAATCTAATTATAGCACAGAAAAAATCCCTGGATGTCTTTAAGCAATGTCTTAAACCACAGTGGTGTGAATAATTTTAATTATTCAGTTTTAGTTCATTACTCATTCATTTATTCATGTATTCACTGTCTTTACTTGATAATTACTTTACTTATTATTAAGGTTCATGCAGGAATGGAGTCAGTCACAGTATGTAATGGGCAGAAGAAAGGGCAGTGCTGTCAGGTTGCCAGTCCACTGCAGTAAAATAGCTGATGAAGTAAACATTTGACCATGAACGAAAAACAAATTTTTTATGTTGAGAAACCCTGATGCTGTTAAGGTAATAAAACAGGTCAAAATGAATTGATCCAGGGATATGCAAATCGTACTTCATGTCAGAACTCTTACGCTTTTATCTGACACTAGTTGCATTTTAGATCAAATAACAATGACTACCCCCTTGATCAGTAGGCACAATGCACCTCCCAGGAAGCTAAGATGTGACATCTGTCAGTGTCAGAAGCTGACTGGTTATAAGCTGTGGACTGTGAGAGCCGGCGCTGCTGAGGCACCATGTTCTGGAGACCTTTGATCAGCCCGCAGCCTGGCCAGCCAGATGAACAGGCACCGAGGCAGAACAGGCCCCTTTGAAGATCTCAATCATCTGTTACTGATAAGGTTATTATGTTGTTGCTCTTTGCCTTCAAGGCCGTAATCAAATGTGACAGAAACTGCCCTGCTGCTGTACACTTCATTGCCTCCCTGTGGGAGCACCCAAAGAAATATTAGATGTTTTAATTTCGGTAGCAGAAAAAAAAAAGGCGACCAGCTGCAGTGCTAGCAACAAAACGATGCTATTGTCTGCGGCAAAATCTGGCTACTTGTCAGCTGAATACAGTTCGTGGCACATGTGGCAACAGAATGTGTACATTCCTAGGGGCTGTAGAAAGAAAATTAAAAATGTTCAATGTTTAATATGGGTGGACAGTTATTTCAATTCAATATAATAATATACGCTATATACAATGTCTTCAGTAGGAATAAAGGCCCTCTAGAGGAAGAAATGGCAGGTTAAATAAATATGAACCCTTTTTAATGAGTACGGCATACATGTGTTCAGCTGCTGTCTCTCTGCATAAACATTCATCAGAACCAAACAAAATCAAGGGAAATTAAAAGTAATTGCTGTCTGCATTATACTGACTGTCTAATATTCTATGTTCAGCTATCATACTAAACATTTCTTTGTTTTGTTTTTTTTTCTCCTTTTTTTTTTTTGGTGTTTCATGTGGCCCCAATGATACTAGTCCATTTTCCTTAATCACCGTTATATTTAAGCAAATCAGTCTTTCTGACTTCACAGTGAGTTCAGACAAAACAAGAGAAGCATAGCAAGCGTGTGGAAGATGAAAAAGAGTGCCAGTTTTCGCTCTAATCTTCTCCATCACACTCCTAAAATCCAACGGATTAGACTCTGCGCCCCTGAGTTCACTATCACAGCGGAGACTACTGGTGCATGAAACATTTCTTACCACCTTCATTTCATTTCTACTATTCATGCCAAGGTTTCTTGCCTGGGCTTATTAAAATAGATGCAGCAAAATTCAAAACAATTTCAGGAGATTTTTCAGCTTGACACATGCAGGAGTTTTATAAAGGAAGGTTGTAACGTTTGCTGTTGAAACTGGTGTCTTAAAAAAGAGAGAGAGAGAGAGTTCAAATCCCTGCTGAGAAGAAAAAGAGAAGTAGTGACTAAACAACAGTCTTTGTCAGGACAGACAAACTCAAGTTAAGGAAATGCGCGTGAAGCCAGACAGTGCAGAGCTGAAGGTCACGGATCCATCATCTGCTTGTTAAATAACTAAAATGGAAATCAAAGAACAATAAAACAGGGAATCAATAGGGGCTGAAGCTCAGGGATCAGACCCGCTCCTTTGACAGGGATTATCAGCCAAGCTCACTGGCTTTTAAATGGCAAGCAGAGTGGAGAGCTGTGCCAGCAATGCAACTAGCCGCAGCTATTTCACACACATTTCTCTCCCCTCTGTCTCGCTGTTCCTTGAGGCAATGACCTTTGCAATAATATTTCCAGAGACATGCTGTTAATGGACAGAGCTGACATATAAGTATAGCTTACAAAGTTTGACATCAAGGATTATATAATAGTCATCGACAGCGTGTTCGGGGGAAAAGGTGCCTGTGTCTAATATAGATTCTACTTTCAGGAAAATTGTTTGCTGAATGATTAGTTTGGTGAACTGATTAGCAGAAATTAGATAATGACTAATTATGTTATTACAGAAGATGCAGAATTGAAACGTATCAAAATTCAGTATGATGGGTGATACAGATCATGATTGGCTCATTACTCTTTTTGTTCCTGACTGATTTTTTGTTGTAATTGTTATATTCAAAACCTAATCTAATCTCACACCTAATTTACTCTTTGTGCTGAAACTTTTTTTATTGTATAATTTGATTTCTATTTAATTTTAAATAATTCCCAATCAATAGCAGTAATGATCATTAATCGATTGCATTAGATACAATCACACATTGGTGTGGCTGATGAGCAGCCTGAAAGCCAAAACACTCGGAGCTATAGCATCACTTTCTCAAAATGCAAAAAAATCTACTGGTATTCATTATACTAGTAGTTAAGAATAAAAAGTACAGCGCACAAACAACCACTACAACAGTATATAGTGCACAGCATATCGTAAATTGACACAAAAACTCACATTTTCTTGTTCATTCGGATGTTTTGTTTTAAGTAGATATGACTGTCGCCGTCTATGCATTTGCTCTCATGTTACTTAATGCTGATGCTCCAGTCAATGAGAGCAGCCAACAGGTCCTCAACATTCAAGTGATAACGCAACGGTTTTCTGTGTGCGTTCAGTTTGATTACCGAAAACACAGAAACTTAATTGTGCTCATTCTTATGCGTTGTCACTTCAGTGGTTAACATGCTACTGAATATCAATGAGCTCCTGATAAATAATGTGTCTGTGCTAAACACTCAGAGGAAGAGAAAGGCAATTGCCCAATGTTGCTCCAAGGGCACAAAAATCTAAATTAGACTCTAACATGTGCTAAATGGAAACAAGACCGAGGATAGTGGGAAATTGGGGTTGCAAATTGTTTTGTAACAATTCATTCTTGACAAATTAAGTTAAATTTAGACGACATTGTGTAGATTAATGTCACTTTTATTTGGTCTTTTGTTTTACCATGGCTGGTCCACCACTGAATGTGTACGGTTTCCCATAATAAAGAGTGTGAAATAAATCACTACTGTTACTGAACCAATGAACGAAATGACAATGTGTCTGTTAAATAGTAACATTTTAGCAAAGGAATGCTCGATGAGAAATAAAACATAATAGTTTCAAACATTTTCATACATTTGAAGTACACTGAAAGGAATCTGTTTCACTAGAGATCATCACATTTGTGGAAACTGATAGAGACCCATTCTCTACTACTACTACTATGGTGATCAGGTTTGCAATTCACCAATCACTCAGCAACATTTGATTTTAGTAGAAAGATTAACTATGAGGTACATGAAAGCACACAATGATATTTTTTTCTCTACAAATCCAGCCCACAATCTTTACCCAGTGCTGTGAGTGCTTGAACACATTCATGGCAATTTTTACACATTAGTCACTAATCACACACATATCACAAATTTACTTAAGCAGCAAAAACACAAGAAAAATAAAATATTCTCAGTCGTTTCCTTAAACTGGAGCAGCCACATCGAAGGAATATATCAGAGATAATGCAGAGCATTGGAGAAGCAGTCAGGTCTTTGGGCCAATGGTCCATGAGCTGTTTAATGAGGACTTGGGGGTTCTACCTCGACAGCTCAAAAGGCCATATGGCTTAGAGCAGCTGCTCGCAATGAGCACTGATCGCATGCGGCGCTCACAGCTCAAAGCAATCGTAACTATAGCACCACTTTATGGCAGCTATACAATTAAGTGTTCCAAAAATATGCAAAACACTCACATTCAAAAGTCGGAGCACCATCAAATTTTACTCTTCAAGTGCTTTTCCTCTCTTTGCTGCAGAAAGCCAGTTCTTACTTACCAAGTTATACAATCCTGTGCATCTTTCTTTCACCCTTATTATAAAGTTGGGAAATGGACGTTATGGCCATTAAATATTAATGGCAAAGTGACAATAGTAATTTCCATCTGATAGTGTTTAATAACCAGCATGATCTAACACAGTGGTTTATAAATTGAAGAACAGACATCGTGCAAAATGTGAAGATGTTATGTCTCTAACTACATGTCACTTAATGGACACACGGTTGAAATTATATAATGCAGAGTTAAACCTTTTATTATTCAATACAATTTAAAACTACTGCTTAAAACAGGTGTGAATAATTGATAAAACACGTGACGTTTGAGTTCTATCATGCAGTAAGAGGATTTCCTCAGTATCTGTCACCCACTTGTTTTCTGCACAGCACAGTTTGGAGTACCTGTCATTTTACCAGAATTTCATCTGATCTTTCTTCTCGTAGCAGGGGAGCAGTTGTTAGTGTACTACAGTGCTGTGATGACTGACGTCTTCCTGTTTCTTCATCTGAAGTTGCTTTCCTAGGATATCAGTGCTGTAAAATAAAAAGGCACATGCAGTTCCTAATCAAGAATGCTGCCATGCATTTCACTGCCCAATACTAAATTCAGCCCTTGCCACAAATACACAAAGCAGGACAGGCTGTTCTGCAGAATGAGAACATCATGGCTCACAAAGAGCAGAGTGCCCCATTTTCATCAGCCAACTGTGGAATCATAAGATATGAAATGAACCCCCCCCCCCCCACACACACCTCCGCATCAATATAGTGCAATTATGGACTACAGAGATTGCTAATGCAACCAGGCAATCCATACTTCTGTCACTTGCCACATCTCAAATGCAATCAAAGACACAATAGAGAAAGCTAACACACTGTGGCTATGTTGAAACAGAGACACCTGGACGCTCTCTTAACACTATGACATGAATGACCTGAAGTACTTTACTGTATGATTGGCCAGAAAAGCTATAACAATCACAGCTAATGGCATTAATTCAGAGAAAAATATTTTATTTCTGTCATAAAAAAAAACATGAAGGGAAAAGGAAAATTCAATACAGTAGTGAGATATTCACTTTTCATGGTTCCTCAAAAATCATACACCAGAGTGTGATGAAGTGAAGGCTTGATCAAAAACTTGGAGAGCGGTGAAATGGAGCAGAACTAAACATCTGGAAACAGCAAAGAATACTTCCCTCAAGGTGCTCAGTGTTACCACAGGAGAGCCAGGCCCATTTGCTTGGTCTCTCCCTGGGATCATAACTGTGATTAATGTCTGCTATTTAAATAACTGTTTGTTTTGCCTTGAGAGGACACCAGTGTGACTGTGCAACACATTAAACAGAACCTGGTATTTTTATCTGTGTGTTTTCTAGTTTTGGTGCCTGTGAAACTGTTCTCCAGCAATGCGATTGCAGGTGAACAGTTTCACTATGTGTGGATAATTTTCTTTTTAAAATATGTTTAAAACCTTCAGTTATTCCACTCCACATGACTGATGGATAATTCATTAGTGCTAATTTGTTAGGTTAATTCATTCAAAAGGTTCATTAAGAAATTCAACAGAACAAATTAGCATTGACGTGTGACCCATTGTCGTCTACATGAATCATGGTGGCAGCAGGTTGAAAGTTATGGACGGCTTTGATTTCTTGTGACCTAGACACAATATCACTTGTTAAACCAATCTTCTATTCTACACTGTGTCAAACGAAGCAAATCCAATTTAATCAGAGGGTCATGGCATTTTTATAATCAAACTTTTTCACATAAATAGGTTTTCAGTTTACATGTTGTATTTTATTTGTTCAAAACACCAATACTAAGGTCTCTGCCAAATTTCTCTAAATCACAAAGGAAAACACAGGAGAGTTTTTTTTTAAACAGGATGTGCAAATATGCAATATTAAAAGAAAAATAATTAGCTGTCTATAATAATTATCTATATTTTTATGGTACTAAATGATAACCACTGTGTGTCATCAAAGGTTGATAAAGGTACATTACCAATTTTTATGTCAATGTAAAAAGTTATGTTAAAATGTGAAATTCCATTAATTTAAAAAAATGTACCGTATTAAATGTATATTTTAAATCAATATCTATTTTGACATCCTATATTTGTTGTTGTTGTTGAATCCCTCTCACAGAGAAACCCCATGCTCCAAAAAACATCTGACATGTCCTTGGCACTAGGCAGAAGTGTTTGTATATGTATGCCCTATTTATTTCCACTCCATTATAATATTCCCAGAGTACTTTTTGTTTGCAAGAAGTTAATCTAGTACAGCAAATGACTTCCTCTTGTCTTTGTACTGGGTCACATTAATACATTTATTGTGAAACTGAAACTTGTGATTATACCTCTGCACCAACAATAATAATTATAGTAATACATTTAATGTGTCCTGCGCAATTATAAACTTAAGTTATTAGTGATTCCCAATGCTTATTTTAACATAGGAAAATTCAAAACACATGAAATAAGAAAAATTAGACCTGGATGAATTAGAAAAAGGGTAAAATGAAAATTGAAAATCTTTCAAAAGTGATTTTAAAGATAACTGAGTCTGCAAACCTTTGATTCCCAGGCAGGAAGTCCCACAGATGAGAAACTCTGACTGCATAAGAAAAGTCATCAGCAAACCCCTGTCTTAAGATCTAAAGCTCACAGGGGACCAGCAAATCTTTAATACAGAGCAGAGTTAGTCCATGGAGTGCTTAAAATGTTCTCGTGAAATCTTAACCTTAACTGGCTTGTAACCAATGAAGAGAGTGAAGAATAAGGATGATATACTGTAAGTTCATCTCCATAAATTCATTGAAAGCCTGGTGACTGGTGAATTTTGTCCCATAAGAATAAATCTTGCATTAAAATTGTTAAAATTTCTCAGTTCGCTTTGACCTAATGATCACTCTAAGAGGAAGCTCTCTGTAGGTCAGTGGTGTTTCGCAAGGGATTCATTCCCATAACTAAGCCCCAACTTATAGTTCAAGCTAACTGATACACATTGAAAGATACGAGGTGTGGGTTAGGTTTGTGTCTCTCCAGAAAAGTTGACTATAGGTCACGGAAGCCAAACAACGTGACAAGAAGGTTAGTAATAGCTTTGAGAACATCCACATTATTTGCACTTCTGCCTAGTTCTGTGGATATATTGGAATGAATTTATCTTGGAAAGTCTTTAATATTTACAGAGATCTGGCTCTTTAGAGGAAAAAAGATAATAGAGTGAGGTAGAAGAGAGAAAACTGATAACTGTGAGATGTACGAAGACTGTCATTTTCTATGAAGGAGTAATCTTTCTCTGTGGATTTATGTGAAAGTAGTTTGGCTGCACTGACAGCCCAAGGCAGAATGTCTGACCTGCAGCGCACACTCTTTAGAGAAATCAACCAACTTAGGTCCAAGTACAGTGATTTACATAAAAGTGAAGAAACTACATACGATACAGCCTTAGAGTTTTTTTTTTACCTTCCAGATGGAAGTAACATTACATATAATATACATTTTAAATACAGAATTGATTCAGTACAACACCAGGAGCTGAGCCAACAAGTCTTCCAATGTCCATGTAGGTTGTTTGTCCTAACCCTCTCATCCCGTGTGTGCATCTCGCCTGCATGGGGGCAGGTGTCTCTGTAAATTACACCCAATTTGGGCAAAAATGGCAGCTGCGTAACACTTATTATCATCCTAAACTGTCAAAAAAGCTGGACAACAACTGAGAAAACAATGCAATTTGGCTGTGATTAGACACAAAGACACATGGGTTAGGTTTAGGCTCTGAATAAACATGATTAGAGTAAGTAAAATGAATGTTTGCCTTAGAGTTACGAGGGAAGCATTGACTCTGTCCCTGCTGTTTGCTATGAGCACTGCACTTCTGTCAAACCAACAGAGATACTCGTGAAGGGAAGATGATGGTTGTTACTCTCAAAAGAATTATCTTGCAGAGTATCAGGCTGCTGCTGCAGTTTTCACACGGTATTTTTCCTTTTCGATACGTTAGGGTGCAGAAGTAAGAAAGTGACTTTACCCACTCAGTCCTGATTTCTCTGCTGAGGCCAGATTCTGCTCTTAAGCAACTAAAAGCATAAAGTGGTGACAGAATCTTGATGTAATGGAAATTCTGTCAATACAAGAGAAAGTGCTTTGTAAACTAGATTGTGTTGACAACTCAGCTGTGACCAATTCAAAATTTCCACTATATTGGCCACTACTCAGGCAAAGGCACAGCAGTGAACATAAAACACATGCTGGGTTTTTTTTTTTCACTGGAGATACTCAAGTAAATTGTACAGCACGTTACCGGCAAGAGAACAGGGTAGTTGTTGGACACAACATTGTAATTTATGTTATAGTTTATTCAGTACTGCCTTTTTTATTAGGCTATTCTGATGCACACACGGGTATCTACCATATTGACACTGCTCACTTTCCATTCTTGCTGTCAGGTTTGCTGTGCAGCATTCCCCTTTAGAGTACAAGCATCAGGTTGGTTTGTCACTGCAAAGGGAAGAGTGACTGGTCATTTCAAGCCACCTAACATCCTCTTGCTTTACAGAACAATTCCTGCTTCAGGAGGGATCCTATAAGGAGAGTCCCTCTCCACAGTATGACTCACTTTCTCGTGTCCCTACACTGATAGATTGTGCGTTTATTCTGATTTATTCTGTTTTTTTACCACATAGAAAATATTAGTAAATCAAGATAACAGCCTGGAAATTACAGTGTCACTTAAAAACCAACATACCTACATGCAAGCACAAGACAAGAAGACTACAGGTTAGAGAGGAGCTATGTGATAACAACATTATTTCTTTTGTTGCTATCCCAGCTGTTCCTGGGCAAGAGGAGGGGTACACCCTGGACAGATCTCCAGTCTATCACTTATCACTTCTCATTCTTTAATATGTATGTTGTCTTTTTAATCATCATTGAAAACCGGTAAAAAGCTTTTTGTCCACAACAATTAAGGGCATAACTAAACTTTTACTTGTATACAAAGACTTTAACGGACACAATTCAGTATAAAAATTGTGACTTATCTATAAATACATATAAATAACACAACAATCCTCTGCTTGTTCTGTGCTTCTTAGAAAATCAAAAATTGTAGTGACAGATATTAGCACAAAATAATTAAAATGAGTGTATGCAGGCAATGAAATAAAGTTTCAATTATCTAAATTATCTATTGTGGCTTTGTACAAACAATGTTATATGTTAAAGTCTATGGCAACTTATTTAGCCCCCCTGTGACCTATTGATGAAAACCTGCCGTCTTCTCCTGGTTTCTATATGAGCCTTTTAATGTTGCATGAGTCTATCCAAACTCATGCTGTTCCTGGATGAGGGAGAGAGTCATCTTTTCACTGACAGCTGGAGAGGTGAGACTACTATCACTTTAATTGTTTCATTTTTTTCTTTGTTTTATTTTAGGATAATAATTAAAAAGGCAGGTCGAATTCATAGAAAGGTTAGCATTGGAGCTTCATTAGTACAGAAAGCTGAGCACTCAACCACACTTCTCTCCTCCTCTGTCTGTCTCCTGCCTCTTAATTAAAAACATGGCGGACATGAGGGTTATTCCCTTATGGTCCCCATGAATCACACTGTTTTTCTGAGGCAGCCCATGAGTTGACTTGTTTTGAATCTCAGATTTGCTCAAGTGTCAGATTAACAACCTTCAACAGAACTGATTTACTGCCGTAGCTGCTGCCAAACACAAAGTTATTTAGTGAGTCTAACAATGTGTTTACAGATATAAGCATTAGCGATTTGAGAGCTCAATAAAGCTGAGCATGATTCCTGTGACTTTGAATTGAGGTAAGAGGTGACAGAACCTGGCACTGTATCACAGTGTAAGAACTGTGTATGTTGGCTGGCTTGGCCATGAAAGCTGGTGTTTTCTTTCTTGCTCACATCAGTTAAGCAGACATTCCTGATGTACAGTATGTGCTGTGTGTCTAAGTGCTGTGTTGGTTATTGAGCATTATGTTGGCTGTCATTTAAGTTTCTTTTGTTTTGAGATGATCCATAGGTCAGATGCTGGATTTGTATTTAGAGCACCCATTACTAGAAAGAGGAGATACAGCTAAGGAGCTATATGTGCATACAGCAAGTATGCAGGTTTTAAGGCTCAGTAATTGTACAGAAACATAAATACAGAAGAGACAAGTTGTGGTTTTGTTGAAAGTTATATGGTGTGACAAGGTGTTGTTGAGCAATAACTGGGAGTGCTGACTTCCTGGAGAGACCCAGACACAATGGTCGTCAAGAAACAGTTACTGCATGTAGCTTCTCTAAAACCAAGCAGTATTTCTCATATTGCTGTTGGTGTAAGGCTTTAACAGCCAAGGTACAATGTGTTCATTTGTGAGCTTTACAAGTGCTGGTATGTGCATTTTTTCCCCCATACTTTACAAAACAAATGTATATTTTTAACTACATGTATGTGATACAGCTCACACATCTGACCATTACATATGAAGTTACAGCTCTGAGACATTTTAGCACAATATAACATGTTCAATAATTAACTTAGAGTTGCTGGTATCAATATCTTTTATCCTCAGGTAGAGCTTATGCTGGGCTAAGAGAACTATCTGCTGGGTGCGACTTCACATTTAGCACACAGGCATAAGAATGGCATTGATCATCTCATGTAACTGTTGGCCAGTAAGCTGTAATGTTATATTACTTATTTAAGCTGAGTGTCAAAGCTGAAGATCTTCTCGTCATCACCGTCTGAATAAAAGCAGACAGAGCGGAGCAGAGAGGCTGAACTATATGAACAGTTTATGTTTGACCTGAAGTAGGTCTGTAGTGACATCACTGTCTGGCAGTGGCAAAGAACAGAAACGCCTCCATAAATCTGGGGAAATGCCAGAAGAAGAGTAGATTATGAGGCCATAACACAGGCCTGTCAGTGCATTTAAGTGTTAATTATTCATTTTTCTTCCCTCATAAATTTTAACCGCAAGCTTTTGTGATTAAAACAAAATATCTCCATGAGAATATCCTTTGGGAACTGGCATCCTTTAAGCCCTTTAAAGAATTGTGAATAATGATAGTGTTCTCATAAAAACGATCCCTGGAGGATCCTGTCTAATTTTTACTCTTCACTATCCTCCACAGATGAGCTGTTGTGTTTAAGTGAAGTCCATTTGTGTCCAGGAAGAGCAAACAAACAACAAAACACTTAAAATACACAACAACTAAACTGTATGAGGTCATAAAACATGCTGTAGCCCGTGGGAGCTCTTAATTGCTTAATGACCAAGTCAGTGTACAATATATGGGCTCTATCAGGTGGAGGTGTATAGACAGCAATTTCCTCCTAATTCCTTTAGAGGATGGTTAATTTGATGGCTATTCAAAGACAGTAATAATCCACTTATCTTTCACACAGCTAATCTCCAACAAATAACCCTCCTCGCCTTTCTCTCCATCACACACACACACACACACACACACACACACACACACACACACACACACACACACACACACACACAGTTTAATCAAGTATAACACATAATATTTTACCACTTGATTAGCAGCTCAAATGAGGCAGTGAGTAGCTCAGTGGATAGAGCAGTCATCTACGAACCCCAGGGTGAGTGGTTCGATTCCCAATTCCTCTAGTTACACATAGACACTAAAACGTAAAAGTAGCGCCGTCGTGTACCATTTCGATCAATAAGGTATGTTGTTAATGTTATATTTGTGTGTCCTTGGCACAGCCAGAAACCTCAGACATCACCAAAGTTTATTTCATTGTCCAGTAGTAGCTGCCACTAGATGTCACAATGTTAACACCAGGCAACATATCTCATCCAGCACCAAAATATCCAACCTTGAATCTCCGTTATTGTTACATAAATGGTGCTTAAGTTAAAACAATATGCATCCTACTCTCTTTCCCAAAGGTGTACCTCCTTTGTTTCCAGCCTGTCTCTCCCTTCCTCTTGAGCCTGTTAGATTCTCCTTTAAATGCCAGACACAAGCCACGGTAATCAGCCCTTAAAAAAACACTAGGTGGGAAAGAATTTCCTCAAGATATTGTTAAATGTAATTAAGTAATAACACTGGCACACAAATAATGTGCTGACACCAGTGTGAACATGCAGATTATTAAACATATAAGAAAGGAAACCTATCTCAAATTTTGTTTCCATGCTTTAACTGCTGAAGAGTTTATTATATTTATTATCCAATTGCTTTGATGAATGACCCCAGGGACTAAAAACATCTTGATGCTGTTCTGACACAAACAGAAAGATGCTGAATCTCTATTGAAGCACACCACTATTAATTACTTATATGATACGGTTTGTAGACTCAGCTTGTGATAAGAGATAACTGTTTTTGAACACATGGATAGATAGAAATAGATTCCTTTTTGTCCATGAGGACATTAGTTATTATCCTACACTGAATTCCATGTGGACATTATGGTTCTTCCTCAGAACTTGGCCACATTTCCATAACTTTTATTTTCCACGCCTGTGCCTGGGTTCATACTGACCCAATGGGTCCTTTGAGATCTTTGATTTTTCATACACTGAGACCTGAATGAAAAAAGTGTTTCTTTTGATTGAGAAGCAGGCACAGAACTGTATGGTAAGCCATTTGGACAGTTTCAAGGTTCTTTTTGCAGGAAGATGCTGATGTAACCTTCTTTTACCCATTAGGGCGACTGAAATCAAGGGCAGACACACAGATTTGAAGATGGGATCACTGCTGGATAGAAAGCTCAACCACTTCACTAATGACATGCATACAGTAGTGTAAGAGTCTCATGGTACAAAGTAGTTCAAATACAGAACATTGTGATGCATGTGTCCCAGTTTGGAGGCTTGGCAGTATGTGTGATGTGATGTGTTGTTTGTATGACGGTGAGCATCCAGCCAATAGCAGCCAAATGCTGGTAACCTAATTTAGTGTTTTGATTTTCACAGTTGACGTGTTGGTCAGGAAATAGCTACAATGCTGGCACTCTGAATCTGAGGGAAAATATTAGCACTTCTCATGTCACACTATGATTATGGCTGCCGAGAATAAGTATTCAAACCCTTTACAGTAGTAAATCTTAAGATAGAAGAAAACTCCATTACAAATGAAGCTACATTTACATTACGTTCTGAAGTAGTCCAAATTCAAACTTTTTACTAAAAGCTGATTTTTACTAAAGAGTGAATGAACCAAATCTGATTGTTTCTTGACATCCAATAGAAATCCGATCTCTGGCAACGTGACTGTTGTCTGATTGGTCAGATGTCATGCTTCTGTGTGAATGCACATATTGCAACACTGCCTCCAAAAAAATCTATGCAACTAAACCGCAGAAGTGAACATAATGGACTGGATGGATTATATTCCAACACATTTTTTGAATGAGTGAAATGCTTTATTTATTAATGGAAAGTGAGTTGCAAGGAGGTGATTTGGGTGAATGTGCAGGACGAAACCTGGCTCCTGAAAATTATCTTCCTACGTAGAATAAAATCACTATTGCAGTTCAGTGCAATAGTGATTTTATTTTTATAGTTTATATAACTGTATAATAATTATGTTGTTATGCAACATGCATTTTGAATGGATGAAGTGCTACATTAAGAGAAAGGGAGTTGCAAGACTGGAAAGGGTCCTGTGTGAGTTTGGATTTAGGCACTTTGGTTTGTGTAAGAGAAATGTCTAGTTTTTGTTCAAACGTTCATAAATATGCTGTGTGTCAAATGACTTCTATTTTTTTTGTCCTGTTAGGCCAGCCCACAGTCTTTCAGTGACCCTAAGGGCTAAGAACCTGGAGTAAAAAAACTTGCTTTTATACTGCAAGATAGGATATTTTTGGAGAAAAGAAAAGGGTGTGTTCCAGAGCAAATATTTGATATGGAAAGTATTAACACATTTCCCTGTGAGCATGTGGGTATTATGTTTATGAAAAAAACTTTTTTTAAATGCGATTAATCGCAGTGTTAACACTTTTACAGTGTTATTAAGTAAAAGTATTCTGCCATCAAATTTGCATGAATACATTTAACATATTATTATTGTAATATTGTTATAACAGTATATTACAATGAAGTTCTACATCTGCAATCATTTCTAACCATTTTCATCTGTTTCAGCTTTGAACAGAGGTATCTAACTGAAGTGCAAATTTCTTTAGTCACAGATGAAGTTCATGCTTAGTTCTTCACTTCTTATCAATGAAACACAAAATACACTGTATGCTGTATGAACTCTGTTCTTGTAAAAAAACATTTTTGTCTCCCTTGAGCATCTTTTGCTGTTGTGATTATGTGTATTTGAATTACTTTTGCAATACAATAGCCTTACAAAGAGCTTCATTAAAGATGCATAATTTGTCTATATTTAAAGCTACTGCCGTGCTCAGTATCTGCACATTTATGAATCATCTGTCACAGGCGTGCTGAAGCACTGCCTAAGTATACAGTATTAGATGCTTATGTTTATAAATAGATGACAGGTAATTAATTCTATAAGACATAAAATGGTTCATTACTCTGACTTATTCTACAGTTCACTTAGCAGTACAGGTCACCTGAACTTGCTCTAATTTTAATGTCTGTATTACTGTATGGAAAGGTATTCTTCATGATATAGCATTTTAAATGGACCTGACTGAATAGTAAATGAACCACATTCATCTTTGTGACACTGCTTTGCAGGGTACTTTCCTCCAGAATCATCTCCAGATGACCTTGCTAGTTAAACTTTTTTGTTGATGCACTTTGTCTTATACCTCGAGGAAGGTTCATTTAATCTGCAGTGATTTTGAAAAAATGATAACAAGAGCTCGAGTTTCATCTGTATGACGCTGATACAATAATAAACTGCCTGAAATCATAAATTAACTAAATTAAGACAATTTCGACATTTTGTTAGAGTCATAAATAGATCATATATTTAGCAACATTTTATACACTGACTTTCATTGTGCTGTACCTGCATCATTATTATCCTCAACATCTTACTCTGACTGTTATAGTTACAACATTAGAGCCTGATTGACATTGTTTAGTGTTCAAAGCTTCATGTCACCATGCATGTCATCGTGCTCTATTCAGAACTCTTTCTGAGAAACTGATTCACTGTTTTGGCTTTTCTAACAGTGTGTTAAGGCCAATTCATGCTTTCTGCATGTCTGTAAGGGTTCACAGAGGTCATCACCTCATCACCTGCCCAAGGTTGTGTTGACTCTGTTTAGATGCTCATATTCAACCCTAAAATTAGAATCTGTGTAGACTGTCCGCACTGCAAGTGCACATGTGCAAGAGAACTAAACTGGTCATTTGCTTTGTTCTGTAAAAAAATTTACTGCTTCTTGCTGTCATAGGCCATGTCCTGTTCTGGCCTTCAAGTTTTCTAGTACATATGTGTGAAATGTGTCCATCTGTCCATACTCCCGATTGCAGTATGAATTCACACCTGTCTGAAGGAAAACAGAAACCATGAACTGGCCTTCAGTCAGTGCTTTTTGCTGCTCTGACTGACTGCACAAATCTTCACTTTGCTTCTTAACCTTAACATTACTCTTTTCCCAGCATCATCTTTGTGACCATAGCTGAGGTGTAAGGAGCAGGACTCAGCACATTCACTAAATCAGTGTATGAAGGCTGAGGTCACATGTACAAGGTAACATCAATGTTTCTCTTGTGTGTTACTGAACATGCACGTGTTTCAGCACATGTTGGCAAGATAACGGCAAACATGTCTTAAAGGACATATCGAGTTATAAACCACATCAGTCTCAGCTTATATGTTCATTCTGATAAACAAGGACACTGTAGATTGTTTCTGCGTAACCATTGTCCTGGTACTACAAATGCAAACAGTGCACTACTTTCTAAATCTTTTAATCCTCAGCTGGAAATAGTCCTGTACAAATGCACTACTTATTACAGTTTGTTTACAGGTTTCTAATAGTCACAGTACCCTGCTGTTTTAGCTAAACATTTGATCTTTAAAAACGATTTAAACCATGCTGTATTTGTGACCTGTCTTTGCTTCCGCACTGACTTGCCACAAATTGGCAGGGATGTTGGACGTACCAGAAAAACACATTTCTGATTTTGGAAAACAGAAAATAAAATGCAGGATTAAAACTAGATTAAAAATATATATCAACAAAATGAAGTGCAAAAAACATTCAAACATTCAAACTCTATTTCAGTTTCAATCCATTTCTCTCAATAATGTTGGAATGATCCATCAGTTAGGTGCTGCTATCTTTAAAGGACACATACTGCAGAACAGAGGGAGTTATTGAGGTTCATTACTGAATCCAATTATTTTTCAGAAGCCCAAAACAACCTGAATGTTGTTGATAGATACATGCATATACCGCATGAATATTCATACCCATAATAAGCAATATCACCCCGGAGCAATTAACAAATTATTCTAAATAATCTAAATTCTAAAAAAGGCCTAAAAATGTTTTTCTATCACTAACCCACAACATAACAGTTTTTCACAAGAGACACTTGTCCTAAAGCGACAAAAACTGTGATATTTAACCCAGCTGCTATACTTTAGAAGACCTTGTTTTACTTAGTTTGATATCAAATGCAAAGAAGCCTCAAAGACGCAGCTGTAAATACACTTACTGTATGTAAAGGCATTCACAGAGTTTCCCCTCAAATAGACTTTGTTTTGTATGCACATTTTTTACAGCAATGCTAAACAATTGACCTACGAACGAGCAACTGCATTAGGATGTGTCATGTCATTTCAACATCTCACAACTGTTAACAGTATAACACATATTTTCTGTCTCCCTGTTCCCTGGCGCTGCACACATTGTGACAGAACTGAATTCACTGTTCTCAGAAAAGTGGTCAATTACTACTTTACAGTGTGTGCTGTCTCAGCAGATCAGACAGAATGTGAGACAAATCAGAGCTCTTTGCTAATTACGTGATCAGTTACCGTAATAATGTAAGTAGCAGTGTAACTTCTCAGATTTATTTTAAATAATATGAAAATACAGGTCAGAACACCGGGTCAGATACTGTACATTTTAACAGGATATACATGCCCACACCACAGCTTGAAACTGTGCTGTTGATGTTAATTATTCCACATAGCAAAGTTTCAAACTCAGTTGTTTATAGACAAGTGAACTATAAGGAATGAGAGGTGATGTTTCCTGCTGAAAAATTGATTTTAGTGCTTGAAGCAAATTGAACTTCTGAACATTTTTTTCAGTGAATGTTAAGGTCATTGCAGAGGATTTGATGCACTACACTCACTAAATTAAATGCATATATTTGTCACATAGGGTAGTAAAATCTGTTAAATACCAAACCGGCCAAAGCATGCTTAAAAGATCAAATCCTCTCATTTGGTCATTACGCGTTATGATTTTGTCCTTTTTGTCCTCTCCTGCTGTGATGAAATACAGAGGTAGATAAAATAATGTTTCCATACACACTTCACCAAAAGAGGTCATATGCTTTGAAGTAATTAAGTCATGTAGATACAAATGAGGATTCAAAGTCCAACATTAGTCATTCGAACAACTGTCAGCTGTAGAAGACGTCTCACAGTCAGCTTTTTGTTGTAAGTTGCAAGACAACACAAAAACACCAACAGAGCTCCAATGATAACAAATGTTTTTGCAGGAATTTAAGATCCATCTGTTATATATATATATATATATATATATATATATATATATATTAAAGATGAGGTATCTACTGCTGTGCTCCATAACACTTTGTCTCCATATTCAAAAGTTCTCAGTACATGGTTCACAGTCATTTCAGAGTGACCCTATCTTGAACTCAGACTGAAGCATATGGCTCAAATGTCAATTATGCATGGCTAAATATTCCTTCTTTTAGAGGGAATAAGCACAGAGTGTTATTTTAGTATAAGGTGACCACTTTAGCAGTGATAACAGTGATGAGCATAAGTAAGATTAACCTGTAAATAAGAAAACCGTCCATTCTTGTTTTAGTTCTAACGACAAAGGTCATATACCTTTCTAGTAAATGTTTTTTTAAGACAATTGCCATTGCTGTTTTGAAATACATATTGTGTGACAGAGTGGTTTAAATATGTCCTTTTCAGATTTGCAGATGAAGAGTGGACTGACATTGTCTGAAATTCTGTGGTAATGTCAAGGGAACTTGTACCAGACTCATCTAATTCAGTGTTTGAATAGAATATACTGAATAGCTTTAGAATTTCAATGGGCAAATGCTTAAAGATACTCCAGAGTGCTGGAGGAAGGGGCTGCAATAGCTCTATAATTAGGGTGCTGAGTAATACATAGCTCAATGTAGATACCATATAAATACAGACAAGTGGTGAACAAGTCAAGATTAAAGTCTGCTTTATTTGTTGAGATAAATATCACACACAGTACAATATCTCCAAGCTCTTCAGACCTGCATTATGAATGGTTCACAACTCAAGGAACCTGAGAGGAGAAGGAAAACATATCAAAAAAGTCAAATTAAACAAGCAAACGCGGGGTAATTTTGAGACAGGCAGGGAGAAACCACACAATACATATACAAAAGGCAATAACAACATTATAAAACATCTTAATAGGGGGCTTAACTTTTCATTTCCCATTAACAAGTTATAAAGCTGGAGAAAAATCTTCCTCGCTATCAGACACGATCACCAATATATTCTGTATGAACATATTCCGGGTCTTTGTTGAAGTTATGATGGTACAGTGAATGGAATACTTAAATCCCCAACTCCATGTTTTTATGGCTGCACTATCCCATCAAACGGAAGTACTCTTGATGTCCTGTGGACCATTTTATGCACATTTCCCTGAAGTTCAGATGGACATATTTTCGCTCCACCAAATTTAAAAAGAAGTCATGTTGGTTTGAACAATGTTTTGCTGCACACTTTAAGGGAGCCGTAGCCAGTTTTCCTGATTTGTACCATAACTACAAGGTCACTACTTGGTTTTTGTCTTTCAGTTCTATTGACAGTGTTTTGAATAGCTTAAGAGCATTTTTACACCTCAGGTTTAAATCACTTGATGGGTTTGTTTGTTACTATTTTCCCCCCTGGTTTGGTTCATATTCACACAGAATTTTTAACACTGTCAGAATAACCTCTATTGCCTATTGGTCAGATGTGTTTGCCATGGGAATGAAAAAGTAAATAGAGAAAGAAGGTCCGGTGTTGTGGACTACGCTACATGGACCACATTGCAGAGTCAATTATTCAGTGTATGTTAACAGGGGGGCTGGTTGTCACCATCATCCGACCAGATGTCTATGAAGCATTGTCTCTCCTCATGACACAAAGTTTCTGATTTATGTTGCAGCATATGTTGGGTGTACAACCAAATAAATTTAAATGTAGAAATAGCCCAATACCCTCAAACCTTTGTGGTCTGTTTTGTCTTGTTTTTGAGTTTCCATCCGTTTCTGCTTCCTATTTCGGTTTGGTACACTTTCTCACAGCAGGACCGCACTACGGTGCGCTTGATGATGTGACTCGACACCAACTCTTTTTGGTCGTCTTGGTTCGGTTGTTTTAGTCTGCACTGAGAGGGAAAACAAACTCAAGTTGGATTCAAATGGTGTAGATGTGAAAGCACTCACACACAAGTGTGTTATATATTTTACCACATGTAGCTAACTTTCCTGACTATTTATTTACAATTTATATGTGAATGTAAAATAGATGCAATCAGACAAATTCCAGTGTAATAACTAATTATTTTTACGTGTCTTCTATTTAATTCTCAGTGTGTCTATACACGGCTGGTTGCCAGCTGTTTACATATTCAACAATGCACAATGATCTAAACTCAACCAGTCTGTGCAGAACATCAGTCAGCCATGAATTAATTAAGGCTTTCTGCTCTGATAAGTACCAGCCAAGAGGTTGCTGTGTGGAATCTTACAAGACTGTATAATTGTTAACTGTATGCTGAAGGGAGTTTCACTCATCCAGTCGGCCCTCTCAAGAATGCTTGAACTACTGGAAGAATATGCATGCATGTCAGGACTGATCAAAATGCACTCAATTGTGAATTTCAGCATATCTGGAATAAAGTTTGATTGCAAAAATTAATAATGTAAATGAGTTTTCAAGAGTTCACTAGTACAGCATTAATTTCCAGGAACCCATGGTTGTAATTCATAGCTGTTGAAGGCTGTTATCTGGAGGACAGCATCAAGGTCAAATGAATTCTTCCTTGGTTTACACGGTGTAGAGTTTCCCTGATAAAACCGTACTCTGTACATCTGTAGATCAGATAATTTCATCCCAGGTTAACTGAATAACAGTATATTCATAAAACCTCCACTGAATGACACTATTTAACTGTTTCATCTTCACTGCATGGAGGTACGTTTGTATGGGGACAGTTCACAACCACAACCAAAGTGCTCTTTCTTACTGCATGTTTATTAATTAATGTTAGTGGTAGTAGTAAATAATATTACAGTATTTCCAGGAAGTTGGAAGATTTCATCAATTTTATCTGCAAAACAGCAAAAAGTAAATGCATTATACATTCCAGCTATCCAGCCTTAAAGAATAGTAATAATATATATTTTGTGATTTGAGTTTATTTGCATCATTGCAGAATATCTGATCAGAAGAGGGAAGATTTTCCCGGCGGTTGGTTAGCTTAGCTTAGCACAAAGACTCCGGGACAGAGCTTCAGGATACTTGGTTTGTCCAAAAAAAATGAAACAATAAAAATTTGCTTCTCTTAATCTAAATCTTAATTGTGTTTATGTGTCAAATTTCAGAACTAAAGACTCTGGTACTGTGTACCTTTGTGCAAAATCTAACTGGTCAAAGAAATGAAAATATTATTCAATTTTTAGTAAAGGTAAATGCATCATTTACCTTATTCTCAGTCGCTTTCAACCTGTACATAAATATGTTTGGAACGGCTTTAATGCTTGACTTTTTTTCACCAGGATGTAAAGTATTTATTGGAGCTTTATGTTCTCATGCCCTGATGCTGTGATCACTCTCAAAGGGGTATCAGTATCAATGCACACGCCTGTGCTTTTCTCTGCCTGTTTGTGTGTGTTGGGTGTGTGGGGGGGTGGGCGGCTGAGGGGTTACAACTCAAACAGAAGCCACTTTAATCTCTGTCCTTGAGAGTAATCTTGCCTCTGTGCAAAATGGCTCACTTTATCAACTTGGTGGCAGCCTGCCCTGCCTGGAGTCTGGAGGCAGCAGCAGCAGCAGCAGCAGCAGCAGCAGAAGAGGCAGCAGCGATGCTTTCCTCATGACAGCTCTCAAAGAGCAACCAGACGATCACCTTCTCCAGAGGCCCACTGTGTGCTGAGGAAGGACAAGGAGGAGACTATTTATGTCTTACTACTACTGATCTAACTCTGATCCATCATCTGAATGACCCATATCAATAGAAATCATTTTAAAAGCACCCAAGGTTGCTTGTTCTGGTCTGAAGATGGATGAGTTTCTGAGGAAAGTTAGAACTAGATTTTTACTGCTGTTGTATTGATCTTTGTATTACTGTTCTGTACCTGCATTACAGAACCACCTTTTTGCTCTCTTGCTGAGAGTTAGATGAGATGATCTCTTGAGTGTTTGTTTGGTAAATGTGAAGGTAATTCCAGGAGTTGTGTTTATTCTAAGCAAGAAAGCAAATATGTGTATTAACCACATTTTAAAAGTTACATCATCTTGGTTATTATAGGCAATTAAGAGTCCTTTACTGATGAAATATTAACTGGTTCACTAACGGTTCTACTGTGATGTTTGTTAGTACTGTAATGTCTAAATCTTGACTTGAAAATGATTAAAATCCCTGGAATGTGATAATATGAGAGTTTCAGACATCTCATTGCTCAATTAATACAGTAAGACGTTACTCACCGTTTTCTGGCATGCCACCATCTAATGGATCCCTGTAAACACAGCACAGTAATTTTCTTTTGCTGCCTTCACCAGCTATAAAAAAATACCTGTGCTGGCTGCAAATCCAAGGAACCTGCCTGAGGGCGAAAACAGCTGTTTTCAACATTGCTCCTGAACAGCCAGCCCTCTCAGCCCTCAGCACCCACCTGCAACAAGATGACTATGCCTTAACTGTTTCTGTGTAGGTTTATCTCGTCACAAATGTTTTTGACAAATCGCTATATTTTTTGTTTTTCTACAATGTTCAGTCTGACCTTACGAGACAATATCATTAGAAATCCAAATAATAGAGTGTCCTTTGCCTTTAAAACTAAAGACTGCAATAATATGGTCCATTTTGCTTCCAGCTTAGGTTAGTCATTAGCCTCCCTGTGTCTTACACTGTGAGGCTAAATTGGGTTAAGGAAAACACGCACACAACCAGGTTAAAAAACAGCTTTTAAATCAGGTCATCACCAAGGCAGAGTGTGTGAGATGTGCCTTCAGAGCAGATTGCACTGCGCTGGCCTGTATCCCATAACAACCACCTTCCAAAAGCAGCAGTCAAGAGCTCAGCATGGACACCCCTGTGGTCACCCTTCATACCCCCTTTTTGAGGTTAAAAGAGGTTTTGATCAAGGGATCTGCCACCACTCCCCAAGTCGTGGTCAAACACGGACTGTGAGCTTCTTCATGTCTGGAGCTCCCAATGGGTCTTTTTTGAAGACCGATCCCAATTACGTAGCACTGAAGCTGTAAATATGGAACATGGCTCCATATAGAATCTGAGTTTTTGTATGTTCTGAGCCCTGCTGTGATTTTATCAGTATTTAAATGAAAGAGGCCATTTAAATGTGAGGCAACCTTACTTCATTCCCATGATTTACACAGAAGGAAATCTAAAAGTTCCTGAGCAGAGAGTGAGTCAAACATATTCACAATCGTAATCTTTGGCAACACATTATCTTTTTTACCTGAAGTAATGGTGTAATAATAAGAAAACACTTATAACATGCCACAAATCAGTAAATGTCACACTGGATCCTAAATGGCATTTGAAGAGCAAACACGTTTCAGAGACAATCACGTTGACATTCATCTTGTGTTTACTTAGTGGAAGCTGTTTGTGGGTTTCATGGCTGGGTTGAATAGAAGTGTGTGTGTCTGTGTGTGCGTGTGCGTGTGCATGTGTTGGAGGAACAATCAAGGGACCATTTGAGACTTGAACATCTGTTGTGAACAAATCAAAGTCACCATTACTGCTGCACTATTAGCAATCGCTTTGCTTCTTCTGCAGTGTAGAATGGGAAAAGCAAGACTCACAAACTGTTTCACACTTTGATCCATATTTGACACATTTAGTGTAATGGTCAGGCCAGGCGGAACATGCTACTTAACTCCCTATACTTTCAATTTTCAGTTATATTGTTTGGTTCCATCTCTATGTACTCATTGTAAACACACTGATGTCTTTCCATCCAATTACATGCTTTATATGACATTTATTTGTTTTGTTACTCAAAGCAAGAAATAGCTGGTGTTAAAAAAAAACTGTGAAGAATAAGGAAACAAGGTGAAAACACAAATCTTAGTGGGTTTTATGAGCATACTGAAAAAGTCTGAAAATAATCACCGGCATAATGAGGATCTCACATCCAACTGCTCAACAATGACAATCTTTGCAGTCTACTTTATGTTGCAAACAAATCCTGCTGTATTGTTTTTTCTCTAAGCTGATTGTCCTACAAAACTATTAAGTCAAATCAAAGTGATTAGTGATTATTAACTGTTATTAAAGTTATCCTGCAGGATAGTTGCAGGAAAAAGTACAAGCATGACATCAACAATGCTCCACTAATGAATAACTTACCAATGTACGTTTTCTTTTCAGAAGTGGTCATTAAATTGATTTGAGCCAAAATTGCTCATCTGTGTTGTAGATGTAGATCTATGTTGTTGTTGTAGCAGTGCTGCTACATTTAGTTCCCAGGTACAACCACTGGGCCTAATTCAGATAAAGCTTTAAAGCTAAACCAACTTAGACAACCAGCCCCACTGCCAGCTCGGAGCTTTTCCTCTTACCTCAACTCAGACAGGAGATATAAACCACTCATGTCACATTGACTTACCAGCTGGAAAGGTAGAATTCACAAGAAGAGCAAAAGAAGAGAGTCAATGAACAAGAATGAGAGACACACAAATCAATAGGATGACACAGTGCCAAACAAATGCGTTCTCACAAACATCTGAGCGGTTGTGCGATGGAGCATAGAGGAAGTCTACGTAGACAACAAAGAGGACCTGCAACAACCTAAACCCAAGGAGCACTGTGTGCACCTGGTTTCGTAAAGTTATAGTTTCACCTAATGTTGCTACCTAATTGGATTGATGTGTTTTTGGGTGAGAAACATGAAGTCAGTTCACACATCATCATTGTGTCAATACAAATTTAATAATTTGCATATCTTTTTGATCACGGTTTAAACTTTAGCAATTGTATACGTATAATTGTATATTGCAAATGTATCAATATGGATACACGGAGCAGGTTGTAAAGTGTATAAAAAAGTAAAACATGAACGGCAGATCACACTTCCACCTCCTTTAGTGGTGAGTGCTTCAGGGGAGGTGATCATTAGGAAAATAGGAGAGTGGGTGCTGGATGTTGGCTGAGAGATGGATAACTCTGTTAGGCATGGTAGACAGAGCCGCGGTGAAAACAGTAAACAGGTCAGACCTGTGGCCCCCTCATGGGCATCTCAAACAGAGAGAGCCGCAGTTATTGGTTCTCCTCCTCACTAATCATGATTAATGGAAACTTTGTGAAGGAAAAAACTGCAGAACTGTCTGTGTTTGTGTCAGGACTTCACATTACATCATCTTCTTATGTTTTATATTTCTTTTGCAGGTGAAGAAAAAATGAATGTTTCATTTTATCCATGTGGACACCTGTGAAAATTTCCACATACTATGGAAATATGTATTAACAGGGCCTTTCAAAGTCGTAAATAGATACAGTGTAGGAACAAAACCTGCAGGCAAGCAGCGTCATAATTTCTACTAGCATGTGTTCACACTGCTGCCATAGTGAAGAACTGGGGGCTGATGCACCTTAAATCATTTGAATAGCATTGGAGCAAGGTTTTCTCTGCAAAAATACTGACAAAATGTATCCTTGGTAGCCTCTCCAGAGGTAATATAATTATTTGTGCAGTGCATATAAATCTATTGCAAGTGTTCTGTAGAATAGTAATATCTTTCTGTGTGTAATGTAAATGTATCATGTCAGTTAGAACCTATAAAAAAACATTTTTACATTTATTCTCTCTATATAATTTGATTATTCAGTGGTGCCTAATATCTGAGCACAATATCCAGAGTGATATAAGAGATTGCTCAGAGGCATTTGAATGTTCATATGCATTTGACTCACAGGGGTTAAAGTCTGTCAGACTGTCCTAGATGTGGGAGAACACTTCTGTATAAAAGTAGCTGATGGTGCCTAAAGCTTATACTAAATTCAGAATAGGAAAAAGGCTCCCTCACAGACAATAAGGTGCATCTGTAACCATAAAGAAATCCTGTACTGTAGATTTGATCACAGAGGCCTCCAGACTTAAGCGGCTTCAATAAAATCTTTGTGGTCGTGGTGCATGTTTCCAATTTATCTGCTGTTTTGAATCATTTTCACTTAGGGCAAACGGAATGACTGTTACACTGGGATGAATTGTTTTCAGGCAATGCAGAGAGAAATGTATGCTGTGAGTCAGTCGTTGAAGGTGCAAAGACCCACAGACTTGTTTTTGTAGCTCTTTAATTCCATCCACAATGGAACAAAAATATTATAATGTTGCACATGGTGGTTGCAATTGTTTCTGTGCTAAACATACGAGGTGTGTTGAATTTACTTTTTTTTATCTAACACATATCATAGTTTCTTGTATGTATCATATTTAATACAGAAAGGCTGTGACTCATTCAAGCTCACTTGCAGAAACTACATTAGTTGTCCAGGGAGTGTGAACTTTTGGAACTGACTGACATTTTCAGTATTAGTAATTCAACCTCGAAGATATTTGTTTCATTGGTCCCAAATTTTGGAATCAAACCAGCTAGCACCCACTCCCCTCTTCATCTGCTGTTGGACAGATCTCCACTATTTGTAGTTATTTGCTATATTTTTAACACACTGCCAGATTTCCCGTTGTCTCTGCTTTGCATTTTATCACTGGGATTTTTTTCTGACATCAGTTTCATGATTTATAAACTCCACCTTCTGACAGATAAGCACACACCTCTAACTGCAGTGAGTGAGCATTGCATTTGTGCCCACCCAGCACCATATTCTCCAGCTTTTCTGGACATGGCAAATTTGATTTCAGATTTAGCAAATATGGGTTTGAGGGGCTTTTGGGAAATGGTGCCCTCTTGCTTCACATAAAGACAAAGGTAAAAGGCTCCTCGCACTGTGTTCAATCTTTCTCCTCTCTTTGCTCCATGATGCATTTTATTTTTTTCCCCTCAGGAGTGATCCATAAATGCTTTTGGAGAATAACATGTAGGAGAAAACAATGCCAATACACTAAGTCTGTGGAAAAGACTCCAGTGTAGATTATACCGAATATATATGAATATCCAAAAGTTTAATCCAATTTTTCAATTCTCACTAAATGCTAACCTAACTGGTAACATTCATAGACACACCTTTAAAGTGCATTACAGCAGCATTTCAATGTCCCTTGAGTAGTTCATTGCATGTTAAAACAGCCTTAACATTGAACTCTGTAGAATCAGGAGCAGGTGCAAAAAGGGCACATTTGCAAGTCAGCAATTACCTACAGACCTCTGCATTAAGTGTATTGATTACAGCAAAATAAACAGATACCTAAGTTCAATTATACAATCAATTCCTTGTGCCTCTTGATGTTCTTTCATCATACCTTCCACATTGCTCTCACAGCAGAAGGAAACTGAGGCTCATTAGCACAGATGATCTGTAATTGAAGCCTGGAATGATACCAAAACATTAGTTAATATTCCAAATCCAGCGCCCTGTAGCAGAACCAACAGACGCAAGAGCACAAACAAATATGTCTCCTCTGATGTTGTGGAGTTCTGGGGAGTACTGTTCACCAACAAGAGGAGATGAGATTGACAGGAAGTCTAAGAAAGCTGTTGTTTACAACCACAATGAAAGTCTGAAAATAAGACTTAAGTTACTAATCAGTGGGAATAAATCATGCCCCGTGAATGTGGGTGTAATTTTATGGGGAGAGAGGATAACATGTCATCCCCAGTAATTTAATATAAAATATTTGTCCACTTTAATTAACTCTATCAAGCACCTGTCACAATATCACCTCTCCCACAGAGCATGACAGAAGAAGGCTCTGCAGCCTGCTCATTATTTGAATCTACTTCATGTTCATTCATACTGTTTTTGACTTGCTAATCCCAATTGCTAAGGAAATTTGATGATATATGAAGCTTAGAAGTTTAAATTGATAAAAAAAAAGTAAAGTGATCTTTTTGTGTTTATTTTGGTAAGCAATGAAAACATTAGAAGGTAGGCATGAAAATGATCCGGCCATGTTTGGACATGTCATTTTTACTTACATTATTGCATTGTGGTTGTGTGCCTCTGCTAACCAGTTGTAACTTACATACATGTCTGTCCAGTCTCATGTTTTAATTAGTTGTATGTATGGATCATTGTACCAAATGTAATGAAATTCCTTCCAGTTTCCGAGACATAGCCATATATTCTGTTTCTGTGATATAGCATTAACGAGAATGGGACATTGGGACATACGTGAGGTCACAGTGACGTTGACCTTTCACCACCAACATTGAATCAGTTCATCCTTGAATCTAGAAATTTCCTCAGTGCACTCCTGACATATCATTTCACAAACAATGAATGAAGGTGAGGTCACTTTGACCTTGACTTTTGACATTTGGCCACCAAAAACTAATCAGTTCTTCACTGGGGCCAGTTTGACAGTTGTGCCTACCTTTAAGGAATTCCATCCAACCATTTCTTACATATCACGCTCACAAGAACTGGGTGGCCATACAGACAGACAGACAACACAAAAACATAATGCCTCTGGCTCTGGCTATCGCTGATATGGATACCTAAAAATACACCCATGTTAGTGAGGTGTTATGTTAGATGGTAGAGAAAAAGAAAGGTGTCATTATGTGCATTTTTGCTTCTCTGCACTTTATCCTTCTATTTGTACTACTGGTTACATTACATCAAATGTGTCTACAGCAGTCTACAGTGTTTTGGTCCAAATGTGATCTGTATCGTTGAACTTGAAACCAACATTTTCAGGGTGGTAAGTTTCAGTTTAAACAATTTATTTATATATTAAACAGAAGAAAAAAAGGACACACTACACTACATACAGCAAGGCAAATAAGTGGTCACTCTGCAGCTCTACGCACAGGGGTAGTAGAGAGTCAAGAGAGACAAAGTCTGATATTTAGTAGTGCAAGAACGTGATCTTCTTAACATCTGTTACCCCACCCAACTAATGACGACCACATCACATGAATGAACTTCCATGGAGCACCATGTGCACAGGCCATCATGATGTTTGCCTCTGAGGTGCAGCTTGCAAGGTGTAACATGTTTTGTGGATGTAGTTTAAATGAATCAGCTAGTAGTCTGTAATGCTAAGAGTTTTCCCAGGTGGCATTGCAGTCAAACTGAGGGTTAAAGTAAAGGCACCTCTGTTGTCAAGGGAAGCAAGTTGTGATGAAAAGGTTACATATTGTTAAGTACACTGTTTAATATACATTGTATAATATCAATAATATTCTGATGGAAACTACAGATGAGCAATTCCCCATTTTCCCTGCAAAGATTAAATGAAAACTTCAGATTTGCAAGCGAATCACAGATATGAGTCACACAAAAACTTTTCGAATATGAGAAAGAGAATCAGTAAAAATTTGTAAGATGTGTGATATTTGCAGAAGTCTGACAGCGCAGGGGGGCATCAGAACAGAGCTGAGGGCATACCCTGAGGCAGAGTGGAGGTATCTCTGACCAACTCCTCCAACGTCTTTCATCTCCTTCCCTCTATATCATGGCCCCTGTCACAGACATCTCTGTCCTTCTTTTGCCAGCTGGTTGAGGCTCTGATAAGAGCATCTCAACACAAAGTTGCCAATAGCAATAGCAATTATTGTAATATCTTTATTAATGACCGCAGAACAACCTGCTCTGTTGTAATTAAGTAATTTTAAATGTTTTATGTTTTATATTATAGGCTTGTGCATGAATTCTGATTTTTCAATTTAATTATGTTTTTCATTTATATAAAATTCCAGTCCCTCATTTGACTACTGATCAAAGCAAGTAATGACACCGTGCACACAAAACTGTTTTGCTGTGAGATCATACAGATGTAATTCTGTAAAGCTGAACAAGCACTGCGTAACTTAACTGTGTTAGGTTTTGTCCTACTTTACTTTTATATTTAAATGATTAATATATCTTCATATACAACTCAAATCAAGCTGATCTAATTAAAAATAAAGGGTTGTCCCCCGAGGCCTAGACTGAGTGAATTTGCTGCCAGTAAGGAGTTCTGTTTGTGTGAGCAAAATAAGAAACAGGAAGCTTTTTAACTAAGTAACAGGAGCATGGCTACAGTCAGAGACGATTCAGCTGGCAATTCAATTCTGTCACAGAGAATCAGCCAATCTTAAACTGTAAACGGTTTACTCTGGTTCCTGTCAGTGATGTCACTGCGTCGCTGTTGACTCTCTCTGACTTCACGGAATTGGTCGAACAGGTGGAGACACAGATACAATTTATTCTCAAGCTTTTTGTGAGTCTTTATTCTCTGTTAGTTCCTTTTAGTGGGACACTGGCCAAATACAAACATCACTAACATGGTTTAGCATGTTTTTTTAATATTCACAATCCAGGAAATATGTAACTGAATCTAAAATTATATTGACAATAGAAATAATAAAAAATTGATGATGAGCAATATCAGTAATCTTAAAACACTATTTGAAAGTTTTATACTAAAATCAGTTAATTTCATGTTTGATGATTCTGCTCAAAATTCAAATAGTTTATTTGCTGTGTTTGTTTCTTCTCTTGTGAGACATTGTCAGCCGAAGGTTAAGTTCTGTTATAATTAAGTATTCAGAGTATTTTTTGAGTTTATCATTTGGATTATAAGTACTGTGTGTGAGTGATACAAATATATTTTCAAAACCTCTCTGAGGTCCTTATGAACGTGAAGCTTAATGTTATTACTGATGTTAACTGATAAAGATGTGGGCTGATATCAAGAGTAATACTCTGTATCTATTTTTGCTATTTTTGAATAGAGTTTCACAAATATTACACATATAAAATGTATAAATAAACAAAACTCTTGATTATACAATATCAAGAGGATTTAATATTTTATATAATTACATTTATTTTTAATATACTGTGTGCAATAGTTATAGCCCAAGTAATTTTCATGTGTTACAAACTGAGTTTTAGTCTTTAATCTCAGTCCTTAGTTTGATGGATAGCAGTGAGTCATCAGGCCGGATGAGTCATATGTCTCATTAAAACAGTGATTTGTTTTTTTATTGATTTGACAACTCAGGAAAATTGGATTCGAAATGAAACAGCGAGTATAAGGTTAAAGTTTCGCTTCAGGATATTTGAGGCTGCTCAGTTCGATGCAGGGTGAGCTGTGCACAAACTGTAGTCACTTTATGTGCTATCGCCACATTTTTTAGCCATTTTAGGATAATGATTCTTATCATACAGACAAGTTGATCAAGGAGTTGTTTAAGGTTAAAAAGGCTGAAATGTTGTTGACCGACTGAGTCTAAGTTCTACTTGGTGAAGACAAAAACCCATCAAAATAAGCAATAAATGAAGACTGCTGCATGCAGGACTGTCTTGCAGCATCACCAAGGAAGACTGCTCATATTAATGGTTGTCATATTTCTGGCAATCATAGAATTATTAGACGTATAAACATGACAAGATTTATTTCCTTTCTTTCTTTTTAAATGCTTTGTTGTTCCCTTAAACTAGGGGCCTATCTTTTTAAAGGTCTAAGGTAGCTGTACACACAATGAAAGTAAAGATCATCATCATTTCTAATCCAATGTGCTCCAGGACAGAGTCGAAACAGTGAAATGTCTCACTGTCCTAATACCTTCTGCCTGCACTGTATATTGATCTGGTTGGGTGCAACTGAGATTTTGTTGCCTGCTTTTTAGCAAAATTCAAAATGTGTGTATGAATATCTAAGACCTTTTCCTGCATGCAGCAACAAGCGCAGGATCTTTCGGTGAGCAAAGGATTCTTCGTCTGTGGCAAAAAAATATCAGACGTGTCTGGTTAGACGTTGACAGTTTAATAGATATTTATGAGGAACCCAAGCAACAGTGAATTTTATAATGCCATCCCACTTTTAGCTGTCTAAGAGAATAAAGATATCACATGCTACCTATCAAATAAAAAAAATCAATTGTCTTTGCAGAAGTGCATGTCACAGCATCAAGAGGGATATTCTCAGATTTTCTCCTTGCATGACAATACACTTGTTCAGCTGTAAACTGTAGTAGAGAGTGCACACTAACATTTAGGACAATTTAGTTTGTTCTGTTCACTGATTAATGATAAAGCCTTACATTTTCTACTGTGTGTGCCTATTGTGTAATGTGGGAAGCACAGCTTGTTCACGTGATATTACCCTGCTGCTGTTCTTTCATGCTGTGAGATGAACAGACAGGCTGACCTTTCCATCACTCTGCTTTTGGGAGCCAACAGAGCTCTGCCAGCATGCATGGCAAACCTTTTGTGTATACAAGACAGCTGCATAACAATGCATTAGCTATATTCTTCAGTGCTAAAATCAAACTAAAAGCAGCTGAAGGTTTTTCAACCATTAATATCAGATCCAAGTTGTAACGCTTTTCTTGCCATTTTTATTAGTAATATTTAAGAACATAAAAAAAATCACAGTCCCACAGTAAAATAAGACTTGTTTACTTAAGCTGTTTAAATATGTAGTAGTAAATTATTATTATTTTTTTTGTAACTTTTTAGTTTTTATAAATTTTTTTTAGTAAAGAAACATCCCCCTAGATGACAGATTCACTCAGGAGATGTGAAAGTTCGAGTGGATACAAATTGATCTGGGGAGTAGCAAATAAAGGGTTAACAAGGGTTAACCACCTTGAAAATGGGGAAGGGACCCACAAAGTGAGGGGCTGGTTTCCTATTCTTCAGGTGTAGTGGTAGATCAGCAATAGACAGCCACACGTGTTGACCCAGCCAATACGTACCGTAGGTGTGCTCCTCCTGTATCCCTGAATGGTCTTGAGTAGACATAGATGGGCACTTCTCCAAGCCGGATGGCAGATGGAATGACTTGCTTTTGTCTCTTGATTTGAGAACAACTGCACTGGTAGCTCTAGATCAGGGCTATTTAATTACGTAATAAGTTAGGCCAGATTTTCAAATCTAGAAAGTTAGCTAGGCCCCACATATAAGCAGCAACTTAAACTTAAAATAAATGTCTTTACTATTGCAATGTTTTGTATGGATTTAAACAGTATCACCAACAATATCTTTGGCTTTAGAAATAAATAGATATTTTGGTCACATTTGATTGGCAGGCACAGGATAAAAAAAACTGTCAATGATGTCAAATCTAATAAACCCATAAAGAAAAAAAGTTGTACTAAAATTACTACTTTCTTAACATAAGAAAAGTCTGTGCAGAAACTCTGGTGTTTTCTGCACTTATTATAATCTTTACGGTAAAATTACATTTTAAAATATTTGTTGGTCCAGACCGGGTTAAACCGATGGTTTCCATCCTATTTCTTGAGATGATAAAGACGTGTTCAGCACTGTCCTAACACCACTACCCGCCATACAACAACACTCTGCATTATACGATGACTGTTGTTAGGAGAGTGCTGCATTCACTGTTAGTGCTACTAGAAATTGTGTTTTCTCAGTTTTTGTGCATTTCTGGTAGGACCACGGCCTGGGCCACATGGAGGTTGTTTCCGGGCTGCATGTGGCCCACCGGCCACTATTTGAATAGCCCTGCTGTAGACCATCAGGAATGTGTCAACCCTGTGGGGGACGATGGAGAAGAGAGTTTTGGGCATATTCAACCCAGACTCCTTCTTTTCTTATGATGCAGATTGCTGGGCAGACAGAAGGTGGTGTCCAGCTTCCAGCTCTTGGTTGAATCTCAGTCTGTCAAATGGAAGCCAGAAGACAGATTAACGGAGATGCCATGCAGTCTGCAGAACTCCGCCCAGAACCAGGCTGTATATTTAGGTCCACGATCAGAGATAATGTCACGGGGGACATTATCTGGGCGCTGTGCAGTCTGGCACAGCTGTATCTCTGGCAGATGGAAGATATGGCAAAGGAGGGAAGTGAACCATCTTAGAAAAGTGAGTAATGATTGGTGTTTCATCTGGACAGGGGCAGACTGGTGACAAATGTGGGACCATGGTCGCCTTCGGATGGTAGAAGATGGAGTAGGTCACTAGGGGCTCTCTTACTAGGTGCAACTGGGAGCAAATACGGCAAGCAGCATTGCTTGACAAAGAAGTGGGTGTGAGCAATACCAGGGTGACAGGTCAGTCACGACGAGTGACACCATTCAAGATTCTAGGATTGAAGGTGGTCAGGAATGTAGAGTCGCTTGTGCAGACAGATGGATAGAGCAGGAGTATCCCAGAGAGAGGCTAACACCTCCTTTTCAGTGTACAGGCAGGTGACTCTTAGGTGAGCTGAGGAAGGAAGAATAAATTAATGCTATGGACCTCTTTCCTGGGTGACAAAGTGCCGGGAGAGAACGACAGCTTTACAGTTTTTACAGCCGGGGTAGAGGGCAGAAATAAAACTAGGTAAAGAACAGGGCTTGTTGAGGGTTCAGACACTTAAGCACTCCAGACACTTGTGATTGGTGAAACCAGTGAATGGCTGCTCAGCCCTGCCCAGTCAATGATACCATTCCTCTAGGGCAAGCTTGACAGCTAGAAGCTTCTGGTCACCAATGTCATAATCTCGCGCAGCCGGAGAAAGGCAATGGGAAAAGAATGTACAGGGGTAAAGGCGGCTTTTAGATTTTCAGCATTAGGAAAACACTGTATTAGAGGCCTCCACCTCGACCATTAACTGCCTAGAGGGGTCAGGAGGAGTCAAGATTGGAGCGAATGTGAAACAGGTTCTTCAGCCTGTGAAAGCCTGGTCAGCCTCCAGGGTTAAAAAACCCCACCTCGCTTCTCATGTGAACTGATGTAATGGGGCTGCAACAGAACTGTAGTTTTTGATGCTTTGGCAAATGTCTGCAAAACCCAAGACTGATTTGAGGAACATGTGAAATCAAATCAAGTTAGAGGAACGATACAGGATGCCAGCTCGTGATTTTGAAAATAAAACAAGAGAGTTCAGAGTTTCTGTGAACAAATGGAAGGTTCACAAGCAGACACAAATACATCAGACGTATTCCAAAATGCATACTTATTCTGTGTTTGGTATTTGCTAGGGAGTCTGCTCTAGATTTATTGCCTTTTGTTTTTGGCATTAGATAGCTGCCAAAGAGCAGGCATTATAAAGATTAGCAAGTGAGAAAAAGTACTTTGACATTTTGGAAAATATGGTTTCTCACTCTGTGGTGTACAGTTAGGTAAAAAGATTGATATCACTCTCATATCTTTCCTCTAATATAGTAATAATAAAGGCTAGTTAGCTTAGCACAGCGATTGGGGCTAGTCTAAAAAAACAGCTAGCCTAGTTATGCAGTATGTAAAGGTAAAAAAAACTACTTAACAATATGTTAAGCATCATCTGTACAAAACAAGATATTTTCATGGGATTAAATAATGCTTTTAACCAGAGCAATAAGCCCTTATGCTTTTACCGAATTATATAGAAACTATATGATTGAAGATGTGATATATATGTGAATTTTTCTTCTTTTGTGTGTTGAGTGAACTGACAGTTAAAAGATCATCTGCTCATGTATTTATGAGCAAGATGTGTCATTCCTCGACTGCTGGCTCTTGAGGCTGTTAATGTGAATTTAAACAGACAGTAGTTGTGACAGTGGAGCTGAGCCAAATGAGAGAGGCTTGAGCTAATAGCAACCCTCTATTTCCACATACAGAGCTCTCTCAAGGTCATGTAGAAATGCTTTAGAGCAGCAATAGACTGCTTATCTCCTCCTCGGGCAAGACTGGATACCTCCATTAATCAACCAGTGTTAGTTACAGAGGCAAAGCTCCAAGTGAATCGACAAGTCAAGGTTTGTCTTTGCATGCAAACATATGCACATACATTTAAGTTTTCATATGATTTCAAGGTCTGGCTGTTGTATCCAGTGTGGTGAACCTCAAAAAATAATAGTGTGAAGATACATTACAGCCAATAAGGACATTTCTTTAAAGCTGTCCTCCATATGCATCATGATACAGCCACTGCTCCTGAAAGGATAGGTGTAACTGTAAATAGCACAAAATTATCTAAGCAATCCAAAATATACTCTACACAGTTTCTAAATCTAGACATCGCCATAGATTACTTTATTTTCTACAACTGTTTGTTATCAAAAGGAGGAATAAGGCTTTGTATACTGTACGTGGATGCTTCATCAGTTGCTGTACCAGGCTGCAGGAGTAGAGTCTGTGTACACCACTTGGAACAAGATAAATGATGAAGTGAGGAAGTTGGGTACATTCATCGACAACACAATTGCCTAACTCTACCCTATCTCTCGTGCTCTCTCTGTCACTGTCTCAAGGTGTAATGTACTGTAAAATGGAGCTTGCTTCACTAAGTCCCCTTTATTAGTTTTTCTTTTTATAGGGTACAATTTGCACAAATAATTTCCTGGTCTCCATATGTTCGATACGGGCCAATGCTCAGGTTTTCCTGCCTAAATTAGAACTTATGTATCCATGTGTGTCTGATGTATACAGTAAACCTGCACATGAAAGGTTCTTTTGAACAGTGCACAGTTTAGTTTAAAACCCACTAGCCAATATACTTGCAATACCCGTAAGTATTTACTTTATGACAACTACAGCTTTATACACTATTTTAGTTAGAACACATATGCATAGGGTAAGCATTTTGCATTGCATAATTAATGTATCTCATCCTAACCTCCTACTGCTCCTTCTCTGTCTGTCCTCAAAGATCAGCAGACTGCTGATAATTGTTGAAAGTCCATCTCCTCTATTATTAATGAGCACGGTTTGGCATTCTCCTGCTGTTCTAAGGTCTCACTGTAGAAGTCACACTGAAGGTATGCTACTGTATGTGCATGGTGCATCTGGGCCTAGTGTAAACCACTTTGATCACATCTTCACAATGACAGCCTTGAGTGTTCCTACTTTAAGCTGAGAGTGCAAAGCTTAAACTTGTGTCTAAAGGGAAGCAGCCATGAGACAGGATGAGGCCAGATTAGTGCAATGGACAGTACAACTGAGGGACATTCAGATGGATAGTGAATAGTACAGTATCTTGAAACATGAATTTAATGTGGTTGCATGCATGGCACATCCTGCAGCTCCCCTGCAATAATACTGATAGGAGAGAGACATCAACATAAGACGCATGCATGTTTTTAATTGCTCAGATTTATAAAAGCTAAAAAGCTGAGATGTTTGCTTTTTCGGCATTCAGTTCACAAACAGACATGACCTTCTGTGTGACTGACAATGCACAGAAAACAAAGGTGATACAGAAGCATGTGGTTGTGCAGGAAAGCAAGAGAGAAGAGACAGAAGGAGATGAAACAACTTGACTGTCCTTGGATGTCATTCAGGGATGTCATGGTCATGCCTTAATGGAGTGGATATGTCCCTGTAAAAGCTTTCACTCCACAGAGGCAGAGTGGGCTTCATAAACAGCTCATGCAGAACTGTCAGTGTTCTGTCAATGGTGCTGAAGAAAATACTCACTTTCACATTGGAGGAGGAAAACTTTTATAGGTAGCCTCACAATTTCTAAAGATTTATTAGCTTGCAGCCAGTCCTATCTGATATCTGATTCAGTACGTGTCAAAACAAAACAGAAATTGTTTCTCCTCTTATGCTGAAATATCAATGAAGTACTTCATTTGAATTGTCTGGCTGAGTAGTTTTCTCTTTCATGTTCCTACTTTATCAATGTTTCACTTTGGTTGGAAATGACCTTGTTTTCTTTAAGGCTTTTTGTCCTTGTCAAAAGATTTGTTGCCTGTTAGCTCACTCTATGACAACAAGCAGGTCTGAATCTGGGCCCATCTTCTGCTGAAAGGCAGGGACTGGGTAATCTGGTCCAGATGACACATGGATGGGACAAGATGGGCTTAATGTTCTTTTGCTGTCAGTATTTAAAGTAGGTTTCACACACAGTACATTTTATCTTGAATGAGAAAAGTGAGTTAGGTATAACTATGGTATTGAGGATATATTGAGGTCATTGGCAATTAATGTTCATAATCAAGAGGCATCACACAGGCTTTAGTTTGTCTATGCACTCAAAACATCCATTGTAATAAAGCAGCAATCACAGAAACAGCATAACAGTGTATTGTGTTTGATACACAAGTACTTTCCTGCAATTGTGAGGCTTGGAGGGAAGCGTGAGAGCACTGCAGCTAACAGCAACATAGCAGTTGGTGGTATTGGATGGGGAGTCTGTTGTCATAAGAAGTGCAGGGCGGGGAGGAAGCGAGGAAGCTGCCTGCCTTCATTAGATGAAATTGCAGGAGGGCTTTATGTGGATATAACCAAGATTAATTGGATTCTAGTGAACTACTCAAAATATGACACTGTATGTAATTCAGAGTTATGAGCCAAGCTCAGATGCCAAAATTACTACGACCAGCACTCTTCGTAGCAATATATTTATTTAGATCTAGCATCATCAAATGCTGGAAAATGTCAGACAACAGGATGAAGGTCTTCTATGAAGCAGAAACTTGAAAGACACGAAAAACATTAAATCAATAGATCTCTTTCATTATGAACTGAAGTGGACACTATTACATTTTGTAAAGGCAAGCAAAACCCACATGCTCAACAAACTGTCAACTGTCACTCACATCACATCATTGCTCCTAGCCTGTGGGCCTACACTCAGTCAAAATTTCTTTTTCCAAAAAATGAAAGCATCACACTCTTTCCATGTCATACTTGCCAATGCCTCTGGTGTCTCAAAGTATCACACTGGGCCTCTAATAGCATTCATCCTTTTATATTTGAAGTTATTGCAATATGCTCAGCCTGCAGATAGCCGGGCTCTTAAAAGGCTTGGCTGACAAATTTTCAATCCCTCCTGATAACAATAATCTAAACAGACTACGGCCACTGGAGCAAATAAACAATTAACCTCCACAGTCAACTATAAGCTCATGAACTCCATCTGTTCTGAGAGTGTTATCATACACTCATCATCCTCTCTCACTTCTTAACCTTCTGTCCATCTTATTTTTATGTTTTTGACCAATACAATGAGGATAGTAAAGTTAAAGCAAAGTTTTAGTGTCTGAGGTTAATTCTCTAAATAAATGAGTATAATTTGTACGTTCTTATTCAAATACAGGGTATACCAGTGATACTGAAGCTTCTTACCATCCCACCTCGTTTTATTACAATTGTTCAAAGTTCAATATATTTCCAGATACCTTATTTATTCATCAAGATTTTTACACTACTACTGACCATCACATAATACCAGTGCTTGTTCCTCACACCACTGATTTTAGGGTCAGAGATTACACATCCTGTGAACCTCTTTGGTGATTCCTGAGTTTTGCCTCTAGCACCACCATGAGTTTGGCATTTTAAAAAAAAGAATGACCACTTTAAAGTTCAAACAGTTCACCTTTACTAAAGGTATAAACAACCAGGGTGGAGCGAAGGCAGGTATCATAGTCAGCAAGCGGGTAAGGATCAGGAGCTAGTTCCGACACAGCAGAAGGCGAAGGCCTGAGGCAAAGGTCCAACAACATGCAGGTGAAACACAGACAGGAAAGCTATAGTATGGTTAGTATAGTCAATGTTAAACTAAGATGGTGAACATAGAAAATATCAGGCTATATCTATTAAACAAGCACACATCTTAGAATCCTAGTGTTAAAGCATTATTGTACTTAGAAATTCACAGAACTGTTCTAGGGTAGAACTAAGCAAAGAAAGAGCAGACAAACTCAGGAGAGTCACTTTTCACCAGTTTCATTTTCACATAATAAATCATAGTATGTCTAGATAGGAAATAACTTATGTGACTTCTAATGACTTTTATGGTCTCCATTTGATTTTGGCTTACCAAGTGACAGAGTTATTAATATTTAAATTCATAGAGGGCGTTCCTACTGCACAACCCCTTTAGGGGAGCCGGTGATCTTAAGGCAGTACTGTTTTGAAATATAACTGTGATTTTATCAACATTTGAATAAGTTATCTATCAACTTTAAATAAGTGCAAAGTACCCCCCACCACACACACACAGCATATGCCAAATGCTATTTACCTCATTACGCATTAACTTAATGGTGCATTAGGAACCATTATATGTCACATTTAGTCATTTTGTTCCTTTGGCGATGAATGATTAGTCCATATATCTTGTGCTAATCATTTGAAGTGGAATAGTCTTGCCTTACTGTGAAATAATATGTATTCAAGAATTAATATTGACAATATGTTGCAATGTAATAGTAATTATTATCATTGTTTTTTAAAGGTTTTGTAAGTTTGTTTTGCATTTTGAATAAGTTACCTAATTTGAATGATAAGCTAAAATAATGCCTTCTCACAGAGGAAGAGAAGTGTTTCTAAACAGTTGCCTGAAGCATGTCTGATGCACATCCAAATAAGCTGCCTGATTAGAAAGACCATGAACCTTGCAGTTATAACTGCTGTGGCATTAGCTCTAGGGGTGTTCTGGCTTGAGGATGTATTGCAGTTAGAACGGAATAGACAAACTTTAAAATCCTTACCCCAAATTCTACAATCAAAGAGACAAAAATTTTATTAAAATAAACTGTGAACAATTTTAATATTAGAGCTTTTTGTAAAAAGGAAGCGAAGCTGCAGACAAGCTCTGGCTTTCAATTCAAGGGAGATATCAAGGTATAATCACTATAATATAATGTTTCAAAGTGATCACCATCAGTGAATTTCCTCATTGACAAAGGTTCAGTATGTTCTTCAACTGCCTTCACAGCTGTTTGATCAACACAGAAAAGGCCCCAATTAAGTTTCATGGAAAGTCTGAAACTACACTCAAAAACGTTTTAATCTCCCACCTTCAACATGTTAATGCAGAATCTCTCTGTTTAGTGTGATTTGCATTCATATCATCCTCTATAAGCAAGGAACAGTCAGCCAAGGATAAAACCAGCGCTGATACTGAGCAACTGTCACAGCGCATCATTTATTTTGATCACACTTTGTAGGTGGAGACAGCCATGAATATTTTATCGATCTGTGTCTCACATGTAGATTTCTCGCTTGTCACAGTGTTCATTCAAATAATCCTGAGAGCAACTCTATTTTGTTTTTAATTCAAACAGGGATGTAGTTCACATTACAGTGTGTGGTACTGTGCCCAGCAGAAGGAAATTCTCTGTTGACAAAGTATGAGGAGTTGCTGCAACTGTAGGGCATGAAGGAAATTTCTTTGTACCAGCTGCCAGGGTAATTAGTTCCTCACTGAATTATGCATCAGCAGAAGTGTCAAGTAGCGTTAGAATCAGCCAGGTACAGAGAGAGAGGATAGAGGAGAGCTGTCACACAAAGCTCATAAAACCTTGCAATACCTGCTGCCAATCCCACCATATTGGAAGGCCTGGAATAAGACCATCAGTAGAGCAACGGAGCAACAAATAGAAATTCATATGATACATAACATGGCATGACAGGAAAATGCAGTGCAATTCGTGGCTAGTATTTGCGAGTCTTTTTGTGGTTCTTGTTTTCAAAAACATTATTAAAGTCAGAATGAAATTCAAAGTAATTACTGCTTATAAATCTCTATATAATTTTATTTTGCCTTTAATGTGATTTGCACGTTTACAAAATTTGACAATATCACTTTAGTAATATGTATCACAAATAGTTAACCACTCAGTGTTGTTAGTGTTGCCTTGTCCAATCTACAATTTTAAAAGTGTTGCTTTGAGTTTTTTACCAAGCCCCCAGGATCAGCGCTAGGCAGTGAAGCAATTTTGGTGTAGTGGCAATGCAATTAAATGCCGTGTTAATTTTGACAGGAATTTCCAATTTAGCAATTTCCTGAACGTTGTAGTGTATTTCAGTGACATTTTAGTCTGAGTTTTAGTCAGGATGTAGTCAATGGAGCTCAGTTGTTAGTCATGTTTAATTTAGTATTTTTATCATACGTCACCTTTCATCATGATGATCAATTTTTAGTGACTGATTATTGGTTATTTCGAAGGCTCAGTAATTGTAGTAAAAAAAAAACAACTTGCAAATTTCTTGGTGTGAGTCTGGTGTTAAATTCTCAGTGGGGTCATGTCCTGTCAAAACCTTTATGCCTGCTGTCAGAAACTACGCTGTGGCTCTCCGAGCATGCCGCACTGCCACTGTGTAAGTGCCAGTCACCTTGGGCTCAGATGCAAAGGAAATCACTGCGGTTTCAATAGAAGGATTGTCCCTTTGGCACAGAGCACAGATGGCAAAACAGCACAGTGTGCTTTTAACATCTAATTCCACTTCTTTTGAAATGACAAAACATCAATTATTTAATTAATAATCCAGTTCAACATAATTATTTCTTAAGGATTTGACTGCTCAGTGCAAGATCCAATCTGCAGCATCAAACCCTGTTGCTTGCCATACCACAGTATGCAGGGTCTCTTTTCAGCCCAGTAATGCGTCTGCTGAAGTGGACATGAGTGATTGAATTGGATAACCTCAAAACTCAAGGACTGGGATTGCTATTAGCTACTATATTCTCAGAGGAGAAGCATTTCAGTCACTGTCTGTTGAGTCTTTTCCTCAGAGCCAATACATAGACATTGACATGCACACAGAAATATGTGAACCTATTCTGAAAGCAAAGCACATACTCAGACACTCACACAACAGCACTGACACAACCAGTATCACAAGTAATAGACAACAAGTACTGAACCGTGCCTTCTGCACAGAAAGAAATGAATACGTCTTATACAAACCAAATAAGCATGAGCCAAATCCCCCTTTTTGTTCACTCCAAGCGGGTCATGCTTGTTGATCTAAGGCTAACCAGATTCGAGTTTAAGATAAGCATATTCATGATTTCATTTCTATGCATGGCTCTAGTTTGAACACATTAAATATTTAAAGTATCCATCCCTCATCTGGAAATGTCATGTGTCAATAGTATTGAACACCTGAACTCTAGCCTGGGCTTGCTCAATACTCACTGCTGAAACACATCCTTACATACAGCAGAGGAAGATGTAGTATAAAAATAAAACCATAGTCATTCAGTAATGTCTTGGAAATATCCACTAACAAATCATTTCCTGGCTGGAAATGGAAAAAACAGTTTTGAAAACAAATTAATGTGATAAGAATACTAATCTTAGTTAAGGAAATATCACTATTAATGTTTTAAATGCTAAACTACACAGTCCTGTGCTTTATGGGCCTCACCCCACATCTGCAACATTCTCCTTTTCACTTATGTACTGAAACAATGGTGCCAGTCAATTTAATCAATACAGCAACTGAAATTGCATTTACACCTAAATATGTAGTATTTTACTGGATGTTATTGTTGGTTGATAGTTAGCTAGTTGTCATTACAAATGGACCACAGGATTTGTCTATAATTGGCTGTCTACAAAAATGCATTCTGTATATAACATGATCACAATAACAAAATGATCTATCTCCACTTAAACGCTTTCCCTTGGCCACTTGAACTGGATCATATTTGAGTCATGAACCATGTGAGACAGTGTATATTTAACTTTAATGGGTACGAGATCCTGGTGAGTGCAGAGTTTGCAGAATGAGAAGAGCCTGCCAACAACTACTGCCATCAGTTACAGCTGTGCCATTACTTAGGTAATGTGTTTTAGGTCAGCTCTTCAGCTGGTGTTGCTGTGCTGTGTGGAGTAAGTTCAGAGAGGTGAATGTAATGTAGTTGAAATCTCTACAGTTCCCTGGGGTGTTAACTCAGATAGGTTGAGGTATTATCTGACATTTGAAAATGGATCATTTTCATAAGGCAGATACGACACACACAAGACAATGGGTGTGTCCAGATTTGTGGAACTATTCATGGACAGAGACACACCAAGCCACCATCAAAGAACCAGTCACTGTAGCAGAGGGGTGGGGAGTAGAGGATGCAGCTGCTGGACGAAAACATCCTTAGTAAGTTGTGTCATTATTTGTAGCTTATCAGAGACGTTGGTTATTTGACTTCTTTCATAAGCAGCCTTATTTGTTGCTGCTTGTATTGTAGACTGCTACGCATGGTTATCGTAGTTTGGCAGGTCACGCATTGTTTGTACACTTATTGTGTTTGGGTTGATGTGGCTTGATTGTGTAGGCTATGGTTGTGTTGTTATTTAACATGACTGTCAAACTGCTCATTTGCTTTCATTGGTGTCCTGGTCTGCTCGTTTAGTCTGCCTTACTTCTTTATCCTTTTCTCTGAGTGGGATAAAATTATTGATAAAATCCATGGCAGTGACCATGGTTCTGAAATAATATATCAGCACTTTTGTTGCTTAAATATGTGCAGGTTGCTCCTTAATAATAAATCCATAGATTAGGCACGATCACGATTTGTCTCTGTTCTGCTCTTCTTTCCCATTACACAACCTGACAGATCATGTAGCTACATGTAGAGGGGCCCTAAGTCAAGACATCGAAACCGCACAGTAGTGCCGACATATACCGTTTGGCAGCTGTCCAACAACAATTTCCCCAAGGGAATCGGTAAAGTTCGTCATTATTATAATTATTATTATTATTGGAAATGAAAAATGCTTTTGATGTGCATCCTTGTGATTTTATCGTTTGCTTCATTTTTATCACTTCTGTCTCTCTTCTTGTGCATCGATTTACTAAGCTGAACAGACAGTCAGAGTGGTCTCTCTCATTGATGAAGATACCAATTCAACATGCTGAACTGGCTGAAAATCTGCCAATGGGAATCTGCAAAAACTAGGGTGTCAGAGGCTTACCATACACCTGATATTGGCAGATATTTCAATAAGTATGTTAGGTGGGATCACTCCACTGTGTTTGTGTGCGTGCAACACTAGGCTTCAGGTATTTCTTATATTTTCAAGTCACAGTAGTATGAATAATATTTAATGCTAATTCTATTATAGATTTATTGGAGAATTGTGCTTGTGTGTGCATATGTGTAAGTAGATTTTAGTCATTTGTAAATTAGAATTTTATAATTAAGTGGTTAAACACAGGCCAAAAGCTAAATAAAAATTTGTGCTGGTACATTATGAAACAAGGGAAAAATCTCATCCCCACGGTTTAGTTTTTGCATTTAGTCTTGTATTTAAGCTTAACTGATTAATTTTATCTCCACAGTTCCATATTATAACAGGACGCAGCAGGGGTAACCTTTGGCAGCTATCAACCACGATGGAGCTCTTTGCCATTTAGCAGCCGTGTAAACCAGATTACCTGATCATTTAGTCTTCATTGGACAGGCAGCCTGGCTTCTACTGTGTGCTCCCGTAGTGATCTCAATCTGTAAGTGTTAGCGCTGGGACGAGATCCCAGATAGACCTGAATGCCAGTGTTAATCTCTGGCTGGGCCCACAGCCTATCACTGCGGCCTGTAATCTAACTGGGGTGATGTTGTTATCTTTGGTGGAGAGTACTCAGCCGTGGGTCTTGGCTCCTGCCAGCTGAGTCACTGTAGGCCTCCTTTGTCCATATGCAGCTTTAACCTCTGTTTTCTCTTTTCTACTTCTTTGCACTTGTCTAGTACTGTTTTCCTGTTGTTTCTATACTTCCTTCCTCATGAACAGCCTGAGAGTCTCCTTGATATTTCAGTGATACAATATGTTTTTATTTTATGGTTATTAGTTGAATTATTTCACATTTGTTTATGAGAAATCTGTAGTTTTCTGTTGGTTTTGATAGTGGAGGGCAGAGTCATGAGAGGGAGGGCATTCATTCAAGGTTTTCTTTTAATGAAAGAAAACATTGAGTGTGAATTAAGAGCAGGTAGGAAGACTCACAGATTATGGGTACTCACAATGAATATCTTATTTCTGCGTAAAGTCAGCATCAGGCTGCCTTTGTCTAAAGGGAATGTCATAGCTCAAAGTGTCCAATATTGCCACAGTTGGACTCGGTCTAGCTCTGCATCAAATATTGCAGAGAGTAGATTAGCATTGGAGTCAATGGGACACCAAGGGCTTGACAAAGCAGCAGCATATGACGGCACAGGAATGAGGACAGGTTGGAGAGTGATGATGCCAATCTACCTCCCTCACCCATCTCTGTGAAAATAGACCCAAAGGTCAAAGTGATGTTACACTTTCAGTCTTTTTCACCTTTCTCATCAGACAAGGGATTCTCCATCATCAGCAGAGAGCCATTAAGGTGTCTCTTGCTTAATGGACTTGTCGGGAATCCATAGACAGACTCATGATAAATGGTAAATACTAAAAATGAAGATAGTTAGGTGTCGAAAGATGGTGCAGGAGGGTAAGGGGATTGTCCATGAGTCCACATTGATTCACCTGTCAAATACTAGAATCTAATCTCCAACAACAAATTACTTCCACATCATCACTTTCATCAAAACAATAATCAGAGAATATGAGAATGGCATATGCTGCATGCTTGTTACTTAAAAAATATATAGGTAGTATATAATGCCTGATTGATGTATAATGGAAGCTTAACACTCAAGGCTATTAAAACGATGCGTGAGAAGGTTTCTGAATGAGCAAAGGTGTTGGCTAGTAGCAGGCATGCTAGTTGCTCAAAACGGGCTGTTACTCTTCTTTATCACATTAGAATGAACTAGTTCTCTGTAAACCGGGGGATCTGAATTTGCAGTCTACCCTGCAGTGCTGTGAAAAATGTTAACACACTCTTATTTATTTATAGGGACACAGAAAAACAGCTACAAGGATGTGCGTATGGTGTGGAGGGAGGGCGGCTGTTGCTCCTTAAGACACCAATGGTCATCCGTGTGGTCAATTCAAGTGGAGAAATCAATATAGCATGCAGGAGGCAACATTGTTTTTCCAGTAAGATTTCAGATTTGCCCAGCCTTTTTCTCTACTGCGCTTATTTGGGGAACTCAGTGGCATTAGTATACATAGCTGCACAACTCAAGTCTGCTCTGTCTGCACACAGTATACAACTGTGCATTTCAACAAGACTTTGAATCTCATCTCTATTCATCTCCATTGAGACATGTACTCCGTGTATTCCTATTTGATCATCTAAAAATTCATTATACCCTTTTGCAATAGATCAAATATATTACATATAAGACTACAAGGTACAAGAATATTTTGTCAATCAATTAACCACTGCCTAAAGATGACATCAAGATGTCAAAGCTGCTTTGCTCCCAGGGTGCACAACATAGGCTATAGCAAATATTTTAATTAAAAGTATTGGACATTTTATAAAAAACACCCTGATGCCTAACTTTAGTATTTATAATCTTTACTTATGCAGTTTGACACATTTCAGTTAAGTTACAGTATAATCACTGAATTATTTCTTGCATTGAAATATATGCTACCATGTGATTTCCTTTGCAGCATCTGTTCAGACTTGGAACCTGCTTAAAAAACACCTTTCTAGTATCTTTTGTATAGCCTGTCTTGTCTATTTTCTACAGCTACAGTAAGTCTCAGAGTAAGTGCAATTTAATTTTCTATTTTCTTTGCATCACAATATGTGTTTGCCACTTCAGCCAATGTTAATTAATCACATTGTTTTCTTTTTCCTCATTTTCTTTCTTATTTTTTCAAGTTGTTCCTTTTTGAAATATTGCCAATTACTGGCTTCTCTCTGGCTAGTGTCACACACTTGCAGCAAGAATCAGACGTAAATGGACCCGGCAGAGACCTAATGTTCAAAGCTAAGTGACACTGTTCGGGTGTAAGGCAGATTTTAGCATACACAGGAGAGAATGGTTGAACTTACCACAATGGTTCAACAACTCCTTGCCACTCATCAGATACCAAGAAGAAGAGGTTGTCAGTCTGTTTCCTTTAACCAGCACCTTAATGCTAGGGGTTAAAGTCCAGCAACCACATCTCTATTTCTTGTGACTGCAAGCCCAGCTATTATATTCCCATTTCTACATTTTTGGGTACCAAGCCATGACAAGCTAGTCCCCAATTTCCTAGTACATTAAGATATTGATTTCAAAGACTAGGCTTTAAGACTTTTTACAGAATATAGATGTTTTCTTTCCCGTCTTGCTGCATCTAGGAGGCCTGACATGGGCCACATGTGAATGTCAAGTCCCATTTGCCCAGCCTTCCAATGGGATTTTGACCATTGAGCATAGAGGAACTATAGCAGACCTTCCCAGACTGAAACTGAGGGGCCTATGAGCAATAATTTAGCAAAAACAGCAAAAAAATGTAGTTGAGAATAACAAACTCACCATTTGGGCTGTAACGTTAAAGCCCAGACACATATTCGGCATAAGTTATTATTTTCCAGCTTCTTCATTTACACCTTTTTTGGCCAGCTACCCCAGACAGTGGAAAAATGCTAATTGGGGTTAAGATCACTTGAGTGATATATGAGATCGTTTCTGTTTGTGCTGTGGGTAGATTTTTGGCTGTGTGGCCCAAATGGCCTAAAGCCAACACCGATCAATAAGTTCATTTTCAGACAGTTTACTGTATATCTTGTGATAAACTCCATAGACTCCTCTATAAAAAATTTACATAAAGTATGTGCGGACCAGGATAAGATACAAATTTTTTTTGAATATCAATAAGCTATTATTATATCAAATTTAAAAGCGCCTGAAGACAGGGTTGTTGGATAGGATAACAATGTTTCCAGAGATTCTGGCTGTAGAAGGCTAAGTGTGTGTCGTCTAACTTTAGCAGTATCTGTAGCTGAAGGAAAAACGTTATGACAATACCAGATCAGTGACATTAACATCACAACTTGAAGTTTCTGTAAATGGACAAACATGCATAACATTTAGCACATAAATTACACTGCAGAAAGGTTCTTGCCCCTGCCAGGCTACATCTCTGGTAGCCATACCTTTCAGATTCGTACGTTCCGACACATACAATTAGCTGTGTTTGCAAGAGGGAAGCAAACAAAGCTTGACATCTTCATTATTGCCACAACAATGAAGTGAAGAATACACTTCATCATTTGTTCAGCACATAGACATGGTGTGTTTATGTGCTGCAAAGATGCAATGGCAGTTAGGGATTCAACTGGGGGAAAATATGGGAAATACTACACACACAAGTAAAAAAAAGGCCAGGGGATAGGCTGCAAATGGGGATACAGCCTATCTGTATCTCCTTGTAGATTTGGGGCTGATTGTGACAAATGAAAATAGAGGATGTTCATGTAAATAGCACATAGTGATTCACCTTGCAATGTGCAACTTGGAAAATGGAATATCCTTGTAATTGAAAACATAAGTTAGAGCCTCCCTTGCCCCTCTGGATTCCAAGAAGCTGTTTCATCAGAGGAATCACACTTCGGAAGAAGGGGACACGGTTTTCAAATGTTCTGACTGTTCCAATCTAACAGATTAATGAGTCACACAGGCCTATGCCAACTCTGCCCCAAGGAAAGGAGGACACACTAAGCTCCATATCAATAAAAATGACCTTTCTCTGTCATTCCACAGATGCAGTGAGATGGTCTCTGAATGGCTGTTTGGAAAAGAGCAGATTCATATTTGAGTTTAGCCAAGAATCTTTAAGCATAAATCGTTGCGTTTTTCCATATGTCACTGACTGTTTCACAGCCTGCATTTAAGCATCCATTTTAGGGCGTATAACACAATAAATCTTGACCAGAGCACAGCAACTGTTGTGAATGTATTTGGAAGTTTGTAAAGAACCAAACTCACTTGGCAAGTTCAAAACACCTAAAAAAAATGTTTTGGCCCCCGCAGTCATGTTTCCAAAAATAATACAGCATTTTCGTGCCTCTAAGCTTAGAGCAAAGGCAGCACTTTTTAATGACCTTAGTTTGAGCTAGGGAGTTTGAAAACTTGTTTTTAACTGTCACAGACAGACCCGTAGGGACAAAGAAAACCATTTCTCAAAAGAACTGCAGGTTACCATTTACTTGTTGTTCTATATGCCACCATGCAATGTATAAAACCAGTGTTGACAGAAATATTTTAATCTCCTGCCTGTTGTCATAACTCATGTACCCCGTACACTAAAGTGATATACATTGTTTTTTGTTCAACAAAACACACAAACCTTTATAATAAAGCCAACAATAGCCATCAGTTAATTAAAAACCACCGTTCATTAAATCCTAGCCCTCTTGGTTATTGTTGTTACATCAGCTTACAACATACTGTTTGTGGATTTCTAAATGTTTTAAATATTTTTGGTTTCCCAGTAGTGCGTGCCGCACACCTTTCACAGTACAAGAGCTCAGCACACACTAACATAACTTAAAATTACTACATGTAAAAACCGTTACTGTACTTTGGTTTAAACTGGATTCAACATTATTGAAACCAGGCATGACTGGCTTTCGTTTACACTGCATCAGAACATTCTTTTATTAAGCTGAGAGTTTTCTCAGCTATGTCTTGTGGTGTAGCTGGGAGCTGGATAGATAATCTGGAAATGCTAATGATGGCAGATAAAGTGGCTGTTCCTCAGACCTTTGCAGTGCTTGTACATTTTTGGGTGGTTTGAACACACAATAAAGGCAACATCTCCAGAGCTGTCATCAGATTGTAGCTCAATGCATAACTCCTCCATATGTCTTGACTTAATAAAGCTTTACATTTTTTCTCTTTGGTATATATATTGCCCTGTTGCTTAAGGCTTGAGGAAATTTTGCTTCTATTTATGTTTTACTTACTACAAGCTGTTGTGCTCATTCTGCAAATTTGCTTTGAGCCAGATGAACAATCTCCAGAGACAAAATGTAACTTTATGAAAGCTCTATGCAGATCTCATCTGGCAATAAAAGTTTGTTTATTCTGTGTTCCTCAAGAAGGTTTCATCAGTGGACTCATCCTGTTTGCACTATTCACTACGTTGCTATTGGCAATACTGTGTCTCCTACGGAGAAGAGAGTTCAGACTCTGGTAATGTTGAGCCAACGGCTTTTCATAGTTTCTGAAACAGTGGAGATATTGGGTCTCCAGCTATTTTTCTGACTGAATTGTCGCATTAAATAGACAAGTATTTTAAGTTATAACGGTAAATTTTATAAAAAAAGATCTCAACAAAGTTTTTTCCAACGGCAACTGGACTTATGTTAGTTCCTTAACAATCAGCATCTCTATTTTATAATCTATACCGAAAAGTGCCCTTAAAAAAGGGAACAAACTAGACATTTCTAATTATGCAATATAACTCAATGAACATTCTATAGTGTGTTAACAATTAATGGATAATGGACCGTAATCACTTATACTGCAAAGAAAGCAAGCCAACTAAATGAAACAAAATGCTTAAACATTGTGGCAGTGAATACAGGATATTTGTTGTCATGTTTATGGCGAGAGGAATGCAATAGTATAGATGTCACATTATCTATGGTGATCTTCATGTTTTAATAATTTATGTGTTTAATAGAAATTCTGAAACAGCTGGCGGTGTCATCTTTTATCAACATGAACGGACCCCTTTTTACAGAGCAGGCAGAAAAGTAATTATGACTATTAATTGAAGCTGACAGTAAATTAGATTATGAAGAGAATGATTAAAATGGCCTGATCAGCATGACGAGGACAAAATAACTGATTGTGTTATTGAACTTCAATCAGAGCTCCAATAAACCTACATGAGAGTATGCATGTTGCCTTAGAATAGTATGAAAGACGCCTCTTGGTGGATTGAAGTGGACATAGATACAAACACGTTTTCATTCAGCCTCATGCAATAGTGAAACTTACATGGATATAATACTGTGGAAGAGGATACATTTCACACTGAATAGTCATCACAGAGCTTATCTCCACCTTGAAGTGTGCGCTGAAATTGTTTGTCATTCCAGCAGGAATATAACAGCCAGTAAATGTAACGGTACTGTTGGTGGCAGTGATGGGGTTGGGTGGATTGTACTAAGAATCTCTGTAAATGATAGCAGAATGGAACAACATCAATATGTGCACATGGCAAAGGAAGAGTGAGCAGAGATTAATATCAGGCCAAGACAGTAGGAATGCGGAAAATAAATTCAGCACACAATGAAGAAATTTCCATGTGGGGACCAATAGCATTTCTTGTGAGTTGTTGTGCAGAAAATGCACAAAATAACAAATAAAAAAAGGAAAGGAAAAGGTTAATGTAAGCACAAAAGTGATGACTACAATTCTGGCCTCATAGCATATAAGAGCAGTTTTAACAGCAGCATTCTCTATCAGGTTGTCAGTGAGGGAACAGTGACATTTCAGATGTCTTACCGGTTCATGCTCTGGTGCGCCTTCTGAGTGACAGTTCTGATGTGCCCGCTGACAGACAACACAGCTCAAGGGTATGGAAAGCAGGGAGTCCCCTTCTCTTAAATCACCAAAGAAGTCCAAGCTCCACTGGGAACTGATCAGACTACAAAGTCAACTGGCAAGGAAAAAAAAATGATACGCATGGACTCAAAGTCTTTGTGAATGTCAATTATTTATAACCAACTGGTGGCAAATTTGAGTTTTAAAACATTATTGACAAAGGATTATGAAAAGCCTCCATTTGGCACACAAGAACTAGAAAAGTAAAAACAATTGTGTAGTTCTCATGAACCATTTGGTGTTTGAAATGGTATTGTTTCAGTAATTCATTTATTTGTGGTGTTGTTCTTGAGTTTTATTTATTGAGTTGTGAGTCGTCACATCTGTGGTGGGGTTAGGGTTTTTTGCAGCATTTTGCATTGTTCACTTAGTATCAGTCTTGATCTTGATTGAACTGACAGAAGCTTGTACAAGCAGAAACTTCAGATGGACTATGTCTATCTGTATGTATTCATATGATTTGGAGTTCTGGAGGAGCAGGTCAACCAAAACTACAACATCTATAGCAGCCAAATGACATAATCTGAACTGAAAAACACCTCAAGATGATGCAATTCAAATGACCTTTTCAATTATAAGCACAGATGTATTTGGATGACAGAGGGAAGTTCTTTCCCATTCACATGCAGGTACTCCTCAAACTAGAACCTAAGGAAAAAAGTCAAACGTCATTTTTCTAGATTTTGTGGGAATTAGGGAACTCATATTAATATGTGGGATTCTCAGAACTTGGTATATTTGTTAACATTCGCTAATTTAGCCAAGCCTTTTTTGCACCTACCATGCAACAAGAAAAACACTATTTAGCTTTTGTGAATGGCATTTATTGGGTAATATAAATGATTATTAGGTTAAAAACATACTTAAAAAATCACTTGTGTAAAAAAGAGTCACAATCTTGTTAAAAGGTTTCTGCTTAATTTTTCTATTTTGTAACAACTAACATTACAGTACATGAAGTGAATTCAGTAGCATTAAAATCAGATGAAAAGGTTGTTTCCATTGCCTTATCTTCCAAGTGACCTTAAGAAATATATGTTGTGTCAGTGAGCTCAACTCCAAACCACATTTGAAAGTCATCTCACAGAAAGAAAGAATTATCAGACACAGTCAATGTGTTTGGGTGCATCAGAAAACCAAACAATTATAAAGTTAATTTTAAACGCTTTTGTTGTCCAGATAAGAAAGGTCAAGGCCACAAGCAGGATCATATAACTTTATGAATAAACACTGCCGTGTTAATGGCTGCTTTAAACCTTTGGAGAAAGGTCTGACCTACAATCTGTACCACTGATGAATTCTGAGTAGAGCGCCCCTGTAATGCTTATAAATATATATATAATGCATCTTACATTATTATCTTCCCTTTCATTTCACTAGTCTCCATTGTTCATCTTATTTGAGAACAAAGGGTTTTATCTGTTTTCTGTAATACCTTAAGGAATGATATTAAATTATGTTTTGATGTTATCTGACATTTACTGTATGGGCTATGACATCATAAATGCATTTAATATTGATAATCACCAGTTGGAAATCATAATTGATTGAATAACATGATTACAACAGAACCTTACAACTAATTATCCATAGCTAAAAGTGGATGTCCACATCCAATGTGTTTGGTGGTCTGTGCTCTGTGTGGTGCAGTATGCTTTTAATGGAGTCAATACACAAACAGCAGGGCATTATAAAAAAAAAAAAAATTAATCCTAAACATTGTGTCATCTTGTTACAGTTTAAATTTCATACTGTTCCCACATATCTCTCTTAGAGGTATGCTCATCCCTACTTTTGTGTTTTGTTGATAAAAAAAAACACTTTGGGGTGGATAACAAAATATATAATGGAATCTTATTATAAATGTGCCATTGCCTGTTTAGAAGTAAATAATATTTTTCAGGTATTTATTTAGTACACCCTTTTGTGTAAAACAAAACGACATCCTTGCGTCCAATTTTGTTTGCAATTAAAACTTCAGAGATTGAAGAAGCAAATGTATTTAAATGTATTTACAGGTAAATGATACTACCCTGGGTATTTTGCTATATTCCAATGATATTTCTCTCCTGGCTGAATTATAGAGGTGTTTGCAAAATATGCTAGATGTAGTAAATGTCTTGTGCTATAAGTGGTGGTTTATTATAAGCTGTAAGGATGAAAGAATTACATATACTACTACTCAAATAAAACATTCCTATGGTAGCATTACAAGCAGTCCTCAAATAGACATTGGTAGATTTAAAAACATCCAGGAGTAAGACAGTTTGTATTGACAGTGTGATCTGGGTGAAACTGAGAATTAATCACATGTTGTACCACCTCTGTCACTAGAATGTAAGAAAAACTAATTGATGTTGTGTATGAACAAGATTCTAGAAATACTCTGAAGTAGTGATGGAAAAAGACAGAATGTCAGGAAGATGCAGGCTGAAGGCAAAACAAACAAGTCATTTACTGTAACAAGAACAGGAACAATGGGAATTTAAAGCAGGGAAGCACTGGCCCAGGTGCCTCCAGCTACACCCTGATTGGTTCTGCCTCCTGCTACATGTGGCATGATAGGAAAAACAAAGCACATAAGGAGTAAAGGACTGTCACAGTGGCACAAAGGAAAACAACTGGACTGATTAACTGGATAAAATAACTCAACTAGCATATTTTAGTTGGCTTGAATGTACATAGTGCTTTTGAAATGTGACGTGGAGTGCTTTGCACAAATCAGTGGCCAAAAGGCTTAGATGAAACTCAGACCTATGTTTGTGAAGTTCTGTGTATGTGCATGTTTGTAAGTGGATATGAGAGAACCAGGCAATACTAGAGCACTCAGCAGAAAAGGAAGCGGATGACTGCGGGGAAAGTGTATGATAAATACACTGTATAAAGAGAAAGAAAAGGCTGGCGAGGTGGGAGCTGAACTTGGCTGTAAACTGTGCTGGATGAATTGGTCTTTAGTCTGGATTTAAGAGGACAACATCTGATTCCCTAAAAGTAAGAAGAAGAAGAGAAGCTTACTTCACTAGTAGTGGAAGACTCTGTATCCAGGTATTTTCTTTTCAATTTGTGGGCCGAGGAGGAAAGTCAGCACAGTGTGAAGAGGAGCACCTTCTGTGGGTAAAAAATGTGTTAGAGTAGTGAGGCACAACACCGCCTAATGTCTTCTAGGTTTCATATAGGATTTACCATCAATTATGTGTACATAAGGGAGCCACTGAAGAGAAACTAAGATTAGGGTAATGGATTGGTGTTTGCATGAAAACAGCTGCATAGTGATGCATTGTTTGTTGATTCTGGAGGAAACAGAAGTATTGATTCATTTCTCAAAAGAATAATGCCCTATCCTTGAGATGTTTTAGTGGGGGGGAAATATACTTAAATAAAACAGACAGCAACTTTTGCCAAATAGGTCAGAAGAAGGTCAGGGAAATATATATTTTGTTGATATGTACTGAGTAAAAATGGTCATCTTTTAGGTTTATGTCTACTCTAACTCATCATAACCCTACATTCACACAATCAGTATGTGTACATCAAATAAACACAACAAAGTACTTTTCATCACATGTAAGCATTGCTAATTTCCATAATACTTTAATTCTTTGTTCCTTTAATTGTTCATCATTAGTTGTTTTGACAATGCTATTAACAGATATTTATGCCTTTAGAAAAATAGGAAAAACTGTCAAACGTCCATATTGTTTTGACATCTGAAACATGGTTATGATGGTCCTGCAGTCATTGTACATCTTTGAATTAGTATCGGATCTACCATAATGATCAAGCTGTCAGCACTGCCACAGATGTCAGGAGGCTCATTTAGGTGAGATACCTCAGTCCTAATAATCATTATGTTGCTTACAGCTGTAGAAGAATAAGAAGTCTAAACAGTGCTGCATGCAGGGGCATCAGCATGCGCGATTAAATGAGATATCATTTCACACAAATGATGCTTGCGTGACTGTCAGAGCATAAAAGAGGAAACACCAAGCATTTAATGGAGTGGCTCATACTTTTCTAATATTGTCCCTCAGGCACCAAAACTACTTTAAAGTTAAAATTGGTATTAGACAGGCACAAAAGGTGCAAGGCCTTTGGTAGCATTTCCTTCCTAAATGATCATTGTAGAGACAGCTTCTTTGAATGATCCTTATTTTTAAATTACTGCAGGAGCATTATTAAGTGTGTCAATACTGCTCAATTCGTGCTCTTACAAACCGATGCCAAAACAGGCATTAACGTGACGCCAGGTTGTGCACAGACTCCCGTTCCTGCATGTTTTCCCTTAACTATTAAATATTTTGTATGAAAAGCTGAACAATGCAGAAGTGCTCCGCTGTTAGTCGTCTAAAATCATTTTAGTGCAATACAAATACAATAAAATAACAAATAGTGAAGCATACAGCAACTCCCTGGAGTGTACTGTCTAAAGTTTTGTTCAAAATGTGTCTTTCCGTGTTGTCTTCATCTGGATTTGCTTTTCGTTTTTCTTCTCACTATAGTGGATAGACAGTGAGGGTAAAGTGTGGGCTTGCTACTGCATGTCAATAATGCAAAAATCCATCAGCACCAGTGGTAGTATGCCAATAGTATCAGCACTTAGTCAACATAAAACACAGTTAAACAACCTGTATATGTAACTAACAGTCATCTCGTAACAGCGCTGTTGTTCATTCAGTGTAAAACTTGTCTTTCACATATCCTAAAATTAGAGTTATTGCTGTAGCTTGGGCTTTTAAATTTAGACTTTGATCAAAAGTTAAATTTTGGATTAAAGTAATTTGTATATAGTAATTTGTATATAGATTTTATTGTGTTATGTGTTTTTAACCACGTCATTCAATAGATGTAAAAGACAGAATAGAAATGTGTTATTTTGTATTATTTTAATATAGGACAAAACAAGGGGCAGAGGCACAGTTGATAGAGCAGGGTTGGTGGCTCATGACCTGACTCCAGATGCTGAAGCCCCAAAAATGTCCTGTTTACTGAGGTAATGGAAGCCAGTGCACTCTGAGTGCAGGTCCCAAGCCTTTTAGAAAGATCAATGTAACTAGCTCAGTTAAAAGGAATTATATTAGTTCAGCTTGACTAAATTTAGTGTGAAAGACTATTTATAGTTATATATCAAATACAAGAAACTTACCATGACATCAGCAACTGTATTGTAATAAACTAGACCAAGTGTCATGTGATTTATAAGGCATCATAGCAAATATCCAGCGTACATTTCTTTTTCTTACTCAGGTTCTGGGTTTACATTGAAAAGATTTGTAAGACCTGATGTCTGACATGGCTTTTAATATGCTTAGCTCCACATAATTCAGCAAGATTCTGCAAAGACACTCATTTCTTTTATGACAACTTGAATGGTTCCAAGTTTAAGTATTTTCCCATTTGATATCATAGCTGCTACTACAGAGCATGTATATTTTCTCTCAGTGGAATGTAGTTGACTCATGTAATACACAAAGACGCCATCAAAGCCTGTTTGGTTGGGATTCAAAGGAAAAGACAGACCCCCATGGGAAGCGAAGTCATATGGGAGAAAAGTTAGGCTGTGCCTTTGAAGCCTGAGTAAATGAGGCACTTTTGCTCATCTGGGGAATGGAGGAGAGAATGAGCGAGAGGATGCCTGTGATGCAGACAGACATACCTGCAGATGGATCATTTCACAGCAAGGACAAGTGCCATATCACTGCAGCAGCCTCTACATCCAGTAACTCATGTAGACTGAAGCGGGGAGCTATGAAATGAATTGTGCAACAGAGTTGGTTTGAGTGCATATAAATGCTAAATCTTATTTCCATCTTTCTTTGGGCAATAGTGAATCATGGAATCATGAACAATGCAAAAAATAAAGAAGTATGATTTTCTTGTAAAACAAAGCAAGTACGTGCAACGTGAGGTATAACTCGAGTCATAACAAAAAAATCGAAACTTAACAGGCCTGCAATGATATTAAGCATGTGAAAGTAAAACAAACGAGAATCTGGTCCCAGTGATTGTAACATACATTGTGGAACTGCTGAAGAACTCCACACACACACACACACACACACACACTTCATCTTGTCTCTAGGACTGCCTAGTGCTGTGCGTAAATTGGCACATTGAACACCAGGGTGCACCATGGCATATTGCAATTGCTACCAGGCAAGCTGCATCTCGGCGACAATGAAAATGTTTTCAGAATGCAAGCCGCTTCAGAGTTGTTATGAGGTGTTCATTATCCTAATTAACTGACATTTTGATTTTGTCTTTTCATAAACCAATTTTGATATGTGTGATTCATGTGGCACTGTGTGCTATATGCAGTTAGTAATAACTGTAATGTCACCATGATGAGTTTATATAAAAAACAACCAAATTACTTTACCTACTATCCTTTTGATACGATACAAACTGATGTAGTCATATAGTTTAATTTACAGCTTAAGGTGCTGGATGTTGCCTGCTTTCTCATTTTGATGGAAATTTTCCTATGGGACTAATTATTTTTTTCTCATTACACCACAATCTTCTGCATGGTGACATTTTGCGTAATTAATTCCAGTTGAGCTTTCATTTTCTGGCTAGCCATCTTTGCTGAAAGCTGGATGGTGCAGTTTTATCACCTCTTGCTAACACATCCTGTTTGGAAGGCAGAACAGTAGGAGGAGATCAACACAATTGTAACATTTCCTAAATGTGTCCTAAAAATGAATAAGTTTAAGGTCACATTTACAATAGTACAATTAAAAAAGGGCTTTAACTTAAGGTAAACAGCACATTTTTAAATCGCTTACTTTGTTAAGGATGAATTTTATTTCTTTTTGACTAATTTCATCATCACTAAATCTGATATTTTATGATGTCATCATTTCCTTCACTTCCTTCCATCACTTTATTTATTATATACTTTTACACTGTGAAGAAATAGAGGAAAAAAGGACTGGAGGAATGGGAGTGTAGTGCATTGTTATTGAAGACCTAAATATGCTTTTTGGCAGCTGAGCCAATGGGACACCAGCCATCTTGGTTTTGTTTCACACTAATGCACAATATTTAGCCTAGTCCTTTCTATGTCAATCAAATATTTCTCACAAACAAAACCTTAGCAGTTGGTAAAAAAAAACTACAGTGCAAGTCTAAGCTGTCTGGGTTTTTGCAGGTGTATTTATATGCTCATCGTGAGTATATAATAAATAAGCAATAAATCACTGGCCTAAATAATGATAATAATAGTAATAATAATGATAGTGCTGATACTGATTGAAATTGAATTGAATGAAACTGGATGTGGTGGTGATGAACTGTATTTTTGTTTTGGAGACACACTGTGCAATTCAACTTAAAAATGGAATGATTAATTGTACTGAGCGCATAAACACTGAGCTCAAGACACAAGGAGGTTTCATAAATGGACAATGATGTTATAAAGTTGTCAGTCGTCCAGCGATGTTTATGTATTCACGCAAGCAATTATTGATTGCTTAATGAAATATGGATGGAACTGACTGGTACAAAAGGTTAAAGAAACAGCAAGCTTTTGAATGACAGAACTGTCTCTGGTGATGCGCACCTATTGCTTGAATTTACGGTATGTTTGCTTCGTAATTGTGCAAACCATCTGCAGATTAAATAAAATAATAAAGAACAGAGAGAAATGATAAGCAAAAGAGAAAGAAAGATGGAGGGCAGAGCAAGAACATCAAGCTATCTGGAACTGCTGAGCTGTAATTTACTTGAGAGACGACAGGAAAGATACAAGCAGAAGTCTCAGACTGATAGCTTGTGGTTATGGGGGGAGTGGGACATCAGTTATCTGGTGGCTAAGTGACAGAGCGTGTTGATTGTACACAACACAGCCACAACTCTTGAAAGAGGAATGCTGGGTCTTAAATCAAAGAAAATTCCTGTCGTTTTTTTCTTGCCCTCTTTGCCAATCTATTTTTCTTCAATATTTCTTCACACGCACACACCACAGCACTGTAGGTTGGCTTGTTTCACATTTAACAAATGACCAGACAAAAACTTTGGCCAGCTCCACTGCACTATACATTTTTAAATTCAACACAAAATATGTATGATGTGACTCTGCGCACTGCTCATGTCAACACGAAGCTGTACAAGCTGTAGAATAATGATCCCTGTGTCATCCACTTGAGCAAATTCACATTTTGCTCTATGTTCATATATATTGTACATATACACTTTCGGTCCTTTGATTATGGCAAACTGCGAGACCTTTCTGAGTAAGCACACAGCACAAGCAGCCCTGCTATGATATCAAACAAAGCCAGCATTGCCCCACTAGCTACGAAGCGGCAGGCACCAGCTCCCATGGCTGAAAGCTTGAATTGGGCTGTCAGTGCAGACTTGAAGGAGCAGCACTGGGCCTCAAGCAGCAATTATCAGACTGGCAGCTGCTGATAACTGCCACCAGACAAAACAGGACCGTGAAATATTACCCCTGTCCTCTTAGCATTTTTCATTTTCACATCCTCTGCTCGTAACGCCTTTGCTACCACTCCTGCAGCAGACTGTCTGCATGTGCTCAGCCGAACTTCACTTTAATACAGTGTCATCGGGTTATGACTCTCTGGAAACCCCAAATGTTTTTTTTTTTTATAATTAAGCAACTTTCTAGGCACTTGCACTAAAGATAAGACTTAAGAATTTAAAGGATGGATGTGACCTTAAAGTGATTCAATTTCAGCTTCAATGAAAGTCAAATAATGTGACATTAAAAATTACATCACCCCCTCCAAACACTGCTATCAAAAAAGTGACCACTCAACACACAGAGGTCGTAAAACACAATATAACCAAATCTATCAAAATCTCTGAAAAGCATATAGAATTGCTCTGTACTTGTTCACTGTCCTACCAATTCCCTTAAATGGTTAGTTCCAGCAGAACCTTTTCGCAGTGTGCAACTCTAAGTATACGTATATTGTTGTTATTAAAGTTGTAAATTACAGATTAAAAACATGACGAGCACATCTGCTATAGCTCACACATTTGTATCTCATTACCAGTCACAATAGTTACAACAGAAAACATGCACACTCTAACCTAAACCAAATTTAACATGATGCTCTGACTTCATCATCCATTATCCATGGATTTGAAGTTAATTGAGTGAAACTTTTCCTTATCTTTAATTTAAAGTGAATTAAATTTGGGACAGATGAACTAAAGGATTAGACAAGCTCTGAAGGTGACCTTCTTCTTATTCTACTGCCTAAACTATCTCCACACTGTGTGGAGACTTTTGAAGAGTAACAGAGTAAAAATGTAAAAAACACCAGCATGTGGACTGGATGTGTGAGGAAGACTTTCTACACTCGTTGCCTCCTTGGAACATTTACTTACAGTATTTAAACATTCTTCACTTTTTTGTTGTTTCGGCCCTAAAACCTTTATAAAGTTGCTTAAGCAGCTGACTGCATGATGCATTAGCTTTGTTTTAAACATTTTCATCTCTTTGAGTCACTCACAAAGTTGACTCATCTTTTTATTTTACTATCTCTTTTATTGTCTTTTTTTAGAGTTTTTTTTTTCTGTGCTGTTACCTTGAGTGTCTGTTTTGATTTCTTGCAGAGCTGAGAAGATATGTGATCTGACTTAAACCTGCAGACAGTACAAGACCCGGTGTCCTTTCTAAATTTGTTGTCCTTGTCCAGATTTCTAGGTGAACCCAAAAGCAGTTGCACAGCCTCAGGTTTCACAGTTTGTCTTGTCTCCTCCTCTTACTGTTATGGTCCAGCTAGTTCTGGCCAGCAAACACTATGTGGAATTTTTTCACACACAGCTATGTCAACATATAACTGGATTAACAGCTGTAATAATTCAGTAAGGAGAAAATTGTATTACATTTCTGTCCACTAAAAACATTACATGCATTATTTGGCATGTATGGAAAGGAAATCCTGTTTTTGGGCCTCCTTGGTTATGACTTTATAACACAGCCACAGCTTACTCTCTTCAGCTGGACAAAACACCATGGCACAACAACTTGTAACACTATTAACTGTACATTTGAAAATGTACAATGCTGGGTACAGCTCACTGGCTAGTCAGGTAGCATAGCAGTCTGTGAGAGACAAGGCTACATAACTACAGTAGTTTAACATAAAACAAGTGGTGGACTGACTTTACAAACACAATGACATTCCACCTAACCTACCCTATGTACAGTAAAAAAGACATGTTCAGAGGACCAACATGGGATTGGAGGTATGTCAATGGCTGTAAGAATTTGCAACTGGAATTGTGACTAATCAAAAGCTATTGTAATAGGCTACTCAAATACCTTGGTTATAACATGTTGGGTATTAAAGTCCAATAAATATGTGTTCTAAGTTTGTCACACCACAGGAAAATATGTTGTTAAGCACCCAGTCACATTTGAACCATAAAAAACTGAGTAGTCATAAAATGACTGTGTGGAATAAGGAGTAATTGTTCAGGTTTCAAAATCATGACAAAGTAAGCATCACTCTCTGCCCACAAAAGATGGAGGCGTGTCCAGTGAGAGAGGCACAGCAGGTACTTAACATTGTAAGTCATAATAATGTTAACAAGTCATATTAATTATCATATCCCTAGAAGTACAGGTCGAGGAGGAGGAGTAGCAGCAATCTGCAACTCAAACTTATTA
>JAUYWH010000007.1:8200527-8246366 GCA_034779795.1 Ctenopoma multispine | reverse complement strand
TAAAGTGCCCTGAGATGACCTGTGTTGTGAATTGGCGCTATATAAATAAAGTTGAATTGAATTGAATTGAATTAATATGGTACCGTCCACATTCATAAAACTCACCATGAGATTTTAAATAGGGTTTTCAGTATTTCTGTGTCTCCAGTGTGTCATGAGACGCATGTCTTTCCTTCCACGTTCTGACCACAGAAATGATGAAAAACTCTCTAACAGTCTATAACTCCATCATGATGTGTACAGTTAAAACACCAAAATCGTAAATAATACTAACATAAAATTTGGTCATACTGCCCAAAACCAAAACTAGGTCAAGCATAATTTGAAACTTTTTATTTTTGGTCATATTTTTCTCTACACAGATGAAAGCTCAACTTGCCCTGTTACTGTTTTTTTTAAATCTACTGCTTAGCAGCTTCTCAAATGCAAATGAGTTTGGCCGAATGCTCTACACACTGATGTACATTAATGATATCTATATGACAGAGCTTTTTCACCATGTTTTTCTACTGGTATAATCACTGCACTGGCAGTGTTTTATGAGGTTAGTCCTTTAGGCAGTCTGTTAGATTTTTGTCACCCAATCCATTTTTCTGTAGCAAATGTGATTTGTATTAGGCACATTCCACAACCCGCCCCAGGTGACAAAAAAAATGTAATTGTAACAACTCAAGGTACTTTTGCTGCACTGAATCATTCTTCAAAGTAGAGTACCAAAGTTATTCATATTAAAATTGCAAGTTACATTTTATTTATTGAGCACATTTGAAACACCAGGAATTGCTTCACAAAGAAAATGTATTAATTAATTTCAAAAACTGTGGGAGACCAGATAAAACTTATCTTGATAACACTCAAAGGCAGTGATAGAGGATATCTCACTGAGAGGGATAAGCTTTCCACAGTGAGGGGTATGGGTATGGACTGAGCATACTCCTAATTTCTACATAAGATGGATCAATAAATGACATGACTGTAGTATATTTGCACAGTTGCTTTGCTGACTGCAAACTAACTAATCCCATTTTCCAAATGTAGCTTCAAATATGAAACCAAATAATCTTTTATGGTATAAGGCTAGAAATATGGTCACAGAGGGCAAAGTTTGTTTAGGAAAATAATTTAAAAGATTTGTATTAAATGATCAGCTTGGAATTAGATAGACCGTACGGATGCAGTTAAACAGTAATTACCATCACCAGCACTCCTCTGGTGATGCTGTAGAGAATTTGTAACTCCCTTTTTGGTGAGGTCAGATCCTCATTATAATTATGTGTCACTTCAGTATATGCAGCTGTACACTGGAGCACAATAACAGGAAAAGATATTAGTGTAGTATAAATTATTAGAGGTGAACTTCAAAATCATCGGGGAGAGAATCACTATTTCATTAAATCTATGAACAAATACAACAAATAATTGAAATACAGTTCCAGTGGGATTACTTCAGGAGTAAATACGATGGAAATCAGCACCATATTCTAAAGATCACTTGTTCTTAAAATATTACTTTATAAACTTGAAACTAAAACTAAACATATGGCAACATTCAGAGTAACTAATTCTAAGTTACAGGTTGTTCCAGCGAGTAGATGATCAGAATATTTGATTTTGAGTTGTTTTTTAAGGTGCTTAAAGGGCATGTTGACAATACTACAGAGAGGTTTTCATATTCCCTGCCCAAATTTCCTATTAGCTAAAACTGCAACTTTCAGGTCAACAATTGAGTTTGGGATAAAAAAGATCACATGGCTGCTAAAAATGTTAACATTTACTATTAGACGAGAGCAAACAATGCTGTGATTATTAAAGCTCTTGATCAAAAAACTCATCAAGCAACCTGACCGTAACACCCTTACCACTCTGTATGTATGACTGACTGCTTGTAGTACAGAGTTTGCCATTTAGGTTGTGTAATAAACAAACAAACTACACTACTGATTAAATGGTTACCACCTGCTTTTGTGAGTTGAGTTTTAGAAACAAAGCACAAAATGTTTGTCATTGTATTTTCTCTCTCAGACTTTAAAAAGCACCTCTGCACTGGTTGCACATTAGGCCCCCTTTTAGACAATTCTGATTAGTTCATGAGATTTTAACAACCCAATACACAGCCTGTAGTGACATGATGCAAACATGACAAGAAGACACAGTTGAGCTGTGAAGACTAATTCATTTTCTAATTGTTTCTGCCATACTGTTAATAATTAAGCAATGTGTTATCTCAATAGATACAAAAACTGTATTTAATATCCCAGTCAGAGCCTCATTTTTTGAAAACTGAGATGTGAAGATCATCACTCCCACAGCAGGCAAAGTATGAATTTTGTATCCTTGGGGCAAGAATGTACATATAAATGTAAGTAAAAGCATTGCTGAAAAAGAAACCACTTTGAATTGCACACAACTTTAAAAAAGGAAATAGGAAACCTTGTGAGGTTATACTATCTGTATGTTTTGTGTTGTATTGTTGTATTGTGTATGTTTTCAAACTTTCAATATGGCACAGTTGTATATTTTCTGATAGCAATGATTGCAAACAAACCAAAAACTTTAAGGAAAAATGTCTTCAGCCAGGCATGCAACACGGTACAGTATATTGTTGAGGTACTCAGAAAATGCATTACTGCATTACAAAATGCATCTACTACAATGCAATTTTATAGTAGATCATTCTCAAATATTGTCCTCTTTAAAGAGAAAATTCATTAGAGCAGAGCTGTACGAATTCCACATGGTTCATCTGCATAGCTTATATAAATGTTTGATTTCATTATTAGACCAGGAAACAATCAGCACTTTTCAAGTATTATTTAAATATCAGGGAATTAATCAAAGACTTAATGTTACTGTCATGCACCTCAGTCACCGATATGTGTTTTAACAAGCATCAAAGCAGGTAAAATCAATTTAACTTTCTTTAGCTGGAAGCTAAATGGAGCTCTGATCTAATTCTATTTCACAATGACTGGCGCATTTCTGAGACTGTCCTCCTTTGAAAAACAATTCTGTAGGTTGTTACAGCAGCAAAATACGATCAACACGTACATATTACCATTAGCACTATTGCACGGCAACCAACTGTCAATACCCTCAAGGTTTGCCTTGAACTTTCAAACAGGAGACTGGATTTTGAGTCCAGCATAAGACAACTTTCTATTGATACTATTGTTACCAGTGACGTGACAAATGCGACCAGTGCAAATGACGCACATCGTGTTAAATTAAGGATCATTTTAAAGGCTAAAAAGTGTTTTAAGTAACTTTTCTATGTTCATTTAATAGCTAAGCCTAACCCAGATGTCTTTAATGTCTGTGTAATTTTGAACAGGGCTAATCTGCTTCAGGGGGAACTCTAACCTGATGTTAAACTGATATATTCCACAATACCAATTAATCAATTACCAATTAACACATGGCTAATCATATGTTGTATCAGTGTTTTGATTTCTTAAATCAGATATTTATGGGCTGGTTTGTCATGTTAATTCATCACACTGCCAAACAAAAGAAATGCGCAAAAATAACTAATAATAAATGTTTCTAAGTCACTCTTTACTGCTGCCTGTTTGTAGAAAATCATATTTTCCTTAGGCGCATTTCTTTCATCCTCATGTGGCATCATTAGCTCCACAGATGTCTCTTGTGTACGTGCAGAGAGAGGAAGACGGATTTCAAGTGAGAAAGAGAGTGACCTTGTTGTCACTGTCCCATAGCTACTTTTGGGTTGAAGAGTGTGCTGTGCAATATGTATTCAAGTGGTTATTTAATGCAATGTTGCATTAAACGTTTTGTTCTAATACAATTTTCAGAGGGTTAAGATCATAATATAGTAAAAACAGATGACCCTGCTTCATGATTAGACTCTTGCATTAAATGCTTGAAAAGAAATCCAGAGAGACATGCAATGCACGCTGACAGCCAAGTGTTTTTTTTTTTTTAATTCTGGTGGTGTGTCTGGTAGTTAAAAATAAAAATGCATAATATCTGAAACTGACAGTTCTGTAGGGACAATACTCTGATAGGGATGATTCTCTAATCCAAAGGTCAAAATGTTATAGAAATGTACTTTATTGTGAACACCAGGTGCATTGATGTTTAAGAAAGTAAACGTTAACAACAGAATCAGCAGTATGCCTTTGAAAAACGTTCTTTGGATATTTATTTGAATCATCAGTGCCCAATAAATGTACACCGCTCAATAAAGTTAAGGGATCACTTAGAGTTGAACATTTTTAGTGAGACTGGACACTGATTTGCACCATGAGGAACCCAGAGTCCACTGCATCAGTGTAAGGTCTAACAACTGCTCTGAGGATTTCATCCCGGGACCTCACAGCAGTCAGGGTATCGTTGCCTATGACATAAAGGTCTGTGTGGGCCTCCAAGGAGATGATTCCCCAGACCATCAATGACCCACCACCAAACCGGTCATGCTTGATGATGCTACATGCAACATAACATTGACCATGGTGTCTCCAGAGTATTTTTATGTCTGTCATTTGCCAGTCAAGCTATTCAGTGCCTAGCTGTAAACACAGAGAATGTCAGGCCTTCATCCCACCATCATGGAAATTATTTTGGACAGTGTGGTCAGAAACATGCACACCAGTAGCCTACTGGAGGTAATTCTGTAGGGCTCTCACAGTGCTTCGCCTGTTCCTCCTTGTGCAAAGGAGCAGATACTGGTCTTACTGCTGGGTTGTTGCCCTTCTACAGCCATGTCCAGATCTCCCGGTGTAACGGTGGGTCTTCTGTCCGAGTCTGTGATGTGAGACACAGCAAACTTTATTGTGACTGTGCCATCTTGGAGTAACTGGACTATCTGTGTAACTTGACTGTGCTGCAGGTACTGATGATACCTCATGATACCAGTAGTGACAAGGACACTAGAAAAACAGACAAAAAAAGTGAGAGCATTTGTCTGTGGCCATCACATGAAAAACCATCACCTTTTTAGGGGTTGTCTTGCTTTTGCCTCATTTGAACAAAAGCAGGTGAAACTGTTTCATAGTCACTTGTATTTCCAAAATGGACTTTGAGATTGATATCCCTATAAGTTGGTGTTACACTGTGATTGTTAGATGTTTCCTTAATTGGTTGAGCAGTGCATTTCATTATACATATATTAGAACCTTCTTCAGTACACTAATGCTCTTCAGGTGTGTACAAAATATGAATTCAACTGGGCCATACAATGTAAAATTATTGGTCATGTTGCAGAATGAAATAGTTCCTAAGGCACTGAGACAGCCAGGACCACTGCTGTTCAGAAGTCAGAAATCTTCATGCAATTTCATACCAGAATAGATAACAAATTTTGCCCCCTGATTTGCATAAACGTGACTAGATGTGCCTGTTCCCTACTCATGCAAAGAAGGACTGTTTGGAATAACAGTTACATCACAATATTTTTGGCATACACCAAGTTTTATTATGCTTTAGTCAAATCCCAGATTTGGATTTTTCCCATTAGCACATGGAGATGAATGGCTAAAAGACAAAAATCTTTACCAGTGATGATGAGCTAAGATGACAACCAAAATCCAAAGAACAAATCTTCACCCAAACGGGTGTCTTCTGTGTTTTTTTATTTTTATTTCAGTCAACCTTCTTCCCTAACATTTAGGTAAATATTATAATCTATAGACACAATGTTTTAATGTGTTGTTCTAAATTAGCATTTTTGTTGTTTTTAGTAAACATTATATTTAATTTTTTTTTATCTGCCTCTAAATGTCAGCCTTGCAAGACTGGCGAACTGTACCCTGCCTTTCGCCCAGTGACAGCTGGGATAGACTCCAGCACTACTGTGACCCTTAAGAAGACGAGCGGTTAAGATAAAAGATGGATGGATCTAACTAGGACTTGCTTAATGACTGATCCAGTCCAACCTTTAACAAGGCACCAGACCTGTATTTGCAAGCATCCAGGAATTCTTCCCAGTGTAGGACTCTCTTTTTTATTGCAGCACTTAATTTCTCCTATACGTCTCAAGAGCCTCTTTGGTTTAAGATTTTCTGTTATTTAAACTTCTTCAGTTACTCTATGCTACTCTTGGTATATGTTAGTTCATGCAAGCTGATGGTATTTTATTTTCTAACCATTCTCAACTATGCATGTACTCTAGCAGATTCTGTGGATCACTGGACTTAAATTGCTTTGTTGTAAATCAAAAACCTTAAGCACTAAGAACTTTTCTTCTACTTCAAAGATTGATTTGATCCAAGCTAAAAACTAGTACTGTATTTTATACCCACTCCATCTGTAATTGCGAGTTAATCTTTCCATATCTAAAATTTGTTCTATTCTTTAATCTATTATTACTAATTTAATACTGATGGATTTGACTGGATTCATGTCCTTGTCACTTCCTTCAGAGCCACTAATGCAATATATTAAAAAGATGCTTATTAGTCTGTGTTATTCTCCCTGATATATTAATTCCTATGATGTTTTTTACTTTCATTGGTTATTTTAAATCAAAAATGTGTCACATACTTTTCTCAACATTTTTCCAAAATAAAAGTTAAATAATCGTGCAGGTTCTTTGCTAATTGTTCCTCACATCCTCTCCAGCAACTTTTATTTGTGGAGGGATCATTTTTTTCCATGCTTCTATGCCGTTATAAACTAAAGAAGCAAATGTTATTTTGAAGTTCTCAACTAAGAGGTCTTTCTAATCATCTGCTGATATACTTCATCTACTAATACTACTTATTATCAGCTTTAGAATAAAATTAAAATTACTTTTTAATGAATTGATTGATTTCTGATTAATAATATTTTATTAATCATTACATTTTTAAAAAATAAGACTTTCTGCTTGAGTTTTTACTTACAGATATACTGTGCAACTACAGATGTTTGTATTTACAAACCATATTTGCAAAAAAATTTGACTTTTTAAAAAAGCACACTTAGACTTTGATGCCTGCAAAACACTCTTAAGATGTTGGAACAGAGGTATGTTTACCACTGTGTTACATCACCTTTCCTTTAAATTACACTTTAGTGGTTTGGGAACTGAGGATACTAACTGTTGCAGTTTTTCTTAATGTATAAAAGGCTTTAGCTGCTCAGCAATCCATAATCACCTCTCTTTGATGCACCTTACATTTTCAATAGCAGACAGGTCTGGAGTGTAGGCAGACCAAGCAGGTTAAATACACGCACTGTGTCTTAAGGAATCCATACAAGAGGCATTTAGGCCCAATACAAAGTGTATGTCATTCAAGTGCTCAAAGCCCAAAACAATCATAATGTGCTTTGGTTTACATTCATATGTGTATAGTGTGAGTGATATGAAAGCCAATATGTGGGTTTTGTGCATAACTAATTAAATGAAATATATAATATGTATTAAATAGAAACGTTTCTGGTACATGACACAAATGACATGCATATAGCAGACGTGAAAAATATGCTTTTGATGTAGACTTGGCATAAATCTTTAGTGCTCTTTTTATGCCCAATCATATGATACCCTCACTTTTTTTTACAACATACAATTAAGCTGATCAGAAAACACTAAAAAACACTTCTTGATATTTTATGTTTTATATATTTTTTAAACACTATGACTTGCTTTAAATAATGTCGTGTAATGTAAATACTGTTAATAGTGTCAATGCTGCTAAGAATCAACATGGCTTGCAGCTCCACATTTTGTGGTATTGCCTCTTCAGTTCAACAATATAAAAGTAGATTAAAATGGTCAATCGCAGCTCTTGAACTGGCACAAGCTGATTCTATTCTACGTACAGTAGACCTTCTACCAAAGAGAGAAAGATTTTCTAGGGAGCTGGTAGACCAAACTCCGTTTCAGTTACTATACCAGTTTTCCTGTTAATCCCATGTAATGTTACTCCCATTTGGATGGGATTAACACTACAGGGGAGGTGAGGTATAAAATATTTCTTGTGCTCACTGGTAATTTAACTCACCATCGTGAACAGGATTTTAAATTTAATGAAATTAATGGATATGGTTTTGCAATAGACATGGATATTCAGCAGGAGAAAGCCAAAAGCCTTCCCAGGGAGTATTTGTGGAGGTTCTTGGTTTGATCACATCCCATCATCCAGACATAGGGAGAGCAATGTAATATATGCAATTTAGCGCATTGAGAAAGGAACAGGAAATGCATGCTGTATGCATACAGTATAACAACAACAGAATTGTGAAGCAACAAATCTGCTGGACCACTGCAACTTGTTACATGCATGACTTGTTGTTGAAGTCATATGTGGAAATATTTTGCATTTGATATTCAGAGAGAAGTTATGGACTGCCAAAAGCTGGCAAAGCATTGTTTCAGAGCTTTTGGGATAAAGCACCTCAAACGTCTTAAGGACAGACATTCAGATCTTCACAAAGAATTCAAGGTGATATTTTCAGTTATTCATTTTCTATAGACAACATATCGCAAGCTAATGAAGCCGCTCACAACATTATTTTTGTTACTTGAAGAATTCATCCTACTCCTGTTGCTGGGGTGGGATATTGAACAATAAATGCCTGGGACTCTCCACCAGCCAGTTATAACTGAAGAAGCCTTTTAATGTGAGGTAAAATCCAGTTGATTTATTGATTTACATATTGATATCATTTGGTGTGACTTACATACATATCTAAAGGAAACCAATACCACTTTCTGTTACTGTCACAAAAACATTCAATTTGACAAAAAGTCACACAAAAACCTAAAATTCAGAGGATGAAATTGATAGTAGGATTAGCAACCTAGGAAAAGTAGGTAATTTTGGCTGTAATTTTTACTGGAGTGGGCATGAAAATTGCCCACATACACACTCCAGACTGGATTAAAAACCACCCCTCCTCGAGAAATAATTCCATCCAAATTGGACTTTAACTTCAACAAAGTTTGTTTGCTGACACATACGATGTAAGAACGTGACCTAAAGGCTTGTTGTTGTGAGTTTATTTTGAAAAATGTTCTCCCCACAATGGAACTTAATAGAGCTATTAATGTACACAACTCTCTTCCATTGTTCAATAATAATAAAATGTGAGCCTGCTTTAATTTCTGAGACAGTAGATTCAGTATCACCAGTAGAAAAAAAATCATCAAGTGGCAAAGGATGGAATGACAAAATAAAACAGCATTTACATAAATGCTACTTCCCGTCAGTTTCTCCCCCCCATTGTTATCCAGTCCGCTAGATGCCTATGAAGGTGCTAACCACGACTGCTTAATTATACCATAGTTTAGTTACGACATGGTTTCATGGTTGTTTCTGATGTATTTACTGTCACTCCTAGAATATGGAAGCAATTACTCTTGCTGATTATCCAAACATGGCATTTCTGTGTCTAAAAGTTTTGCTCGTGTGGCTTCTCTTTACACATTTCATGGTTGAGATAGCAGCAGTAATTACTGTTACCAAATCAGCATCCCTGAATGCTAAGCAGAATTATGCTGAATGAATAAAGAAGCTGCATGATTAAATGGTGTCTAATTTTCATTGTTGAATCCACATCCGTTGCTAGTGTCGGACCACACCTCAGTGCTTTTCATGGAAATATGGACACTTTTTATATAGTATCTTTAATTTGATAATAATTAGCTGCCACTGTAGTGTAATTGTGTTTTGATAAGCAAATTCTCAGCAGATTTAAATGTGTGACATGCTCGGATGTGTTTTGTTTGCCTTACTTGTCAGCTGCTCTGAGCTCTGCCAGCTTTGTGGCCTTTGTGTCAACCAAAATAAATAGCATGACTAAGATTATCCAAAAGGATGGTGAGTTTGTCCTCTCAGGATCTTCCTAGGGAACACAGTGAAAATATTCGAGTACTGAAACAATAAACAAAACTGTGCAACAGAACAACAAAGACTGTTATAAAATTATAATGTATACATTTCATTTATTTTAAATTGCTAACAGAACATATCATATAATTTGGACTCCCATGATAAACACATTAAACAAATTTGATGTGCCATTTAACAAGTGTGAGAAATTATATCCATATAATATTACCTCTGCAATAACAAGTAGCAAGTAGTATGAGTATTTGTGCATGTGTTCAGTTACTACAGTATGAACAAATGGTTTTGCCTCAGAAACATTTAAACAGATAGATCCTAGTGAAAAAGTAAAAAACAAAACAATTTAGATTAACTCTGTAAATATCAGATTAACTAAATTAAATTAAATTTGACTTTTGATTTGATTACCTTCAGTAGTTACTGCTAATTAACATATGCAGTCTCCGTAATGCTTGTGCTATATTTAACGCTTCACACAGAGTCATCTTCCATCCTTTCTGAACTATTACAGCTGTGTAGCAAAACTTGTCTGTTAACCTTAAGGAATTCACTAAGAGGAATTTGTACTGCGGGGATGTATTCCCATCAATTTCATGTAGTGGACTGTGTCAAGGGAAACAGCAAAGCTTTTTACACATAAAATGTCCTGCTCCAAAGGGAGTTGGGGAAAAACGAAACAAACAGCCAAGAGCAGGGCAAACTCTACTCATTCTGAAGAAAGAGGAAGATATGGAGGTCATACAAAAGCACTACAGATGGCCAATTCAAAATTTTCCTCATATTTCTGTGAGTTTTGTGAGAAAGTCCTCAGTTATATTGCTTGATGCTGACAATGGCAGGTGTTTACTGTGCAGTACTGACAAGCCGGAGACCTAAGTTTGAGTCCTGCATGAGGTTGGGTTTAGGCAAGAAAGGTACTGAGGTTAGGTTAGCAATGTCACATATTTTCACTGAAGATGTTGGAGATCGGTTATTTTGGTGGACAAAATGATGAACATTATACATATTTTTATTATATTAATATAGATATGTCAAAAAACTGAACAATTTGCCACAGGGACTAGTGTGCCCATAAAACCACTCCAATTTCATTTTATTTAACATTTGATGTTAGCTTTGTAGTATTTTCCATCAAATATAGGTTTTAAATTATTTCCAAAGCATTGTTTTCTGTTATTATTTACATTTCGGTTGTAAAATATTTTTAATGAAAATCCTTAAACCCCTCAAGAGCACTGGAGGACGTCTCACCCAGGTTCAGAAAGATCCCTGCAAGAACAGTAGGCCACGTATGACTAACCTGCCCAATCAGTCAACAGCTCAAAGTGACATTTTGTTCTTTGGTCCCGTCACGGCCTAGTCACCTTTTTCATCACTCACCCCACAGGAGGAACCAAAGGATATGGAGGTTTTTGTGACAGATCTGCTGGTATCTCATCTGCCCTTGTTTTCTTTTCTTCCTTTATTGACACAACATACAAAAATGGCCTTTCTCCACCAGAACTGCAGACTCACCCCTCCCCTTTCCTGTTTCTCTCCCACTTGCTTTCACTGAGGCCTAATTACATGGTGGACAGAGTAATCGATACAGGAGAGAGTGAAAGTCCCCAGCAGGCAGCTTGAGGACCCTCTTAACTCTCTTCAGTCAACCCTTCTCATACTTACACTTGTACACTAGTAAGTTTTCTTGATTTTTTTGCAGACATTAGATTCAGGCTGCCTATTCCCATAGCACGTTGCATGCTGCGTAAACACAGGAAGTAGATTATGCTTTACCCCAAGGTAGAGAAAATACACATATCTTCAAAAAAACATGGGGAAAAACTCCATATGCAATCCTCCATGATTTTACTAGAATGAGATGAGCTGCATTCATTTTTGATGTTATATGTATTTATACACCCTGTTGTTTTGTTGGCCATCTTGTCACTGAAACTGTATCACATGTCAGCAGAGAATGCCGACCTGGCTTTGAAGACTGTGGCAATGCTATCGAGTCAGCACCACTTCACCCGGTGTCTGTGTGTGGAATTCACAGGTGGATTTTTCACTTCTTTGTATGTAGATCTTGGAGATCAGCGTACTCTAAATGACGTGTGAAGAAACAGACACGTGAGACTGTGAGACACAATCACCTGCCTTTGTTTATCGCTTTTTGCTGCTCACATCTTTTCGACCATGACTCTTACAGTGTTACATTATACTTGGACTTCATCACCTACATTTACATATTTTAAGACAAGCAAAAGGGAGAATAGTTGAGACATGTATTTATTATATTTAATAAATGTATTAATATATACATAATTTTTTATACAGTGGCAGCTGGTGAAATTATTTTTTGGGGGGTAACAATTCTGCAAGTCTGTTTTCAGATGCACTCTAACCACATTCAAACAGTATAAACCAAAGAACCATTATTATGCATCACACTGCTTTAAAATATAAAATTAACTTAAAATACTCCATCTGTGTTTTCAGTAATTACATTTCGCCTGTCTCTCCCTCAACTGAGAACATGCAATCAAGCAACTCACTGCTTAGTAAAACTATAAGACGCTAACTGGACAATCACATTCACTTAAATGTTGATACACACTCCTTAATTAATTTGCAAGTCTGCTAATATTTAGCAGGGGAGGGTAATAAACTGTATGAGTCTTCACACCAAAAACTCTTCAAAACACAGCAACGTAAGTTAAACATAAACCTCTGTCAACACAACACAGCTCTCTCTCTCTCTCTCTGTGTCGCTGACAATGAAACACTGATTAAACGGTAACAGACAAACTTTAGTTCCGCTATCAAACAACATCTATACATGTATTAGCTTTTATTTAATAACACAAAGGTCAGGTATTTATCAGATTATTAAATGAACTGAAATTGTATAACTGGTTTCTGACAGCAGTTACACTAATCATTCTAAGAGACATAGCAGTTAGCATTTTTCATGTAGCTGCTAGTCTGTATATGTTTTCTCACTTTATCAGGAAAATGTATTAAATCTGTGTTACCTGTCTGAATCGAGACTCAATCTGTTCCTGACAGCTGACGAAGGAGGCAGGAAAAACAAATTAGCTCCGGTCTCAGGACAGACAGTTAGCCAGGACTTCTTCTCAGACCAGTTTCTGGAGAAAGACCGAGTGTAATTTCTCCCTCTGTTTTGTGTTAGTTATTTTATAGTTCTTAGTTATGTCCAGCTGGTGAGGTCCATAATCTTTATTCTTTTCCTGTGGGATTCTTCTGTGAAACAAAACAAAAGCATTGCAGTGAGTTTACTGTTGAATTTCCTGGTATGGAGCTGTAACGTCGGTCTGCTATGGTAAAGACTTGATAATTACTATGTAATGCGAGGACTGTCCTACATGCTCAAAATGTTACAGGTTGTAACAACACATTTATTTCCATAAATCTGTGAAGTTCCTTTTGTTGTCCATCACACAAGTGTGGTGACCCAAAAATGGTTTGTATATATTTAATTATTTACAATTTAGTTAATTATAATTTGTTGTGTAGGAAGGATGTATGGATACAGATTTAGGTAAACTCTCTCACCACTTTGGTTCTTCCCATAGACAATAAATGAATTTATGGGTGAAACAATGGATGTCACCAGCGTCTGAATTAATTACATTAGTAGGGACTTATTGAAACTGCGATTTGACTTCCTTTACTTTCCTTTTGTCTAATAAATACAGAAAAATTAGATATGGATAACAATATCAGTAGTGTTATACAATATTTCTCAGTATTGTGTTTCATAAAAATAGGGATAGAAATACCATTCAACTGCCCATATGAAATGCATTTTGCTTTCATTGGCATGCTGGAGCTTTTATTCAGCTTTGCAGCTCAACCTTGTTTTTACAAGTGAATTTCTAATTAACTCTGAATGACCTTTATTGCAAGACAGAATTTCAATAACCGCCATTTGAAACACACCTGAATTTGTGTAGCAAGGAGTTCACAAGTTCTCAAGAAATGACAAGTCTATTGAAAATTGCCACAAAACAAGACTTTTGTATTGCTACAACAGAAAGATATTGTAGCCTTGAGTAATTTTAGTTGGCATGAGTTCACAATTGCAATTTGTGGGTAGTGACTTGCAGAGGAATGAGGGGATGTGGAGCTTAGGAAATTTTTTTTAACTACGTACAATGCTGTATCTACATTCTTTTTATATACATGCCAAACTAAAGCCAAACCATATATATGGTTTGGCTTTAGTTTTGAGCAGCAATATTACACATTGTGTTGGCATCATTGAAATAACACTCACAGAAACCCTAATACATTGAAAAACAGACATTCTGAGATTGATTTTAAAGATGCTGAATAGATTTGGTTAAGGGCTGAAGGATTCCTCTGTTAATTTTACTCTCATAGGTCTCAGTTCACATGTTGCCATAGCAATTTCAGCCACACATTTCTTCTTTGTGACTTCTTGATGTTGTTGCATTTAGATGATTCATTTGTCTGTAATGAAAAAACAAGGCAAAAAAAAAAAACTACGACTGCAGCTCTGTGAGGCTGCAGTTAGACAGAGCTGATGCTAACATTGGGATGTTAACACACTTGTTGCACTTGCTCATAATCCAAAGTCCTGGACAATTTAAAATTTTGAGTCATGGAGTCGCTAGATTAAAAGTCTGGGAGATCACCAAAGTCATTAAATTTAATTTATCCCTTTGTTTTCAAATAGCCTGGTGGTGGCACTAAATACAAAGTTAGAGGATCACCAAAGTCATTTAGCATGTCAGCTCCACTTACCAGTTAACAATCTAAACCCCGCCACTATTAAAAGGTTAGCAATTGTGACTTAGACATAGACTTAGACATGAAGTTAGTGGTTGTGCTTATTAATGGGTTTTTTTCTGTGTATTAGTGGCAGCTTTGGGAGAAAGGTAACAATAAGTTGCCAAGGAAACCTTCTGACTGGGGGCTGTTATGATACATATTTGGACGACTTTAAAATCATTGCTACTGCACAAACCTGTAACTCGTTAAACAAATGAAAAAGGCAAATTTTTCAGCAAGTGATCCAGCTTCTGTGGATACACTGGTCAGTCATCAAGTATGGTAATGATTACTAATAATCCAGGTTTAAAAGACTGCCTCACTAATTGTATGGGCCCAAATTCATCAACTTCCTTTTCAGCTATTTTTAGCCAGAGTGAATCAAGTGTCTCATCTCAGTGAATCACAGCAGATAGTGGACCTCTCCCTTCTCATCTGGCTCCCTCTCAGCCCCATCGTAGTCCTGGCCATGTCGTGAAGGCTGAACATCGGTGTACTGACAGTACAGGATGAGAAGAGAGCACAAAGCCAGAGCTAATTAAAGTGGGCAAACTTCAGCGGCCTTGTCTCACTCTCATTGACCTTTATCAAAACACTGGCATTCATGTCGGGCAAATGTTGGCACATTCCACTGAAGGCAGTGTAGGGGAAGAGGTAAACAAACACAGCCTCATTAGATTGCACAGAGACCATCCTATCACCCCGGTAATCTTGTGATGCTTAACAATACAACACCCTCACCTCCATTTGGAATGTTAAGCTGTAGATGGGTTGATTGAAGCATCACTGGTATCAATAAATTCACAAGTCACATTTCATGTCACTAGGTACAAACAACCAAAAGCAATCAAACACAAATTAATTAAAATACTTATGACCTTCAGAGTTGACCTGTACTCTACTTGTTCTAATTGTCCTACGTATGTGTTTTGCTGTGCTTCTCTTCAATGGGAGTGCTCTCTTGTCAACATTTGGGATGTCATTATGGTATTTTGACTTATTATGGTGCTTCTGTGTTTTTTTAATCTGTGCTGTCAGTTGACACACAGCTCATTTCTTTCTAACTGCGGAGCTAACTTTGTCTACAACATCATTTAGCATGTTACTAGCTGTCATTTCTCACAGGTATGCACTGTATCATGTTAGCTTCTAGAGTCCATGAAAGGTGGCAAGTGGTTTAAATAATGCAAGGATGGCAATGTTAGGATGTGTGTTGTGCATGAATTCACTTAATTTGACAGGTTTCCAGCATGCGTCTTTATTAATAGTAAAAAATGACTGTATTTATAATAGTATGCTAGTATAAAATAGTGGAAAACCCATATTTCAATGCTGCATATGCATCCTTTTTGTAAACTAGTAATCCATCATTAAATCTTCGCCGGGGCGGCACGGTGGTGTAGTGGTTGGCACTGTTGCACTGTCACAGCTAGACGGACACACCGCAATGACCATGTTCGATTCCCGGGGTCGACTGTGTGGAGCTTGCATGTTCTCCCCGTGTCTGCGTGGGTTTTCTCCTGCCATCCAAAGACATGCCTGTCAAGACTGTATGTAAGCGATGGACTGGCGACCTGTCAGACCTGTCCAGGGTGTACCTGGAAAAGACAGCTGGGATAGGCTCAGTTTCTAAGCACTCCTACGAGGATAAAGTGGCTCGGAAAATTAATGAAAAAGTCTTTGCCATCACTGGACTAATAACTGACGTATTATTTAATTCATGCAACACGTCAACAGGTGACTTGCTCTATAGTTTATTAGACACAACTGCAAAACTTATTTAGGCAAAAACACTCTGCACTAAAGACAAAACATCAGTTCGTTTAGTCTGGGTCTAGTTACTCATGTCCATTTGATAAATAGACATAATGTAAATAAAAATAATATAAAGTAAATTAACTGCTAATCATTCATCTCAGATGTACACTACCAGTTTGGACACACAGCAATGACCATCATGAAAAGATACGTCTTCAGTTGTGTTACCATCATTGCACATGGTTTTCTACTGATCACTTATCCTTTTAAATTAATACTTTAGCATTAGCATAACATGCTATTGGAAAAAAGTACTAATGTTTGCAGAATTTAGGCCTCTGTACGTTTATGTAAATATTTCTTTTAAAAAACAATTGTTTTCAGCTACAATAGTTAATTAAAATATTAAGTCACATTCATTCTGATCATTTTGGTGTTATGAAATCTGCTTTTCTTTCACAAGCATGCTCATTTCTGTCTGTCCAAACTTTTGACTGGTACTTAACTACTAATTCTACAGCGTAATAAAAGCATGATAGAATACCACTGTAGGTGTTCGTTTAAAAGCAACAATTATCCATCCATTCTCTATACCCTTATGATGTTTCATGATCATGGGGGGCCTGAGCAGCCTGCAGGCCCAAACATAAATAGACACAATCCTGTGGGCAAATTAGAATATCCAATTCACCTGACCTGTATGAGTGAACTGTAGAAAAATGTGGGAGCACCCAGAGGAACCACTCAGAAACACAGGGAACATGTAAATTCTACACAGATGGGTCCCAGTTGGCCCTGGCTGCATTCCAACCCAGAGCATTCTTGCTGTGAGACTAACCACAGAGGAAACATGCAATCCTGATGTGATTAATACTGGGGAAGCATATATTATGCCGAATTTCCTCCTGTCCAGCCTTAAAAAAGCAATTATTATTTTACCTTTTAAATTGATTTTCTACATTTTAATAGATTCTGTATGTATAAAAATATGGTCTAACTGGAGGAATGTAACTGTGATTGTTGGACATATGACCAAGATCTAAGGAGTTAAACAAGTCACCGTTGTGAAAAGTCAACCAGAGGGCTGTCTGCAGTACTATTCATATTTGTATTACTGAAGTATTTATGTCTTGAACTCCTCTTCAACAGCAACAAACATTTTATTAGAACCTGACTGCAAATAACATATCTGGTTCTTTAATTTAATACATTTATTTAATTTTTAAAATTCCCAAGGACACAATAAAAAAACAATGAGAAAACTGTGTTTGAGTAGCATCTCAAACACTTTCATTACTTTAATGAGGCAAACTAGTCTTAGCCTTGTGAGCATCAAACAGGAATTTGAAACGGGGGCATTGGGAAACATTTTTTTAAATACAGTTTCATTTCATAAAACAAAAAACCCAAAAGCAATGGCCTAAAAATCACATACATTTGACTTAAAAACTGTTATTTTTACAGACAAAGGAAAAAATATTATTTTAAGTCAAATATATATTTGAAATATGCTAAAGATTTAGGCTGCAGACCATAAACCAAAAAACCCAATAAAAATGAATATTTTATAAACTCGCTTTAGACAGTTATGTCATTGCTCTAATATAAGTGATACATTTACAGATTTTCTTTTAAATCAGATACCTTCTGTAGCACTGAACAGTAAAAAGCCAGCAAATGATTTTTGAGTCTTGGGAGCTGATGCTACGTGTTCATGTGCTGAAAGGATATGAAGTGAGGAGGCTTTTAAGTGAGCTTTTAGATAGAGCCAGCATGTCGCTTTGTGTCTTGCATCACGCCAACAGGAATTCAATAATTCTGGAGTCTCATTGAGTGTTGGCAATTTACCTGCTGTAATATGTCACGAGCACATCTGCAGTGAGAGCACCTTAGCACACCAAGTCTGGAGTGCAGCACAATCTGCAGCAGCACCAGCAGTTATTGTTCATGCAGCACCTCACCTTAGTGCCCAGTGCTTCACAATTCTTATTCAGAGAGAGACCTTCTCACAACTGCTGCGCCTCCCATCTCTTTGCTTTGCCACTGAGGAAAAAAAAAAAGGAAGAGGAAATCAATGAAACCAAGGATCAGTAGGATTCCAAAATTGCCAGCATATCTGCTCCTTTTTTAATAGATGATGTAAAGTTCAATAATCAAAATAAGTGCAGTCTAAAATTAATCCTTCTCACCAATTGTTGGAATTTATTATGAGCAAACCTACATTGAAGGTCCTTCAAACTAAAGCCCAGTTTAAATACCTCATGTTGTTTGGGGGTATATTCACTTGATGATGATGATGTGCAAATGTATTATGGTATTTTTTTATAATGTAATGCAAAACACCCAAAATGATCTAACATGTTTTGTTAAAGTTTGTACTTTGTTTATGAATATATCACAGTGGAATATCTTAAAAATACACATTTTCTGCCTGTTGAGATTCAACCTTCGTAGGTCAAAATGTATCCCTTTCCTCTCATATTATCTCTCACTCCCTTTTATCTCAATTGTATCCAGGTGTAGCATTTGTAACTGTTAGGCTGTGAACGATGGTGTTGTGCCAACACTGACTTTATTTCAAATAAAAGAGATGAGCAGAGAAAGATCGCAAAGATACCATGTCAAAGAATAATGTCTATCGATAAGACAATAAACTGGAAACAACACACAAGTGGTATAAACCAACAGTGCACATGCTGATGTCTTGATTGTGTGCATTCATCGATAAATTCTCTACTGGCAACAGTATTGTGATCATTTTTAATTTTTAATTACTCATTAGAGTTCCATCTCCTTTTGTTGCCTCCCACAACACACATAATTCTCCACAGGTAATCCTGACAAAACTTTGTGCCTTCTATTTACATCTATTAAAAATCTAGCAGCTTCTAAAGTTGATTTTTTAAATTTTGATGTGGGAGCGACCTACAGTGCTCAGGGCCAGTCAGGTTTAGACAGCTTTTTCTCTTAATAAATGAATTAATCTTTTTAAATTGTATTTAGTATTTACTCATCTTATGTTTGTATTATTTTAAAAATTGTTGTGTGACAAATATGCAAAAAAGTAAAAAAAATCAAAAAGGGGGAAAATACTTTTTCAAAAAGTCCTAAGTCTATCTCAAAACAACTCACTGAAACTACTTAGATATAGAGTGTGACTTTTTTGCTGTGGACAACAAGCGAAGGACCTGAAAGTGTATGTTTTTTCCTGATGAACTCTCATCATGCTTTTAGAAGTTATCAATCATGTATGACATATTAGGCCGCCTTGTTTCTTTGTCCACTTTGAATGCAGTAGATAATGGGTTATTAAAATGTTATTAAAACACACATGATGCTTTGATACTTAAGCTTGTAACAGTGTTATCTAAGGAACACAACCTATTGGAGTTATTTAAAGTGTCTCCATCCTGAATCAGCAAATTGGCATGCACACACGCTCACAATCTCCCGTAATTACATTCTCTTACACAATGCTTGAGGGGCAGCCTTGATGTGAACCGAAGAGTGCCTGTGTAATTTTTTTTAGCTTTTATCCCTTGAGGCACTGACTACTTCCTGTGTCTCCTTGACAAGCTGTGTAAAGATATGGCTACAGGTGATTGATTGAATAATCCTCTTCAGCCCTTATCTTAGCCTACTTCATCACTTCATCCAAGCTCCAGAGTAAATCTCCATATCTCTTATGCTAAAAGACGGGCTACAGGTGAAAACTGTGCTCGAAATTCACTCATTTTGTTTCACTTGTTTTTTTGTCATCACACATGGTTCAGTGAAATCACACAGGTAATTGCTGAGAGATCATGCATTAATTAATAGAAAGCCATAATATTCCCACATCATTTGTCTCAAATTTATGTTCATCTTGTGAAATGCCACCCTAACATGCCATTTACATGCTACCCTAAATGTTACAGGGTAAAATCTAATGGTGAATTCAGCATCAAATTATAGTATTGATTTTTCCCAGCTATTGGCCTTCTATTGCCATTATATGGACTTGTGCACAAGCTTGTTTTTTTTCATTCTCATTACAGATACTGAAGACAGTACAAATCAATGCTTGACTCCTCACTTTAACCTTGCTATGTCATTAGTGTCTGCACATTAAAGCCAAGCTTGACTCCAGCTAATTTAGCTAAATGAGGACATTTCCCAGCTGAGATGGAAAGAAGATGATGACGTTTCCACCTATAGGAATGAGTAAGGAGTCAACATTTTGTGTTGTAAAACATGTTCATGTTCAGTGACGTGAATGTTATTTTTAACATAATTAAGATTTTAACAAAGCAGCTGTGTTTTTAATTGGAAAAGAAGTCATTCATAAACCGCAAGACCTGAAACAATACATTGTGAGTCTGATCTGTATTTCACCTTCTATTCTGTAGTTACATAAAGCTATTAAAAATCACAAAGATTTAAAAATTGTTATTTCTTTATGATTTACTTTAGCTTTAGCAAAAGTAAAATAAAAAATAAAACAGTGACTTTCTTGCTGTTACATGAGAAAATCAACTGATTTCTTCACATCAAGATATAGAGCTGCAGCCAGGAGGTACTTAGTTTAGCAGAAGTGGGAGGAAGGAGGAACCAGTCTGTATAGTTCTTCACAACATTTAAACATATTTTCAGTCAATATGTTGGATTTCCAGTATACTCAAAGAAAAACATCAATTTGAGATATTAGGGGAGACTTATAGTATGTGCTGGTGAGCAACTGAGTTATGAGTTGATGAGCACTGGCTGGAAGCAGGGTAATTGATGCAGATGGATGTTTTGATCCTCCTCCTTCCTAAAATGTTTAATACACATTTTTTATAATTCAAAATGAATTATCAAAAGTATATTCACTGGTACTGTATATTCATTAGCACGTTTGGTTCACTATACAAAATACTAAATGCATCTATACATCTACAACAGTGCGGTTCACTGATGCTTCTTTCTTGGACAATAATGGTGCTACAGAGCAATAAGATATATGAGGCTTGATATGAGAACACTTTTTTCATGTTTTAATCCACTGGTGCACAAGCAATATTAACAGCCTGTGTCACAAGAAGATATCCAACTTTTTGACTTGGACTGACTATGTAAGGCATCTTATCACCTCAAAGGCACTTTAATTTATATGGTTTGTATGTTTACTTTCAGAGGGTTTGATTGCCACCTCTATCCATCCATGACCAATCTCTATGATATTTGCATTTGAGTAAACTTCCAGTGGGTTCTGACTGTTCCCATTGCCATCCTGCTGAAGAAATTCTTTATGCCAAAAGCATATCTGTTCATCATGGGTGAGCTCCTCCAGCCTGATGCATGGCCGACACTCATTACTGCCAGCGTTAAGTGTTGATTAGAATAATGAAAAATTAAATATTTTAGGAGGAAGGATACCCATTCTTTAAACAACTTAATCAATTTTATAGATATTGTCAGAGAATTAAATGAGAAATAAAATTAGCATTTTCCAACTCAAAAGTCACCCTTTTCTACTGCTACATTTTAAACACCACATCACAAAGAGAGCAGAAGTAATGAATATTTCTAATGTAAATGTCTTCATTAAATTAATACATTTTGCTCTGTACTAGGAATTTGTGCATCCAGAATACAGAAAATGGGAGAGCAGAGAAAATCCATTGCAGACAGTTCTCTAAAAGAAAATGTTAGTGGGGTCAGAATGTTTCCTATTTCCAGTATTATTTTGGCAATATTTCCTATGAATTTTGTGCCAGTGCCAGCGAGAAACTAAAAATAAATGAATGAATAATTATTTAATTGAGGCTGCTGTAGAGGATCATCAAAATTATTATGAATAATGACAAAGCAAATGAGACTGTGCACTTAACTGATCTAGTGAGGAGGTGTACTGTAAATGATGCTGTTACAATTCAAGTGCTCGACTCCAGCGTTAACTCTTGGGAGAACAGCACAGGTGCTGTATCCACATTCTGTATGTGGAACTCAATGGACCCCATGTGAGACCAATTTTGTATTGTTATATTTATATTGCTCAACCGCTCACAGGAACATGTTCACGATATTTAATTATTAGCATAATCAACACCCCCAAATTAGGCTAAATTCAGGTACAGTTTAGCTCACACAGCCCCACAACAACCAACTGTGTATCCTCAGCGCAGCACTGTACAGTCACAGAATGGTTTGCTATTAAAATGTTTGCTAAAAGATCTGAGGTATAATTAACAAATATCAAAATTTACCAAATATACTGAATCACCATTGTCACAAATCAGTCGTTGGCAGTGGAAAGTGGAAATCCTTGAAAGCACCATTAATGGCTTATTTAAACAACACAAATGCCTCGGTAAATCACAATGTCAGTTATGACACAGAAAGCTGGGACCTTAGCTTTTAAACAAATAAACAGTTAAATTGAACAACACCTGTATGTAGTCAGTGATTACTCATTTTATGAGTGAGGTCGATGTTCCTAAACAAACAATATAATTTACTCTCAACTGCAAGTACTCTGCCTGTTGAGTGTGGATCCAAGGGTAAATATATTTTCTTACTCATCTACCTTCTTATACTGTGTGACATGTGGAGGAGTGGAGATGAAACAACCTCAGTGGTTAAACTGATAAATAATAGCCGGGGTTTCTCAGCTCATTTGCTTTGATTGACTCAAGCTCATGCTTAAAAGGAAATGAACCTGGGCAGGAGTGACAAGCGTATTCACTGTAGCACACTGTGGTCTTCCTGAGATTCAGATTTGTGCTTGCTGTCTTGAAAAGCCACCATCCTCTGCTATAGGAGTGGTTAATGAAGTGTGTTCCTAGGCCCTGGTTGGCAGGTTGATGAAACCGCAGACCCGGGCAATCCTCTTCCCTCTGAAGAAAAGACAAGGGAGTGAGGTGGTTATGAATTGGCTGATTTTTCTTCCTGTCAGGAACAGATATGTAGGTGGAAGTAGTAGTATACATTGAAGCTGTTTAAAGTCTTTTACTGTAGTGTGCTTAGAACATGGGTAAGCTTAATAAAACTATTTCTGGTTTTATTCTTTGAAGCATTATGCTATTTCAATTTTAGCACTGTACTTATATGTTTTAGCTACTTGACCTGTTCCTTAAATCTATTTCTAGGGGAAGTTAAAAGAGGATTCACTGTTAGAATACATTAACAAGCTTTGGTTGAGCTCCTCGCTTCGGTTGGGCAAAATAATTTCTGGCATGTTTTTTCGGCCATTTCCAAGTGATTGCCCTTTGAATGTCCTCTCTCTGGAGGTATACTTAGGAAGGTATAAATAGTTAGAGCAGGACTGTGGTGTCTACATACTTCTTCATTAGTTGGTGTTTTACTGGCCTATCTTGAACAGACAAAAAACTTAAGTCTCTCTGTTAATGCACTTGGTTATTGAGGCATGTAAAAGTAATTTCTGCATTAATCCAAGAGAGAAATGAATTTAGGCTGATAAGGAGCAATCCTACCGGCCCATGGGTGACAAAGTCTGTTTGCCTCAGAATAGCAGCGACAAGACGGCTCAGCTGACCTCTGTTTAACCACAGCATATTAGAATATTTATCTCTATACGTTTTATGCTAGTGTATCTATATTGGATTCTTACTTGCCATCTTTGTACACAATATCAATTATTGTTATTAGCGGAACATGGTCCTAGGTTGCCTGCCTGTGAAACACACTGCCCTTAAGCACACACATACTGTACGCACCAAAATAAAAGTGCACAGGTTAACTGGAGTTTTTGATTAACCTGTGCAATTATAGGAACACCAGAAACAGTGTTAACATAATATTGATGCATATAAAAAGGGTCGAGTGGTTCTTACTTAAACGTGAAAAATATTTGTAACATGGCACAACAAGCTTACAAGATGAGTTCACTTTTACTTTAACCCTTTTAACCATACAAGTGTGCTGTAGACCTAAACAGCCATTTAAAGGACACTGGGTGAGTCATGCTCTCTGCAAAGTCATCAAGTTTACCCAAGGTCCTGTTTTTGCTTTCAGCTGAGCATATGGCCAAAGTCCTCTACATTTTTGGTTCCATGGAAAAATAAATTATCTTGAGCTCAGAGTTGCACCCTCAGCAGTCACAACAGTAACAAAAAGGGTGAGAAATACTTTATTATAGTGCTTTCAGTCATGTAAAAGCACTCTACATGTGTGACAAGTCTAAATAAAAACTGTATAAATAAGCCACTGGTTATTGTGTTTAATATAAAAATGCAATTACTCATACTGTATTGCGTATGATATTGAAGAGCACTTTCCTAATGAAGACAAAGCTTCTGTAAAGCTTCTAGTAGAAAGTAGAACCAAACCACATCCAGCAACTACTACAGGTAAGTGTGCAGTTTTACTGGCATAAGCACTTTTAGAGTCCACTCCATTCCAGTGCTGCCAGGTAGCCATTGACCTGCTTCCTGACACTGTCTGCGACAGTATCCTGAGCTTAGACAAATACTCTGCTGCCCTGTAGTGTCTAGCCTTATCATACACACCATTACTACAGTGGGTGATTACTGCTGCAACCATTACAGCTGTAACCCCTTGGTGCAGAGAGGACAGTCAGTTGCTGTTACGGTGCATACTTTTAGTCCTGGAACACGCTGCACACATGAATCATGCGCACACTCAGTCAATTTCCAAACATACGTTTCAGAAAACGAAAAAATATTCTGACATATATAGACACATATTTTGTAAATCATAGCACACAATGCAACACTGTGTATGTATGTATTATGCTGACAGCGTTAGGCACAACTACAGATTTTCTTCAGCATTCAGAAAATACTTAATTTGGTGAATGAAACAGTAATTGATACTATTTTTTACAGAGATTCATGCATTAATGTCTTGTCCTCAATCACAGTGTCATAAACGCCAAGACAGCGGGCATCGCTCCAGTGCTGTGCATTTCAAAACAGCTCCCTGTTGAAAAAACACTTGATCTAACAGTTTAATGAAGTGAAAGACAAGAAATCTTTAAGCACATGAACAATAGAGCTCCATGGCCATTAATCACTTATTCAGAGCGTGTCTGCGTGGTCATCCCTTTATCACTGCACTCCAGTCTTACCACTGAGACGCTTCTGAATCACAGTGACAGCTGTTTTCTTTCACCACACTGTTTTGAAAATTTTAAGACCTTCAAGAGAGGTCGAAAGAGTGAAAAAGAAAAACACATTTACAGGAATATGAAAATAAAATATGTCATTTTTTTGTATCAATAGTAAATTGCAAAATTATAAGCAAATTGTACTGTAAGGTCACATGTGAAGATTGTTCCACAACAGCAAGATTTACAAAGTGAGTTTTTGGTCACAGTGAAATAGCATGGAATTCACCTCATCCTGATGGCATTTTGTAGCAGTAGCTTTTCAATAGATTCACTTTTTGAGATTCTTCTGTATATTTTCTTTTCTTTTGTTGGTATCAATTTCCCTGCCAAATTTAAATGTATGTATACAAAAGTGTCCCAAACATGTACCAGGCTGAATGCAGAACAGAAAGCCCAGTGACTTTGTACATGAGTTGTGTTGGGTACCAGTTTTTCACATTCAGTCTTACAATTAGTTGTGGCTACATTTATGAAAATATGTAATAAAATATGTAGTACAAAGTACATCTATCTCTCTGTTTGCTATGAGATATGCTGTTTATAATAAAGTATATTGTCAGTGTGTGTGTGTGTGTGTGGGTGAGTGTGGGTGACTTTATTACATTTTGTGGGCATCGTTGTGAAAGCTTTTTGTAAGGGCTTCATAACTTCAAAAGGCTGTTTGAGGGTTAAGGCTTAAAGTTAATGTTAGAATTAGGTTTAGGTCAGGATAAGGGCTGGGATTAGACATGTAGTTGTTAAGGTCCGAGTTACATGAAGGAGTTGAGGACTGCGTTAGATCAATGAGTGTCCTCATAACTATAAAAAGACACAGTTCTGTGTGTGTGTGCGTGTGTTTCCCATGCTGTTTTGCTATTTTGGGGGCGTTGAGCCTGTATTCAGCAAAAAGCCCTTTCTATTGCAATAGCACTGACAATTCCAAATGATAAAGCAAAGAAGCTGCCACAAAATGCTGGGATTACTATTTGTGATCAGCAGGTGTGTCAACATTCTCATCTTATCAGGCCATTTCACACCAGCTTGCACTCCAATGAATATTATTCCACATTATCATATGCTTTACAGATACTGAACAATGATATGACTGCTCCTTTATAACCGCCTTTGCAGCGTGCTTCGATCTCATGAACTTTTTAGTTTAGCCGTTTTATAAAACTCACAGTTCAGTAAAGTCCCCAAAAAATTTTGATTGAATAATGTCTGTAGAGATGCTAATCTTATGTGGGAGGATTTTGATAAGACTTTGCAAAGGTCACAGAAACATAAAATGACACCCAGTAAACAAAAACCTCTAGTGAAACAGTTTGCACAAAGCCAGTCCAGTTTTAGATCGAATAAAGATTTGTTGTGTGTAAATTCTACTAAGACATACGTGCAATTGATCTTGTAATGGTTGCATCTGATCGAACAAGGTATGAAAATGATACTGCAGGCTTAAGCAAGGATTAAAGCCCATTTCATAATACAACCAGGGTTAAGGTTTGCCTTAAAACCTCTGAGGAGACGTCTTCACATCCATTATTCATCATAAATGTGCAGAAATTACAAACACACAAATAGATATTATAGGTAAACAGTTGCTTGCATGTTTATTTACACAGTTATGAGGACAACACAGACTGAAGATCTCATGAATAGTGCAGATAAGTAAATCAATCTTTTATCTTTCACGAATGCATTGGGTTGCGTGATATGATCTGTTGATGATGATACTGACCCGACCGTTCACAAGGAATTTTTGTGACTGCTGGGACCTGCTGAACCCAGTGGGTTGGCTTGAAGATGAAAAAGGATAGGAAGACAATGCCTTACTCACCATGAGTAGAAAGGAGGTTCGGGAGGAACAATACATCCCAGACGAGCCTCCATCTGGGACAAGAATAATCTCTACAAATAGGAGACTGAACATGTGTATAAGCCACCAAAAAGGGGCTCACTAACACACATACATACCAGTCATAGAAGAGATACTTCCCACCTTAATATGAATACAGATAAAAAGTGTTAATTTCAGTGTCATTCATACCGGTATGGCTTCTATTCATAGAATAATTAAACAAAATTGGAATCAGTCCAAAGTAACATTTTAGATCTGTTATGACCTGTCTGTTAATTTACAGCTGAAAACATAAGAATTCATAAAAAAATGACTGTTGTGCCAAACAATCTAAAATGAAGGAAGCTGTCATAGCTTATTATCTGTGTTGCACCACTGGCTTCTGTAAACCTGGTTTTATTGGAAAATAAACTGCTCCATTAAACAGCAAATGGTATGCAGATGCTTTATCACAATTTGTGCAAGCACGAGGAGGTCCTAAACACGGACATGAAGCAGACAGACACAGTGGATTGGACAGGTAAACAGTTAAAAAATAACAAGTCTCAGCTACGTTAACTGATTGGTGTTAGAACAGGCAGCTCAGCTCGCAAGTTAACAGTTATGCCACCACAGAAGTTCACTTGCTAGGTTTTCCAGTATAGTTTGTATGTGACAAAGCTCCTAAAACCAAGTATGTCTCAAAGAAAATACAGATTCATTTTGCTCATTGCAAGGAAGACCAGGGTTCAAATCCATGGCTCATCCCACATGTTAGGTCAATTTTTGACTCTAAACTTCCCATAGGGTGTGAACTTGTAGGAATGGCTCTGAACTGTGATGGACCGGCGCCCTGTACGGGGTTTACCCTGCCTCTCATATTGCCACTAGGAGTTTTAAATCTTTCATACAGGACCTTTACATGTTGTATAAGTTAGCTCACATTTACTGCTTGTCCATAAGAGCTGTGATCCAGACCTATCGTTATTTTATTTTAATTACTGTGTATGATGATGTATAATTTTCAGAAATAGAGATCTGACTCTCTGAAGCAAGAAATGTTTTTTGCACTTTTCCATTACAAAACCCCAGAATGGCAAAAAGGTCATTTTGGCTGGTGTAAAGTCTGCATCATTTCTGCATAAGGCGCTTCTCTGTTCCGAGATGCGTGTTCTAACAGGCCTTCTTGTTTTTCCAGTGCACTGAAGCCCACATGGGCATGAGGGAAAGTAAATAACCAACAGATGTGCAGCTGAGACACTGCATGATGCTGCAGATTTTGCCTCTAGTGTGACTTGTGAATGTGTTGTTTTTTAATAGGTGTTGCATAGTGTACATATGAATACATTGTGGTAATATTATGCTGTGCATGCAGGCTGTGTGAACACAATTGGTGAATTCATATAGAACATCTTGTGTCCCTTCTTTTGTCCTCATTGGTCTGATGATCTGGAAATGCTAATCTTCATTCTCATTTATTTTACTGTGCTTGAAATGTCTTTGCACATGAAATGAGCCTTTTTGCACCTTTACAAATCTTAGCATCACTCAATGTTTTCTGGTGAAAAAAGTCAAATTATTGTGATTAATTAAATAAACTTTGTTGTTTAAACAGTTCTACTATTTGCGAAATTAGAGCAATGACAATGTAAATGTGGAAAGATGTATGAAATGTATGAAAATGCAAAACAGTTTATGTGAGAATAAAATAAAATCGAATTGATTCAATAATTCCTGGATCTTATGTCAATAAGAAGTGAAGCAATTTGTTCCAGGCTGTTTGGTCAGGCTTTGAAATCTGTGAATCTTTTAATCAGATTTCTGGCATGTTAATGCTTTTCCCATGCATCTTCAGTAGGGTCATTATGTAAGAGTCAATACAATCAGTAAGCTCACTCAAGCTGGACATGTGACCAGTTCTTTGTGGTCTACACCCTACGTTTCATTAATTTGTCTGAAATGAAATTCAGAGTTGCAATGTCCCTTTCCCTTTCTCCTAATCTAATAAGTGTAATGATACAGATTTATAAATTCAATCAGCTTTAATCTAGGGGATACAGATGCTCTCAATAGGGAGAGAAAACTGGTCCCAGCTGGTGAGTGGTGATATATAACTACTTTGGAGGGATGAGGACTCAAACGTATCCAATCATAGTGGATACAGTATGGCCACAGTACGTTTAATGCTTTTACATGTAGTTAACAGGGAGTTACTTCGATACCTCAACCTGAAAGAGAAGGAAAAAAAAAACACATTTCCTGCTGAACTATAGGTATGATTATGTAATCTTCTCATGATTGTGTGGGCACTCACTTAAGTTGTCATTCCTGTTAGGTATAGTACACTTATAAGCTTTCTTTTTGCAACATTTAAATTTGTCATAAGGAAAAGTGCAGCTGTTATTATTAAAGCTATAAATGTTTCTGTTCTATTCAAGTAACCCTCAGTGCGATGCCAGCGTGCACACACCACAAACCAATGACGATAGGAACATGAGTTATTTCCTACTAGTGCCATCTTCAGCTGTCTCATTGGCTGAGGAGCCCCTGTCATGCACATGTGCCAATACATGGAGCATGGGAATCCCAGTCTAACACTGTTCAAATTTCCAAGAAAAAAATGCTATTTCTTTGCAATGACATTAGACAGCGCTGTGACATTCAAACTGTCTGGCAACAGCTTGTTAGTGTCATCAACTGCTCTTATGTGATGACACAAAGGAGTATCGAAAGTTTGTACCACTCTGTAACAGTATTTTAACCACCACTGCTTGTAGCTGTTTGTGAGGAAACATGAGGGGGAGGATTAGGGTAAGGTGTGTTTGCCTTTAAGTGACAAGGTCTCATCAGCCAAAGTAAGTGAAAACATCTGTGAAGGTGCAGGGGAGCCAATTTAAAACAATTAAACTGTCTGAGGTAGAAAAAAATTTGCATTGACAGTAGCACATGTAACAAAGCTAAAACATGATGTACATGAATTATTTTGGTCATTGAAGCAATCATGTTAGAGAAAGAAAATCAGCAGGACATGACCTGTGTGGCACAATGAAGTGGTAGTAGTTTATTAGTACATTATTAACTATTACCTAATTTATTAACAGGCTAAATGATACATAGTACCATATACTTCTTTTATATGTAGTATAATTATGACATTGTGTACTGGAAAATTTGAATATTTAGATAATATTTATACAACAGTAGTGCATGGAAATGTGCAGTAATTAGCTTTTTGTTTTGTTTCATTTTCAATGTTGTGCATCAGCTACAGATAAGCTGCAGTTTTTTATCAAATAGGATTACCATTGATGATTGATTCCCATTTTAAAAACTGAACTTCAGAAACTATTTTATTGCAGAAATGTTGATGTTGAATGCATCATATCTTCAGACATATAGTCTAAAGTACGTAGTTGGCAGTGGAGAGTAGTTAGTATGTTACTGAATTCATCTACCAGATGTGTTTGCCAGCTTCTCTTGTTAGTTGCATTTGTGTCTTTATTAGCAGCCTCACAGTCAGAACAAGAAAGCAAGCGTGTGGTTTCTGGCCTATCAGGCTGCTAAATAGCCTAATAACATGCAGCTGTGCCTGGTGCCTGGCCCAGCCATTTTGGCTTTCCACCTACAGCCAATTGTGAAACCACACCCCTCTGTTACAACCTCGCTTCACAGAGGCAAAATCTGAATAAAATGAATTAATTTCCAATCGTTTTTTCAGTTGTGGGCTAAAAGGGAGGAAAAGATGTCAAACATGAAACTCACAGCTGTGTTTTCAGTGTATTCTCTGCAGTATAATCCTGATTTTTTTATTTAATGTTAAAACTAAACTTGAAAGAACTGTGACAGACAGACGTAAAAAGGTACAGATTTTTGGAACAAGAGTTGTTTTTTCTACCTATTGACGAGATTGCGCCACTTATAGCTGAATAATGCAGTTAGTCAGCTATATCTTGTATCAGAAAATATTTTTAACGGCTTTTTTATTCAAATATGTGGTTACAAATTTCCACTAGTCACTTCTCATCACAAAAAAAAATCTGTAAATATGCAAATATTTTATAATTTTGAATATGTATCTACTAAACACAAGCTGCTTACCTCTTCTCTGAAAATCCTACTCAGTGTGTTTATTAGAGGCCTCTAGATTTAAGATCCTACTGGACTGCAACTGGCTTCTGCACTGGTGTAGTAGATTACACAGTGAGGGTCTGAAGTAACAATAAAGAAAAGACATTTGTGTAAAAACTGCAAGATGTTTTAAGTCTTATTTATGTTCTTCAGAACATAATCACAATCAGAACATTGTACCTCCGTATTATGGTAGCTGGCAGCAGCTTCTTTTATGCCTCTTTTGACTTGTGAAGCTCAGATACTCGTTACCACCAAATGCAGATTTTATTGAACTAGACATAAGATTCCTCACCTGACAGCTGCCATGATCAGCAGACAAATTGTTTACATTAGTTTTTCAATTACGGAAAATATAACACATATGATATCTCAGAACCTGCTGTACAGGTCGAGTGACTGAAGTCTTCAGGTCTCAAAAGGCAAAAAACTACTACATTTATGGTGGTTAAAGGGTCTGCATCTGACATCACTTTTTGGCTATTACGTATTTGTTATACTTCACCTGTAAAAAAAAAACGAGGCCTCTCTTAACTCTATATTTTGAGTGTTAAATAATAGTCTGCTTCAACATTTGGGGAAATATATTTGATTTCTCACCTGGAGTTAGATGAGAAAATCAATATCCATTTCATCTCTGTGCATTCAGTAGAGAGTCTGGAACCAAATGTGTTTAGCCTGGCTGGAAAAGCAGCTAAATGTTTACGTATGAGACCACAAAATTCATAGCTGATTTGCTCAAATAAAATATATGCAGCATCATAAAACTGCTGGGCGATTAAAAATCATTTGCTCACTTACTAAGAATGCAAGAACAGCAAGGAGGAATCTTTACTTTCCAGACAAGTGGCTAAAACTTGAAAAGATTTTTATTTATGTTTTTATTTTATGAGCACCATTAGTACCACTAGTGACATTTTTCATCTTGGAGAAATGTGTGACATTTCAGAGCAGAAATGAAACTGAAACTGAAATGTCTGGGTGCTATGGATCATGGTTTCTGTGATCCAGTTGCATTAGAAGCGAAAAGCAGCAGGACATCGGGAGAAAAACAGAAAATAATCTGTAACAACGTTCCCACCTAAATGTTTTTTCTTTAATTAATGTCTAACTTAAGAAAATGAATTATTTTTAATGTTACATGATTTTTAAACTTTTGACTTGGATTATTTTGGAAAACGAAACATTACTAATGTATAAACAAAAAGCTGTCATGTCTTATCTGGGTATGAATACCGAAAGCCTAGATCTATAAATCTTCAATGCACTATCTCTCTGTTCTCCTCAATCTGTCATCATAGTGACATAAGCAACACTGTAACCTCAAAAGTTGCAATGACTCCCTCCCCAAAAGACAAAGCCCTGTTAGTAGTTCTAGGATTTTTCTTGTATGCTTAAAGGCAAAGGGATAGTTGACTGTTTACTCTGTAGATAATCTGATTTCTTTGTACAGTGAAAAGCTCATGACGCATGAGATTCAGTCTGAGGGGTCCTAAAATTGTTCAAGCAGTCTTTCCAGTCTAATAGTGTATGCCCTATTACAAATATAAGACTACTGTGAGCTTGCAGACCTCCTGCAGGGTAAAGAAATCCCAAATGTGGTTTCCACTGGACTACCGAAAGTAAACCCAGTTTTGTGATATAAACCACCTCGAAGGTCGATATTAACACTGAAAGGTATTAAAATGTATTACAGTACTCTCACCTCAAGTATGTATGAAATCACAAAGTCACTAACATGTAAGCTAGCATCTACCATCATCAAGCTTTTACTATGGCCATAAGAAAGTTTTAATAATTAAAGACAGGAATTATAATTGAGGGCATATGGGGCTGCAAACGCAACCCGCATTTCAGTATTTGATGCTTTGAAAATTGGTTGACTGATCGGAGTCCCTGTACCGACCTGTGTCCACCCCTACAATAAGACCACCAGGTGCTTTTAATGTTGTAGCTGATCGATGTAGTGTGATTACAGGCGGCTTCCTAACACTAATCCTGCAGGGTCTGCCTTGTGTAGCAACACAACAAAACAGAAGTTACAGCGTAAATCACCTAAAGGCACTTTACATTGTGAGGTGTAGACCTTACAGAATTACAGGGAAAAAAGTGACAGCTGATTCTGTAACTAAGCTTCCTACTATTTGTATTTTTTAATTAATGAATAACTAAAAATGTATTGATTTTTATGCCCAGTGTTTATGAAGGTGAATCAGACGTGCTTAGTTGGATAAAACTACACATTTTCAATGTGGGTGTGAAGGCAACATCATGTGGCTTAATTTCTTTTTCTTTTCTATTTTCTTATCCTATACAGTATAACACTACTGTACAGTTTATGGTCTCCCATCGTTCATTTCTTGTATTGTGTTTTTCTAAAAAAACAATTACAAATATGTGTGTTTCTGACAAATACTGGAGAACGAAATACTAACACTTACAAACACCCTTAAAAACACCCCGACGTGGTGACTTCAAGACATTAAGATGTCAACACTTGTTGAGGCCACACGCATCAGCGTAAAAACTGTGGGAAGTTGTGTTTTATAATTGTGACGCATAATTTGAAAATATGTCTACACACACAGTTAATGACATCAGTGTAGGAACCTTTTCTTTTACCTTTGTGTTACCTGCCGCCAAGCAGCTGCTTCCTTCTTCCAGCTTTAAGTGCCATTTCTAAGGACACCTTGCTGAAGCAGTGAACTAGTGCTCACTTTACTCGTTCACATGGCCAGCTTTACACGCTGTAATATCCCAGTCACCGGCCCATGTCCTCATACCTTTATCACTCTTAGTCTTTTAATGGTTCCAGCCTTAAAGTAGTTACTATTTCTTTTCCTTTATCATTCATACAGTATAGAGATACAGAGAAAATAAAAATATAGTGTACTTGAGAAAAGTGCATTAAATGCCAACTGAGCATTTAATCATTCTGTTTGGATCCCATAATCATCATTACACTGACAACCCCTTCCTTTGATGCTATATGTGCTGCAATCATTCACCAGAATCGATTTTAAGACACATACAGACACAGACATGGGAACAGAAACTGTTGCAGGTTTCTTTAAAGACACTAACCCCTGCTCCGGGTGTACCTAAACCATCTCTGACTGCTTCCATGCGTTTAATGTCTTCAGTGCAATCAATTAATCAATCCCAGCAGTTTTACTAGCCTTATCTCCAAAAGTTGCTTATGCCATAAATGTCCGGGGATGGATGCTGATGGAGGCAGAGGCGCTGTCCAAGGTACTGCATTCAGCCCCTCCCCGGTAGACATCACGGAGAGACACGTGATTCGCTCTGTCTGTGGCTCCTGACAGTCGCTGGATAAGCTCAACAGGGAAGCCAGATTCCACCTTCTCCTCCACAAAGAAAACTGGATTTTTCACCCCGCGCTCCCCGCATACTCCGCGCGTTTCTCTTTAGTTGTGTTTTGTTTCGTAATCGGGGAAACAAACTTCGAGGAGGATATATTTAAGGTAAATTCTTTTAACACTAAGCCTGTGAGGTTTTTAACTGTGAGGAGTTTAGAGTGAGAGTGGACCCGTCTCTTAATCTCTCTTTCTCTCTCGCTGATGCTGTGATTCACTTGAAAGCAGATCTTGATGTGAAGGTTTCGCCAGAGAGGATTTGGGTCCAGGCTCTCAAACTGACAGAAATTACGCACAGTCGTGATTTTACGGGAGCCCGGCTCGCAGTGTTTCGCATGAGATCGCATTTGTACCTCTTGTGCCAACTATTCAGGGTCCCGTAGAAGTAAAGGTGTCAAACGCAAATACAACACCTCGGATTTTAGGGATTTAGGGAGCAGTGAACGACGGGGCAATGCTGCAGAAATGGGCACGAAAAACACATTTATGTAGTGCGCTGTTTACAGCTGGTTCAGGCAAAGATGTTGAGGTACGAGGCATGTTATTGATGACATGACAGGGAAATAAGAATATTGTCCCGTTTGGCAAAATACACAGCGCGACAGATTCCAGTGAGATTTATTCTTTGTGATAGTTAAAAGATAATGAGCTTATAAACAGCTCAGTGGCTGTCATCACATATACTGTTTGTGGAGATGTTTCAATGTGTTTAAAGTACCCAAGTAAATCCAGCCCGTTCCGCGACTACATCTCCTTTGAAATGCAAACTAAATGTCGGGAATGTAAATAATGCTTCCTTTTTATTTCAATATTGAACACGTCCATTCTAAAGCGGAGAAAGCATCGTCGGTCTGGTAATGAGAGAGGAAAAATAGTAACGAGGTAAATATTATGGAGAGCACATTCTGACTCAGACCCAGTGGCAGCAAGTCTGGTTCATCTTACACAAACCAACCATTGTGAATCAAATGACGCACTTTTTCCTCCTGTTAGGTGTTCAGCAGAGGGCAGGCCAGTCAGTAGTCCACTGTATGTCGGAATGCTGCTGATAATAGTTATAACGAGTATGAACGAAAGCAACTGTCCTGAAAAGATGAGAGCTGAAAATCAGGGTTTTTTTTTTCTTTTTTGTGTGACTGAAATTGTCTGCAGATTTTTTTAAAGATGTGCGAACATCTGAGTGGGATCAATGATGCATATAGATAACAAATTATGATTCAGTGATCGTTGTTTTCTTATGTGGCACAAACATGCTGTTGTTGTTTTAATCTGCATGTTAGACACACTGTTCCTGACACAGTACTTGGCCATTGAGATGAAGTATGCTAATGATCCATTGATACTGAAGGTCCAGTGTTGAATGCTTCCTGGAAAGCACTGGTGAAACTAATCCATAATCCATCCATATCATTGGTCTTTGTTGTTACAAAGGCCTCTCTGGACACAAGTGACTGGTTTGAGATGCTTCTGGCTTAATTATGCACATACTTTTGATTAAAGCTTGAGCTAAAGTGGATTTGGAAATGAACATGGAGAGAAATGGCGATACTATATTGAACTTGCTTTTCTTTTGCAGACAGCTGTGGGACTGAGGACTGCCTTGAAAGACAGACAGCTTCTTTTGCTGAGCTTATCAGCCACCGTGGCTCCATATGGCATTTTTTTTCTCGTCGCTACAGAGGATGCAAAGTGAAAAGCCCCGAGCTTCCAGTTCCAGGCTTCCAGTTACCCGCCAAAGAATGTTGGCATGAACATGAAGATTAAAGCTGCCATTTCAACTCAAGTGAAACCGTGCACACTCTAACTGGCACCAGAAGGGACTGTTCCATAATTACATAAATTAGACTGAGTGTGCCCAATGGATATTTGAATCCCTGTCACTTTTCTGTAAATAGCCATGGCAGAGAGGACCTTTAAGCAGTTCAAACTATTTTGGCGCAAAGAGTGAGAGATTTGGCCAGTGGCCTGGGCAGTGCAAGGTAATGGTAATTGCTCTAGGAACTAAGCGTTGGCCAGGCCTATTGATATGAAAACATATTACAGCATCTCATGTTTTGTCTTATAATGCATCAACTCACATCAGTATATTCATGTAGACAATCAGTCATATATCAGTCTACTCTCTACTCATCATACTTCTTGCTTGAGCAAAGGCTCTCCTAAGAAAATTTAGCCCTAGAGTCACTGTCTGCCTGCACTGAACTTGTGATCGCACAATGGTTTTACAAAAGCCACATGGTGCCCATATCATATGGGTCGGGCTGCTCATTTGTTGCTTTGTAGAAATAGGTACGTGTCTAGAATTTACAGGTGCTGAGGGACAGTGGGCTAGGTTTCCAGTGTGGAATGCATGTTGCGAAAGTGAAATGAGCTTCAACATGAAAACGAAGAGTTCCCATGGGCTGCTAGTTTACTTCGATGATGAGGGATTTTGTGACTTTTTAGAACTTCTTATACTGAATGGTAAACTCAGCCTTCGTTTCTCCATCTTCTGTGCTGAGCCTGCAACCGTCATATCTGACACAGCGGTCAATGACAGCCAATGGCACGCAGTCACGATAAGGAGAAACTTTAAGAACACAACCCTAATGGTGGACAATGAGATAAAGTGGGTTGAGGTGAAGTCAAAAAGACGGGATATGACTGTTTTCAGCCATTTGTTTGTTGGTGGAATACCACCGGAATTACGGTCTGTGGCGTTACGGCTGACATCCGCCGCAGTCAGGAATCAGCTGCCTTTCACTGGATGGATAACAGACATAAAGGTCAACAACACGGAGTCTGTGATGGTCAACAGTGAAGGGGTCTTGAAGGACCTCTGTGGTACAGCCAACACGTGCTTAAATGGAGGAGTCTGCAGTTTAATTAACAACGAACCAATTTGTGACTGCTCCCAGACTGGCTTCCAAGGAAAGGACTGCAGTGAAGGTAAGTCATGTGTATTCAGTTTAGATCATAGAGTTGGTGCAACATGTCTTCTGTAGCCAGTCGAAATGGACTATTTTACAAATATAGGTCCCCTACTGTAACCACCAGTCCTCAAGTAGCCTAATGCATTTCCTTCCTCTAGTTGGCTAAAGCCATATGTTTGTGTTAGTTTTATGAAGTGTGCCATTGATCTGCAATACAGTTGTTTGTAATGAGTGACTATCCTGCAAGGCCTCATTAGCAAAGTATGCAGACGTTCTACATCCCCAAAGGTGTCTTCCATTCTTATCAAACAGGTCTGTGGGGATTGGTTGACCTATGAAATATCATCTCCAATGGTTTACCTCAAATGCAATAGAAGGCATAATCATCTAGCCATCTGGAGTAAACATGAATGATGTCATTGACTTTCTACAGTATAGTCAAAAACGCTCAACAGATCCAACAAAAAGAAGTGTAACAGTGAACTGGGTGATGTTTGTGTTTCCAGTGATAATGGTGCTGTAATTAATACATAGATACTTTATTTTTGCCTTTAAGTATACAGAAATACTACCATTATCTTATCATTTTCTAGAAACAGCTGAATCTGTTAAATGATTGGTTCACAACTTCTATCAAAATTATAGGCCTATATAGTTTAATAATTGTTACAGTTTAAAAGAAAATCAGTAGTTATATGCTGGAGGATAAAAGAGCTAGAGACCCAGCTAATCAATACACAAAAAGAACACAGGGTTCTTTGAGGTTGGATGAATAGTATCGCTCTGTAGGGTCTTAAAATTGTGATCATATTATCACCGTCACTTTTGGTTACCCTCCTTAGTATTGCTTATAATGAAATGTATCAGTATTCAGGTTATTCGGTGCAGAGCTTCCCACAGGTTGGCAGCTTATTGCTGTGGTGGGGAAGAGGGAGATTGTTGGTCATACAGAATGTCGATGGGGGAGGGGTGTATGTGTTATTTAAATGTATTTTTCAAGTTTATTCAAACATTGAGGCTAATGTTAACATGTAGGCTAATGTTGGCCATATCCAATTTACCCTAAATCTTATACGCTCATGTATTTTTATTCAAGCATGTAAATCTTTTATTAACAATAAGCTCATTAAGGCAGCTTTGGATAACTTACCATTGCATCACAAAATATTCACATCTGATTGCCATTAGTTACTGAGGCAAATATATAAAACCACTAATTAAAATCTGCTTCACATACCGTACAGACAGTGTTTTTTTTTTGTTTTTTTTTGCTGTATTCAGGTTTTGTAGATAGTGTTGATGCAATGGGAAGGAGCAAAGGCTCGTCATGCAATGACACAGTGAATGATTGTTCACTAGCATGCTTTCAGTGTGGGGCAGCAAGTCTTTGTTTATTTATACTACTCCACATCGGTAAGAAGTAGCAAGCTGCATTTCCGTACTGCATCAAAACAACCTGAATGTAGACAAAAAATTGTGCGAGAAAGAAAAAATATAGTTGGACATGTTATTATTGTTATTTTCTTTGTTCAAAGTGCAAACTCTCTACAGTCTACAGTCTTGCTATCATTTATTACATAACCCACTATGTTAAATTCTGTATATTACATTTCATCATTTAAGCATGCAGATTTTTATTTTAAATCCCACCTCTCTCCACACTCTGCACCGATTTCGAAAAGGCTTGCCAACCTGTCAGCTGGTCTGCTGTTAGACAGCACAGTTTGCTTTTGGTATTTATATTTGATAAAAGAAAATAAGACATATCACATTTTTTCATTACACTTACACTTATTGCTACTTGAGTCAAGAGTTTATGAGAATGTACAAGAGCCCACTTGGCATTTTTCTCTATGCTTACAGTTGGAGAGAAAGTGCTTGTTTGAGGAGAGAGGAGTGGAAATCCAAACATGACAATTGGTTTTCCATCATTAGAAGATTATTTTACAAATTGTAAACCAAAATGCATTCTTAATGATGTTTAATCAGGTCATGAAAGTTATGATAATCTTGTAATAGCGCTGATACAAAAGAAAAAAGACAATATCCTATTGTTTATGACTAAAATATTTTGTGGGCTTGGATCATATCTAGTTTTTAGATTTGAACATAGACATAACATATTTATTTTCACTTCATTTATAGATTTAGTGTTGAAATATAACTTGGTGACCTTGCATTCCTACTTACTGAAAACCCATTTTCATTTTTAATCTCAGGTTTTCAATTAGTAGCTAAGAGTTTAGCACAAATCACATTAGCTTTATAAACTGTGTGTTTATGATTATGCCTGTCACTCAGTAAGACAGGAAGAGAAATCATTACATACAGTACAGTAAAGCAAAATCACTTGTTTTAATTAAATTAGGAAAAATAATGAACTCCTTTGGTGGTATAACAGTGTAGCCACTAGAACGCTGTTGATCTTTCAAGTCAGTTTAAAGTTTAGTATTTCAGAGTCATGGTTATGTATTGTTGACTCTATTTTAAGTAATGATTGATACTTTCATACTGTAATACTGTGTACTGTGTTTCGTATGCATGAGTGTGTCTCATTAGTCATGGAATCATAAGAAAGGATCATGACTTTTACACCAGGACGGCTACTGATTAAAGAACTAATTAATTATGTGCACTAAGATGAATGAACTAAAAGTATTTGTTGTTTAAAGAGCTTCATGTAGTGAATATATCGTTGCATTTCTGGTCTGATCCATCATAGTTTTGAAGATGAAAGCTACTGTATAATAATGAATAATCTCAGACTTTAGATAATTTCTCTCATGGACTTTGTGACTTGGGGTGGATGCATTATAAGGAACACATTCCTAAACTTGTTCTGGTAAATGAATCACTATAAAAAAGTAGAGAAAAGGGGGGAAAAAACTTTTAAAAACTCTATTATGTTGCTCATCGTTCTTTTAGTGCTATAGTGACAAAAGAGACACTTTTCCACATTTAGCAGTTGAATGAACTCAAATGGTGGGCGGAGAAACACTGAGAGGGTGAGCATCGCCTGAACCGCAATCTGAATATCTATATTCACTGTTCATCTGTACATCTGTTCGCTAACCACGCCGCACCATGGAAGAGTCAACTGAAGTCATTAGATCCACAAGATTACACAACAGAAGCTTCAAAGACTAACAAACAATCTGTCAGTAGAGCTGTCTGCAGCCGTCACCCAAGACAACCACAAAGCACAGCGTGGGACTGAAACCCCTCTCGCTGATATACGTCTGCGCTGCTTGATGGAATTACGCAAAACATACAAGCAGGCACTCAATTAGTTACATTGTTCTCTCACACATTCAACCAATCGTGGCCATTCATGAGTGTAACAATGAGTTTAAAAGGTTTTTTTTTATGTGGATTGAGAGTGAAAGGCAGTTGGAAATGTCACCATCTGTATTTGTTGTCCAAAACTAGCTGACTGATCTTACATACTGTATCTGGATGATGATGTTCAGTGCATTTTTTCTAAAATAAAACAAGGATTAATTGATTATTTTGGCTAGTGGACTGGTTTAGCTAATAAATACCTCAGTCTGGTCACCAGTTCGTCCCTAATGCCTGTTGTTTGGTGACATGGAATCGATGAGACAGGGAACCAAAGTAAATTATGGGGGCCTCTTTAGAAAATGAATAATCAGTTATGCTCATACATGTCTGTGAAATACTAACTACATGTCTTTGGATTGTGGGATGAAGCCAGAGTAAACCTGATCCCTTGGAGTCAAACCCAGGTCCTTATAGCGATGATAGGCTACTGGACTTAATATGTTATCATCATCATCATCTTATGTTTTAAAAGGCCAAGTAACATTTCTTTGGTAAAATTTGTCTTCTTTTTACACTTGAGTAGTCTTTCTGAAGGTGAACTCTCTGGTGCTTGTTAATCATTATAAATGGGTTTTTAACATAAGCATTTTAGACATATAGCCTATAGCTTACTTGTGTGCGGTTTTACATGGAGATCGATTAATGCTGGTGTCAAATTCACTGTGTCTTGTTAAAGTCGATCAAAAAGTATGTCCTCATGCTAAAATCACATTTGAATATTTCAGTCTGATTTGTAGTTTACTGAGTGTAAGCGGTGGATGCAGAATGGATTTTGGCAGCAATTTGCAGTTTGCTACGATTGTACCTTCTAGTTGTGTGCAGTGCATGCAGATAGCAGTAAGCAGGCAAAACTCAGCATAACACCTATTCGATTTACTGGAGGTAATAAATACAGTCGGTGGATGTATTGATTCAGTCCCTCTGTCTTCTTCTTCTCGACTTGATTGACAGCTGGCTAGCTTCCAGATATAGCGAAATGGCCTCTGCATATCTGCAGATTTCATATGCAAGTGTTGTAAAAATATGTGATGAATTATGATTTACATGCATGTGTGCGAGTGCTTTAAAGGCATCTATGCACCGGGAGGATCCTAAAGGGGATCCTAATAGTAAATACATTTGTGAGCTATAAATCTGACAATTGGCAGAAATATGTTGAAAGACTGTAGAGCAAAGTGAGCTGTAGTCAGGTAACTATTCTCTATGGGTTTGTTACTGCAAGCATCCCCTCTCACATTACGTTAGTTATTTGAGCAATAGTTAATGTAAAATGATTGATTCATGCATTAGAAATCTTGCTACTTGTGGCCAGAGCTCAGCTGTAACAAAAGGGACTAAAAGTCAACAAATGACAAAAAAGAACTGCTCTGAGTTAATAGTGTGTTTTATAGACACTCATAATTTGTTTCAGCTAAAGCACCATTACACTGTCACTCCATGTTCTTTACATCGACTAGATTTTATGTTCTTGTCTGACAACAGATAATATACAGCTTGGAAATACAGGCTGCAATGAAGAATACTGGTAGCTCCTTATATAGCTCATTTCAGCATGGCACTAACATTGCAAGATGTAGAGATTCAGTTCCCTCTGGAACCATTCATGCAGAAATTGTATGAACTCATCGTGCCTTAAGACAGTTCGGGTGAAAGCATCCGCCAAATTGTACCTTTGACAGCTAATTCAGTATTCCAGCAAGTACAGAGATGTTTTTCCGCCCCAAGGTAATTCAGTATTGCTGTTTTCTCACCATCCGGATCTCAACAGAGAAGGAACTCAAGAACAACAGCAGAACAAGTCTATTAATGGATGATTTTATCAGGTTATTAATTTAGACTAACTATTAAAACTAGTAGCCTTGCTTGGAGTGTTCTCAATAAACGATGTTATCCTAGTCAGCATCAAAATCCATTTTAAGCAGAAGGAATTAAATTCAAAACGTGAAACTGTGAAACAGAGTAATACAGAACTTCCAACTCGCAATTTGACCTAATACCTATACATCAATACATTGTTTCAACTGTAAATTATATCCTACTGTACCCTTCCATTAAATAATTTAAAAGCTCCTGTATTACTTTGATCAGATGAAAGGATTACAGGATTTGCCACCAGACCTGTCAACTCTCCCCTGTCCAACCACAAGCTTGCACATTGCATGACCTCACACACACACACACACACACACACACACACACACACACACACACACACACACACACACACACACACACACACACGCACACACATACAAATCCCTTTGATCGGTTAAAACAATTATTTAAATGCACTGTTCTATGGCCACCAAGTTCCCAGAATCGGTCCTCTTATCTCTCATTAGACAAATAACAAAGATGCATTGCATAGCTCCATATTTCATTATGATAAAAATGAAATGATGTTTATTTCATCATACATTAGGCAAACATAAATCAGTACTGGTATAAAAAAAGTAGGACAGACCTCAACAAAGACGTTTTCCATTTTGTGCATTATATTATCCATGGGATAACTCACATAGACTGGATACAGTATATAACTGTGATTGCACTGCACTTTAATCATGTTAGCTGAGAGCATAGCTTTTTGGCCCTTGTGAAGATATAGTTAGAAATTCCTGAAACTGAACTGAACTCACTACAGGACAAACAGTCAGATAAGACACTTGTTTAAACTGCTAATGCTACAGTCAGTGAAATTATATCACACAATATACTCATCTTCTTTAGCTGAACACTTTACATCACTCAAAGGAACAACATCACACAGTTGTGATTTAGTGCTCTGTTAAGGGAGGTTTGTAGAGCAACTGAGAGTGTGCAAAGAAATACACTTCTACTACTACTACTGCTAATTATTTGTCTTTTCAGTTTTTTATTGCTGGTCCTAAATGTTTAGTTAGAAGTGGTAAAGTTAATGTTTGTTTGTTGAGAGGTTGAAGCACACGTTCCTTCTACAGTACATGTTTTCTATTGGTCCTGGGTTTTTTTTTATGACTCTGGTCTCTCAAATAGGTCTGTTATACACTAACCGATTTTTCATTGGTGGTAATGAGACTGATCAGTAAAATGTCCTGCCAGTAGAACTTGAAATGTGACGACTTTGGCAACACCTTGATTATGCTAGAGGTGGTGTTTTACATTATATTATATCACATTATAATGATGACTTGCCACCTGCTGTAACATCACTTGGTATATAGAGATGGAGGAGGCGTTAAATGTCATAATGCAAATTCAATAGTGGCACTGGTATTTTTCACATGAAGTCATAGTACTCTCATAGAAGACTTGCTGGAACAATATCTGATTATCTTTTTCCAGGCAAGTATTTTAGGTGTGATTCGAGTAAACTGGTGAAGCCGTCTTCTGGAACGACTTTTGATTTTATCAAGTTTACAAGAAATTCTATTGATGACAAGAAATTCCTGCCTAAAGCAGCGGACACGTTGTGTGGCTGTTCCCGCATTCAGAATGTAAATACTTATATACTTTTTTATAACTTTGCTCTGAGTCTTTCTAATAATTGTTAGCCAAATGTTTGCTCTTTTTAAGTTGATATGGCAGAGTTGTTTCCTGAACAGTTACAAATGTATTCATCCAGAAGACACAGAAAAACATGATTATTCCTTTGGAGTCAAATATCGGTTCAAGCGTTTATTGCACTTTTGTTTTTTTGGCTGATATAGTCTTGACCAGCTCATAAAGGGAAACATCTGTCTCTGTAGTTGCTAAATTGTCTATGCTCACCAGCTAGTCACTAAATGTATGTGTTCATGGTTTTTATAAGACACCTGACTGCAGTTGAAATGCAAGTGGTGACAATATATCCGTTGTTCATAAAAACAAAACAGTGAGCTGAAAGATGCTGAAATGGTCAGTAGAATCGAGGGAAACTGCTAAATTATCTCTACAAATGACTCCTTTCACATTATGCACAGTCATCTGATGCATTGTTCAAATTACAGTGTCGATTATGGCTGTAATATTTTTAACATTTTGGCAACAGTGACACTGGAAGACAGATACTAAAACTGGATCCCAGTATTAACCAGTACAGTGGATGTCTTGTCTTAATGCACCCAGCCAAAAATTTAGCTGTCTTGAATATTGCCGGGCTTGTGCCTTCTAATATCACACCAGCTGTGCAGGACATCAAGCAAAGAAAGTGCTCAGCATTTGAACACTGTGTGGTTTTGTATGAAGAAGCAAATCAATTCAAAGTGAAATTTCTGTTTGGGGACATTCTGGCTCTATGCTTCAAGTCAGTACTGCACATTTTGTATCCCCAAGGACAATTCAGCTTCACATTCTGAAAGCAACAGTACAGTGGAGAAGTGGGCATAGTTAAGGATGGCTGAACAACTGAACAAAATAATCTGAAAATTAATTAATGGTACAAGACAGATGTAAATCACAGTGTCACAAAAATTACAGTAGTAGGAAAAACAGTGCTGTAAAAAAGTATTTGTCCTTCCCTATTTTTTTATTCTATTGCATATTTGAATGATTCAGATCATCAAACAAATTTTAATATTACACAAAAATTATTTTAATTATTAAAGGAAAAAAGCAAAACACACCGGCAAGTCAAACTCTGAAAGGCTTAACAAAAGAAAGGGTTTTGGACTTAAATCAGATTGAGATGCTGTGGTATGACCTTAAACAGGACTTTCATGCTCAAAAATCCTCCAATGTGGATAAATTAAAACATTTCTGTGATAAGTCTGTGAAGATTCTCAGTCATCCAGGTAAAGTTGTCTGAGGATTGAGTCATGGCAACTGGACTTCTTTCTTCCA
>JAUYWH010000007.1:8173413-8199140 GCA_034779795.1 Ctenopoma multispine | reverse complement strand
CACACACACACACACACACACACACACACACACACACACACACACACACACACACACACACACACACACATATTTAACTGGGCTATATGGTATATTTGTTATTGGTGCATGCAAAGCTTGAATATGGAACTTAGGTTATATATGATGCATAATTTATTGCTTAAATGCAACAATTTCTCAGCCATTACCATGAAGTGATGTAATTTATCCCTGACATCTGGTAGAATTAAGCCTTTAAAAAAAGTTTTTTTCTTTGTTTATCATAGATAACATCCGTATTCATAACTACTGTATGTTTTGTGTTGAAGAATACTTCACTTTGCATAATTGCTGGATCTTTTCTATGCAATCTGAATGGTTTGATCTCCCTTAGACAGATACAGAATAAAGCTGTTTCGAAGAGAACATTTGCCTCTTTAAATTCCAGGCTGTAGATGATATTTTCACTTTGAACTAAGTTGCCTTTGATGCTACTGGTTGGGCATCATCCTTCACGAGACTTGTCTGAAATACTAAAAACAAGCCGAAAGTGCACAGCTATAATTTAAAAGCTGTCATGCTAATGATAGAGTGGAAACAAATCAGTCTTCATGACTGTGAAGCCCTACGCAACTGTACAAAGAAACCAGATTTAACTATAGCGTATTACAGTTTATGTGTCACAGTTCAAGAGATTTTTTACCTAAAGTTTGAAAATGCTCTAATATAATATCTTTACCCTTAATATTCATTATATATCTTAATATACATTATATATATATATATATATATATATATATATATAATATAACATTTATTCTGTATCTATCTATATATATGTATGGCACAAGTCATTAGTTGCATTTTCATTATGGACTTTTTTACAGTTATGTGTTTTTTCTCATTTATAATGAAAGGATGTGGCTTATTGTTAACAGTACTTAGAGCTTAGCTATATTTAATGCTCAGTGTGCTTTATTAATACTTTTTTTTTACCAGTAGCACATGAGCTGCTCTTCACATAGGGATTTGTCACACGTCAACAGTGGGAGCCACAACTAGTTTCCTTAAGCAACTGCTGAGTATCTTTTGCTAGAAAAGGTCCCTGTGAACACTGGTGTATATTGGTTTAACATGAAGCTGTGAGATTTCTTTTAAATAGGTTACAAATAAGCTGAGCTCATACTTACAAACTTCAGTTTATATTGATTTCTTAATTCCACTGCCAGATCTAATACTCAAGTGTTTAACAGCTACTGCATCGCAAAAAAAGATTCATTCCACATCTGTAATACTTTATCATCAATCCTGGGATTAAGGTTATTAGAACTACTGTATAAGCTGCTCTGATTATCCTATTGGATCATTCCAACCCACAAGATCTGAAAGAATGGCGAGGAGAGCGGAGCACATCTGCTCCCACAATCCTCTCTGTTTGTGTGTCTCTATGGAAATATCTGGATTGGAATATCTTGTCCACACACCATCTGTCCAGAGAACCTCAAAGTAGCTGCAAGATAAGATTAGTTAAATCACTTTCACTAAGACTATATTTAAGAGTATATTTAATTAGTAAAAAAAGATATACTACGAAATAAAATACTACATTCTATAAATGAATAAATACTGTATATTTTCAAGTGTCTCTGTGGACCATTGTCCCATTTTCATGATCTGAAATGTTATTTAATAAGCCTGCGATCACCACTAATAATAACCAAATTGTCCATATGCACGTCCTAGTTTACTGTGGTGTACTTGGTGCAGTAGGCACGTTAGGCCATTGAACATTGTCACATTTTGAGGAATCCAGTGTCAGTAGGGTGATCTCACCATAAGTGAAATGAAGAGTGGATTGTTCAGGAAGCGTACATGTGGCAGCGTTGACCGACTCAGCTGGCAAGAGTAGAAATTGTGCACTGTAGCCACAGCTGTGGGAGCTATCAATTTCCATCAGAGTGGCTGGTCGCTCGGCCCGTTTCCTCTCTCGCTCTCCTCCTGTTGCTTGAGGAGGATAATGAGGGAGATGGTGAGCTCTGTAATGCCACTAACACTCCACTGTTAGATAGATGCATTGGGTTTAGGATGTACTACTAAGAGATGAGCCCCCACTTATAGTCATTATTCTTGATTTGGTTCAAATTGTAATTTAACAACAAATCGATCCACTGGTAGCTCTGACCTTTGCTGCAAGGCTTTTACATTTTCCCTTAAAGCGCCTATGGAATAGGGAGCTTTAGAGCAGCTTTCCTGCTACTATTTTTTCAAATCTGCAACTGTCTAATGGACTACCAATGGATGCAGTGTGTTTTATTTTTCTTTGTATATTATATGATGACATTAGTATGTCCTCTTAAAGTAGAGTTGTATGAGTCTTTGTCAGAAGAGGCCATTCAGAGAATGAACTTAATTATTGCAAAATTATATCAAAGTTCACATAAAATTCAGTTTACTTGTCAGAAGAAGTATTGTTCAGTTGGTGGAAACAATAATAAATTGGTAACCGTGGTGGGAAATGAAAAATAAGCCTGATGATATCATCAACGCAACAGTGTCTAAAACAATACCTGAGGTAATGCAGTGGAAGATTCTGCTGTCAGTCATTAAACAGTGAGGAAGCAAACAGGAACCTTAATCATTTGTCAATCATAAATTACAAATTAGGCTGGATTGGGTTATTTTTATTTTTCACATAATAAAGCCCTTTGAAGCTAAAATGCGAAATGATGTCCTATAAGCACCAGTGAGTAGTGTTCATACCATGTTTTCCTTCCTCTTCTATTGGCAAAAAAAAAAAAAATCGCGTTGTTTACTAACAGTGCAGCATGACTGCAGTTGCCTCTTACTATTATTTGCAGCTGTTGACCTGCAAAGACCTCTGCAGCATCTTTAAAGTGGTGTCCAAATATTCACATAGCAGTTTTAGCAAAGAGACTCTGAGTTTAAGCTTTTGTACAATGAAAGATGGTGGTAGCTGACCTACTTTTAGAAATGCTGGTGTGAAAAACTGCTTGAGTTTGAGGCTATTTAAAATAGAATTGAACTGCTTTCATTAGGAAGTGTCAGTTGCTTAATAATTTATAATATTGAACATTATTACTTCTTTTCATTCAGTTACACTTATAATGCTGTACGTTTCACATATTATACAACATGCTTTTATCTAAGTGACTGTCTCACATCCTTACTGAATAGTCTACCAGCTGAGGACAATGCTGTTCCCTGCATTGGAAGAAATAGGCTTTGAATGCACTTTCTGGTCATTTAAATTAGATTTAATTTGTGTTATCCCCCTAATATTAAATGGCTTTGATCTTGCATAATTATGCTTAAGTAGGGGCAAAATTCACCTATCTGTAGGTCAGTTGATTATTATTATTAATACATATATACATATAGCCTATAATTAAGCAGTATTGAGTACAACAGAAATCTCTACACAAACAAACTATGCAGAGAGGAGAGATCGAGGTTGATGATTGGGCAACACACACTGAAATGGGAGACAAGTGTTTATTCCCCACTTCAAACCAAAAGTTCATATCATTACTTTAATAAATTAGTATTGCAGTGTGATCCTGATAACAACAACCACTGAATTATGTTCTAAGCAGGTGGTTTAGATCTGCACAGAGAGCAGAAAGAAATAAACTGAAAGGCATTGTTGAATGATGACTATGCATCTAGTGGACAGTGTACGGACATACATAGATATTTTCCAAATGTGGGCCATTTTATTAAGTGGCAGACCGGATAGGTGGTGCCTTGTTGCCTTATTGGTGGTGGCACTGAGTTGAATCCTTAGTCAGTTTGAAAAAAATATTCACTAAAAATCACAAACCTTAATGATTCTGTGTGTGAAAACCATTTCAGGATCTCAGTGGCACTGTGACAGCAGCTGCTTATTTTTTCGACTGGAGTGTAGATAAAACAGAAAAGAAAAAATAAATAATTGGGAACCAACCACATTTTTACCACATTAGTGCTTCAGTAAATTTGGTACAGTTTTTTTTACTGTATATATTACCAGTAAACAAACAATTTCATCTGAGAAAAGACAGGATTCGTGATTCTATTGAAAAAGTTTTAAGAGCGGTAATCATTTAATTTTGAATACATTACCTTAAAGTTTCTTCACATAAAGTGTGAAGAGTTTCTTCTGTAAGTCCATCTGAAACAATGCAATAATAGAAACAGGAAAAAAACTGCACAAACCCAAAGCACTGCAGTGCTGATGATATTAAGAGCAGGAGGCACGAGGTTGATTCGGGCAGACAAGATGTTCTAAAATTGTCAAATGGCAGAGAAAAATGAATTCAATCTGTTGCAGGAAGTTGTGTCTATTGAATGTGACACATGTTCCTTTATGTGAAATGTAGCGTCACCCAGAGCCCTCCCTGCTCGTGCCGTGTCTCTTCAGGCACTCATTAAGACATGCATGTCTTAATGACATTTTGTTGAGCTGGCTGATGGTAGTCAGTGTGGTGTACGATAGTAGATTAAGTGCTGCTATTTTGGCTTCCTACTGACGATCACTGACACTGTGAATCAGTTATCACAGTTTTAAGCTCACAGTCAGAGCATCGAGGATGTGTTGATGTGTCAGAATCATCCATCCACAGGAGGCAAATGCAAAACAAAGGACAATAGATTTATAGATTTATTTTATATTCAGTGAGGCATCAGTATGAATAATAATGTAATTATTTTATATGAGCCATACACTGTGTGCATGATCAACAGCACACCACCATCAGACATGCAGATTGTGTGATAAACAGTTGAGTGCATTTTGGTGTAGTGTTACCAGCACAATTGCACCGGGATCACTTTTTCAAGGGGATTAACTGGATTTACGTCTGTGGATTAGGATGTAACCAGCTGGGTACATTTGTGAAGGAAAGTGTGTGTGTGTCTGTGTGTTATGTCTGTGTATGAGATAGGGTACTTGTTTTAATGGTCTCTGTCAGGTGATACTGCTGTTAGAGGAAAGCTCATTTTCTTCCAAACACTAGCAAATGAAACCTTGTTTATTGTTTCCACTAAAGACTGTTCATGTTTGATTTGTTGTCAAAAGAATTCCTTATACTGCGAGTCAGAATTTGCATAAATGCATATAGTAAAGCTCTTGATCTAATCATATTTTTGTGTAACATATCTGAGAACTTGCTTTTCCTGTCCAGTTGAGGTTGAGGTTGATCTCTTAAAATATAGCAATGCTCTATATTACAAGCTTCACCAACTGTACTATAATTATAGGAAAATAATAATTGTCTCTCAAAATGTTTAAGTATTGTAAATAGGTTTTTATTACCAATAAAAGGAGGAAGGGAATCCAGTGGTAATTGGACAATAACTATCATTATAGTGTTCTTAAAAAGGTTACACACTTAAGTGAAATGCAGTGGGAAGAGTTATTAGTTACTGTGGTAAAATGCATAAGTCACTGTCTGTGTTTGGGGTCTTGACATCAGCAAACGGTCTTGATTCTTTTACTTTTTTCTTCTCATGTGGTCATTTGCAACTTCTAGCTTCATGCTTGCCTTGTCATTATGCTTTTTCAGTAACATGCTTCTCATCATCTAGCTACCTTTTTGTGAACAAAGTGCACACAGTTTCTTTCATAACAGAATCTCATTTATCTTCATGTACAAACTGTTGAATTCAAGGAAAGAGGTTCACATGATGCCTACAGTTGAACTTAATGAAAGTAGATTTAGGCTACACACGTTTGTATGCTAAATTCATAATTACAAAATAATAAAAATCTGTTTCTATTTTACTCACTACTACAAAATTAAATATGTAACTCAAATATACTCCATTCTTGAAGGAGAACTATTGTAATTGACGAAAAAATTCACACAAAATTGAATAAATATTGTCCTGCAATGTGCTGCCAACTGAAACCATGAACTGTCTAATAGTCTTGTAATTTGTTCACAAAATGATGATTTGGATTGTTTTTGTGCATGGTGTCTGATTTGGAAGGGGAACCAAAGGTGATGGTAAGTTTTGGGTCAAAAAATCGCTTGAATCTGGGAAAGAAACCATTTTAAAGAGGTAGGATCCTATTTAATAGTGGAAATTTGGCGTTTGTGCCTATCTGGCCGCATGGAGTAACTGGATTAATTTCAGGGACATTTTTTTGTTGTATAAATATTGATTGGACATTGCATGCTTTTTGAAAATTTAAAATAATGTACTATCATCAAATCAAATTTTCATTTCCATTTTATACCATTTTTTGTATTTGCAGCTACAATTTTAAACATTTGAATTTTAAACCTGGAAACAGTCTCCAGGCAATCATTTTAATGGTGAATAGATCTGTTGACTGACTGTTTTTGTTCTTTTTATAGGCAGTCTATGGGCCCCTACACACATTTTATTGGTTTTGCATGTTTCCAGTCACATCATTTTGTCAAACCAATTTATTTTCCCACTGGTAGCATGACGTTTATCTCACGTTTTTACACGACCAACATGTAATTCTTCTCTCAATCTCTTTTATTAGAGTGATAGATTTTACATGGCAGTTTTCTCACCTCCACAAGCCTCACTTTGATTGTTAAAATTATGTTAGGACGATTTCATTTGGAAGGCAATCTCCTTTTGCATTGCCAATATGTGCTCACTGGTCATTGCTTTCAGTACTGTGACCAAATCACCTGAATAGAGTTCCAGTAACACAAGACCCCACTACTTGTTCTGAAACCTTAGAGGCATTGCTTTACCACAGCCAAGTCTATTTATTTAGGTTATTTCCTCTTGCAGAGCATTTCATCACATGCGGTGTAGAGCAGCTTTTCATTTAAGGAAAAACTGCACAAGATTTGGCTGAATTAAACAGTTGTTGATACCAAAAATGCAGTCTATTAAATTTTTAAAAGGCAAATAAATAAATAAAATATTTTATAAGCCTAACATAATGAGATTTGCTTATAACCCCCTCTCCCATCATACACCTGATTATTTATACTGGTTTGTCAGTATACCGGTGCCACAATTAAGTGGCCAGTTTTTTCAAGCTTATATCAAATATTCAGAGTGGCTCATCCAGGTATAACACTGTCCTGTATTCCAGGTCAGTGCATGAGTGTAAAGGGGGAATTAGGAAAAAATAAAAATAAATCAGCCTTTCCCCTGCAGGGGTTACAATAGGTCACTTGCATGTGATGTTTAATGCCTTGCATGGTTACGACATGCAATGGCCAGTACTAGTCTGCATGCTGCTTAATGAATGTCTTCCTCTCTTTCTCTTTAACTGTCCGTGCTTCCAGAAGACAACTATACTGAAGGTGGGTATAAAACCGTAATTGTTGGTTTCCATTCCTGCTACGTTTTGTATGCATACACATTGTCATGGCTAAGCCTTCTTAGATAAATGTATGTAAGCAAATGCTTTATGTTGATTATGGTGTTGGCTGGAGTGGTAAGTCTGTTTATTGTTGCTTATGGGCTTTTTTTTTCTTATCTTCATATATTGGGAACTTAATGTTGTTCATTTTCACATAGTTCACCAAAAAATGCTGAAACTGTCACATTGAAACAATGAAGGTAATCAAAGTACAATTAAAAGGTAAAGAGACAAATACAGATTCAAGGTTTCTTTGTATTGAAATGGGTAAAGAATAATACAATAGTCAATAATCATGTGATCTTTGAGTATGTGATTCAATGACACCTACATTTATTTTGAATGTAGTTTAATAATAAGATTACAATTCCTTTTATTCTTCTGAAAAGTAGACACCTGGAATATTCTTGGAGTACTGCTGGTTTTCTAATCTATCAACTGGATACGTTTTTCCTCAATTGTAATTCAGTTCAGTGATTGCTTTAATAAAAAGAAACAGAAAGATTTTGGATCCTGAAGCCAAGATGTGAATTTGAATCCTGACCAAATAAGTCAGAAAAAAATATTTAAAGACCTAAATACTACAATTAAATTATTGTTATATATACTACAAAACAGAACAATACATACTAAATCAGTTTTAATAGGCCTAAATGTCAGTACATTGATTATTTAAATAAGTTCCCAATATATTTAAAAAAAAAAAAACTAAATGTAGATTTTTACCTGTCACATTATTTTCTGACTTACTGTTTGTTTGTATTAGTTGCTATCGTAAGTTGGCACCGTGTGGTAGAGTATGTGGGTTTCACAATCATTTTGATAAGATTTCAGATGGTTAATATACAGTTGGTGAATATGCCAGATGTATTGTTGCTAAGTATCATGTCATGGAAATTAAAATAGATTCTCAAAAGTGTAAGAGTACATTTTTAACATTAAAAACATGTCATCTGAAAGCTAGAACACTTTGGAGAGGAAATGGATGCAACAGTAAAACATAGCAGTTAGTTGTGCACCCACAGCCGATTGTTCACGGTTAATGTTGCTCAACGGTGTCAATCAAATAAATGTAATCTAATTAAACTATTGATTTAAGCTTTAGGTAAATTTAGATTTGTTGCTACTTAAAACAACATGGTGACTATAGTAGTAGTGCTCAATCTTTTTTTTTCATGTATGATTCAAATGTGATCTCTTAAGCTACATTTGTGTATAGGGACTGTTCTGCCAGTGGTTTGAGGAATCATAGCCTGTGCACAAAAAAAAAAAGATCAACCTGAATTTAGATTTCTAAACAATGTCTAGTAAGTGACTGATGACGCATTGCAACCTGCTCTGGTTGACTGAATGCTCATCATGTGAACCCCGTCTGTGTGAACCCCCGCCTATTTCTCTCCGTTCCTCTCTTTCCTTTTTACCAACACTCCTTAAGTAACACAGACATCTGCTCTGAAAGAGATGCCTGCATGTCAGTGTCACATAGCTTCCCATGATCCCTTGTTCTCTTCTGACTGTGCTCTTGTTTTCCTTTAAGGTCTGGCACACCTGATGATGGGCGACCAAGGTATGAGCTCCATTCCTTTTTTCCTGTCATTCCTCCATTGTCCCCCTCCTGCTCCCATTGTGCTCAGAAACATGTGTGTCTAACTCTTTTGCGATGCTCAGGCTTGAAGCTTCAGAAATGGGCTGTCATTTAACTGCTTTTGAATGACCTAGTTGATTTTTATTCTCCCAGTGATTTTTTTTTCGTATGACCCCTTTTCAAGCTCATTTAGTTTTCTACTCCACAATCTGCCGGGTAGCTGTTTTCATTTATCTCCACAGTCTCCTGCCTTTTAATTATTCACATCTACTCTACGTTCTGATGTTTTATGATGATGTGTACTTCAAGTAAAGGGACATTTGCAATAAAATTATTAGATTCTAATGCATGGTGGTGGAAAATAGCTCACTGAATATTTAAGTTAATCCTCATCAGTCCACACTGCTGTAATGCATGTTACACAGTCTGTCTTTTCTATCTTCTTCATCTTTCTGTTTTTGTGGCTACTGCATATCCTTATCATCGAGCAGAGCAGAGATGTCACGTATTGTTTTTCTTTCCACTTTCCATAGTTAGTCTCCTTTGCTGTCAGATATTTCCTCTAATATATTTGCACATATATATATGTATATATAGCCATCAAGCCTCTTTCCCCTCTCCTCTGTCCTTTTCCAACTTGACAATGACACTTATCAGTGTCTCCTCTCCCTTTGTTCTCCCTTTTTGTCTGGAATCTGCTTTCTTCATGGAACATTTCATCAAATCTCATAGGTAAAAGTAAAGGTACTACCCTTCTCTGAATTCATTAAACTATGACACCAGTGTTTGTGGCATTATATACTTGTGCTAGATGAAGTATACAAAGCCACTTGCATTTAAAAAAAAATTGGTTTCTCAACTATTAAAAGCTTTTCAAGGTAGGTGCCCGCTTTTGCTTTGCATCCACACGTTTAAGCTGCGTCACCTCTTTTTTTGGTGCTTGATGCATGGGAATCATAAATGAGACTCACATGGGCACTTGAACAAAATAGTTTCTGTCCTAGTTCCAGTAAACCACCACCATCCAGGGGTAACTACAGTCTTATTGTTCAAATAATGGGTTTGGGGTTGTGGGTGAGGCTTGATCAGTGTTATGGGCCTCCCATCCTGGCTGTGATCCTCACCTCTTCTCCCTGTGGGGTAAGTGGACTTCTGATGTTTCCTATTTGACTCTCCTCCTCAGGGCAAAAAGGGGAAGCTTGGCTTGTAAGGTCCCTACTGAGCATTCAAGGTAAAACTTTGATTCTTCCAAGTTGGTTACTGAAGTAAAGCCAAATTTAGCAAGTCGTCATTACTGTAGTGTGGGAAGCTTGAATGTCATGCGTGTGCGCTTTACTAATTGGATAACAGTGTTTGACAATACTGTAACTCCACATTTGAAAAGTAGCAATTTACAATATGACATTCAGGTGTTCCACTTACATTCTGAAATAACATTTTCCTTGATTTTGCTTGCTGTTATTGCTTTGAAACTGTCTGTGTTATTAGTCATATTAATTCACTGATAATTATAAATAGTTATTTGTAGAATATTTGTGTTTCTCTACACCAAACATAAAATATTGTGTTATGTTACAATATGCTGTCTCTTATCATATTCTTGTGAAGAAACATCTAAACAGGTAAGTTATAACATTGTGAAGTTTAACATCTTATTGTGTGAACAGGAATCACAGTTGTTGTATTATCAGCTCTTCTGCTGCTAGATGTCTAAGCTGGAGAGATAACACAAATATCAATTACACACACACACACACACACACACAAATCAAACCAATCCACATTATAAAATGCAGAGATTGATTTTTCCATCTCCTAAGGTAAGTGTCATTTCCATACTCGTATTAGTTGTTCTGCAAATGGATGCAAGTTGGCTTTTCATTATACACGTACTTGACACACGTAGAGCAAAAGTAATTTTGATTTGATTTGTTTTTCTTTATATAAATTGGAAAAAAAAGGTTCCAGAGCTATACATTTTACTGCTGTTTTCCAAACTAGTTGACATTGATCTAAATCTGTAGAAAATATATATTTTTTAATATACTCAACACAAGTTTATGCAGCATGAACCATGCAAGTCACAAGTCTCAACTACTGTGAACATCTACATGTCTCTATCTGTATATACAGTAAGTATCAGGTTATACTTAAATTATGAGTAGCTGACTACTGGCCACTGTATTAACTAGTTTAAACTACAGAACTTGTCAAATGGTGAATTATGAAGCCTTTTTTGCAGACACACTTGTAGTGCACACTACAAGGTTTCATCTGAAACCCACAGGTTTTTGCCACACTATCCCAAACACACAACTTGGACGTGGCAGAAGGAGAGCCACGGGGAGAGAATGCTGATGAGGCACAAATCTGACATACGTAGCACACTGCTTCTAATTTGGGCCATGGTTATTTGTCCCCTGTGTTGTACAGTGTGAAACCTTTATGTATTGTGTGGTCAGGGGTGGGGACAGTGCCTATATCCAGTGTCTGCTTTAAGCTTGAGAGAATATTGTGTATTGTTAGCCCCCCTGAGGTCTTTCTGTGTCACATTAACCACTTGTGTGGTTTATGCTCTGTTTTATGGCTGCTCTTTTGAAGACGGGCTAGTTTACGCGTGCCGCTTTCAGCTGGTGTGTTGACACTGGATTCTAAAACCTCGCTTCCATCCAGCTCTTCAGAGCTGGACGTACAGTAGGATAAGTCATAATACCGCTGGCACACAAATCGCCAGGGTATTTAATTGCTGTCATCACAATAAACTGCCATGTGCAGCTTAAGAGGAACGGCAGGCTGTTCAGACAGGCTTACAGGTACAACTGGGCTATTTCTAAATTAGTGTACTTTCTAATGTAATTGCTTTCACTTTCTAAAGATGGAAATCGTCCTTTTATGTGCACATACCCAGGAATTTCTGTGAAGTGAAAAGGCAGAAGCCTTTGCTAGTTTGTTTGCTATGTTTTACATGTCAGGTTAAATTAATGTTTATAATGCAGCATTCCTATTATTTTTTATATCACAGAAAGGTAGAACACCAGGGTCTCTTAGCTGAGTATCACACAAACTGGTAGATCTGCTCAGATGGTAACTTGTGAGTCATATCCAACAATTAGCCTCAACATGACACATATTCTACATTTTGCATTTTGCTGGTATCTTTCGGATCTTGTAGTTTCCTGAAAGAAACTAAACTGAGTTCATGTGTAGAATAAAGAGTTGCATGTCAGTGGGAAATCAACATTTCATTTTATGTTTTATGATTGTAACCTAAAATAAGTGTTTGTTGTGTATCAGCATCAGTATAGGGCACATGAATGAACAAATAACTTGCACACAAATAGATTAAAATCCATTATACAAATTGAGCCAAATAAGTACTGTGGCTTTGTTCTAAAGCCCATTTCCCAGTGTCCCATTTATTCCAGCTCACACACAAAAATAATGATAAATAAAAGGGATCTTGAGGGAGGTGTGCACAGGTATGGCGCAGTATGGTAAAGGACAGTACATAAGCAGGGCTCCAGCACAGCTCACTGAGCAAGTGCTGTAGGAGGGTGTTCACAGTCATGGAAAGACATTGAAAAAGCCTCACTTGACATACAGTATGTGGGATTTTTAAAGTACCACCCATTTATCTGAACATAAGCTTTAGGGTTGATTTTTACATAAAGTTTTTGCTATCTGCTATTTATGCATAACTGCAAAGGTCATTCACGTACTTAGAAAAGATAGCAGCACTTTCACAGTATAGGTAGTTTATAATGTTTTTATATAGAGTCTTTTGTAACCTCTCATTCTGCTACCCAGCCTCTTGCTGTGAAATCTGTTGAAGCTCTGCTTGAGTGACATTGTTCTCGTGTCTAACTCGTTTGTAAGGACTTCTCGTCGTGACTTGAAAATTCCTTAAGCCAGTTGTTCCGAATGAAGCTGCCGCAGTAGTTTTTTGCTGCAACAATTTGTCTCATATTTTACCCGAGAGACTGCAACTTTTAGTGCCTCTGATGTTTTCTTTAACCGCCAAATAAAAATGCCATGGATTTTTAGAACAGTCAAACAGTGAAAAATGTGTTGTAACACTTGTAATGAAATACCACGGCGTGCTTTTCTCCATTCATTTGCTTTTCACAGCAAGTGGACAGCATCAGAGGCAGTAACAAAGTTAGTTTGATTGCCTGTTATGTTTTAGTATTTGTATAAGTGACCTCACAAGGGTTCCAGTATGTATGTATGAGTGTGGAGAGCAGCAGAACAGAGTGTAAAGCAGCAGGTGAAGACAATGTGGTAGAGCACTGCGCGGTGTTTCTATGTGAGCTTGCTTAAGAGTTGGACTGGCTGACAGCTTTGGCTTTTCATTGTTTCCCTTATAGTTTGTTTGACAGGTTTATTAGATGAAGTAACACTTGCTGATTTTTAGGGCAGGGCAACATATTTTACACTTGTGACCATACAGTTGAAGTCAGAAATAGTGATTTCAGATCACTTTTAGAAAAGGAGAACAGAGATCTGTCGCAGTATTCTTCTTGTCATAAGGCTGCTTGTGTTTATGAAATTGGTGATGTTTATGACGTGAAAACCAGTGCATTTAAATTCATTATTTTATGCTTTATATTTTCCGATGAGAAACAAAGATTGGGCCATCTGAAGCATGTGGCTTTGCCCCTTTGCAATGAAAATGCAAAAAGTGATTTTTAAAATAACGTGCACCGATACGTCAGAGTGAAACTTGTCAAGACTTCTTTACCTGACAGGTAACATGACACCATGTTGTGTGTGTTGAATCGACAACAGATGTTGCCTTTGTGCTGTAGATTCACATGACAACTGCAAACTGTCAGTGAAATCTTTTCAGCTCCATTGATTCCCACAGGTATACAATTTCTCAGCTTCAGTCCTACATAATAAACATATCTGCAGAATTTTCTTATTGAATATACATTAACCCGTGAGGTAATATTACTATGAGGTAATCTTATGGCCAGAATTAACATTAACAAACCTTCCTATAGTGAGGGTTGTAGTGAGCTGTAGCTTATTTTTGATGGGCTTGATTCATACATCTCCTGGAAGGCATGCTCAGTGTTAATAACACCTTACAGTGAGTGGGGCTCTTTCATTATGTAAAATGTCAGCGGAAGTGCTGTTTGAGTAGCTGACTCAGATATTTTCAACAAAAACTTGATTTATTTCTAGGTCTTGGCATGAGTAAAATAATTGCCATCTGGTCTGAATACCCCAAAGTTAATTGCATACCTGAGCCACATACAGCATACACAACAGTTGCTGTTTGTTTGTTTGTTTCACAATGAAGAAATTATTGTCAAGAGATAATAAGTACATAATATACGTTTAGCAAATTTGAGATTGAACTACTATTATTGTGATCTTGTTCACTAAGAACTACTTAAGGATAAATTTGTTGAACCTTTTAATGCACATTATAGCAACATTATAGACGTTTCCAGTTGTGAAGATGTTTAACTGTGTAAATGTGATCAGGCCGTTCTTTCCCTGAAAAAGTAAAGCAAGCGCGTAAGCCGCTAAAAACCCAACATCCACGATGGCAGATGTCAGATGTCAGATATGCCAAACACCTCAGTAATAGCACTTCTGTAGAAAAAGACTGGAGGTTTTGTACAAGCGGAAATTTACATCAAGCCGTGTCAGTAATGCTTTACTGGTTTTAATAGCTACAAATGTACTAAAACTTTATTTGTTTAAAAATACAGCTCAAACCCAAAGTATCCATATTTACTATCAGATGTAGATATAAATGCAGCAAATCTGCAAATCTGAGAACATTCATCATTTTGATAATGTGCATAAAATAATGCAGTGTTAGCAGTATGTGTTAAAATATCTTTAAAAAAAAAAAATTTCTAGTAAGAAAATCACATTTATGTATAGTGTTCACAGATATCGTTATATACAGTATGTTATGTATACTGTTATTGCTGTTTTACGGTGAACTCTTAAATGCATGCTGCGCACCAGAGCACATGTCAAAAATCTGAAAGCATGAAAAGGATAAACACATCTTGTATACAGCCTGTCTCTTCCAGCAGGCAAGACCTTCAAAATATGAGTGAAGTAAAACCTTACAGAAAGGCATGGATCCACACTTATGTTTCTGTCTGTCACACTCAAAAAGCTCTGTAAGCAAAACTCTTAAATACACACATAAACATGGAGGTGAGAGAAAATGTTTACCATGGCATTATCTTGCAAGTGTCACACATTTCAGGTTTAAAGTCTCACCAGCTTCCTTTTTTTTTTTTGCATCTTTACAAAGATTTTTTCCGAGATGTCATCAATAAATGTTTTAGCATATGAGCTTAAGCAAATACTCCAGCTGACCAACCTAACTTTTAAAAGCTCAGTGTGACAGACATTGAGCTGTGAACCCTTAAGTATATTTAAATCCCTGTGTTATAAATAATATTTAAATAAATAACAATGCAAATTTACAATTTTATCTGCACTAACTTTAGGCAGCAGACCCCAAGGGCTGCTACTAACATGTATAATTGTTGCTCCATCTAAAAAGAATTAGTAGACAACTATAGAAAAAAACAAAGTGGCCTCACGTGTTCGCACTGAGTCAAGAGAATGCCACTGAAAATCTGTCACAACTAATTTCACACACTTAGTTACTCATGTTCCCTTTTAACAATAGTGTGAAAACCATGATGAATGCTGGAGTGAGGGGGGAAGTGTGATGAATAACTGTTAATTCTGTTAAACACGATTATTTTAATAAGATATAACAGGATATGATCTTTTTTTTTCAGATACAGGTGCTGATCAAATAATAGACTTTGATCACTTATGTGCAGATCTAATGTTAGTATTGTCTCTCGATTAGCCCATTTTAAAAACATTATATAATAATATAGTGTAACATTTTGCATAGCCTGAAATTATTCTGGTGTATGAAGCTTAAAGTCTGAATGTCTAATTATAATCTAATAACCCACTGAACAATGCGGTCCATTATCACTTTCACCTTGTGAGGAATTTAGTAACAATTATTTCAGCTTTCAACCATGCATTCTGTTTTAAAGCAGGCAGCCTTAAGACTTACTGGTCATCTACTGTATGTGCTAACTTAGCCTCTGTGACTGCACACAGATCTCCAAGCCTGTCCTGATCTCAGTGTAATGTGGTTGTGCCAAATATAATTTAAATGTGACAAAAAAAAAATTGTAAGAAATGAATGCACAGTTTATTATTTCTGGCTGTGGAGAGAGGCAGTTTCCTTTTTTCTACTCTGATATACCCTAGGTAACTTACAAGAGTTACTGACCATCCAGCTCCCCTGCACACAGCTCTCCACAAGACAAATAAAGACAAATGCAGTGAGGTCAGGACTTGTGGACCTGTGCTTGTGACTCTCTCTTAAATAATACACAAACCTGTCTAGGGGACATCTGAATGTAGCCGTGCTTATGGCCAACATTAGCAAGCCAGGTGACGCACAACATTTGGGAACTTTGGAATTACTGGGAGTCCCACTTCTCCACTTTTTGTAGGAGATAACTTTGTGCCAAGCAAACATGTACCAGAGTATATATTAACCTGCATCTAGAGTTAACACATTTTTTGTAAGATAGCAAATAATAAAGTGTTACTGGAATTAGTAACAGTATTGTTAAATAAATCCAAATTATAATCGAATTACAAAAACACTTACTGTAGTTTATTGAGGGACTTAACTTATTAACCGTATATATTTTGAAATATAAAAACTACGCTAGCTACTATAAACTCACCTCCTGTTTTGTCCAAATGAAGCCAAGTCAGTGGTTGTTGAAACACAGTTTTGATGCTTTTGAGTCATGACGTTTTTACTTCCATCAGAAACATAAATACGCCTCAGAGTAACTGATGATGAAAAGACATGTGAAGATAGCAACAAACCAAAAAAAATTGGTTTGTGTTTGAGATATGCACTTTTCCCACTTTGAGTTTACTTACTACACACTAATTTGCCTCTTTCATGCCTGCACTGCCTAGCTCACCTGTTCCATATACCACCCCAGGGCCACCAGTGTTTGTTGCAAACAAGGTAATTGGACCTGATGGGTCACACAGGCAGTTTTCATTGCAACAGAGATGGGGAAACGGTGCAGTGCAGAGCAGAAAAAAAAGGTCTATAATTGCCTGGAGTGAGATTTGTGTATCTTGACATGGCAGATTGGCAAGGCTCCACAGATTAGTACATTACCACAGATTCTGCTCCTGAGGGAGAGACAGGAAGACACATGGAGAGAGTGAAGGACTTAAAGCAGACAGAGAGAGGCATTTAAAGAATGAGCGCAAGCAAATGGGCAGAGAAAGGAAGAGTGGTACTATATGGAAAAAAGAAGCGTGATAAAGTAGGATTATAAAAAAGTCATGTGGTTATAACAGACAGAGGTAAAACGAAGGAAAGAAGGAACTTCAGACTGTTGCCTGACGTTAAATGAGTGTTTTCTTTTTCGGGAAAATTAGTTTTATTTGTTTCAAGCAAGCATTTATTTTCATCAGACCTGCCCACTTTCCTCCTTGATTGTCATGTTTTGCCTTTTCGTGCCAGCCTCAGCTTCATCGCCAGCATCCTCAATCAGATAAGCAACAGCATACCTTCACATCGCAGACCTGTCATAACAGACAGTTTTTCTCAGGTCAGAGGCAGGTTTGAACAGCATCTCTGTCATGTCGTGTAGATCGTCAGTGATAACAAAGTCCAACAGCAGAATACGGATTAACACTTATCAATGCCTTTTCCAAAGAAAATTTATTATAAAAGATGACAAGCATATAATTTTCCCCAACCTAAAGAAAGGACGAAGGAGAGTGTAGAATACAAAGCTTGGATCAATATGAACAAGGCTCATCTGGCTCCCCAGGTAGAGTGGAAGGAGATCTGCTTCAGATCAATATTGCTGGTCGATGCCAGCGAGAGACTGCAGTGATGAAAAACTCTATTTCTTGGCCCACAGAAGGGAGTGGATGAATCGTAGCAGAAAATAGATAAAAGGGAGATGCCTATACTTCAGCTGCAGCCTGTGAAATGCATTCTTTGCATGTCGGTTTGTTTAGTTATATTTCAGCTTTGAGATTGTGGATTATGGTCGTTTACTGGTCTCCACTGATGGAATGCTGCCAGGTGTTGTTATGATGTACCACATAAGGCATGAAATCATATTTATCCTTTCAGCGTGTATTATGAAATCAGGTAAAACATATACACGGTACATGTTTATAGAACAAGGTATGGTGCTGTGGTGCTGCTTTGTGGAGGTGATTTATGAGAGAGAGCGAGTGGTTCAGCCACCTTCAAAGAGATTATTTCCCCCCTCTTTAATGGTTTATGCATCTGCGCCCATTACACAGTAAGTCTGTAGTGTGCTCCCTTCCAGACATGCAAGTGAACACAGATACAGTGTGACAAATTTATATGGAATCACTCACTCCAATACTCCAATACATATTCATATGTCCTTTCTATGACTATTGCCCCATATTTTCAATGTGGAAATATAGTGTAAATGTGGAGCAAATCAATCTCGATACGGCCGTAACAAAGTCTTTCTCATGCATTATTATTTTTAAATAAATGATGGTGGTTACAAAAAATATTTTATTTACAAATACAAATATTCAACACAAATTATTTTTTCAATTTCATAAATAAATGCAGCCTTATAAAGATCAAAGTGTAGTATTCCCCACATACATTTCCAGGTTTGAGCTCATTTACTGTATATCAAAGAACATTCTAACTAGTCCAACTACTAGTCAACTACTTTATTTTTCCTGAACTTACAAAAGTTAGAAGAAATTAAGTTTGACATTAGATTAAGCGTCTTTATGATTATTGTAATGTCCTCACAATGGTCAAATATCAACATTTATACATTTTATCATAATGCATCTGCTTGTCATCCCTCCACGGGCTTAAATACACAAAAACAACAGAACAGATTAGTTTTTCAATAATCTAAGTGGTTGACTTAATTAAATAAATATAAATTCAACTATTGTTAGGACTAAGCGTTCTTGTACTATTGATTCAGTTGAATTTTAGTCTGGCCAGCCAAACCAAAAGTAGATGCCTTTTCAATGATGCATAGCGAGGAAATGGCAAGGCTCCCTGTGGGAAATTGAATACTCCATTTCCAATTGAGTGGGCCCTGGAAAATCCATGGGGGGTCAGTGGCAATTTGTCTCAGGAGGTCTGCACCGAGAGTCATTACACTCAAGACCAACATGTCCGGAGGGACAGAACCATTCCTTGAAGGGAGACTTGTTCTTCCTTTTGTTATATATAAAATATTTTAAATCACACCAAGTTTTATTTATATATCCCAAAATCATAAATTTGCCTCAAGAGCATTTAGAATCCACTTACAAAGGGGCTTTATTTCTCGTCTCTCCTTGTTCTTCATCATGCAAATAGGTATGAAGTTTCCTCCCCCTGTTCAGAGGAGTGACATGAATTGCAAGTTGCATAACAGCATTAAAACTGGCACAATACAACATTTCTCCTTTATCACAGTGAAGCAGCATCTCATTAACCTCTATTTTTGAGAAGCTCATCTTTGTTTAACAAATTGCTCATGCCCCCTGTTTAATTATAAGCAAAGTGCCATATCTTCCCCACTTGGAAGATACATTTTGTTGTGGCTCAGATTACGGGTGTCATGAATTTTAATGGGCAAAATGTGCTGCTATCAATCACTATATTTTACTCATAGTTTAGCAAGAGGAGGGTGACTTTTAAACAAATATTTGCTGATAGACAAACCTGAGATAATTGTCTTAGTTGCCGCCACATGACTTCATATTACTTAGTTTAATTCTCATCGCTTTTTTCATACTTCCTTGTTGACCAGAAGTGGCTGTTATAATTGAAGAGCCTGACAACAGTTTCCTATGAGAAAGCCATTTAAGGACGTATATGCTCCTGAGCGCTGTGGCTGTGTTGCTAATTTGTAGGCTGCACAATGTTAGCCTGTAATTTTATCTTTGTGGGCAAAGCAGCTCTTTGCTAATTTGATTGCTCAGGGATAGTCTTGGCTGAGGGTTTTTGTTGTCGATGATCAATTCACATCGAAAAACGGTCATGACTGAAAATGAAAAAGAGCAATTACGGATGAGATCAGATAAGACTTGCCATAACTTCACTGATAATGATATCACCACAGAGGCTCTATATCCCTCTGTGCTCGTTGGTTACAATGATGCTTGAATTTTCACTGTAGGGAGGTGTTTTAGAAAGAAAACACCTTTTGAAACTGAGGTGTGTGCTTCCTCTAATCTATTTGTTGATATACAGTATGTGTCTGGAAATGAATTGTCCATTTATCTTATCAAACCAGGCAACCTCTACAGTTTTCAAGGCCACATGATAAAACCACGGAGCAGCTCATTTACACTAGTGCCACCTGTGTAGCGCTACACCGACCCACATGTATCGCTACACATCATCATAGCCTTAAATGTGTGATGAGGTTTACGTTTAAACCCATTCTGCCTTATTAGCGTGCCTGTTTCTGTTCGCTCATCAACAATGTGTTTTTCACTCTGGATGCAGTGAATTCCCTCACCTCTTATTTGCTGCTTATGTTTTTCACTCCTTGGCTTCAAATCACCAGTGCATTCCCCGCACACCCTTAGAGGGAGAATGAGCCGATGAAAGGCAGTGGGAGATTACAGTATGCGACCCCACTTGATCCATTGCTGCTGTATCAGTGGGTTTGTAGTTGTTGGTGCAGTGTTGTTTTGGCTTGTGGATGAGATCCACCTCAGAGCAACATCAAAATGGCAGCATTATCCTGTTTTTTCTTTTCATTGTTGTTAGAGGAAAGTCAGAAGATCAGCGCACAAGCAGGAGAATTTTATTTTCAACCGTTATTTTATTAAGTATTGAGACAAGGATACCATTTAAATAACAGAGACCACGATCATGCACTATATGAACCTTCAGTAAGAAAAAAAATCTGATTACAATAATTGATTGTTTATACATAAAAACATACATTTATTCATACAGTACAAACGAATGTCATACTGTAGTTCCTGTAGTTTCAGTACTTTTTTAGGTTGTGATTAGCTCTAAACAATTACTGTCAGCATGTGGAAAGATACTGTAGCTGCAATTTAATGTCAACCTCCTAATAAACAAAGCCAGTGCTCCTAGGCTTGCATTGTCTGTGTTAGAACTGTAATGACAGACTCAGCTAGATTTTATCTGTTTCAAAACAACATTGTCTCCCTTAAAATGCAATTGTAACTATGCTAATGCGGGAGCTCAATTCTTTCTTTAAAAAACAGCAGCGTACTGTTTAAATATTCTTTCATTCGTTTCTGTACTTGATAACTCATGGCTGCCTGTGGGGAATGGCATTATGAACTGTAAATATATTGCTTTCAGGTGGCCCTGTTGAGGCTGGGGAGCTGTCAAAATGTCCATGTTCCCATGAATGTGCTACTACAGCAAGGCTCCCAAGAATTAAAGTGGCTGCCTGAATCAAGCCAACCTGGATCATTAATTTTCATTTTTGTTCACCGTCAGCTGTTATTTATCCTTAGGTTTTATAATTTTGAGCTCGTGGGAAGGAGCCAGAATTTCCTATGAGGCAGTCAGCACATAATTGGGACTCTGGCAATCTAGGCCTTTGCATTTACCCAGACAAGTAAAGTAGCATTTGTGGATTACATCAACATCTAGTGCTGAGATTAGCCAGGAACAAGTCAGGCTAATCACTGGAATGTCATTAGTCCAGGTCCAATCTCTAATGGACTGATTTTGTGTGTGCAGCAGATTGTACACTGATGTTTATCATATTTTTTCTATAATGTTAGAAACCATTATCCTGTAGCTCTGCTGGAAAAAGGCTTTTTTGGTTTGTTAAAGTGTATGCTGCTGCAGCCTGTTGGTTTCATTGAAGAATTTTAACAATGCTCAAGAGCATACCAGGAGAGATTTTACATAAAAATCAGATGATATTAGGCACAATCACTAAGTGGGGCTGTGTCAGAAGGGCATCCTTTCCACTGTAATTGAGATCTCACACATTTCCCTACTTCCTTAGATTAAATTCTTGCGTTCAGAACGGTCACTTCACCCACAGGAAATTAAAAATCCAAGTAATAAAAAGTTGTCTTCTGAACAGCACTGAAGCAGTGTTCTGTTCAGAGAATCTCTTTAATATCCTGGGTCTGTTTCTCCATTATGTGGGTGTTATACCTTAAATTTGTACCTCTGCCTGACGGACAGTCAAATTCAAATAACAAGAGAATTATTAAAGGTAGATCTTGCAAATTTTGTAGCACATAGATACACTGACATTAGATATATCAAACATTTTATCAATAAATCACTGAACTTAAATCAGAAACAAGAACAAAAGGAGGTTATGTTTCTAATATGACATATGACATAAAAACATTTTTATGTGTGTATTTCTGATTAAGCAGACAACTATCTTTGAAAAGTTACATTTTTGGATATAAACCATCATAGTTAAAAGAAATGTACTTTTAACAAATTTTGGGTTTTAGGCATTACATACAGTATAAAAATTAACTCTATATAAAAACTTAATATAAAAATGTTAATATATATAAAAATTCATCGATCATATATGTTTTTACATTTAGGATTCAGTATTATATATCCTAAAATACACACGTGTTCATATAAATATAAATTATTATTCATATGAATACAATTTTTAACAATTGTTAATAACATGTTTTGTAAAGAGTCTGGTTGCTCAGAGTGTAATCTTACGGCGCCTAGAAAATGTGGAAAACATGTTGGAATTTTAAAATGATAAGGCTAAATATTGTTAGAAATTTAAAAACTATGACAGTCATTTATCAAATTATCACATAGAATATTAAATTATTAATCTATATCTCAGTATAAAAATGTATAAAGTTTTATCCTCTTGATGGGATGGATTAATGGTGGAGGATGTGAGACTCTATTGTTTGTTCTGAAGATATTTGTATAAACATGTCAGTATCTTGGTTCTAAGGAAACATTGTACGTATTGTTAAACAGTGCTGGAGCTGTATTTGCTGTTAAGGTGTAATTTAGAGGCTGTGTCAGTGACTAAAATAGGCCTGCAGATAAGAGCTGAGGATGCCTTGCACATCATTAAGTGTGAAATATAACAACACGCCCCTGAGCTGCCTTCTGTTCCCCTGGAGAAACGACAGCTAGATAGGGCTCTGCACAATTATGGCTGAGAGAGCCACAGACCTGCCTTCCTCACACTGCTTCATTTTAAAAGCTGCTCTCATTGAGAGTATTGCAGTACACCACTACATGAAGCACCTGATACCAAAGGTACAGAATCCTGTGAATGCTGTTTGTTCTCTGGTCCAGTAAAGTGTCGATGCAGCTGACACAGTTCTTATTGCATTTCTGTTCCTCCCAAAATTCTCCTTGTTCAGGTAGAGCACGGCATGGGCTTAGAGGCAGATTATCAGTGGAATTATTTCACACCACTCAAAGCGCTCCCTGGAAAGGGAGAAAGAAAACACTACATTATCTATGAAGACGCAGCTCTGGAAAATTGAAAAGTGAAGCACACTCCGTTAAAGGCAGGATGTTGTGCTCCTCTAACTCGTCTTCCCTTTTATTCCTTTGTTTGCATGAAAAATGTGACTACCGTGTTCTGAAAATTGTGTGTTTTTTCTAGAGGAGCAGTATATTTGGCTGGAGACGTTGGCAAGGTAACGTAATTGTCATTTCGTTGGCTTTTAAATGTAATCAAATACCCCTTTAGTGGGTCATTTCATTACACGTTTGGAGCAGAAGACTAATTAGCGGCAGCACACAACTGCAACTGCAACAGATCCAATCAAATCCCAACTGTATTTTTGTATACATCACGGGGTAGCTTCAGTACTCGCTTTCATGATATATGTAACACCGTCTCCACGTGTGATTCGACACACAAAATCACTGTTACTGTACGAAGCTTCACAGTGAATGGATAATGAATCATATGCCATGTTTACTTTGGTATTTTCCAGTCTTTTCAGTATCATGCAGAACGCTGTATATCCAGAGAGGAGTGGAAAAAAAAATAAGTCTCCTAACATTGTGTTTTTTTTAGAGTGCTGACAGGCTGTTCTCTGGCTATTAAATCCATTTCTCACTGTCAGTAGAGCTGGGGTGGCTTCCATTTGAATGAGGGGGTACTGGTGCTCCTGCTGCTGTGGGACCTAAATACAGTAGGCTGTATACTGAGGGATACAGAGTCCATATTGTGAATTGTGTCACAAGGACACAAGGAACTTGGGTTGTTTGGGAATGCACTGACAAAATGTCTTGACATTTAGAATGAATTATAGTTTAGGGATTAAAAGTAGTTATGCCTGAAGAAAACCTCAATTTAACCCAGACAAATTTATATATATATATATATATTAAAAATATTATATATAATTCTTCTCTCTCTAATTTTTCTCTCAATAATATGGAAACCAACAGGTGCATATAAATTTGCATTGGTTAAAACTTAGATGAGTGGTTTCTGGTCTTTAGACAACTGAAGTTCATGTTTCTGGCAGTATTATGGTGATGGTTAAAAGAAGAGTTATGTACTCGATTAACGGTGGGACAAGATCATGCTCATAGTTAAACCAAGCCAGTGCTTCAAGACTATATCACATAAAATGTATGTTCATACATTACTAATTTGTTTTGCCAAATACATTTTAACATATGCTGTTAAATACTCCTTTCAAAATAAATGACCAATGCTGTAATTTGTCTGGAGAACCACAAGAGATTACATGTCAGAAAAATGTATCTATATAAGCCATTTAAACAAATGACCAGTGCTATATTTTTTTCAGTTATGCATAATCTCAGTGATTCATGACTAATCCTTTTAAGATGAATGGTAAACCAGAACCCAAAAGCCCAGCACAACAAACACATTCACGAAACTCTATACATATATTCTGACATGCAAATATAATTATGTTAACATAAAAACCCCACACAAATCCTTCAGTTGAAGACTGATAAGAGGAGAAGAGAGCTGACAAAGGATTTTTGGTATCAAAATGAGTGCTATGAACTTTATCTTGAGTCTTATTTGAGAAACAAATGAGCCTGTCATCAAGAACACACCATCTATAATTCTTTGTCCGTTTTTTTCCATAAACAGTTATTTCGCCTATGCCGGCCTTGGTGCCAGAAGATAAATAAGGGGAATTAATTTGTGTCAGGATGACAGGAAAGCGCTGCTCTGTTTGGCAGGAAAAACAGAGCAGCGAGTGTTATTAATGACCAGATGTGTGGAGTGCAAGGACCACAGTCGCTCAGAAGGAGGTCAGGAGAAAGGGAGCCGAGCTATGTGGACAGAGAGGATGGAAACAGGGTGCACACGCAAGAATAAAGGGAATGCTCAGTAAAGTGGCAGATCAACAGAGGAGACTAGTCTTTAGGACATTAGAACACCCACTACTCCCCAGCACTTTTTGCTTGTCCTAGTTTTTAATGTCACCAGCCTTGCACACTCCGATACTTGCTGTGTGATGGTGTAATAAAAGGAATGGACCCTCCCTAGACTGTGTACTGAGGAGCTGCGTGTTATTTGGAGACAGTAGTCAGGTATGTGGAGCTGTGACTCGGCCAAGAGAGGACTCCTTTAAGCTGATGCTTCTGTGGCCTTGAACAGACCATGATGTTAGAATAAGAACATCTTCAAACTCAGAGTGTGTGTGTGTGTGTGTGTGTGTGTGTGTGTGTGTGTGTGTGTGTGTGTGTGTGTGTGTGTGTGTGTGTGT
>JAUYWH010000007.1:8154130-8173313 GCA_034779795.1 Ctenopoma multispine | reverse complement strand
GTGTGTGTGTGTGTGTGTGTGTGTGTGTGTGTGTGTGTGTGTGCGTGTGTGCATGTCTGCGAAATATATTTTTCATTAAAGTTCAATATCAGCCTCTAACAGTTTAATTCTCATGTGGTTTGAAACATTAATTGGCAATTAGAATCCACTACTGCGCTTTGTAATTCATCATTGATCATTTGAATGAATGAAGAATTCAGAACTTTACTTTTTCTTCTTTTAAAGGCCCAAAAGACGTATTTTCTTAACTAACTTCTTCATATGACTAATGGCATCCTACAAACTTTAGATAGATAGGTAGATTGTGCAGGTATGGTTTTTGCTGTTTTGTTTACTCATGTGTTTTGTATCTCAGGTTTTATACTTGAGACAGTTTGATTAATTTCTTCCAGCTGATGCTGGTATAAATTAAAGACCACCTAAGTAATCTTTGCAAAGAGCTTATTATGATCCATAGTTGTGTTTTATTGTCAGGTGACATACTGTAAAAAATAACATACTGTAGGGAGAAGAACAATGTGAATAGATGGGGCAAGAAGACTTAGATATGGCAGACCTTTATCATAATGTATTATGATAAACAGGATGATAAATGCCTTGTAAAGCTGACATCATTTGTATATTATTTTAACCATGACGATAAAGATGGGGTATGTTCCCATGGTTAATATCAGGGTGCAGAGTCAGGTATCCTGTTGCACACATATAATGTTAGCTACTAGTGCACCTGTGATAAAGACCACGCGACTTTGCTCGGCAGTTCATCTCACGACAGCCATAACTTGGCATGTTGTAAGCAATAAGTGCCTCATAAATAAATCACTGTTTAATGATTCATATGTGTGGTACAGTATGTAAAAATAACTAACTCCTAGAAAAAATGGATTTGTCGTACTTGCCATTCCACAGATTTCTTTCAGCTTTTGCATATTTAAAAATAGAATCCAACAACATTTGGCAAACTGTATATGAATACAATACAAGATTGATAGATTCCACTTTATTACATGAATGTGACGTTCACTGTTTTTCAACACTGGTGAACTTTAGCATTAATCTGGCTTCTGGTTAGTCTGCTGCCTCAGCTTTTTTATTAATGACAAATGGCAACGTAATTATTGACCTTCCAAATGTCAAACATCAAATACTTCATTTTATTCTAGCTATGAAATTACACTCGGAGAAAATTATAGTGCAGAGAAATCTAAGCAGCAGTTAGTCTGTTTTGTTTGAAAAGTTACATGTATTATTTTTCAGATAACACCACAGTGTTGTTGTCGGGTCAGCTGATGTAAGAAAGTGTGAGTCATTATGAGTGTAAGAGAAACAAGTCGGTGTGGTTGTACTGTAACATCACTGATGCAGAATAAAAACAACTGAAATTTATCTTTTTTTTTAACAATAATAACTTTAGTATGTACAGTAAGGCGATAAAGGCTGGGAAAAAGGCGGTGGACTTGCAAGCCTGCAACATCTGTTACTAAGAAAAGATGATGCAATTGTATAATTGTTTGCATGGTTCCCTTTGCAAAGAAGCAAATAGAGTTCATAGTTTGAAAGTTCAGTATTAAAACACAAACATTAGTCTCTCTAAGGCTCTTAAACATGTTTATATTCTAACACACTGAACTACCTTACAAAGCATGTACTGTAGTACAGTATATATAGTCTACATTATATAATGCTGCTGGTTGTCTTGATCACTCTCTATAGTTTTTGTATAATGTTTGTAGTCCGATGTGTCAGTGAAGTCACCGTGTTTTACTTCAAACACATTTACTGCTCAAGTAGATCTATCTAAACAATTACAGATAAACGGCTAAATTTAAGCTAAATATAAGCTTTTAGAGTCTGTCACTGAAATTAATTCTGCTACACTCACATTAAGTAGTGTAAGTGTGGAAAACCACTTTGCTAATTGTGCATGGCAGTGTATGATATGCTTTCTACAAAAAAAAGGTCAAGATGCACTTCACATTTGTGTGTGTGTGTGTGTGTGTGTGTATTCCTCGTGTATGTGTGGGTAGTCTTTTGAAGATAGTATCTCCAGAGCATCTTCAGCCATTACACACATGGTGGACACAAAGTGGCCCATTAAAGCCAGGCTGACCTCACACTCATCAAGCACATACAACATGTAATCGAGACTTATTGTGCTTTTTTTTTTGCTCAGCCTTTTAAAAGTGTGTGCCGTTCTCTGGCAACGTGAAAGAAGGACTGAATTCTACAAAAATGAGCCAGATTTGTCAACATGAACGACCTTTAACAATTATTTGCAGAGATTACCACCTTTGTTACTGAACATGAAATGCTTTATATTAGTGTGTGCGTGTGTGGAGGAGGCACGCTGTGTGTTTGTGTGTGTACGAGACAATCTGACAGGAGGCACACAGTTTACATATTCAAGATTGCAGGGGTCTTGACAAACATGTGATTATTCCTCAGTAATTAGCTTGTTGGCATCCCTGTAGTAAAAACAAGGGTGGTAATTATGAGGAGAAGGTCTTGGGACTGCTGTCTGATTCTCTTCGAGAGGCATAACTCACTGGGGGATAAGACAATGAGACAGGAACAGGGGCGCTTTGGGGTAGGAGGGGGTTGTTACGTACGTGTTGAATGTGACCATGCTGTCATAGAAGACAAAACTGTTTTATAATTGTCATGCAACAGTGTTGGGATGCAGTGATGTGGAATAAAAATGAACAATAGTGTATGAGAGAAGGTTCCTTATGAAAGGTATTATAAAAAGTATTCAGCTTGAATGTTGGTGCAGATGGGTGTTAAACTACATAAAATGACCACTTTTAATGCTACATCAGCTGGTAAATTCACACATATGTGGCTGTGTACTGTGTACAGCAAATTCAAAGTTCACTGTATCAAGCAGTCTGTGTGGAGCATGAACGCTTTGTCTAAGTCAGAGGGCCAAAGGGTCACTGGGGGCAGGTGAAGATCCATCACAGGCTTGACTGGTGCCGGTTGGACTACTAGGCCACCCCTGGACCTGCAAGGCCCTAACTGCTGCAGTTGCTTAGCAACCCTTGCTGTAATTAGTCCTGAGATGTAGTGCCTCAAGTCATATGCCCAGTCTTCACTGCTGGGTCAGACCATAGTAGAAACACAGCCACACCTACACAGGCTGCAGATACTCAAGTGATTTTATATTAAAGCGCTAAGCACACTGTCAGCATAAGAACACAAGAAACAACTTCATTATGGCTGCAAAACTAATTTCCTTGGACTTAGTTAGAGAAAAATTAAGTCACTTTTATTATGACAACAGCGTCAGCCCCGCGTTAGGGAGGCTTAGCAAAAAGTACTGTTATGCCATCTTTGTAATATCTAAGTACAACTACATTTGAATACCCCAGTGTGAATAATGTGATGTACCTGCTTTTCATTTGAAAACAACCAAACAATCATACTTAATAAGCCTGGCCAAACAATGAAAAGCAATTTCTCTACTGCATCTTTTTTTTAGAGTAAAAACTAACTGGTGGCTATATGCTGATACCAGATACTGAATTGGATTTCTCATGAAGCCATAGTGAAGCATGAGTGTTGCAATGTACATATTTTACTGAACTGAAATATTGCCTTAAGTGTGAAATGTGACAAATGAAGCACTGAGGAAGCTAAAGGCCACTTTCGACAGACTGAAATAGAATGACCTATGCAGAAGTGGCTGAGAAGGCAAATAGGGGCTTAAATAAAGACAAATCACCACGACCATACTGTGGGGAAATTGCATTTACTGATGGAGGAAGAGAGTAACAGCTCATTCTCCAGAGAGACACTTGTATAAATAAATCACGCAAATAAAAGTGACAGTACTTCTATGTGCAGGATGTAGGGACCATATAGAGGACTGAAGCGAGGAGAGATAATAGAGATTGGATGAGTAAAATGCAAAGTATCACCCTATGACTGCCATGCACTATACCTCCACGAGTGTGGAGTGAGGATTGATAAAGCTTTCAAGATATGTACTGATTTTCATACCACTGTTGCAGATCAAGTTGTTTTATACTGTAGATTACATTAAATAAATAATGAAAAGTGTTTCACAGCATTGTGCTGTGAGGTTATATTTTTACATAAGAATATCCCATAGGGCACTATGGCTGCATATTTATATGTATCACTATATATTTACGGCACATCTAATACTGTACATTACATCTTCTTGTTTTGTTTGTCACAGTATCTGGCACTCCTCTAGACCTTGATATTCCCTGAAGGAAGCAGTGATAGTCAAGTCTTGCCAATGTGAGAATTAATAGTGTATTAAGGTAGTACTGAGGCACAGGAAATACTGAGTGAGAATGTTTGTCAGGAGTGAATTTAAAACCTCAGTTCAGTTACTGGAGACTATTATTGCTTAAGATGTATGCATGTCACTGTGGCTCAATGTTTTAGTGACATTTATAGCTGCTTACACTAGCGCTGTTTCAGTAAGAGACTTTAAGCAGCTATGTTTGCATTTGAAGAGTTGTAGTCGAGCCAATCAAGCGGCCATGAATAGTTGTGATCTAACCAGAGAATCAGAGGATGTTGGGTGTATTTTGTGTATTTTCTGAACAGGGAAAAATATACTGTTTGGACCTAAACCTTTGATTAATGTTCCCTAATCCTTTTACTATATAGCACTAAGTCCTTCACCCTTTTCATGCTAGCTTCTGTTCCACAAGCCTCAGTATATTTTCTAATCGAGGCCTTTTTTTATTAGACTTTCTGAAAGGCTTATAAATTACACAACCAGTTTCTTTTGATATTTTAATTTAAATGGACGTCTAGTGGATAGTAACATTTAGCTGTTCTGTATTTTATCTAAGATAAAACAATTATTTTGGATGTTATTGAGCTACTGTGGTGCAGCTTACATAGGATTTGGGGGTTTTGTGGTCTATGAATCATGATATATAGTGAATGCTAACAAAATAATAACTGATAGAAAATGCAGTATTGTGTTAATGGCTTGCTAAAAAGCATCAACTGAAGCAAAATCAAAAGTAGGGCAAAGAGTGCATTCATTAGTTTGTAGATGAGTGCTTAGTTTTTGTTCTCCAACAACTTGTTAGGGAAATATGTAGCTGCTAACAGCGTTTGCCATCTTTACCAGACACTTTATTAGATACATATGTACAGTCTAATGAAATCCAATATGACTTCTCAACCATGAATTCTAATTTTACAAGATTATAATTTCTGAGTTTTTGTTGAAACTGTCTAAAAGGTGATAATTCTACTATATGTTTATTACTGAGGTCGTAGCGGGCACTAGGGTACTTGAGTTCATTCATTTCAAAGATTTCTAATGTCTAAGTACAGTAAATCTACATCCATGAAAATAGCTGCCTAAACAGTATACTTAAAGGTTCTAAAATGTTTTGTAGAACTCAGGGGAACTACAGAGTTAGGTAATTATTGTTCACAGGTTCATTACTAAACGTGATCCCTTTCCCATTATACATGATGATTTGATCCTGCAGAGAGCACCTTACCACAGAGGTGATATGTTTAAACATGTATTTCCTGAAAACAGGCTTATGGCAGCCAGTGAAGTCACACGCGCATCAAAGGCATTGAGGCATCTTCTTTTTTTTTTTTTTTTGCTACTCCTAGATGAATAACAAGTCATTGACGTGGGCTTGTTTGGTAGTAATTCATGACCTGCTGCAACCTGTATCAGTGATCCATAAAACCTCAGCCAAGTATCAGGAGGTCAGTCCTGACTCAATAAATTCCAAGACCAGCCATAGCTCAGATAGAGTTGCAATAAAACAGACACAGCTCACAAACTGAGCCCTGTGGACCAAAAATATTCCGGCACAAGTGTTTAAACTTCATTTTAAGACTCTTGTTGTCTTGTGATATTATAGTATTAAGTGATTTCCTTTCAGTTTGCAGTTCAGAATTTCTTACTTATACTGTGTGTTGCACCAGCTTTATGTTATTATTAATACAGAAGCAGTTTGTCTATTTGTTAGTGATCATGCTAATGCTCCTATAATGCTCCAAACATGTGTAAAATGAATCAGCAATTGATTTGCTGTTGTTTAGTTTAAACATAATATAATCATCAGATTTGACTTTAGAGTATTATTATTGTTACAGTACATTAAGCCGTCTGGTGGCCTTTTGCAGTGTGGCATTGATATCAACAGATAGATTCTATTTTTATCACTAAAAGAGACATTAAACAGATTTCCCACAATGTCCATGAGGGCTCTGTGTGACATGAACACTGTGACCCACATCTCGGAAGTGTTGCGGGATCCCACTGGGGAGTTTTGACATTTCCCGATGTGTTCTTTTTACTTCATTTTTATTCTTTAAGCCATGCTCCTGACAGTTCTGCCTCCTTGTTATTTTAGAGCTTTATGGGGCTTTTCTTGCACCGCACCCTTTTTTTACGTTGTCAAAGACCCACTTTCTGACAGCACACATCCTCTGATGTCCTCATGATAGTCCACCAAAAAGCAGTGAAAATTAACACTCTGTATGGAAAAAATATATGACCTCACCTTAATCACGGTAACTCTGGGAGCTACTGCTGCCATTAAACACCATGCCCAAAATGTACAGCTAAGACAATTTGTGCACGCTGTCAACACGCTCCAATTCAGTGCTTAACATTTTCATTTATATATGCTGTCTGTTCAGTGAGATCGATCACCCATTAAAAATGTAAGGGTCAGAAATGGCTTCTATTCATTATTGTGACAAAGTTTATGATGTGAGGTCTGGACTGCTGATTGATGTGCATTTTAAATCAATATGCTAATATTTAAATACTGACAGTAATGAATGTGGAGTGGAAAAAAAAAACATTCTTTAACTCTGCATAAAGTGAAAGAATATTTGAATCTACTGTCTTGGTGTAAAGTACAGACACCTTGCATTGTCTAATATTAGTGAAGATTCTGTGGCATGTTTTGCAAGGCATTTATTGCACACCCTGTTGATTTTATTTTGTTTACCACTTCTATCCCCTTGATTTTCCGACTAATGACTTAGTACACAAGGAGAGAAAGAAAAACAATGTTTTGGCTATGTAAGTTGAATAGGGGAGTGTATACTGTAATCCTGAGAGTATCCTGATTGGCTACACTGTTTGTTTGCTGTGATCCCTGTTGTCCCCCCCCCTCCCACACGCACACACATACACCACCACCCTCCCTAGTGATTCGCCTGCAGTAACAAAAGCACCAGTGTGAATCCTGTCCCAAGTTGGTCCCCTGAGGAGCTTCGTTTAATGAGCTACATATACAATATTCACTGTGAAGTTGGTGCTTTTACCTTGAGTTTGGATTTATCTTCTCTATATGCAGCATGGACCCGAGGACTAGATTGAATATAGAAATCAGTGTTACTGCTACATAATGGTGTAATTATAACTTTGGTTTAACATCATCAAGCATCCCCTTGAGGTATGCATATGGAGCACCAACTATTAATTACCTGTTTGCTTGATTTAAGCAATTTGTCATTATAGAGTCATTTGGAGGTGTTTTGGTAATGGGCATCAGTTTCACTGAAGTTTGAAGGATCAGAGTGATTTTGATTAGTTTTTAAAAACTTAAAGCATCTCTAACTTTTGAAGCAATCAATCAAACAAGTGCTGAAACATTTTGGAGATTCTGTGTGTTCTGTGATTTCTATATATTGCTTTTGTCCTTATGTGAAAATGTCAACTACAGTCAGTTGTAGTATGACTAACTATGGTTAAATTACATTATGGGTAAGGTTAAAGTTAGGTAAATAAAAATTATTTACAGGTTGGGATACACATAACAAAAAGGTAATGTTAAGTGAGTTCTGACAGTTCAGAAAACCATGACCTGTTGTCATCTGCAAAACGGGAATATTGACACATCATTTCTTGATGCATCATCGTTTTTGAGATGTCTTCTAAAAAATACACTATAAATTGCTTCCAGTAAGTATAGAACAGTGACTGTTGACTGGAGTCATGTCCGTGTCTTTGAGTGCTGTTTTGACTTTATCTTCTGTGCTGCAGTGAGAAGCTCTTATCTGCGCTGCACCAAAACCTTCCCTAGGGTTGTCAGCAACTAATATTCTTAGCTTGGTTTAGTCCAGGATAAAGACCTCTTCTCCACGACTCTCTAGGTGACCACAGGTACACAAAAATAGAGCACTATCGCTCTGCCAGCTCAGCCAATCAACGGGGAAGACCATTGTGAGGAAGCTTTTATCCAGCATCCCGGGGAGTCCCGTGGCCGATGACATTTCTAAATGGACAAGCAGAGCAGTCAGGGAGACAGAGGCACTTACTCCACAGAGACACTTTGATTCCATTTTGTTACCTTGGGGTTTGTTTGCCAAATGCTTCTTACTGCACAAAACATGTTTATTGTGCTTGTGTATTGTTGCACGTAAGTTAGCTTTTGTGTGTTTCAGAAAAAGAGTTAGTAACATGTTCTTTCATTAAATAAACTATATACAAAAAAGGTTAATTGTTTTACATAATCACAAAAATATAAGTTTTTTTGGGGTGTTATTAGTCTGAGCAGTTGAAAAAAATGTATAGCTGTATTGTATTGGATTGCATTAGATTGTACAGATGTACCTAACGTTTTCAAACTTGCGCTGACTCCAGTGACATCACTTGAGGCACTGTATCATATTTTACACAGCTCTCTCTAGTGGCACAGACAGCTTTTCATAAATTACTAAAAGACTCCAAATCAATCAACCCTGCCCCGTCCTCCTCAGCCCTGCTGTGCTCTACTCTCCACCACTCTCCGCTCAGCTCTTCAGCTAGTCGTCGTTACGAAATTACAATTAATGAGAATTTTCCAAAACGTATTAATTGAACGGAAATACTTACTGACTGTTTAGAGGAACAAGCTTTGCTCCAAAACATTTAGAAGCAAATACCTCTGCAGTGCTGGCAGTACAATTCAATAAGTCGGGATCCAGATTAAGATAATATGAAGCATTGTTATGGTAAAGAAAATATTAGAAACAGGTGCATAATGTACATGTCCAAACTTTTGACTGATAGTGTACCTCATGTTGTAGACCTGCAAAGAGAAATCAGTAAATTTTTCCTTTAATCATAGATTTTAATTTAAGCTACATGATACTATAGCAGCAACATATCTTTTTTTAGCTGCCTTTAGTTCATAGTTAATGAGAAATATAATGTTTTCATAAGAGCGTGTTTTCGCGAATCAGAAACAAAGGCAGGTTAGGGAGATATATGTTTTTCCAGTCGAGTGTGGAGAAAGGTCACAGTGATGTCTCGGCGAGAAGAGAACTTTCAGTCGTCTATTACACGTGACGGTACAGAATGTTTCTCTCCAATTCATGCATGGTGTTACAATGCAAAGGTGTCCCATGCTGGACACCTTTGTCTCTGTTTTCTGAGCCATGTCTACTGTTGATGACATCCTTTTTGATTATTTATGATGTTTATCCTCCCTTTTGTGCACTTCCTGTACCCATGGATCAAAGGGAAAATATCAGGACAATTATGGGAAGTGAAGCAGCAAAGTAATAATCTCCTTATGAATAATGAATCTACTTAATGGTCTGAAGTACTGGATGGAGAGATAGTATTGGATGACTGGAAATGTAAAGTGATGGAAAAGGCAAGATAGAATTTTCCTGTAATATTTTACATGCACATTGTGTTGCATGAGTCGACAGGAAGTGCATGCCCAAGATGCTTTTCATTTGTTTGTTTGTTCTTTATGCAATTATTTCACATGTCTGAGAGCTATTCTACTTTCTGCAGGGTTGCATCAGATCCTTCTGTGGCTAAAGAACCCTTGAAAATCCCAAACTCTACATCCAAGTGCTGAGCCCTTTTTAGTGCTGATTGAGATCTACTAATAACTTGTGCCCATTCTGTTTAATTAGGACTGAATTGCAATTCTATTTTATATATTAGATAAGTTGGAATTATGCTGGCGGAGAAGGTGAACTCAACGTTGGCTGATTCTCTGCCATGCAGATTGCTGAATAATGCACAGCCAAACCCTCAAAATAAACCCACAGCTCCACTCCTTGCCCCTTCTCTCACTCTGTCTAGAACTAGCACACTCTGCTCTGAATAAAATATACCAGCTTCCTTCTGTGCTGAGAGTGACTGGTAAAAGAAGGACATTAATTGAAATCACTTTGGGGACATCGCTTGTTTTTGTGACCAGTAGGAGACAGCACTGATTTCTTTGAGCATGGCCGAGGTGACTCAGTCAGCTACTGGAGTCTGATTCTACATCCAGGATTTATGGTGATTGGCCTGAGTAGCCTAGCATGCATGACTGCCCCACAGACTTTTAGCTCCTGATTGATCTGAGATGTTGACAGACAGCGGTGTTTGATTCTGCTCCTGTTATCTGCAATGTAGCTGAAGCTCTCAATGGGCTGACAAGATTAGAATGTATTACTGTCAGAAAGCAGGGTGCCCTGGGGCTGCACCGTGCTTGTTGAGTGTTAATGACTCAGACTTTGCCTTGCCAGTGCAGGGCATGTGCTGACAATCCACTTAGTCACTTGCATCCCAATCAGCCCAGCCTGTTGCCAGAAACACAAAGAATGACAGCTGATTTAAAATGATTGATAGATATGCAATATTTAAAATATTGCTTTTATTGGCTATATTAGATTAACTAAGTCACTTGAGGGCCAACATTGTTTATTTGAGAACCAAATGAGATCTCATAAGGGAGCTTGAGAGCCTGTGATGTTAAAAGCAGCCTATTAATCATTGTGATCCTCTCATATAGCTATAAGAGGCTATTGTCCAATCACTCAAATCAAGTTTGATGTAATTGCTGTTCTTACAAGTGAAAAAACATGAAATAAAATAGCAATTTTTTTCATCTGACACATTTAAATTGGTATTTTTTGTCTAGAAGAAAAATATAATCAAGGAACGATTGAGAAGAAAAAGACAGCTGGGAAAGTATTTCAGTGACGTTGCTCAACAATTTGTCAGTAAGGTTGGTAAGCTCATTTTCAGTCCCTGAACAATTTTAATGGTTATAGTGAATGCTTATTTTCCATTTGTTTTTTTAGTAATTCTTCCTCTTCAGGCAAATAGCTTTGATGGGAACAATTGAAAGGGTCACAGTCAGATCTAAACTACAGTATTTGACTCTCTCAGCAACTGCTGTATTTTTATGGCTGATCTCTTGTTGGGTGTCCAAATCCCTACAGCGAAACTGCTTAAAATATTAGATAACATTACATGGTAATATTATAAGGCACAATGTCACTTTGAATCTTCTTAGAATCACTTGACAGGTTTTCTTTTGAATACATGCTAGTTTTACTTTCATGAAAAACAATACTGGATTGATTTTTTATTGACCATAAGTCTGTACACATGTACTGTATCTGCATGCGTGTTTTTTTATTTAATCTACACACGTATTGTATGACACTCAAGAAACGTCTTTTTCTCTGCACTGTAACAGGTAGTGAATCCAGTCAGAAAGGAAAGCAGCTGAGAGGTCCTTGAGGATCATGATATGGGGAATTAGATCATTAATGCTCAGGTCTTTAATAAGCACCCTGGGGAAAATTAATATCCACTTAATACACTGTGCCAGGGGTTTCTCATGTAATAGAGCGAGCGGTGAATCTTATTGCTCATATGCAGTCAGCAAAAGACCTCTAAAGTGTCTATCTTCTCAAAAATGTCAGCCATTAGACTCTAGTGATTGACAGTTTGTTCCTCACCTTTCTTTACAAGTACCCTTTGTAGACATTAGGAGCTGTGTTTTAAAAGCTCCCCACTGGCACCCTCCTGTGTATGAGAAATCCAATACGGTGGACTTTGCTTTGTGCTTTTTATTGACCCCCACTTTACATGCGGAGATATTTTGCTGCCTATACTACAGCTTCAATAAAGAACTGTCTGCATGACTCTATTGTTAAACAACATGGGTTAGACATGCTTGCAGGACTAATACATACTAATACAAAATGCTTGTATACATTACACCAACCTTTCTGAGGATTTTCATTTACATGAAAATCTAGAGTGCTCACTGTGCTATAAAGGTAAATTAAGATGAATATAAGCATCAGCATTTACGTACATGGATTCTTTTTCGTACACTTTTGTGTTCCACATACACTGAGCATCTCGGATTCTTCAGCCTTGGTGCATGATTGTACAGACTGATATCTAGACCATTTACATCTTTTATTGTAATCAAGGACATAAAAAGAAAAAAGTACAACAGTGAAATCTCTTTTCCCAGTCTGCTTCAAAAATGTGATGCTCAATTGTAATATTCTGTATAAGGCTTCACTGTAGTCTTAATATAACTTAATTTCTACAAAGTCTTTAAAACACAAAGCAGTCAACACCTGCGTGCAGTCACGAAACACACAATGTGTAATGCTCAACATTAAATTGGCCTCGGTGGGCAATGTTTCATAGCTTTCCACAGTGTATACTTCCACAGTCAGAATCATCCCACAAGTGCAGTCAGTCTGAGGCAGTGAGTAGATAATAGTAAATACTGTATGGAGTCAGGAAACCCCATGTTGCTTTTTAGGGTCTGCAAACTCACCTTGAAACAGGAGTTAATATACTCGTCAGTGAACTCAGACAGAGAGCAAAGCAAAGGTGCTGCACATGATACAAGGCTGAGGGAGAAATATAGAGACATTGTGGAGTAGCAGAAAGAAGGGCAGGAAATAAAGTAATCAACAGCAAAATAACATGCTGTCTGACTTACAAGAAGAAGAGGGCTAGATGGATGAATTTAGAGACCTCAAAACAACTAAGTAAAGAACAGATTCCCAATACAATGTGCAGCTCTCATGCTAATGCACAGCATCATACAAAAGCAGCAGAAAAAACAATGTCACTGGAGCTGGAACTGTCTACAGCAGATGTAACCCTGGCAAGACCAAAGCCGCTGTTAGGTGTATGAGAAAACCTCTTTTATATGTTTGATACAGCAGATCACACTAAATTTTGATGGTACGATTGATTTTACAACACATCGTTATGCTAATGCGATTATTAAAAAAACACTTATTTAAGCTTTATGAAGTTGATTTATCATTTAATTACCTGTGCTGCTAACCTGACCTCCATATCTGAGTGTGATCCTCCTCTCCATTTCAGCTAGGATAGGTGAAAAGCAAGATTTATAGCATGGGTGAAATTACTGAGAGAACAAAATTTAGTGGTGATTTATAGGGTTATCACTCAACGGGAATGGTGACACAGTTTGTCAGATTTACAGTTTGAAACTAAACTAAAATGTTTGAAATTCTGCTTCGCTGGTGCTTTAGATTAGGTAAAGTGCATCCTGGGTAGGAGGGGTTTACTATTGGCTGAAATAACATCAGTCACAGTGCTGTCCAGCCTCTTTGAATAAACAACCTGAATAAGTTACAGGAGAGAAGTTCAGGGTGATATGTTGACCCATGCTAATTAAAACTGCATATTTAATACCACAGTATAGACCACCATCAAGGCAAATGTAATTATGATATAATTGTTGCTGAAGCTTTCACCTTGCTTTTGCCTGAGTTAAAAGCAGTATAACAATGCACACCTTACCTACCTTCACCTTATAGGCATTTACAGTAGATTTGTAAGAATAATCGTAATAATAAGTGATAAGCAAATTTAAATCATTCATGTATCCCCTGCATTGCTCTTAAATGCCCATCCGTGTGAAAAATGCTATCTTGAAGACCAATTATTTTTTGTAGGCAGCTGTTGCAGAGAGACTTGATTTTTAATAAAGGGCTGGCCTTCATATTACATTATGTTAAAACTGCAGAGGCATATAAAAGCAATTTGGCACATTTTGCTATTGATCTATGCTGAAATGCTGCAGGTACTGATGAAGCCAGGAGAGGACAGAGCCTGAAGCGTAATAAGAACAGAAAAGGGACAGAGAAAATGTATGCATACATGTGTGATGCTTGTCAGCTGTAACAGGACAGCTGCTGAAACACACACAATTATGTACCAGATGAAGGTGACATAAGCCCTGGAGGGCAGCAGCAGGTGTCTGTGGGGAAAATATGAGACAATTTCATAATCCTCCGGAGACAGATGTGAGGTAGAAAGCAGGCGCTCCATCTCTATGTGGACTGATTATTCATTCGAGAATATAAATGAACTACATTATAAAATTTAAATGTTATATATATATATATATATATATATAAAATACATATTTTAAAAGGTTAAAATAAAGGTTTTCATGTAACTTTACTCTTGGAGGTGTAGGTTTTATTTTTGTCACAGTACAACTTACCTTTTTATTGCTGTACATTTGTGTTGCGACTCTGTCACCTTGATAGACAGCAGCAGCATTGCGATGGGATTTTGAACTCCTCTATCTAGAGTCTGTTTGCTCTGGAAACAAAGTTGGACTGAGATCAGAAGGAGTGAACACTGACAGCAGCTTCTTTAGACGTTTCAGCCTGCAGGTGAGACAAAGACAGTCATTATGCATCATCAAATAATTTTTATATAAAATGATGTGCAGACCAAGAGGATGTAGTGGACTTTTGATTAGTTCAGTCTTATAGTAGTGTTATAAGAAGGTAAAATATCAAACACAAAAAATCTTTTTCTCCAGAGCCAAGTAGTGTTGATGGTTAAATTGTGACTTATGTTAGTTTGCTGCTAACATGGTGCCATGGTAACATTGCCGTTAATGTTAACAGTTTTTGCAGCACACACTCGAACTCGTACAGTAATATTTTAATGTTCTGTTGGAGATTAACATTGATTTACTCTGTAAGATCCTTTAAAGAGTGACACGAAACATATTTGAAGTAAACTGAAACCAATTGTGTTGCATTATACTGTTGTGTATTGCACTGAGACAGGGCTGAATTGAATCATATCACACTTACTGACTCGTATATATTATACAGTAGGTGCTCTGAATTATTGAGTCTATATTGTGGTGCACATTGAATCTGTCATAGAAGGAGAGATACACAGCCCTAGAAGGGAATTGTCTTGTGGTCCAGAATTTCATCCTGACTTCTAGTCAATGCTGATGAAGATCAACATTTCTTCCAGCAGCAGCTGTACTATAGAATTGTTTTAAAATCAGATTTATAGATCCACATCACAGCAAAGAAACTGTAACTCTGGTACATTTAAGTGATAAACAACTTTGCATGAAAATTATTATAATAAATAACAACAGATTATTATATTTCTCTTATGAATGAACTGTTGTTGCTATGCAGTAAGTGACTGTCTTTGATGTCACGAACAGACGTGGGTACGAGCATTGCGTGTTATCAGGTACATTTATAGTCAGAGGAACATTCAGTACATTTCCTCGTTTTTTTAAATACATGCAAAATAAACAAAATCCAAGAAGCAGTTCCCAAAGCACTGGCTCTCTGAAAATTTGCAATGTGTGACTGGAAAACTGAGCTTTTATAGAATCTGCTGAAAAGGGAGGATGATTTTCATTTAATGATTCATAATTACATTAGGAGAACCAAAATGGACATTTTGCCATTTTCATCTACCATTAAGGCTTAACCATTTATAAAACAACGTTATAATCTAACAAAAGCTGCTTTAGAGGTGTACTAAAATCACTGTGCTGTATTAGAGTTCAAATAATAGCTCCATTTGAAAGCACTTTACGACATTGCAACGTTGTCTAACTGCTTTATAACTCATGTATGACTTATAAAGGACTGCTTTGTATTGCATATGGTTACATTCATCAGTTTGATTTACTAGACTAATCTGTAGGCTGTAGGCAGCTCGTTGTGCACCATGCTTGTGCTGCTGTTACATTTACACCATGGAACCATACAGCAGATAAGATACGACAGTAATGATCTTTTAGTCACAAAGGCCACCACAGAGACATAACTGCAGGATTCCTGTAATTTCAGGTAGTTTTCTTTACCTTTTACATTTCCCACTGTTCGTGCTTCGTCCACTTTTAACCCCCTCTTCAGGTGTCAGTTTAACCATGCAGGAAGGTTCTTTCTTTTGCCCACTGGCATAATGAATCACATGGCATGGAACTGGTAGGCAGGGCCCTGTCTCCTCTCAGCTGCCCGAGGAGCTATGTCAGATTGATGTACCAGTCACCTAAAGACTGCTTCACATTGTGATTAGAGCACCCAACCGTCCGCCCCAACTTCGGAGGGCTTCACCACAGGACGGATACACACTCTTTCTCTTTCGCTCACGCACACTTGAATGGACACGAGCCTAAATAGCAAAGGTGATGCAGCAGTCACACAAGCTTTGTCACAGGGCTTCAGTCTGTTTGTGCGCCCAGCTATGTCTCCTGATATTAAGCCCCTCATTAAACTCAAACTCATTCCCCTTGAACACAGCATGCTTCCAGCAATATTTTTTAATTAGTTTATTTAGCCTTCTTTGTGACTCAAGGATGAAACTGCCCTCATCTAGCACTTGGCTATTCGTTAGTATTTTACTTAACTCTGCAGGGGCTGTGACTCTGGCAGGATTTCAAATGACAAGTGTAATTACGAAGGTGACTCAGAGATTCGGACGTACAGTAGTTCTGATTACTGCGTAGTTGGGCAAAGATCAAAATGGATTAAAGGAAAATAGACAAATAAATTTGAGTAACACGTGGCAAAATAATTAAAACATTTGATAATTTAATCATATTTAGAGCAGACAAATGAGGCTTGAGATCTCCATGTCTTTGCCAACGCATTAGCTTAATCATATACTTAATGAGGATGCACAGCATTTACTCCTTGATATTTAATTGTCTCTGCCTCCTCAAGCCATTTCTCTTCAGTGTGATGGAACACTTTTTTGTGGGTTTTGTCTGTTTCTTCATTAATTTTCCATGACAGCACCTACAATAGTTAACCATCATATCCACATCAGTTATCAGTGTTTCTCAGTAAAATGCATCCTGTCTAACCTTAAGGTCTAAAGTGTTGAATGCATTTCCTTCTACATTTTCAAATCAGATTTTAAAAGTAATTTTTTAGCTGAAATTATTTGCAACGTGCTTACTAGGCAGCATTTTGTTATGTATTGTCTTTTGTTGGCACACTGCATTACTGCCACTGACTGTGGATCGATGCAATAGGCTTAAACTGGGGACCCATCACATGTCTGCAACCAAGTGACTGTGTCATGAAAAGAAGTCTGAACCCTAACCCTAACCCAACAAGTTGCATCAGAAAAGCTCTATGCCGATACTGATACACAGACTTCCCAGTGGCAAAAAAACAACCTAACCTCAAACAATACATCAAACTGCAAAGTCATACTGACCCACTATGTCCTGCTAAGACTTTGTACTCCATTAGCAGTTCCTGTGACAGCAGGATTTCTGGTCTCAACACCTAAACATCTGATTTTGTTCACAGCAATTCTACCCTCAGTGTTCTGTTCAGTGTTCAAATCTAATATTTCTAAGAAAATCATACTAACTATAATTTCACTTTTCTCTGCTGCGGAATGAGATATAAATGTATTGCAGGTGTTTAATCGCAAATTGTGATTTATTATGTTTATGTTATGTTATGGTTATTAGTTTCAGTGCTTTGTAATACTGAAGAGTCTGTTATGTTTTTCATTCCCCTGAAAACCCTGGCATTGTGCTCCAAGGGCTTCTATTACACATGACCAGCCACAAGCTTTTTGGAAGACAATGTGCCCTCTGTAAACAAAACAGTTAGAAAAACAAGCAGTAGAAAGAAAAGACTCTCATATGGACTGTTTATGAGAAAGTATAACAATAAGCAATAAGCGTAAAGGAATATACTACATTAGAACAGAAAGACATTTAAAATGCAATGTGTTAGATGTGCACGAGTTTTAGTGGGAGCTGCTGGCTGCTGGAGCTCCCTGCATGGTGCTCGTGACAGACCAGTCAGGAGGGTGCTGTGGGTGAGTAGGCGTGTATACTCCCCCTCTTGTCTCCTCCTGCCAGCAGCACGCTGAGATGACACTTTCCCCCACAGACTGAGGGATTGAAAGGATACAAAGTGCAAATCAGCTCCCTGTCTCAGCTGGAAAGGGTTCATCTATCTGTCCATCACTCTAGTCTACAAGCGGTATTCATAAACCCCACTCACTCTTTATTCATTGCAGCCATTTTGTTTCACAAGGTCTTTGCTGAGGCTCAGACATGCTGACACACACAAACACACACACACACACACACACACACACACACACACACACACACACACACACACACACATGCACCTTTTAAGCTCCAGTATGAGATTGGATCTCGACCGTGACATTTTCTGAAATTATTGAATGTGCTAAGAAAGTGATGTGATGCAGACTGATGATATGAGACGGAATTGGGAAATAAATACAAAAAAGGAATCTCCCTGAGTCTTACCAGTGTTAAAGTGCTCCCTATCATTATTCAGCAGAAAGGAAAAACAGCATGCCAATTTAAAAGCCGTGTTTATGGACTTCCATCAAATTTATGGCTTCATTTACTATCTGCAATTGAGGTGTGTGACAAGCTATGAGGGAGCATGACTGGATGCTTGGCTGTGGGGAAACTCCTCTTTCTGCATCAGGAAAGGTGCTATAAAAATGAAAAGCAACATACAATGAATTAAATGATTAAATATGTCGCAACTGTATATTGTTATTATTTCTCTCAGTGTTTTTGATGCACTTGCCCTAATAAATTATAACAATATTACAGTTTTCTGGTCCATTTACTGTATAAATGTGGTGGTTGTATTTCACTCTGATGAGGTGTCATGATGTGTGATGTAGTGGTATTAGATAGCCACTGCTTGCAAGGTGTGGCACATTGTTTTACAGTTCAATTTCACCCCGTCAGCAGCCTTCTGATATCACAGCTGTTTGTTTTAGCCATGAGAAGGATCCTCAGCCTTGTATGACATGAGGGCATATTTTCTCAGCCTGTCATCTAGAAATCCCTGGCCTTGTTTGATGATGTCAGCACATAGTTTGGTATGGGATACTCTAATACTCTCCAGTTGGCAGCTGGTAGAGAGCAAGATGGCGCTAGAGTGACGGCAGCCTTCTAGTAGCTCCGTAACACCTAATTTGTAATTCTCTGTTAGACTTTGATTTTTTACTTGCTTTTCTTGTGTTGCTGGAAGTCGCTGGAATCTATCTATCTATCTATCTATCTATCTATCTATCTATCTATCTATCTATCTATCTATCTATCTATCTATCTAT
>JAUYWH010000007.1:8106278-8154030 GCA_034779795.1 Ctenopoma multispine | reverse complement strand
CTATCTATCTATCTATCTATCTATCTATCTATCTATCTATCTATCTATCTATCTATCTATCTATCTATCTATCAGCTTTTCTGCCATTTGCTTGTGCCCATTCTTCCCTTCTCTGTGCCTTCATCTATGCTATTTTGTTATAGCTGCTGGTCAGCCCTCGTCTCTTTCAGCCCTGCTTGCTGTCCTGGCAATGAGCTGAGGTCTGCAGGGCTGCTGCAGTGGTCTGCATGCTAAGCCGTGCAGGGATAGAAGGAGCTGAGACCGTGGCTAACTCAGGTGACCTTGGGGTTTCAGGCAAAGACAGCATTCCCATGGATGAAGGGAGACAGAAGGATATAGATATCCATCACACTTTCACTAGCCCCACTAAAGGATTTCCATTTACATTACACTGACCAATAAGCACAGACTTTCAAGCACTTTTGTCATGAGGCAGAGCTAGGGCACATTTTCAGTATTTTGAATTTTTCTCTGTGCTGCTTTTTTCCCACTTTTCTTGTTCTCTTTGCCTTCACACTAGTGGTCGAGCTTCTGCTGTGAGTAATAAAGTTCCTCCCTCTGGCACAACTTCATAGAGTGCATCTTTTTTTTTCCCCAAGGCCTGGGGAAGAGCCTGGGCACCCACTACCTTGTATGAATAAATTCTTTGTCAACAACATTAATCTGCACAGTAATTGGCCACCACTGCCACAACAGCCTGTGTTTTATGAGCAGGCGCACAATAGCAGATTGACTCGCTAAAGCTGCACTTTCAGTGGTGTAATCTAATGACATGGCTGTGCAAATAAGCAGTGAGAGATTCACAGATAACTACACACAGCAAAGACCACATGACACTCAGCAGGGCAAAATTTACAGCCTCATGAACAAATTATTATGCAGTTGTATTATTCTTTTGTGGTGATATGACGCTAGTATTATATATGTATTTTGAAGCAGTCTTATCTCTATAACAAATATATTCATTTTGGGCAATTCATATGATTTATATGTAATGAGAGTGTTTAGTGCCCAGCAAGTAGTTGATGGATGGATGCAATAGATGTTGGTCGATCAGCCAGTTGGTCATCCACCCCTTAACGCAAAGACTGTGAGATCTCAGTATACATTTTAAGGATAACCATCAAAGTTCGTATAGTATGTGGTGTTTGTGAGGCTGTAAGCAAAGATGATGTAATTGGTTGTTACGTTTTTAGGCAGGATGATAGATCAGACAGGCGACCCTGCCAGGCAGTCAGAGAAAGCCTACTTTAATTCTCTTTTTCTAATGTGTCATGTTTTAGTCCAACAGTGCACAGTTAGACAATTTTAAAAGAGTAAAAAATCTTGTTTTGTCAGATCTTCATTGTTGGGAAATGCTCCTGATCTCCAAAACTGTAGGCTGAAATGTGGCAGAAATGTGTTAGATGTGTATCTGGGGGAGAAACAGTAAAATATTTATTAACCTAGTCTCTCGCAGTGCTTGTTTGATGTTACTGAAAGAATTTGCATTCTTCCTATAGACAAGCAGCCGAACTGACCGAGACTTGCCCAATATTCCAATTAATGTCCTCTGCAAATGTGAGTCCAAAAGGCGAGCTCAAAGAAGGCAGGAAAATTAGATTTACAGTAAGTGAGACACTAAGAATCTTGCATAAGTGCTGAAATGCACTTTAAAATATCTGAGTATCTTATAAAAAGAACCTTTTTACTTCAGTATCTATCAGAGAGCCACTGTTGGTGCTCTAACAGATTGTTCGAGCAGACCTGCCAGTGTTAATTCGATTGGCATAGACTTCAGCCAGTTTGCAATTCACTGGGGCATGTCAGTGGATCCCTTCGAAATCTCCTCTTAAGTTGGCAACAATACATTGCAGAGTCACTGCTTTGTGGTGGAATGAATCAAGATAATGGGGAACTGTAGATCCAGGCTGTCAACTCTGTGCCCATATTTATGGCTTAAGAGCCATTAGACATTGGTTTGGTGTCAGTCCTGCCTGACAGACTGCCACCCTGGGGTCACAGGAGAAGGACAGCCTTAGCTTCCCCCCCAAAAAAAAGACCTGCAAAGAGACAACAATGAGAGCAGAGTTTCCACAAATTGCTTATCGCCTCTAGCTTTGTATCCCTTGGCTCTCTAAATTTGTTGAAGCTGCTTGGTTATTTTAATCCTGGTAAGCATTGTAATAAATGAGGGCAGATGTCAGTGTAGATTGCCTCTCTAACAGTGCAGTGCTGATAGCTGCTGGTGTGGGTCATTTGGATGTGAAGTCATGCCCTTCATCATGCCTGAGTGCCAACCCATCATGCCCCCCCCTGTGGTTATTGGTACTGCTGTTTGCCTGAGGTTTCTGAAGGGAGACAGTCAACACTTTCATTGTTTGTCATTGTCTGTAAAAAAAGCAGCACCCCCTTTTTCGCTGTGCACTCATCCACATTGTTAGATTGGCTCAAGTTCAATTTCAGTTCAGAAAGTCTTCTTTTGCTGTCACAAGTTCTGAGCATTTATTGTAAATCGTGGGGACAGAGAATGTTTTTTTAACACAGCCTCCCTCAGAAATGTGTGTTTTGCCTTCATCTTCTTCAGAGAAAAACATTTTTCTTCAACAGTTAACATATGCAGTTGAAAAAAAAACATCCTATAGCAAATTTGTTTCAGTATTTACATTTTGTGTTTACTCTTCCTGTTTTTTTTAATTCACTGGCAACACCACACTGTGTATTAGTATTAGTAATGTGAGTCTGCAGTGGGTTGCTGTTAATGACTAGAGGACATGCCACATCCAAAGACCTTCTAATCCATCAGTACACCAAAACTAACAAGTTTAGAGATGATTGAGAAGTTAATGTAAAATGTTGCTCACCCTCTCTGCCATATTTCTGTGGTGAGAATACAATACGGCTAATGTGCCTTAGATGCATAGGCTTATTGACAGTTAAAGCCAGTAAATAACTAACTGCATTGATTGGTTACCATTGTATCTCATCCATCTCTGACAAGGGCCTATTGAGAAAAGATCGATGCTCTTTCAACATGCATCACTCACATATTCTAACCATTAAACCATTCAGTCATTGGGTCAAAACAACACATTTATCTCCATGCCAAGTAATGTTCCCTATTTTATTTTGTTTTCGCTTCTATACATTTTTTTTCTAAATTCTCTTAGCATTATTTGACCCTAGCTTCTCTTCCCTCAGCTTGCCAGCTTGAGGTCTGCAGACCCGCAGGACTAGAAGCAGTCTGAAATTGCAGTCCAGTGAGACAGTACCTGGGGGTTAATGCACTGTGATGGCTGTGGGTGCAAGGCAGTGGTATGGCTGAGTGAGCATCGTGTTAAAGCACAGTGAGGCTAAACTCTGCTTCTCCAGTGCACAAGGCCACAGATTGGCCTTCTCGCATGAGAACACAAAGGAGGATACAATTGTGAGTAAACAATGCAAAAGACAGGCGGGGGGATAAGCTATTATTGTTTTGGTACTCAGAATCACCTCCAAGCCCTGTGACTCTAATACCTGAGCAAAGTGAACTCATTTCATCTTCAAGGGTATAGTATAGGGAGTGGTGTGGCAGTGAAATGTCAGAGGGTGGTAGGTATTAGCTGGCAGCAATCCTCCAGCAGCAGAACTCTCCATTTGATCCCTGTGGCTCGGCTCCATCTGGCTATACACTGACTATGTTAGTGGACAACTGCCACTGCCTCGTGGCAGCATAACACTCATGTGTGATAGTGGAGCACGTCTTATCTTTTGGTGAATAACCTGTCTTACTAAACACTTTGTGTGTCAGCATAGCCAGAATAGTGTGCCAGGAGCGAATCAGCCGTTTAGTTCCACATACACACAGCAGATTAGGATTCTTAGTCAAAAGCCAAAGCAGCATGTGTAAGTAACTCTCTGTGTTATATAAATATAGTGAATGCGGATGCAGAATCATAACCTTTTTCATTTATTTCCTTTTTTTTTCATTTCACTGAGAGTAATTATTTTTTACCGTAGCATTAAGCAGCATTGGTGCTGTGCCTGTAGTTACTGTGCTTACAGTTAAAACAAGACTACAACTCTGGTTGCAATTACAGTGGCATAGGCTAAAGTGTAGTCTAACGGTCACACAAGTCTCTACACAAGTAGAGGAAGGTGAGTAAATAATATTAGTCACACGGCAATATCTAGGCTAGATATTGTTTAGTAACATTATTGAACTTTAGCCATTTGCATTTTGGATAACTGTTAAATCTTCTTTCAAACGTTACATGCTCTAACTTTCTGCTTTTAGGCCAGTGGTTAAAGTCATGATGTGACAAAACTGTACTGTTCATATGGTAAATTCAGTCATTTCACTTTGTATTCATGTTTTCACCCCGACTCACAGATTTAGGCATTTTATTATTCAAATACAGCTGAATTCCCAGCATGCTCTCTGTGTGTCTTTGAGAGAAAACCATACGCTATCATACCATAATTCCTCAACAAAAGTTGCCATTTGTGTAAAGTTGTTAAATGATCTTCTAGGCTGGGGGTATGCAACCTCCAGCATCCCTCGTGTTACAAACGGTGACGTGCCACGCTGATAGCTTTAATGAGCAGTGCCGAGTGCTCCCAGCCATCCCATAATGAAATTTGCTCAAGGCAGAACAGACCGGAGAGGCTTGGCTGAACATTGAGGCATATGGCGGAAACAGACGTGATTTCCATGGCAGGTGGCTGGATGCTGCAGATAGGTAAAAGGCTCAGTCACCCAGGGCTACGGCCCTGATGGAGAGTGCTAAAGAAGGACTCTACAGAAAGTAGCACACAGAACATGCTTTTATTTCACTGCTGTTTCAGCCAGAAAAATGAATTACTGAGTACATTTATTTATGTTGCCAAGCATTCATGTGACCTATGCAAATCAGAATGAAAAAAAAAACAAGTTTCACACTTGTAGACTACAGCGAGTTGCGTGGAAGGAAAATGATTAACACACTACGCTGTCCACTGTCCCCTTTTGTCTCGTATGTAATTCTTAAACAAGCATAAAAAAGCAGGGAGTGCTGGGACCCTTGTTAGGGCTGTTTCAACGGTCTCTGGAGCACACTTCAGAGGAGCAGAAAAGCAACCCTGTTCTTTTAATTAATTCGTAAATTTCCAGGCTTTTATTGTGCCATGCTGTAGAAATAAAGTTCCTTCCTTCACAAGAGACATCTATAGAGGCATGGGAAACCCACACAGAAATGTGCAGTTTTATGTGCATGTTGCAGGATGTGCATTTTGCTCGCACTACACATGTCAGCTTTTGTATATTTATTTGTTTCAGCATAAAGAATCAAATGGAATTAGACTATGTATGTACTGACTCTTTCCTTTGTCTTTCAACTGCTGAAATGAGGTAATCCCATTAAGTCTAGAGTCTCTTCCAGGAAAACACTGTATAAGTACAAAGCAGACAAATAAACAGAAATCACAAATTCACAGACTGGAAACAGTATTCCTGCGACTTAGAGCAAACAAATTTTGGCTTGGATCAACCATAGACCTTGAACAATAAATGTATGACATGCAAAATGTGCCCTTAAAAGTTCTAATGTTGAAAATGAACCATGATACTAATGTTGCAAATTATGGAAATGATATTCTCTAATAGATCAGACCCACAGATATTAATCTAAACCAACTCTTGAAATTGCTAAACTAAAAAGTATTTTCATGACTGGACTGAAAATGATTATTTCCATTATGTAAAAATGAAAGAAAAAATCTTCAGAAGCACAATGACAAGCCAGTGCAATACTTAAATACATTTCTTCACTTAGGAGCATGACTGATCAGGGCTTTATAAATTTACAGTAAATGTCAGAAATGCAGCTGAGAGCCACTTACAGGCAATGTCTGCAAAAATTAAATATGGTACATACTGTATGGATAAACATGTCGAAGACGTTCTTAAAAATAGGCAGCAAACTGACTGAACTACACATTTCCATGCACTTCAGCCCAGGAGAAGCAATTTGGACTCTGAGACATAATATCTGTGTTGGATGAGTCACTCTGATGGATGTGAACCGCCACTGATCAATTCATACGACTGACAGGATTGACAACAACCAGAGAAAAGAGCTACAACACAGTCAGTATTTCTCAGTGTATCGCTGAAGAGTGATGCCTTCTCTTGCCAATCACACTGCATTTATTCCTAATGCATGGCTGTTGCAGCTTGCCGCGTAATGCAAACCAGAGCGGCTATTCAGACGCAAGCTTCAAGGCAGATCTATTTGTCACCACTTTGAAGGCAGAGGGGGCAAAATGCAGGATCATCTTTTTTCTATCTGTCTTTCCGTGCTGTTTTCACTCCTGATAGAGGCTGATCTTTATCAAGCTCCCGTAGCCTTGACTCCTGTCACCGTAACTGGCTACATTCTCCTTCATCACTCAGGCCTGTTGACAGCAGAGTGGCAGCTGGACAACCCATTATGAAATGACCTTGGTCTAGTGTCAGAGGAGGCCATAGTGCTGCTGAAACAGTAACAACACAAAGTGAGTAATTTTCCCTCCATAGGTCAGCATCTTTGTTGAGGGACAATCTCTCCCTGTAGATAAAAGTGGGGAGGGCGTAGTGCCACCAGCAATTGCTAAGGTGATGGAAGGGGAAGGAAGGCCATATAAGACAACCCTTAGCAAACAACCCTCAGTGAACAAACCTCAGTGAAGACAGCAGCATCAATGTAATTAGAGCGATGGACTGATCTGATTAAGCAGACTGCAAAACTGAGGAATGGATTAACAATAGTACAACTGCATCTTGCTTTGCATTCCCTTGCAGGGCAGTTTAATTAGTCTATATATTTATTTATCGTCTTACCAGACTGGATTTAATTAGAGCCTCAAGAGTGCTATTTGTTTTGAAGCTTAGCCGCAAAGCAAGACCGTGATTCCCAATCACCTGTTAAGTGAAAACATTGCAGTGTAGCCTTTATCTTTAGAGTTTTTAGTTTTAGTGAGGTCTCTTAGCCTTTGAAGTGATGTGGTGACAGGATAAATTTTCCTCATCTCGTATCAGCAATTCTGCTTTTACCTGCGTTTCAGCTCCACTGCCATGGAGTGTTTGGCTCAGTACAGAATACAAACACTTGTGCTTTTGGTTCTCCACTGCTAGGATACCTCGCTGTGATCTTGCACAGCTGGGAGGCTCTCTGTGAAACACTAAGAGGAATGTGCTGTCTTTCCTTGCTCAAATACCCCTTAGTACAGTGCTGGCTTTGCAACAAGCAACTTGAAAGAAGACACTGGATGCAGTGATGTTTAAATGCATGCAAAAGGTTCTAGGAAAATTCCTCTGTGGGAAACCTGTGACATAGCACAGGACATAGGAAGCTGTTCACTAAGGAAGGAAATAATTGGACCGTTGAAGTTTTGTCAGTTTGTTTATATGAATGCGTTAGATACTAAAACCGCAGCAAGCATAAAATATTACAAATTTAGCAGTGTAAGTGAAAAACTGCTATGCTTTAGCCAATGAGAGCAAAAATCCACTCTAGTATTAGTGACCTTGCCCAGCAGCACAGCGAGGTAATGCTGGGATTCTGTCAAGCTTCAGTGTCTTGCAGTGATTTGTTCATCGGAGCACATTTTAAAACATGCAACGAGGCTGCGCAGCGTGTCACATCGTGTTCTTTTACCACAGGGAGGTTTTTGGCAAACTTCTGTTTAGTGACCAATAAAAATGTGATTAAAAAAAAAACACAATTCAAAAGAGAAGAAACAAGAAAACTGTGCACACCACCCAGGTCTAGGGCTCATTGTTCCATTTTCTTGTCTGAGTAGATTTGATTTAGATTCAGGATACATTTATCTCAAGTTCACCTCACTGCACCTGAAAGAACTGGTCCTGACAGACAAGCCACTTTGCTAGTGTCAGAGTATAAAGGCATGAATGAACAATCTGATCTCATTGTGTTGACTTTGGAACCAAAAGAATAAAAGTATATATGTGTACTGCTAGAAGACACAATTCTGAGAAGTTGCTGCCACAGAGGTATCAAAGAAAAATGCTTCTTTCAGTTCATCAGTGAAGTTTTAGTTTTACATTTTGGAAGATTCAAGAAACTGTATACTAAAACACACAATATACAAAAATAAAGATGACTAGGCTAAAAACACAATTTATTCTTTCAAGTTGTCTGTAGATAATACAATAATATCATTATCATTAATTGTTTTGGCCACAAAAACTATGCAGTGAAAATCTGATCTGGTGACAGTCCTTATTTGGGATAACTGGTTTCTGTATTTGGAGCTCTCTAGTCACATTTTCATCTTGTGGGAAATGAAGGTTATGGCAATGACCTAGATGATGATGACTTTCCAAATTATATGCTTTAATTATTTTGGGCAGCTCATAAAATACACCAGTAAGTGTATCTGCCACAGCTGATTAAGTAGTTTCACTTTTATAGAGGTCTGAGTGCAACTGACATCCACTACAATGCAGCAGTATTTTATTTTTCTTTTTTTTGGTAGAAAACTTCTGGCATAGCAAATTCATTTGGGATTTTCTGTTGCTTTCTCTGCTGAATGTGCTGAACATTTGATAAAGAAATATATTTTTACATTCTTTCACATTTCTGTCACACAGGACTGAGTTATGTTGGCTTTGTTTGCATTTCATGTTACAGACAATAATAAAGGAATCCTATTCTAGAGATTTCAACTTATGCAATCATTCCATAAGAAGAATGCACACACACACACGCACACACAGGCACACACACACACACACTTTTAAGGTTTTATTAGTAGAGATGGTCACTTACAAATTGTTAAATTACAAGATTCATTAAACTGAGGAAAACCAATTAGTCACTATATCTAAATGGGAGATAACAACAGTGTAATCCCTTGCTTGTGCAATAAACAATCCATCCAAGGACATACTGAACCTGTGTGGCTTAATACTTAAAGTTGACGTATGCATAATCTAGGCAATGAGGGATGAGCACCGAGGATAAGAAAGTGCCTTTGCTGATGTGTCTGGGCGTCTGCTCGCTATGAAGGATTCATGCTGTGCTAGACGGAGGGTGGGTCTCAGTCCTGAGAGCTGCGAAGACAAGAGCAGCTCGGCATCGAAATCATACACTGGCGATGCAATTAGCACATGAATTATTTCTGTGCAATGACATGCCTCAGAGCCTCCTGGCTTTGCTCTTGTCTGAGGAATGTCTCCCTGTATATGGCCCAAATAAGACGTCTGCCGAATGCCAGTTCTTTTACAGCCAGACACTGCTTCCCATGCACCAGTAATCAAAAGTGGACAGTAACCTCTGCTGCTCTCTTGCAGCATGCACTTTAGGTCTGTGTCTCCAAACCTTGACAAGGTTACATCCAAACTGAGCAGCTTGTTAACATGTATATAGCAAAGATTTATTACCACTAGAACATTTCAAATACGGCCCATTCAGACAGAAAGATGCTGGCAAATATTACTACGCTCCCTACAGTAAACACTCTCTGAAATATGATCATCAGACAAGATAAATTACTACTAATGGGTCCATTACATTCTTACAGTAATAAAAAATGTTTATAGTGTTATTTAAATATATATACAGCATTGTTAAGTGAACAATATGTTAATTTCACAATGTTCATGCTCTTTTGATGAGGATATTGATCCCTCATCTCCCCAAGGCTTACATTATTATCCTCTGGATTTACTCTGTAGAAATGGATTTGGCTCTGCAGATTAGTATTCAGCACATTACACTCCCTCTTCACTGTAATGCTGTTGTGATTCTGTAATGGGCTGAGAGCAAATGAGAGCCTTGCAGCTGGAAGTGTGCTGTTTAGTATGTGTATTCGTACAGTGTTTATTTTCCTGGGTGTGTGGGTATTCACATGCATATTTACCTGCCTGTGAGTGTTTGTCTTTCTAGTTTTTGTCTTATTCTGACATCCTGTTTGGTTTTGTTGCCTACTGTTTGGTCTTGCTTATTTCTAAACTTTGAGAGTCTTGAATAGTTTTTCCCTTTCCCCTCTCTGTGCATCAGATATTTTCCAGAGATTGACTACCTTGTCTCTTGACATCCGTCCTCAAGATACAGCTTTTCTGTGGAGTTATTTGTTAAACTCACTCGCCAGAAATATCTTTATTGGCGGGGGACTGCACCAAAACATCTAGTTTAGTGGCCCAGCTGTCAACTATAAATGTCTTCCTGTTTTTATCTGAGACATATATTTGATGTTGAGTCTGTCCTGTAGGATGCCTTCTTCACTTTTCTTGCAAACCCTCTGCTGGAGATCAGATTGAAGTCAAATTCGCTTTCAAAAACATTGCTTCAATATACTTTATTAGAGGGGTGGTGATAGATACCCTTTCAATAACATGGAAACTTCCTTTCTAGCTTCTTTGCCAACAGTTGCTGTAAACACAGCTGATATTTCGCTTTGACTCTGCTTAGCTCCCCTTAATGGCAAAAGTGCAGCAGTAATTTATTCATATTTAGAAATACAAAATGAATTGTTTGTGTAATACCAAGAGAGAGTTCAGGAGGAGAATAAGAAAACATAGGAACATAATAATTACCATATTTCTTATGTCCTTTATTGATATTACTATTATTGATGTGTTATTACAATAGTACAGAACAATATATTTTCATGTTGTCCCAAATCTAATATCCTGCATATTGATAGTGAAGGGCCACTAAGCAATCAAAAAATAATTTAATGAGCTATTTTACACTGTTATTACTGCATCAGGATGGGAGAAGGTAGAAGGATGCCTTCTACTTGCAACTCCTATAGTGCCTGTGATGCTGTCAACAACAGTAATTTAGTGCGGTGACTGCTCTGCACAACTGTGTTAAAAGCATGCTGCTGGTGGTGCTGTGTAATTCCGGATGAACTGGAGTGGATAAAACTAAAGGTACTTCTGGATAGCCTTCCAGTGTGAGTGTCCGGAAGAAACACACTTTTGCCAGTGAATGAAACAAAAACGTGCATCATCTGATTTAACATTCAGAAATAGGCTTTATGCCACGTGCCAAAAACACCAATGTGTGCAGGCACATGCGGCACCTAGTGATGTTTACAGTGTTTTTTATAAATTAATTTGCACTTGGCTAAAACTTAAAACATGCAGAAGATGTTCTGATGGCAGAGGAAAGTATTTCTCCTTATTACAGTACAATGTTTATGTATGTTTTAATAAAGCACGTAGAAAACAAACATAAAACAAAAATACCAATGTCTATAGAAACCTGTGAATCTACTTGCTTTCAATGCGTAACATTATTGTGGTTCTCCTGGCCACCAGGGGGAGACATTCCTCACGTTTGCTCATGTGTTTCCTGTGCTCATAAAGGATGAGAAAAATAAGCAGAAAACTACTGTTTGCACTTTGTTTGTCAGGTGTTTCCACTGGTGATTGCTGAGAGACGTGAATGTATCAGGCCTGCTTGTCTGTAAGTTCGTCTGTAAGCATGTTCCTGCTTTCTGGTCATTGACGAGACGAGAAGAAGTGTGTGCAGGTTTGTTTTGCTAGCAAGGAACCACATCAGTGAGAAGACCCTGTGTTAGCTAACGCAGTAAACCTAATGCGCTTAATGTAGTAGGAGATATTTAATAATAACTACTGATAATTCAGGAACTGGTGAAAAATGAGGTAATAATACCAAAATGTACAGTTTGTTACGTAAAGTGAATTTACAAAGCAACTAATTAATGAATAAAAACTATTTTACTACTAACTATACTGAATTAGCTGATATTAAATATAACCATTAGGTTAGACACGTTTGCATGTATACAAAAAAACTAGCACAAAGTGCCCCTCATTCACCAGTACACACACACACACACTTACATTTTACCCTAAGTCTTTTGAATGGTTTGATAATCGTGTAATAAAATATGTTCTCAAAGAATGCAGCACTTCAGAAATTCTTCTCTCTGTCATAACATAAGAGGCTTAGGCTAGTTTCATGATGCCAACTTTCCATCACTTTAATTGGCTGCCAGACACAAACTTGTGTATCATGTTAATAGGCTGCCAGTCAAACAAGGAAATAGAGAGTGAATGGGAGGAGAGGGAAATTCAATGTCAGTCACTGAGTCACGCGTAATTAAACACATTTGGTTTCCATATTGCATGACGTTAGCGTCCAGTTGTATACAACTTAAAAATCCACAGGTGCCATTTTGAAAGTGCATCTCGCTTTTTTTTTGTCAAGTGCTGTAAACTTCCTCTGAATCAGAAAAGTGAGCTTAGCACGACAATGACTTCTTACTCCAGGTTTTTTCTGTTGACAGGCAGCGAGAGCTGAAGATGGGTATTTCTAGTGGTGCTTGGAAGGTGGGTGTTAGCGAGCTATCTGACAGGGAAACAGCGATGTAGAGTTTCATGCTATAGTCACAGCTCATGCTGGGGACTGTCATGAACATGACGACGCTGCTGGAGATGGGCAACATAATTACTGTGTCTGTTTAAGCAATGCCTACAGATCTCTCTACTCCATCCCCTTAAAATAGCCGTGGGTCCTGTTTCTTATGCATCATTCTGGGTTTTTACTGACACTGAAGCCCACTATGTTTGTTTCTCTACCATTTTTCATCATCTCATCTTTAGCTTGTTATGGCTTTTTGTCACATTTATTACTTACCTTGAATATGTCACAAATTGGAATAATGACAGTTCAAACTAAAGCTCCGCCTGATGTTCATTTTGTAGGTAATTTTTCTTACGTCCTGCTCCTTGTTTCAGGCTGTTGTGTTACAACTTGATGTTGACAGGCAATGTGCTCCACTGGGTGCAAGCTAATTTAAAAAGAAGCCATAGTGTAGCAGATGCCAGATTAGTGTCAGAACAAAGTGACTGATGAGGAGCCTCCTGGTCGCTCGGTCACATGCTGGCACTGTTCTACACATAACGTGTTCCAGCTTGTAGCCACTTAGTGCGTCGTGATTCTTAATACTATATTAAGTAGATAGATAGTTAAGTGCCACTTTTAGACTTTTATGCTGCTTCTTCTGTTTGCAGTGATGTGCACATTAATGTTTGCTGTGTCCATATGCAGCAGCATACTTCTTTGATTCTTTGTGACATTAATTTAATTTGAGTGGCGAATAATTGTATTACCTCCATCAATATGGTTAGTTTGTTCTGCACCGCAACCACAAATACAGTGTGACCATAGACAACGAGGTTCCTGAATAGCACAAACAATTTCATGCCATTGAGTGACTGTTGTCTATACTGTATGGCAAAGGACGTCTCCAAATTCAAGAAGAGATGATGGGATCAGAAATCAATGTCAAAGCTCTCTTTTGCACTCATCTTTGGCACTTCTCTCGTGGATCTAACAAAAGAACAGGTGCAAGCTGTTTAAAATATGTTCTGCTAATGGTAGAACTTGTTAATGTCTTGGTGTAAACTGGATGTCGGTGAAGACACAGATTCTGTTTTTGTCGAAAAAAAAGGGTTTGAATGACTCAGAACAACAGACTGTGACAAGTTTCTACCTGTGTATCTATTTTTGGCCTTTCCCTGGGAGCTACACTTTCACTCTGTTCATGTCTTTTTCTGTCCTCTGAAAAAAGACTATAGGAGGTGGCTCTTATCCATGTTCTCATTTAGTGTCATGACTCAAGGGCAATAAGGTGCTAGTAACTTGCTGTAGTTTGATTGACTCTAGACTGTAGGAAAACCCATAGAGATGACTGGAACGCATCCAAATACGTGGGAGAAAATAACGACAACCAGTTGTCTTCAAAATCAAATATCATTTGTTTCTGCAAGAAACCGATCTGACACTTTGGTTGCTAAATATTAACTCTGCATGTTGCTAGGTTTACTGTGATCTTGTCTGCAAAAGATGAACACATAAGCGTACGCACTGCTCAGTACTTGTGTTGCTATGGCCTTCCTTTCAAGGCTCAAAAATTATGCAGTGAATACTCAAAATATTCAGGACATTCTGTGCATATACAGTAGCAGTCTAATGAAAAGATTTCATGTGGAAAATATTATCCATTTAAGCATATGTAAAGGGGAGAATTGTCAGAACTGTCTAACTTTACTTTCAGAATGTGCTCACTCCTTCATGGGTGGGGCATGTATTCCGCACGAGCCTGTTTAGATATGTATGTTTGTTTATAGTATTAGCTGGTAGAGGGGGCTGCCAGTAACTGTCATGTAATTAAAGAGTAAAAAATATATATATATATTTTATTTAACATTATGGAATATACTATGTAGTTTTTTATGTATATTATTTTATACTTCCTTGCTTTACAGCTTTCTGACAATTTCAGCTCACTGGACACAAGCTTATGCTGATTAATAATAACAATAATGTAAATTGGCGTTGGACAGCTGCCAGACAGTATATGTCAGCACTACTGCAGGGTTTCTGTGTCTTGTCCAGTGACACCTCGACATGTAACCAGGAGGAGCTTGAAATCAAAGCACTGACCCTGGGGTTCGTAGGCAACTACTCTGCCAACTGAGCTTCTGTCGCCCTGTAAAATACAAAACACCTAAGAGCCAAAGCATATTAGTCTTCACAACTATCTAAACATCACATGTGCACTGGGGCTACTGTTGCTGTATTTGTGAATATACGCCTTGGGTTGCATTTGTAGGCATATGCTGTACAGCTGCAAAAACACTTAATGACACTGTTTACAGTTTCCTGGTTTAGAGCTTCACAATGTGCAGGATGAATGCTTTATCACAATACTGCTTCAGCTCAGACATGTTCTTAGGATTTCTGGTTTTAACATCTCTCTTGAGGTAATTTTACAGCATCTCTACTGGGTAGATTTCTGGGCTCTGACTGCGCCACTTCAAAAGATGGATTCTGTGTTTCTAAAGTCATTCTGTAGTAGATTTACTAAAGTGTTTACGGTAATTGTCCTGCTGCATCACCCAACTTCTTCTGAGCTTCAGTCTGCTGACAGCCACCCTGCCATTATCCTGTTGCATATCTTGACAAACTTGGGAAATAATTTTCCCCTCACAATGTCACAATGGCAAACTGTCCAGGTCCAGCACAGAGACAGCACAGAACAGCAGCCCCAAATCATGATGCTCCATTCACCTCTCTGCTGTTGAGATGATGTTTTCATGTCCATGCAGTGCTCCTTTTATGCCATACACAGTGCTATGTGTTCACAAACAGTTTTACCTTTGTTTCATATGTCCACATTACATTTTCAAGGTTCCTCCATGGCATCCTGCCATGGATACCATGCCTGTACAATGTTTTGTGTATGGTTGTCTCATAACAGAGATTTTCACCAGCGCCAATGCATCCCAGTCAGCCAAACTGTCTCCATATATAGACAATATGTGTAACAGTGGACAGATGGACAAATAAACTCTTTGAGATTATTCCGTACCCCTTACCAGCTACATGCAAATCAATAAGTCTTGATCGTGGGTCTTCAGAGATCTCTTTCTTGTGATACATGGCTTACATCAGCTAATGCTGCTTGTGAATAGCACTTTGACAATGTTTAAATGAATCAAGGTAGTTCTAAACCAGACCACCATTCTTGTTTCATTCATTGGATTGAATGATTGGACTGCAAAATGCAAACCATTCAGCAGCCTGGGTAGGCTTCTGAATTTAACAAAAATAGGTAGAATGTCTTTACTAGGGTTGTGTGACGGCTGTGGTGATTTGAGGACCCAATTAAAAGGCCAAATACTAGGGCAGAGAACAAGCACTTTGTGTGCACAGAGAGGTACCAGGAGATCTGAGTTGTCTTCACTGTCGACAAATCCGAATCCAAAATCCAAAAGCAATTCTCAGTCAGAGACAGAGCTATCCAGAGAATCCACATACAAAGACTTACACAGAATCCTGGCAGACACAAAATGCTTCAGAGGTCCAACAGGGTTCAGACAGAAGGAGAATTCAGAGCACAAGCCAAAGTTGAATAGCCCAGTATCAGTAACTCACAGTCTTTCATGTGATCAGACAAGAGGTTAGTCGAGGCAGAGATCCAGGACCAAAATCAGGGAGACTTGATGGAGTGGATGTCAAAAAATCTGGCAGATAGTGAGTGTAAGAGGTGCTGGTCATAAAGTGAGTGAGACAACAGATGAAAATGACAAGGAAAGCTAAGGTAGAGGGTAGAGAGTAACAGGTTTAATGAGTGTTGATAAGGAAAAGGAAACTATTTGGAAAATGAGAAACTTTTTGATGTTAATGTGCCAGAAGTTGGAAAAATGAACCATCCAATTTAGGCAGCTTTATGGACAGCCTTTTGGCCTGGCAGTGTGTATATTGGATATACAGTATCAAAAGTTGGCTGGTTGTTCTTAAGTTTTTAACTTCAGTCATGCATTTTTAGGAATCACATCATAACTTGTGGTGCACTGACCATGTACACCTATGCTACAGACTGCATGCACTCTTAGTATATGCAGCATATGCAGTATTTTGTCATGAGCTACAGTACATGATGCAGTGAATGACTGGAAGTGTGCTTTTTTTTTTTTTGAGTAAGCTCTGTTTTATCTCTGTTTTTGTGTCCTCTGCCTTTTATTTGACTTGTTAGCTGTTGGATGCTCCACTGTGCTCACCAGCTAGCTGCTAACTTAGTCTGTCTGCTGGTTGGCGGTGGGCAGTCAGTTTATGGAAGATTTTGCATGTAAAAATAGCTACCTGTGTTGAACCTTTAAATAAGGGGAAGTAGTGACGGGAGAAGGATGGAAAAAAACATCACACTGCTCTGGCTGTCACTCGTCTGTAGGCTATTTAGTGAGAAAGAATAGCACACTCCCACCTTGCTGGATCCCTCAGGTAAAATGCATTACTAGCAGATCGATGCACAATCCACCCACACAGAAGATAATCTGCATCACCTATTTGCACTACTGTTTTTGCCTTACTTGCTGGGTAATCTTAAAAGTGGCCAGCTCTAATACACAATTGCAAGATAAACAAAGTACATATGCTAAAAATAGGTTATTGTGGTACCTGTGGTAAGAACAAAATGAGCTTTTCTCCATAAGGAATACTTGTGTAATGCCTGAAGACGCTTACTTCTTAACTGTCACATTCTGTCTATAACACCTGCTTCGGCTGGAAATGTGGTTGTTGAGAGTCAGACTGACTCAGATTAAATAAAGTTGTGTGAGCTTATGAACTAAAAAATGCTAAAAGGCTTTGGAGTTGCAGAAGAGCTGCAGTCTTGTGGGTTCATCATTAAGACACCTCTAACTACACACAGTAGTCATTTGACCTGTTGTTACATTAAATTGATTTAGAAAAGGTCAAACATTTAACAAGAAACACAGATTTGTGAAACACCAATTATCCACTGGGTGATCCAGCAGGTACTACTATGGTAACATGCTAGCATTAAGAAATGCAGAAGAGCTGATATATGCATATATAGTGCTCATTTAAAGAAATGTTATGAAGTCTGCCTGCCCCCTGGTGGTCAAAAACACTTAAATCCAGCTTTATTTTGCTCTGTGCTTTTAAAAAGGAGTGGTCGAGTCTACGTAAAATATGACAAATGCAGAGTGCATGCTTCCACAGCATCACACTGCAACATGGGAATATAGTTAGTTTGCATAGAGTGACTTATTATCCAAATATGGAAAGACTGCTAAAAGGAGCCAGCTGTGTGCTTGTGAGGTGCCGTTAGTGGCCAGATGGAAGCTTCAGTGCTTGCTTGTTCTGACACTTGACTTGGCTGAGAGCTTCATGGTGAAATGCTTCCAAGAGCAGAATATGTTAAAGCTTGACAAGTCATGCTTTTACAGAGTCAGTATCATTGTAAAAAATGTATCTTGCATTTTACCATGGTAGCTAGTTAGTCATGTTATATTCGTACTCTTCACTTCTGTTAGATGTGTCATAACATTAAATGGACTGATTAGTTTTTGGCTATAGCACATAGTGTACTGCAGCTGGGTGCTGACTGATGCCCCAATTGTTCTGGTTCATTTAAACCTACATATGTTTACATAGAGTAAGCCAGACTGCCAGTGTTTGAAGATAAATATTATTCTCTAAGGAGATGTATGCCCCCAATCCTGAAACTGCTTCTGGGCTGAGCCCCAAGTGTTGTAAATTCCTGACATTGCCCCTGCTGTACACACAATTCATTCTCCATTGGTTAGAAGAATTAAAGCATGGGGTTGTGTGGAGAGAGAGAGTGATGAGAATGACCTCAGACTATTGGCTCTATTTGTTATGTGGTCACTGAGCTTGTGGAACAGGGACGGTTGGATTTAGTGAAGAGGGTAGAGGTCTCTCATTTTCACTGATAGGGGACTCAGACATTGAGGGAATGACCAAAGAGTGGTAAGATCCAGTCAACTTCAATTAAGGCCCCTTGTCCTTTTCCCAGAGGTGCGCTATAGTGCCTATAAGGGGGAATCAGTGAGGTGACAAATTGTTGTGGACAGCAACCCCTTCTGTTTGTTTTATTGTTGTATCCATGCCTGGATGCTACTCTAAGTGAGTTTTTATGTATGTATTTGCCCGAGTGTCTGGCACGCATATATGAATGTGCGGTGCTTCCCATTTGTGATAATTGAATGCTTTTGGTCTGTTTGTGTTTTGGTGGTTTGTTTTCTGCAAATGCCTTTAATGGCTTGTTATCTGTCTAAACCTGTTTTTAAATGCTTTCTAATGGGTGTATACACGCGTCACCCAACAATGCTCAGTGCCGCGTTGTTTTTATCTCACAATAACAATGTTAAGGTTTTACTCAAGGTTCTGTTTACTTTCTTTTGCCCCTTTCATAGTATCAGAGGATGGCCGAGAAACATCAACTTGCTCAAGTGTGTTGAGAAACATATAGCTGAATTAGTTGATTGTTTTTAATAGTAATATTTATTTGTATAGTTGTAAAGAGATTGATAGAGATTGCTTTACATTTAGATGCTGTTTAAATTTACTGGCCTTTCTGTGTGCAGTTTGCATGTTTTACTTGTGAGTTTCCTGCGTGCAGTTAGGTTAACAGGACTCTAAATTGCCTGGAGGTTTAGTTGTCTACCTGTGATAGACTGGATATGTCCAAGGTCCATGCCTCTCGCCCAATGACAGCTGGGATTGGCTCCAGCACCCCTGCAACCCTTAAAGGATTAGCAGTTTAGATAATGGATGCATTCTTACATCTAGCCTGTGGTCTATGTTAGTTGACAGGCTTTTTTATTGTTTGCTGTTGTTCAATGGTCATATTGTTGAACTTTAATTGTACTGTGGATTTTAAATTAGCTGGTGACAAGAAGTCATGCCACATTTATTTAGATTAGCAGCAGGATATGTTCTTTTCCATGTAATAGGGTGCTTTCATATCATATCATATTTATAGTTTGCCTATTTAGAATTATTGTGTGTGAATATTGTGTTGGATCAAATGAGATGAATCTATAATCGGTCATAGCAAGTTCTGTTGTTGTTGTTGTTTCTGTCAGTGTAGGACTGTGCTAAGAGAGAGAGACAGAGAGAGAGTGTGTATGTGTGTGCGTCTACAGTTGCCATTTGGGGAACCACAGCCATAGCTTATATCTGCACACTGATGTAGCAATGTCTGTGGTTCCCCAAACTTCATCACATAAAAAAATGACTTTAAAAAGAGTATGCCACAAATTAAACTAAAAGAAAACAGTGCAGTAAACCACTGCCAAACCAAGTAGACATTTGACGTGGTGTGACCGGTGAAGTTCAAATATGGTGGTTGTCTAGTAGATTGTATGGATTTGCTCTACAGATGTGTCGAACGTGTGACAGAATGTATAATAAGTATGATTTAATGCAGCTTGACACACCTGTGTTCTATGGTTAAGGTAGGTAATAGCTGGTCCTTTAAAGCTAGTAAGCTTATCGAAAAAGTAACTTCCATCACGTCAGGCTCCTCTCTCTCTCCAGTTTCAGTGTGTTTAGTATCAATCCAGCATTTTTGAGACATTCTTTCTCATTTTCTATGACAGCTTCCCAACAGGCCCCCAAGAGGCTGTGATATTAATGCAACACATTTCTCTTTCTTTGTCTCCGCAGGAAAGGAAGAGTATGTCGCAACCTTCAAAGGATCCGAGTTCTTCTGTTACGACTTGTCCTTGAACCCGATTCAAAGCAGCAGTGATGAAATCACATTGTCATTCAAAACCCTACAGAGGAATGGACTGATGCTGCACACGGGCAAATCAGCTGATTACGTCAACCTGGCACTGAAAAATGGGGCTGTCTCACTTGTCATTAATTTGGGGTCTGGAGCCTTTGAAGCTCTTGTGGAGCCAGTCAATGGGAAATTTAATGACAATGATTGGCATGATGTCAAAGTAACAAGGAATCTACGTCAGGTAACAGTACAGCGGATGATGCAGAGACTTAGTAAATGAATCAAAACAAATGCACTTAAATCATTCTCATCATACAATATATTCTTTTTCTCCAGACATTGTAATTTGATTGCTAAATTGAATCATGGTGGCTTATGGTGGAGATAAAATAGAACCACGAGTGAGCAGGGACATCTAGATGGGAATCAAGACCTCTGTTAAATTATTAAGAGAGAGGAAAGAAAAACATTGCTTTTAAAACAGGATTAGACATTTTCGTGCTCATTCAAACATTTGACAACACATGACAAATATTACATTTATTTAGGTTTAATGTTTTACCATTTATGTATACCGTATAACTATTAATTACGTATTGTAAAGAGGAACAACAATTTCCACTCTTTTCTGTGTTTAAGTGACAAACATACATTATATGCAAAGCACAAATAAAGCTAGGATTACACTTTGACATCATAGCTCCGTGAACACGGGTAAATGTCTCTAACTGGATTTCTAATCTTAATTGAGACACATACTAATGGCGGACCGCCTTTGGATAAGACAACAGTGTTACTCTCTTGGACCTATGACCAATCTGAAGAGACCAAAGGCTTGTTGAGGCACATGTCAACACGTTCTCAGTGACTTTCAACATAGACAACTGGCACGCCTTGTCAATTGATGTAACCCACCACTGAGTCAGTTGCTGGTTGGATTTTACATCCCTGCTAGGTAAAAGCTGTCACATGTATGGCAGGATGCTGATATCTGCTTCCGTCTACAGTAGGTTGATGTGTTATGACTCACTCTTCCCGGGGAATCCAGTACAGTAGGCCATGGGGTTTCCTCCATTACTCCAGGGCCTGAGTGGTCACAAGTTGAAGACTTTAACAATATAACATTTGCGATTCACCCTCTTGACAAACCACTGCTACAGGGGTCTCATGAAGAAAACTAAAAAGAACATCAATTGGTTGTATGCCATTTAGATACAACAGCCATGTACAGCTAGCTGTCATCAGCGTAACTACTTAAAACTATACTGTGTCAGCTGGTACTACATAGGGGTCATATATGTAGATTAAAAAGTAGCCACCTTAGATTTTACCCGTGGGGAACCCTGTTAGTTTTTTTAGAGTGCTGGAGAATTCATTGTCAGTGTCTTTGACAAGATAAGTGGCAAAGCAGATAAAACGTTTTCTAGACAGTTTGATATTATCCTTATGTTTAAAAGATGTATTCAGCAGTACTCAGTTTGGGTAGCACCAAAACCCAAGAGTTAATTTACATGTAGACTGAATACCACAGCCCAATGTGGGGATAAGTTGCAGCTTCAGTCAGTCAGTGATTTAGACAACAGTCTTTCAGACATAAGGTGGTCTTGGTTTCTCGCCGGCATACAGTTATCTACTGGGGACGGCAGTGGAACGGCAGCTGATTAGAGCTGATTGCCACCACTCTATAGTTCTTCTTCCATCATGCATGCTTCTGGCACGTTTTAGAAATGTCCCAGAAGTGCTCTCCTTTCTGCACTGCTAATGATACGTGCCAGCTCTATTTTTGATGAAAGCTGTTTTTGGTATGCTTCTGAAAAAGTTAAATCCACCAATCAGGTTGTGGTATCAGGTACTTATTCTTACTCTCCACTATAGGAGAAACACAGGTTTTCTGTGTTCTGTATGTGAAATATTGCTAAATACAAAATTATTAATTAATTCTTTATTTTTTACAACTAAAACTGCACCTTTATGTTGTCGACAGCATCCTAAGATGTAGTTGGTCCGGATAATGTGTCAAAGCCAGCAGAGCAAGAAGTGCATTAACTAATAGAGTAAAAGACATCAAACATTATAGCTTAACTTTGCCCAGCAGGTGCAATCAAATCTGAATCAAATAACATAAATAAACTATAAAAATAAGAATTACATTTTCTCATGACAGTTAGACTGTAAGACTTTATGAACACACTATCAGCAACATCCTCTAGATTTGTTTCTGCTCATTTGATGGCAAATGTTTGTCTTCACCTCAGCACCAAAGCTGCATCTTTTGCATAATCTAAAAACTCATTATTGGCAAACCTAAGGATTTGGCCAGCTTGAACATTGACTGCATTCAAATTGTTAATACCAAGCCTATTGAGTGCATGCTCTGTGGGGGAATCAAAATTACCATCCTCCTCATTCTGTGTCAGGGTATTCTTTGCTTTGTCTCATTGCAGTAAAGTGATCCTAAAGTTCATCAATAAGACCAAACGGAGGTACAGCATTGTATGAGCGCCGGAAAGCCTGATACACTGGATTGGTCTCAAGCCTAAAACCAAGAACGCAAATGCCAACACCAATAAAAGAAATAAAGCTTTGAAATGGTCTTAAACTTGGGACTTTGTTAAAGAGGGTCAACTGATGTGCTTTAGGCATTCTTTCTTATGAATCATTTGATGTCTGTCAATCATAATCTTTTGTCAGGACTTGGGTATGGGAGTTTTTTTCTGCTACTCAGTGGTCTGGTCACGTAGAGAACATGGTGCAGAAACACCACGAGGAACTTAGGAAGTCACTGGTTGAGCTCTGACACCTCTTGTGGAGCATTCTTGTTATTTCCTTGGTCTGCTTTTTTCTTGTTAAACTTATTTTGCCCTTTTTTCTCTGTTACTAACATGCTTTGGAAACTAACTAACATCATTCATGGAATGTGTCATTCTACTAACCAGTATGGTTTTTGTCGTTTAACAATGTACTAACAGTATTGACCATCATATATTATTTGAGTAACAATCGTTATTCTGTTCACAGTTTTTAATTTCCTTTCTCCCCCCTTTTCCACAAAGCACTCAGGCATTGGACACGCTATGGTAAACAAACTACATTGTTCGGTAGATATCATTCTAATTGTTTCTTAGTTTGGGTTTGCCGTGTGTTTCTTTTCTTTCTTTTTTACTGTAGACGTCATTTACAAAAAAAGGGAAATTGCGGTTGGTACTCTTCTGCTTACTTTTCGAATCCTTTTTAATTTCTTGGATCATTCATTGGTTTCACCCTCTTTATTTCACTTGTTTCCTGTCCAATTCTGTTTGATCCACCTTTTTAGGAGCATCATTTCGAGCCTTTTGCATCAAGCTGTGGTTAATAACGAGGACCTGCTCCTGTCTGGCTGGCCTGATGCTCTTTGGCTCAGCCAGTTGTATCCCCATTCACTTTGCATGGCATGCACTTTGACTATGCATTGCAAATGTCACACTGCCCATTTGTCAACATGAACGTGACAGTTGAGTTGTGTTTGTCATTGGTGCTTCTCTGGCGCTTTCTTATTTCTCTGTGTGGTTTTGCAGTGTCCATAAACGTTTGCATGCATCTGACACTGTGGCAACTGTCACAATACAGATTCTGTATCCCAATCAAAAATATTGGGAAAAAATTTCTTTTTGTATGCTTAGAATCAAAAAGAAATGACGAAATGCATGCTTGCTATTTTTTTTTCTCAAATACTCGGAGCCACTGTCCTATACTAAAAGGTGATTGTGTTTTTCATAGCATGTGCTCCCTCTTTAGCCTAGTGGCACGTTCTGTTTTTCTGTAGAACTGCTGGACTTACTAATATGGAATAAAAATTTTAACTAACCTAGATAACACTCTACTAACGCCATTTTTGTGTCTGCTAAAGTTTTTTTAAGTTGCAGTAGGGGGCAATACTAACACTGTAGTATGGTCAGTTTACTAACTCTAGAACAGCATTTCTTTGAAGGCGTGCAGTCTTCCTACTAATCAAACTGGACAAAATAATACTAAGAACAAGAAAAAAGACAATGGTAACAGACATGAAAATGGGTTTCACAAAAAAATATTTGGAAGTCTTTCATAGACAACAAGGAGAAAAGGAAATAGCATTGCACTACATAGGCTGTCTGAGTATAGCATGTCCTTTCCCTGTGCTTTGTTGTATAGGTAACAATATCAGTGGATGGGATTCTGACCACCACAGGATATACACAAGAAGACTACACCATGCTAGGCTCTGATGACTTTTTCTATGTTGGAGGGAGTCCTAGCACAGCTGACCTGCCTGGATCCCCGGTTAGCAACAACTTCATGGGCTGCCTGAAGGAGGTAAACACCACTTCTGTGTGCACTCTGAGACTGGTGGGTGTACAGGATATGACTGGCTTCACCTTAGGACTCCAAGCAGGCGCTTCTGCCCACACACTGACCCTGTCTCATCCTTTACACTTTGCTTTAGTTTGTTTTTCCTCACATACCCTCACACAAAGTAGTTTTGCCTCTGAACCCCCAGCGCACTCATAATGTTCCACACGCATGAACACAAACATACGCACATCAAGGTGCACGTCGTACTATGCTACCACATATTGTATGTAGAGCTCTGTGTTGTAGTGGAATTTACTCCTGACGTCAGACAGTGTTGGCAGTCACACTTATCACAGATCAGTGATAAAATGAGTACTACTCTGATATAATGTTAGACCACTTAAACATCTGTTTTCATCTGTTAGATACATGGGCTGAAACACTCACCTTGCATGAGTAGAGCACACCGCAGGATCCAGAAATGTACACCACTGTAACATATAAACTATATGGTGATTTATTGAATTCAGCACATTCTGAATCTTGAAGGTGTAATGGGACGTTTAAATCTGGCTCATAATTTGCGACGTGCCATTTGTCATTTGCAGTGTGCCATTTGTCACTTCCAATACTTTAGGAGTATGTATATAGTCTAGTTAGTCTAGAAGTTTATTCATAGAGACGAGGCAAGAGAGGGAGAGGAAGAGGTAATCTGTCCACCACGGGGCTTGTAAGTTATGCCTTCTACTTTAAGCTGTATGGAAGTATTTTTTATTTTTGTTATATAATAGGAATTCTGACCTAAACGGGCCACCAGGGAAACGCAAAGATATCAGCCAACTCTCCAAAGTGTTGCAAAATGATCCATACACTTATCTTTTAATTTCCCCGTTTCCTCACCTCTTCCCCTTTTCATTTTCTTAGTTTCTTCAGCCTCTTTTGGTGTCCTACATTTTGTCTCTCACCCCAAGCACAGGCTGTCGTCCTCAGTGAATATCTCAAAGGGTCAGAGGCTGCTCTGCGTAATGAGTAGGTGGGGTTTGGACTGAATGCCTACACACCATGTACAGCTCATTAGAGGTCTTGTTATTAAGGGCACTTTCTTAATCTATGGCATGTCTCTGAGTTGCTGCTTATGTGGTGACAATAGGAATGGAATTGGCACATCCTAAGCATCCTATTTTTATTAGTTCCTGATATTTTAGCACATTACCAATGTCCCTTCACTACCTGATCCACCTTGTTAAATTAAACAGAAGCTCAGTCTCTAGTCAGATTCTGTGTATGTTGGATGTGTGTCTTCATGCGTAGATTCCAGTTGTGGAGTGAGTTGCCACGCCTGCCTGTTGGTTCTGATGGTAAAACAAACGGTGGTGCAATAATGGCTCAGTTGTCACAGCCCTAGTTTGATGACAAATTAGTGCAGCAATACCAGTGCAGCACGAGTCGTAGCTCAGACCAAAGCTCCTTTGACTCTGAAAGGTGCCCTTTGTCTTGACTATGAAGAACTGATTTGGGTTTATTGGTTGTATATGTTAAGTCCAGCAGAAACAGATATGATATTATCATTTATACATTTGCTTATTTTTAAATTATTTTTAGTGTCATGAGATTTTTGTCAAATTACCTCTTTATTCCATTTCTATTTCTATGAAATCTTCAAAGAATTCCATTTGGCTCTGTCTCAGACTTTAGATTGTTCTGTACCTTTTTTAGAGAGAAGATAAAGGTGTGAGATTATAAGCTTGCCATTGTCTGTTTCCTGTTTTTATTCTAGCTAAATGCAACCTGATACAGGCAGTCACAAGGCATTTGCAAGAAACTATGCATGAGCTTAACTAATTCTGATGCACCATATACCTGTTAGACACAGTAGACCTGACTCAGTGATAAACATAACGCTCCATGCAAATGCAGTCCCATCGGAGGTGTCCCCGTTTTCAGGTGAATGCTTAGCATGACAGCAAATAAAGAGCACGGTCAGTGTTTTCCAGATCTCTAACTCGTGATATTGCCCATTGATATAGAATAGATTCACCGTTAGAACTATGTCATGTGAATAGATGTGCATGCTGTAACCGTAATGGGGCTATCCGTCACTTGATAACCACATCTACCAATTAGTAGTCCTAGAGCAGTGTGGAAGAGACTATTGACACTGTCTGTGCCCCTGGAGGTTGTTGTTAAACATTACTTGCTGCTTTATCTGTCTACGTGGCACACTATTGACAGTTTTGTGGTTTAGAGTCTTAAAGTTTAGTTCGTAGAATTTGGTTTAGTACTTAAGAAATACATAATAATAATGGTAATATATCATAATTTTACACATTTGTGTGTTTATGTGTTTTAGTGTGATGTAGTTTTTATATAATGACTGCATTGATGTTTTAATGATGTTCTGAGAGCCACCAAAATGTTAATTGTTTTCTCATATGGAAATTGAATGTAACTAGACAGAGGGATCGTCACTCTTCACTCTGCACTTACACAAGATATTCTCTCATTATGGAGATTGGATAATGATGAGGTTATGGCTGTCTCTAATTTTTGCAAGAGTGTTGCAAATTACAGTAGCACTCCTGCTTGATTATTACAGCGTGGCATGCACTGCCACCTTCCACACGCTGCAGCTACGTTTTAGTCTTTTGGTATATGTTCTGATCGGATGCTTTATGATTCGCTTCAAGAGCAGCTCTCTACGGTGTTTCAAAGCGAATTTATTAATTTTATGCACATTTTGAGTTTACTGGTGAGACACCATATGTTGAAATGATGAGGTCATGAAATTGGTCAGCCGACGCATGCGCTGTACAATATGATTTTAGATCTAAACCATGTTAATTTGAAGTTTAATGATATTATGGCTCAGTTTATGTAATGGGCTGTTGCTGCCTGGTACTTCTGCACCTCAGCTCTACAGCACTTGGCACCTCAAAGGTCACAGCACTAATGCACTTCATTAAGTGAAGCACTCTGTCTGCTTTACTGTGTGACAGTGTTAACCGATATTGAAGTGAGGGTTTGAGGTTGTCTGCATACAAATATGTGAATTTTTACATGTTATAAATTTTCTGAATTACTGCATGTACAGTATTCTGAATTTGTGTGTGTATGCTCATGCACTCAATTTTTATTTGCTTTAGAGAGGCATATTCATCTTCTGCCCACTTTTATTCTAATCACAGGCTCCAACAGAGGCCTTAATCAGCATTTTACACCACACCTGCAATCAAGGCGGTAGTTTGAATTTATCACTCGCCATTTCACTTTTCACATAATGTATGATCTCAGGAGCTGCTATCTGATAAAATCTGTGACTCTATCTAGCATTATCAGTATTGCCTTTTGTATCTGACTATCTCTTAGTTGACAGCAGAGCTAAATGTCAACGGATGTCTCAACTATTTATACTTCATCCAGCCAAAGTACACTATGCCTGTGTTGTGAAGGCAGGAGGAAAGAAAGCAGAGTGATGTGAGTGACATTTGGCGCCATGTAAACACAGCTCCTCACGCATAGGTGCAGCATGATGATGACCAAGGGCTGAGCCGTGTGAACTCAGCTTATGACACACTTTCTCAAGGGGGGACATTTCACATAGACAACTTCTGTTTTTATATTCAGCTCATAAATTTTTGAGAGCAGTTACACATAAAAACTAGACTTGCAGGCAAGGATAACCGTGTTTAAGCACCCTGGTGCAATTCAAACTTATAGCTGCACTGACCAAATGCAGTTGACAAGCCAAAGTACAGTCCATCCTGTCCCACAGCTCCCATTCTTAAGATTCAGAGTTCCATGTGCTGCCTACTGGCTCTCTCGTTAGGCAGTCACTAGCCACAACGCTACCCTCTGCTCTTACTGTGGTGAATTTAGATGTGGTAAATACATAAGCATTTCTCCCTCACGTGGTTTTTGTTGACTGTGGTCTTGTTTTGTCTGTGTCTTGTGTTACTGTACTGCTAAACTAATAATTTCCCCTTTGGAGGATTAAGTTGATTAAAGATCAATGACTGATCTTAATCAGTCAATCAGTTTAATATATTTAACATATGGATGTATGTTTATCTGGGCTGTGACCCACCCTTGTATCATTGTTGATCACATTCCTGAGTGTTTAGGGAGTTTTTGATTTATTTTGTCATGGCAGTTGAAGTTAACATGACGACAGTCTGAATATGACATTTGATCGATTACCTGTAACATTTACATTCTTACATTCAGTCAAAGTCAGTCTCTCACTTTGTGGGTGAGATAAATTACTGCATGTATGACTGCAGAATTGACTTTCTTTCTCTACTCCCAATTTAGGTTGTGTACAAAAACAACGATGTGAGACTTGAGCTTTCCAGGCTGGCCAGACAGGGTGATCCCAAGATGAAAATCCATGGTACCGTGGCCTTTAAGTGTGAGAATGTGGCCACTCTGGACCCTATTACATTTGAGACGCCAGAGTCTTTTATCATCCTCAACAAATGGAACGCTAAGAAGACTGGCTCCATCTCCTTTGACTTTCGCACCACAGAGCCCAATGGCCTTCTCCTCTTCAGCCATGGCAAGCCTAAGCAGCAGGCAAAGGATTCAAAGAGTCCCCAGACTCTCAAGGTGGATTTCTTTGCCATTGAGATGCTGGATGGGCATCTCTACCTGCTGCTGGACATGGGCTCAGGAACCACAAAGACCAAGGCAGTTAATAAGAAAGTTAATGATGGTGATTGGTACCATGTGGACTTCCAGCGAGATGGCAGATCAGGTAACAAGTCCACATACAGCACTGTAATCTTTACAATCTACAATCTTTAGACAGAGAACATAAAGAAGGAAAAGTGGTGACTCTTGATGCTACATTTATTATGACCCTAAGAACTTTGCAATTTGAGAAAGCACACGGAAATAGACAAGCTACAATACAAGAATTACATGAAAATGAATCAAAGTTTTTGTCAGTACATATGCATAATACTGTATTTGTATCTGCTTTCGTTAGTTGCAGTATGTTTGGCTCCTAGGCCCCAAACATTTCTACTGCAAATGCTTGTGTGTGTGTTTGTATGCATGCAGCAGAAACCTAGAGTAGAAGCTCTGCTATGCACCATGTATATAAATTATTTGCTGTAACTGCAATACAAATTCTACTGTAGGGTCACCCAAGAATTCCTGTTATACATTTCTAGCCATTTAACATAAAATGTTCTGATTGCGGTAACCTAACTTACCTGTGTGTTAGATGTTCTGATTTCAGACATATATTAGTCACAAAACAAAACAACTCCCCCTCGCCCGTTGTGTCCTGTAAACCTCAAGCTGCTCTGCCCTGGTCTCTGCTGATTTGCTTGTCTAAGCAACAATTTGTTAGTGTGTGCTTAGAGCCAAGGCCTTGCAATGTCATGCTGCAAATTAGGTGTACTCCTTGATCATGTTGTCCACTCCATCTCAAGAGGTGGAAATTAGATTAACTGATTCATTACCCCCAAAGCAACACTGAGTTGTGGACTAAATTGAGTTATATGCATTGTTTAAATAGCAGTCAAACCCATTCACATGCTTTTGTACTTTTGTTTGGTTCCTTGTTACTCATTGATGTATTTCTTTTTTGTAAAATATATAAAAATCAATTCTAATATTTGAGGTTGATGAATATAGTCATATCAGCAATATTCAGCAGTGTGGCTTCTGCTTAACATATGATTAGAAAAACTCACATAATGGACAGTAAATCTGTTCATTATTCATCTCATAACCTCCCATCAGCCACCCCCACACGCTTACATACTGTACAGTAGACACATGCGTACACACTATCATAAACCATTGAACGTCTTTTTTTTGTTAGTCGAGCTCACTCTACTTGCTGTTCTCTCTGTCTACCCAGCCTAAGTTTCCATGGAAACAGGAGGTGGTCTCTCCCAGGACTGAGACGGTTACTGCACAGTGCTGTGCTGAGCTGTGCACTAATGACATTTCAGGATAACTTTTCTTCCTTTCCTCCAGTCTGTACTGTCAACACTTACATAAATACTGAAGTGTAAAGAGGACAAAAAAGTCTCACAACATGATGACCTCCGATTTAATAAGAGTAGCAAAATGGCTAGAAGGCCAGGACATAGTGTACACACAGTATTTCAAGTTATTAAGCTATTTTAGTTACTATTGCTCTTTTGCATCAATTAAATTCTGCAAGTGCTACTAATATAAACTCTTGCATCTCAAGATTTCCACGACCTAAACAAAGCTCTGCTGTTTGCAGCGTCTAATGATGTGTGCTCTGCACCTCAAGATGGAAGCATTAGGATATTTGCAGTTCCTTTGTACTGAACAGCCTCATGTGATTTACATTCCCACAGGATACATGTAATTTTAATGGTGCATTAAATAGCAGATTTGTGCAACATTCACATTAGCTTTCCTAAATTGAGATTTTCATATGTATTTTAAGATACATTATTATATTGTATAATATAATATAATATGTATAATATTAATTGTTCAAAAGCTAAGATGATATAGAAATAAAGACGAACAGTGTGAACAGTTAGATATAAAAGTTCTCCTTCAAAAATGAAATAGTGAAACAAGGAAGAATTTACAGTATCTGATATAGTGCTTTATAGGAGCTGAATAACTATATTTTATTCTCCCAAAATATAATCATTTATCAAATGTCCACATTTGAAATATGCCTTGTACAGCTTTATTATTATTGTTGGCTATTACTCACCCCAGTGGACATTTGTTATAGTTTTGAATATTTGATAGATTTAAGGTAATTTTTAAACATGAGAAAATAATTCAGTAGTTCCCTTCGCTGAGAGTCACAAAACATATGGTACGCCCTGCTTTTCGTCTGTGTGGCAGATGTTTTATTAATACACACCACCAAGCACATCACTCAAAACAAAAGTGCAACACAACAGCCAGACATAATTATCTGCAGCCGGGTCCTTCATGTTCAACACTTCCTGCAGCCGTGACAATGGTGGGTAATGATTTTTGTCCTCCCTTGCTTATCCAGCTCTTGCTGCAGGAAGCAAGCCTGCAAATGGACTCTCACTCGAAGACAGCGTCTTTTAACCTCAATGCATTAGAGACGCTAAAAGACATTGCTTTTAAGTGAGGGCTTCTGGTCTGGGAGAGCCATCGGTCACTCTTTAGAGACATTACACAGACTTTGCTGTGTTGCAACTCCATTTCCTGTCTTCTCGCAAACACCACTACTTCAATACATACACATGCATACATGCATAGTACACAAATAGAGACTTGAACTACACACACGTATAGACACAACCCCCAACCTCACAGCCCGCTCACAAGCCTCCCTCTCTACAGAGAATCCAATCACATAGAGAGATTTGGCCGTATCGCCCTAACTGGATTGTAGTAATCCCCTGTCTAACATATTTTGGGGATGTGTGAGTGGGGTTAGAGGACATCATGCCAAGCTGAGCCTGGCTGCTGATGCAGAAATTGTGTGAGAGGTCTTTGCTGTCATTTGGACCCCTGCCTTCAGGTTTGATGATGGAGTACCACTCACGAGTCACGCCTCAGAGAATAAGAGAGAGAGAGAAATATGGTCATAGTGTCATTTTCTGAGAATTCTTCAGTGTTGACCCTCGTTTATTGCCTGCATCCTCATGTTGATCAAACCTCCTATACTGTATGTTATGCACTTGCTTCTCAAGATATTATTTGCTGCTGCCCTCCTTTATCTGCTTTTTATCTGTCATCATATACCCCCCATCTCTTTTCCAGACATCTTTATCTCTATGTTCCAATCTTGTTCTGTATCCATCTCCTCCTCCTTTATGCTCTAGCATTTGCAGAGACATGTCCCCTTCCCCTTTTGGGCTGTGAATAATGTTCCAAACATAGTCAGTCCTGCACTGTGTGTGTTATGTTTTGCGTGCTGCAAGTCTGGTGATGGCACATGTCCCCATGAGATTGTATAGTGCCGTCTGACTTAACATAGCTTGACTGTGTTTACACACTTTCTTACAGGACTGTGACAAGTGAGCAGAACACTCAGAACAGATGTCTGAGAGATGCTGACATCCTTCTCTTGTCTCCCACTTACATCGATTTAGACAGACGTGCTTACTGTATACTTAAAGGCATCCTTGTCTGTTGTTTATGACTGAAGCATTGATACAATGAGATGTGGTGAAGCCTTTAGGCTCCTTAATTATTTAATGTTATTTTGCACTGCAGTTAGTGAGTGTCATACGGTGAGCTTTGACTGTGAATTTTGTGCATTTACACGTAAGTGAACTGCAGATATTTCACGCTGATCATTTCTCAGTCAGGCACCTTCTCAAGTCAGAGAAAAGTTTCCTCGCTAATGAGTTTGATGTAGTGAGCTCGTTAGCTATAACCTGAAGGGAGCTGTTCTGGCTGCATGACGGGTGGCCCTTGCCAAGTGTGCAAAGCTTGGAAGTCACAACAGCTGTGGCTGGAGAGAGCAGGGGTAGTGGGTGGCTGTAGGAAAGTGCTGGAGCAGATGCCTGGGGCCAAGACCCTGAGAAAAGAGCTGGAACATGTTAGTGGGACCAGGTTAATCATTGTGCACTTAGCTGTCTCTCTCAAGCGTTATTCCAACAAGGCTGATTCACCTTGGTTATAATGAAAATACAAAACCAAGATTATTATTTTCTAATAAACTTATATAAAAAAAAATTATTTTGTGGCCAATTGTCTTCAGATTTAACTGATCAGAAGTAAAGCAAAACACAAAGAAATTGTATTTCTTAATTAGGTTTCTTAATCAGATGTTTATTACATGTGTAATTAATTGTGATATGTACATTCATGCATGCTAATGGTAGCTGTAATGAAATGTGAAAGGCCCCATTTAATGTCTAATGTGTCTCTAAAGGCTTGTTTCCCCAACACAAACACTTTAACTAAAAGAAAGTTAAAAGCTGTGCTCCTTTTTCACATAGAGGCAGCTAAGACTTTTGGCCATTTGGCCTGAGCCAATCAGCTAATAGCGCCTTCATATCTGCCGTGGCATGTATCAGCCACTCAAAATGCAAATTATGACTTTTATGGCAATTTTGTTTTTGAGCCCACTATTTCTCTGCCACACTGTCCAGGCTGAGGTCTGTGTGGATTCTGAGCAACGTGGTGTATAGATTACTGGACGAGGATGTGGGCAGTGGAGGCAGCCACCATTAATTAAAGATCCACAATGGATCCTGCACTGAGAGTAACAGATCCATATACAAATTAATCACCCGGTCTGAGTCCTGCAGTAAGGCCTTCCTTTTCCTCAGCTTTACAGTCCAGTCATGTCCGCTGTTGTTTACCGTGCTCTAGATCCAGAATTAAACCTGAATGAGAGCAATAAATCATGGTGGGGAAACACACAAACTCTCATTGCAGGTTTATGTGTTGGAGAGGCAAACAGAAGGAGAGACAGCATGAAAAAACTGCCTGCAGTCCGTTAATCAAGCTCAGAAAGATGGCTACAGTGTTTTTTTGTTTTGTTTTGTTTGGTTGGCTCAAATGATAGAGGGGGCAATGATTTTTCTTTCCCTTTTCTTTCTTTTTTATGACCACTGCTTTATAGATAAAGAAGATTTATTATGGGAAATCCAAGGAAAATGGAGAAGATACTCTTAGGGATCCTAGATTAGGCTACTAATAGACTAGCTTTCCTGTGATTAATGTGTCTTATGAACACTAATCAGTCATTCTAAATGAAGAAAATCCTGACCCTGTCCAGATGGATAACACTAATTAAGCTAATGTTTTCATCAAACCATCTCTAAATGGGTATTCGCTGCATGTTTGTGTTTCTACAGGGCAGATCTTCTCTTTTGGCATTTAAAGTCAATATGAATAGGTGTTATAATCTGTCCATCTGGTGAATAACCTCATAGTAGTTAGAAATGATAAACTTTTCCTACTGTGTCTTATTTTTAGGTACCATCTCCATCAACACATTTCGTACTGCCTACACAGCCCCTGGTGAAAGTGAGATCCTGGACTTGGATGACAATCTCTATCTCGGGGGTCTGCCAGAGAACAGAATGGGGCTGGTGTTCCCCACTGAGGTGTGGACAGCACTGCTCAACTATGGCTATGTAGGCTGCATTCGGGATCTTTTCATTGATGGACAGAGTAAGGATATCCGGCGCCTTGCAGAGATTCAGAAGGCTGCCGGGGTCAAGCCTTCATGCTCTAAGGAACCTCCCAAACAGTGTTTGAGCAACCCCTGCCAAAACAGTGGGATCTGTAGAGAGGGCTGGAACCGCTACGTATGTGACTGCTCTGGTACCGGATACCTGGGACGCTCGTGTGAAAGAGGTAGGACGTCTGCCTAATTTTGTCAAGTCCAGAATGTTTGGAAGCACCTGACTCCTTAATGGTAGACATAATCTGGTCGTCTCTGTGTGAATTGTCATAGCGACACTCACTCTGCATTGTCTTCTATATAGGCATGAGATCATAGAAGTGTGAATATATTAATATAACATCAAAACAACCCCAAAAAACAAATAGTGTAAATTTTCATCATAGGTGTATTTCGATTTGTCTAAATGTAAGATCCTTGGAGGGAGGTTACGCTGTGCTGATGTTTGAACATTTACAACTCATTCACAACCTTCACAACTCTCACACAGTAACAAACAGTAAGTAATTCAAGTAATAAAGAAAGCGTGGATATGGAGAAAGACAGCCGGAATGAAATACAGACAGGATATGCCAGGGTATGACGTGACTGACTTTCTGGCTGCAGTGCTGTAGAAAAGTATTTGCCTCCTTCTTGATCTTCCTGAGCAAAAAAAAAAAAAGGAAAATCAGGGGCCAAATACTTTTTCACAGAACTGTATTCTGAGTGACAGGTGACTGATGCACTACTGAGACGCTGCTGGTCACATTCTCCATGCATACAAGCCTGTAAATTGGCTTTCTTCTGCTAAACATTTGGCTCATCAAACCACTCGCTCATGACCAGATCTGGTGCAGAATACTTATTGCTCTCACCTCCAGAGAAGAGAAATAGGACAAGTGAGTATCAGAGCTGTTTTATGTATAGTTCTTTCACTAAAGAGATTTTTTAATATTAACTTAGATTAATAACCCAGGATTTGGGAATAATGATAATCAACTGGGAGTCTGAAAATATTACACTTTAACCCAAATAAGAGATGATGACATGTTTATTTTGTCCATCATGTGAAGTACATATTCACTGTATATGAAGCTACTATATAGCGTGACTTTATAACAAATACAAACAAATCAAAAATTTAAATTTTAAATTACCATCAACACTACAATATGTATTATGTATCTTTTTACTGTGTGCTTTTCAAGTGGTAACGCCTTAATGTTTAACAGTATGGCAGTCTCTTCATCATAAACTCTCAACAGGGCTATAGCGGAAAATGATCAAAAATAGTTAACATATGCATAATCAAGGCAAATGTCTATAAGACCCCAAGCATGTGACACTGTTATCACAGCATGATGCATCTGCACAGGAGTGACAGCCTGAACAGGTTCTCTCACTGGAAAAGAAAATTAACTCCAGTTGGAATGTAACACATCCCACACAGATACATGTGTCAGCTCAGCATGAGCTTCTGTTTCTCCTCTGTGCTAAAGTCATCCACCTTATGAAATGGTGTTGCCTAAATATCCTGTGTCTGGGATGTGGAATATGTCGGGCTGGGATGCTAATAGTATGACAGGACTCTAATAGAAATCCGGTGAGTCAAATGAGAGAATAATAATACAAAAGCACATGATGCCTGAAAACAGTAGAACTGTATTTCCTGTTTACCTTTGTATAGCCAGTCTTCTGAATGCAGTAATATAGTCAAGGCTAAAGCAGGAAATGAATATTTAATTTAAAAGACAAAAACAATGATTGAAAGAGTGCAGTGTATGAGAGAGACAGAATCTCTGCCGAACGTGTCAGGCTTGACTCTGTGCTGCTCTGATTTTCCACATGTGCACATCCACTCTACCTAATGAGGAATTACGGCATAGTACATGAGGTAGGTGGAGTGGGCACGGGATGCAGATTGTTTCACCTCAGGAAGACAATTACTTATCCGGAGAGTGTTCTTGTTCTAGTCAAAAATGTGTAATCCACTCTGAATTCATCTGAAAACAATAGCAGAAAACATGCAGCTTGAAATCAGCTTCACAGGAAAGTGCTGCATGTAGAATATGTCTCCATCTCTATGATCTCCTCTCTTCCCTACTAACACTCAGGAGTATTCTGGCATCTTGGCCACCGCTGTCCCTCTCTTTTTCTTTTTCCTGACTGTCTCTGCTCTTGTGTTTGAGACTGGCACTGGCAAAAGTGTGAGTGGGAGCAGTGGTATGGAGGATGGGCCCTGGCGTGCTGCCAGCTGTTTTGATGGCTCCAGATTGCTTCTGCGCTGGTTGGATGAAGCAGGCACCAGCAGGCCGAAGAGCTGTCAAAAGAATTACCCCAGCTCTCACTTATCCATGCATGGTGTACCACCCGGTGGCAAAATACAGCTACTGCATATGGCGGAGGAGGAGGACAACAATGAGTGGAAGGAACAGGAGGTGGAGCTTCATATGAGAACCATGGAGCTATTCGCCCTATTTTGAGAGATTTTAATTAAGCAGACAAAGCAATTTTCCCCTTTGCATCCCAAATGTCTTCCCCTTCATTGTTCCTCCAGTTGCTAATTAGCCCAAATATTAGTCTTGCAGTGTGAGGCTAAAGCAGCCTCCCAGATGGTGTAGTAGGTGCATTGCAACACATGCACGTATTCCCTAATGAGGTATGACATGCTGTATTGCCACACCGACAGCACCTGCATTCTTTCACATGGACAGTGACTGCAATTGGATGTTTACACTTACTGCACATATCCGCGATGAATAAAAATGAATCCTATAGATCGGTGTTAAAATCAATACTATCCACCACATGTTTTCAGCACATGTAAAAGTTGCTGACACATGCACCTGTAAGCAGAGGCTTGGCAGTGATTGTATGAGCTTAAAATCTTTATTTTGAGACCTAAACTTTTGGCCACTCTTGAGGAATGCATCATAAGATGAAGGCCATAATATTAACATATAATGCAGTATCTACAATAGATGGAGGGAATTATGCTCCAAAACATAGTCCACAACAATGGAATACATAAACCCATTATGTAAATTGACCACATTTATTGCTTTTCAGAGCATAAAGCCATTTGCCATTGGGCCGAAGCAAAAGCCAAGAGGTGCATAATGTTATTGCATAATTGTGAAATGCCCTTAAAGGGGAATATGGCTGTGTTTAAGCATTAAAACATTTTTTAGCCATGCCCTTTAACAGCGCACTGTGTGTTAGTCACCATTCACCACACTTGAATATAGTCATAAATTAAACAGAACTGGTTGTCTCATGCCCTTAAGCGATGTACACATGCACAGAATATTGGTTGTAAACATGGGAAATATGAATGTAAGAATACTGAGGATAGAAGCAAATGTTGTGGAATCGAGGTTTGGCTGGGGATGAAATTATCATATTTGCTTACACAAACCAGAGGAAGCCGTTCAGTAAGTCTCACACTCTTTGTCAAAGGATCTTTAAGCTGTTGCGTTTTTGATGTCTGGTTTCCACAGCTTCTGATAATAGGTCCTTTTAAAGACCTTGATACCACAGCAAAGACGAAAGAGTGAAGATTAACTTGTAAATCATTAAACTAAGTGCTAATTCTACTTTAATAGCCTCAATGGGCCGAAAAACCTAATTTGCACATACTAAATCTTTACCACCTTGGCTGTCGCTTGTATTCCTGACAGCACTAGCTGAAGTTGCAGTTCTACCACTCTGAACAGGCAAAATCCAGTTTCTATCTTTGCTCTCATTTTAAAGCCCTAATGAAGTTGCCGTATCACAGTGCAGCAGATGTGAAGTTGGCCTGTGATGGTGGAGTTTCTTACTGTTTAGAAAGAGAATAGTGTTTATACAGCCACTCATATGGCCGATTGTTTTCATAGTTTAAGCTTTGAATTATTCATGAAATCTCTGAATCATTTCTTTCTGGATGTTGAATGAAAACATACATTTTCTAAAAGCCTCAGATTGGATTGGGCCTGGTACCCTGATGCTATGGGACATCACAATCTTTTGACAAGCAGCTGACAGCTCTAGTTTCCTCCAGACCTTTTTCTCCTTGAGGGATGATGGAGAAATAACTGTGTTGCTCTATGCTGATGCTATTACTCCCTCTTGTTAATAGCACAGTCGTTTTTGTTTCTTCTCTGAAAGTGCCCCCACCTCCCCACCCACCAATCAGTCCTTGTTTTCTTGTGAAAATCAGAAAACAATGTTGTATTGTGATTTACAAGGCATTAAGTGAATGCTTGGTTTAGTTTGGTATGCTCCATCTCCCCTCTGACAGCATCCTGTTGGGTTGGTGCAGACACTCCAGCTTCAGTCCTCTCAATTTATTTTGATATTAAACACGGGAGTGCCATTAAAATGACGCAGCTTTCAAGATTTTTGACAGGTGCTCACTTTGCATTAGATAATGATTTCCTCACTTGTCATTCTCCATATTTTCATATCCATTTGTACTGTTCTTATGTATGGGATTTTAGAAAGCCTCTTTTATTAATTTCAGCAGAGGTGACATCTTGGGTGAACTGCAATCTTTACTCCAGAGGTGATTAGGTTTATCCATCTATTCAAGCTTGAAAAAAATCAATCAATCACATTATTCACATGAATAAAATTAACTTATTTATATAAAATAAGGGGACATCACATACATGTAATTGCTTATCTCTCACACAGAGTCTTAGTAGGCATTTGTTTTTTTACTTTCAAAGAAAAGACTAACACATTTTCATCATCATTGCAGACATTTCTTCTTTGCAGTTTGCACTGAGGTATCTTACTCATTGTTTGCCTGTTATGATTTTCATATCCCATCTTTCCCGCATTACATTATATTTATATGAATCCAGTATTAAATATAGTTACTGTACACACACAAATAAGTCAAATACTTACTGCAAGATAAAAAAAATCTTCTCATTGTGTCTAAGCACAAACTAATCTTGGAGTGATAAACATTTTTCAAGTTTTCGGATCTTGAACAGTTGCTCCATTTTTACTGGCATCAGCTAACAGTTTCCAAATGCAGCTCTTTGCTTTAGCTGCCTGGCAGGAAGCAGACAGTTTAGCACTGAGAACTCGTTTGTCACACACCCCTGTCATCCGCAGCATACCCCAGGAGGGCGTGGAGAAATTGGATTTGGGTGAGGAATGTGACGGAGTCATCCCAGGGGATGGATGTGACATTGGCTCTGTGTCACGAGGAAGTGGTGATGAGGTGGCATGTGGTTGTTTATTGGTACCCTATCAACCCCACCCCTCTCCATCTTTCGTCCCTCCAGCACGCCTTCTATCTGTATCAGCACTGCAGCTGCAGTAATGGCTTTGTTATTGGGTTATGGTTTAGTTACAGTACCGGAAATGCTGTTACAAGCTCCTGCCAGCGTTAAACAATCTACCCAGTATTTCTCCAGGCGGCTGCCTAATGCTTTGAGTAAATGCAGTCACCCTGAGCTGGAGCTCAATATTCAAGGTCCACAGACTGTTAGAGTTCTGTTGTGGATTGTATTTTTTTCTCAGTCAATACCAATTTGTCATTTTGTAGTTTGCCACTATTATATGTCAAATACAAAAAGCATTCTGTCACTTGTTCTCTGTTAGTTGACCGAGTTACCTTCATTTAATTTCTAATAGCATTTTTATAATTCATGCCATGATGTATCCTGAGAGTCCTAGCATGTACAAATCTGTATAGTCTTTGTTTTCTGTGATGGGGACCATCACCTAAATCAGCACAGAGAAGTCTCAGGCTTTGGTGGGCTGCCAGCTGTAGTACACAGGGTTATGTGATGCCAGACTTGTGACAAGACTTCACACTCTGTTCTTGGATGACATATCTGTGTACATGCCTTGTAGGAGTCACACAAGTTACACAACGAGTTTAAAAGTGACCCACAGATTTTCTATTGTAATGTTTGTAATTGTTGGATTCATCAGCAGTCCGAATATCTTGGGGTGTCTGCTGTCAGTAAGTTATCTTCCCCTAACAAACCTGCAAAGCACATATCTGACAAACACAGAGACAGTCCTGCAGAAATGTGGCTGTCTCTGTGTTTGTCAACTTCATGGTTTAGTCATGCCTGTATGAATAGGCTGGATGATGGATGACACATCAGTGCAGGCGGCTAGTATTGCGGAATTAGTATTTGAGGCAGGCACATAATTGGCTATCTCACCGTATTGACCTCCATGTCACAGTATTTTAACACATATTCATTATTCAGCAATATCTTTAATGCAATTCTTTTATCAGGATTGAAAGTCAACATTAAATTACTTCATGAATAGAATATTATTTTAACCAGAGATGACAGCCACTGTCATTGTTTTACTGTAAAACTTCATTTTGTTTTCTTCTTTCTCTCCTCAGAGTCGACTATCCTCAGCTATGACGGCAGTAAGTTTATGAAGGTCCAGCTGCCAGTGGTGATGCATACAGAAGCCGAGGACGTGTCTCTGCGCTTCCGCTCCCAGCGAGCCTATGGCATCCTAATAGCCACCACATCCCGGGACTCTGCTGATTCCCTACGTCTAGAGCTGGAGAGTGGGCGTGTCCGCCTGACTGTCAATTTAGGTAATGCCTCGGTCATACGCTGACTGCAGGAGCAAAGTCGTGAAAGTAAAGCTAAATGAATTTTAAACACTTTCAAATAGTAGTAATAGTAACACATAGTCACACAGTCTCTCTCTCTTATTCTCTCTCTCTAAAACACACGTATTAATTATTCTTACTTAGTACGTATTGTGTGAATAGAAAGAGATGGTGTAAAGGCTTTCAATGGCAAGAGTCTGCGGCTCTCCGCTCACTGCCAGTTGAACACACAGCTGCCGTTGCCCAGTAGGGAATGCTCGCTGCCCACTTCATCAGCTAACCTCAGATCAACATCTGAACATCTAAAGTGAATTGCCCTTACAACACATGCACTGCCGTGTTCTTTTTGAATCCTGTTTCAGTTCAAATACATCCAGTTATCATTAACACAAGACATGTAATACGTCTTCCTAAGATCAGGTTGTGGTTACCAAATATAATGCATCCCTTAGTTGCACACACACACAAACATTCTGTTTTATTATTTGTTCACCTATGCACTTAAGGAGAAGTGTATGATTACACATAAATCAGTAAATGAATGTTAAATGAGCACAGGAAAAGACATCTGCCCTTCCACCCTGCCTACAGCACAAACAGAAAATTGAGGACAAAATGAATGGCTGAGTGTGTGCGTGCGTGTGTGTGTCTGTGTGTGTGTGCTTATTTGCTCAGGAAAGAATCCAATGATGCCTGTGAAAAGTTTGATATCTCTCAAACAGAGCAGTGCTGCACAAATGATAGCCATCTATTTCTCCTTTCCACTGGCTAAACAGAAATGGGCTCCCTAAGCGGGGCCGTTTAGTCTTGCATACAAAGTAGACAGTCGGTGTCTGTCGTCATCCACAAGGAAGCAAGTGTCCCACCAAGGAAGACAACAGCGCCACACGCTGACAGGGCTGACAAGTTAAATCAGATGCCCTTCAATGAAAAAAACAGGTCACACCATGTTTTGTTTTCTTTTGAATTAATGTTGATGCATTTTAGAGGTTTCCGAGTTCGTCACCAGCCCTTGAGGCCTGTCTTCAATGTCCCTCCCTTAAAAAGCAGAGCATTCCCTGTAAGGGTAGGCTAGTGTTGGTCTCTGGCTGTTTGCGACCACTTTTCTGCTGTGGTTGACAACACATGACAGGCAGGGCCAAATAGGAAAGAAGGAAGGGGGTTTGATCTGGGTCACCTTTCTCAGATGAGACATGAGCTAATCCCTAGGAAATGAAGAGGTAAAAAAAAAAAGATGCAGAAATAGTGACTGTGGATATGGTTGTGCACTAGCAGTGTAGTGTACTATCATATTCAGAGTAATGACAATTAGAGCTATTAGTAGCAATACTGCGACTAAAAATACTCTATTAGTCCTACATTTAAAAATTCAGGTAAGAAGAATCAAAAATTTGGAATAGGTTATATATTTTATTATGGATTATTACAATTGATACATTACTTTGTAGAAGCTTATAAGCATACACCTGGCTGAATTGGAACTTGTTTATATAATATACAACATGCTGGACAGTGGTGACAGTGGTTTAGTAAAATTAGCAATATCGTTGTGTTCAAACATTCAGTTATCAGTAAAACTTATGCCTTAAGACTTTCATTTCAGTAAGACAGCAAACAGATCAAAAAATACTCATTGGCCTTTAACACCTGGCACTGACAGAGTAAAACTGCATGTAAGAAATATTACACACTGATTGAGATTAATTTTAAAAGAACATGTACATACACAAAAAAGTACACATATGTCAATGTGTATGTACTCATGCAAGTATATTTGCTTCTCTTCCTTAGAGCACTAGCAACATTTGTATAAAGGCTGTAGCATTGTTGTACTGCACATGTAATTCACTTTAGTGTGACTGCAATATGATTAAAAGTAAAAAGGTACAGATACAGTATTAAATAGGCAGAGAGGGTTATAGAGAAGGATAATCTGGGAGAATTTGAATACCTTCTGACTGGCCCTGTCTGACTCTGACCAAAACCTGATGCTCTCCTACTGTACAGAAGATCATATCCCAAGACTTAAACACACAGAAACCATCTAAATGTTATCAAAATTTATGTTTGGATACACAGAAAAACAAAATAATACAAAACAGTGTCATATGACTTAAGCTTAGCTCTTAGCTTTTTCTGATTTTCTGATCTGCATTGCTGGAACATGTATATTTTGTCTGGAAGCCACAGCTCTCCTGCATGACTTTTACCAGCTTGCTGTAGTTTGGGGCCATGGGTGAGAGCATCAGAGGTTGGACAGTGTCCGTGTGTGTGTCCCCAGAGAGGTGGACTGTATGCTTTAATGATGTCTGCAGCTGTAACGTTGAAAGATGAATTTATCTCTCATCTATTCTTCCCCATCTAGATTGTATCAGGATTAACTGTACATCCAGTAAGTTACTGTTCACCTTTCTTCTTCTTCTTCTTCTTCTTCTTCTTCTCTAACTCTTGCTGTGTCTGGAACAATTACGTGGTTTTACAAAGCCTTGTTTGTGATTTTCTTTTCCCTGCAGTTCTTATGTGATCCAGATATTCAAATATCTTAAAGCTAGAGAAATTCAAAATCAGTTCACTTAAATCCATGTGATATTCAACTTGCATTGACGTAGACACTGTCCTTTGTCAGGACAGAGAGGAGGAGATGGAGGGAGGCTTAAATTAATGACAAACTCAAATATGGCAGGCAGCTGTGATTCTACACTGAGTTGCTTCTAATTAATGAACCTTTTCACTCATAATATGAAAGGCATGCTTTGGTTAGACATGCATGGTGTCCCTGTCTCCCCATCACATTTTTTTGTTTCCTTTCTACTTCAGTAAAACACACCGGTTGTAAATTGATGGGGCCATTCGAGACACAGAGGAAATACGGAGTGTGATTTTATTATTCTCATTAACCTGCCTTACAGAGCAGAAAGAAAGGGATGAAGAGGGAGGGAGAGAGAATACATCTTGTTGTGGAATTCATGGCGTATATGTGTGTGTTTGTTTGTCTGTGTGTGTGTGTTTCAACAAAGAGGTTACATTGCAATATTTTGGGAGGTAAATATCCCTGACATTTATTATTCCGGAACAGTGATGAATTAATAATTACTTCTCTGGAGTCATAATACATGAACCGTCTTCCTAACAGACACCCTCTCAGTATCTGTAAATACCAGCAGAAATTAGACAGTTTAGCTCCATAATAGAGTGCCAGTGTCACACACACTATACTGTATATAAAAACAGACTGTTCTCTCTCTGCAAACCAAAGTGTTTGATCTCCTTGTGTGTGAAGTGTTACAGTATTTGAAGGTCACTGCGTGATGAGAAGCTGAGACTTGAACAAGAAAACGCCTCCACACAAGAATCACATGATGTGACCTCTAGACATGCTTCTCTGAGCCAGGCTTCTTAACACCTTTCTAAATGCTAAATAGCATTGTTCATGCATCTTGGATTGCATCCCTTGTTTGTGTATGCAAATAAAAAAGCTCTAAGCTTTAATTCCCCCTTCCAATGCTTTAAAAGGTCATTCTTGCTTCCTGACGATACTGCAAAGGCATAATCTGTGCATAAATGGCCACAAGTAGTTGTTATAACTAACTACTAATGCAAATATACTTTTTTATATAGATTTTTCTCACTTTTATTTTAAGGTCATGCATGATACCTCAACAATAGTGGCAAAGTAGCCTGATTCAGTATGGCACTGATGAAAAACTACTGGTTTAACTGAGATAATTTCGTAAAGTATATACTATCCCACATCTTTCTTTAATAGATCCAGACCTAATTATGTCATAAGAAAATGTTTAATTGAAGTTCTTGGAAAGAACTGCTTTAAGACAGTACATTTCCCTTTATGAAACATTCACGTTTAATTCATTTTTTTCTAGGTTATAATTTTTCTCCTTGTTATTTTTGTCCTCTTTTTTTCTGTGTTAATTAATGTGTCTTGTCAGGCGCTGCAGCTCCGGTCAGCTCGGTGGATGAAGAATTTCAGCACTGACTCAAAGAACACATCACTGTCAATTAAGGACCTAGGCTCCCTGGGGCTGCCCAGAGCTGTCTGAAGAAAATAGTGCCACTTCGACTTAAATACTGTTGACAGGCACTGAGTGACAACAAGTTAAATATATTAACTAAAAATATCTTTTGACAGATTGGCTTTTTTTGCCTACCATAATGATCTTCTATTATTCATTAACATGGACTGCATTTACAGTGTAGCCAGGATGCAGTGATGAGGACAACTTTATGTAAATATTCTATTCATGACCTTTATAAACAGCATCTCAAAGCTGTTTCTCTCCCATAATTGACATTTTCCATAGATCTGCAGGAGATCCTTTACATGAATAATACACCTGTGTGCCTGTTAGAATGATAAATGAGGGGTTAAATTAAAGGGATGCTGCTCTGATCGATTTTGTGATTCTGAGGTACACACTAATTAGCCAAAGGCTTATGAAGTAATATTTGGCAATATTACTTTGGCATATGTTGAAAGAAACGTTGTTTTTTAAACATGTAGAACATAATGCTTTGTTGATAACTGTTTTGATGGCTAGCATTGATTAGGTTAGCTAAATTAGAATAGAGATTTCCATCTGACTTTGATGTAGTGCGGTTTAATAGTGCCCACTGTTATGCTAGGAAAGGTAAAATATTTTTTGTAATCATCTTTATGCAAAACAGACTTTTTATTTATTTATTTGTTTTATATTTAAATTTTTTAATTTTAACTTTTTTTATCTCTGTTGTTGGACAGCTTGCACATGATGACAGCATTACGGGGTTTCAGTGTTTTGTCCAAGAACACTTAGACATGTGGCCGGGAGAAATTGGAAATCAAAATCCCAATCCTGGGGTTTGTCTTTAAATTAAAATCAGGGAATAAATGTTAAACATCCCACAGTGTTACAGCATGCTGAGGGACTTTCCTGTCAAGCCAGCATGTAGTCAACTTGACATGATTATGCAGTTTTTGCTAATAATATTATGTGATGGCAATTAGATTGAGTTGTGTTGAAAACAACCTTGCAACAAGCTCCGTATTGAACAGTCAATTTGTTGGGCACTTAAATGCAAACGGCACAATAACTCTGATTAGTACTGATTGTCATTGTTTTAGCACCATTTAACCTGTGTTTGCTGAAACAATGATCACAATGTGTTTTCAGGTAGCAAGGAATTGATTGGACATGAGGGTCGCCTAGCATGCGAGCCTGCTAGCCTGCTAAAGCTTTCCCTGGCATGTGTGCTGTCTTTGATGTCTGTGTCGACGGTGATACAGCAGTAGTGGCCTGCTGGTTGCTTGGTCAGCCAGTGCCTCATTTTTTTCTCCACCTGGGGTGAGTCACAGTGTTGGAACAGGCAGCACCAGTATCTGGTCTGTCATCCAGCCAGCCAGAGCTGATTGACTGGATAATCACATCTTCTCGTGGTGACCTGTGCCACACTTCTCTACTGTTCCCTTGGGCCTAAAGTCGATGAGGCAGGGCAAGATCACTGTAGATCCATCACTGCAGATAGATCACCATCACTGAGGGCACTAGAGACGGCTGGACGCATCAGACAGTGGACTAAAGACTCCTAATGTCTGGCCAGCAGCTGGCAGTTTGGACCACAGGCTACAATGCAGGCATAAAACCAAGCTTTATGGTAGTGAATGTTGTGCAGGAATGTGCTGTTTAATACAATTGACCTCTTTTCCCCTTTCTTTTCTTTCCTCCTTGGAGAGCAACAAGGACAGGATGATGGAAGGCAGAGATCAAGCATGCTTTCAACTCCAACTCCATCCCATTATTTCATATCTCACCTCCTTAATCCCTCGCCAGTCGTCTGGTTTCAATCCTGCCCCCGTGTTTAGTGCTTACAAAGCGGAACTGTGCCTCTGAGAATGAGTGTGTCCCAGTACTTTGGCATCCTAAGATTTGCATACACATTGCATTGGGACTTTGAAGATTGTAGAAGAAGGAAGTAATACATAGCCATAAATGGGTTTAAATTAAAAATCACATTCTGTATTTCCAGTTTTCTGTATGACTGAATTATCAAGGGACAGTAAGCTGTAAGCTGTGCTTAAAAGGTTGTTTTTTTTCCGCTAAGCATGTTGCTTCCATTATCCAAATATTTATTTCCATATCACTATTTCATTCCATGTAGTGGACATGAGAGAAATCAAATACTGGGTTGCGTTGTCGTAGGTAAACAAGATGGAGAGTGATGCTGAGTTTTAAAATGCCTTATCCTGTTACTGCCTTTTGGTAGTTATTTGCTGCCACCAAGTGGTATGATAGCAGTGGAAACAATCTCAAAAGAAATGCGTGTCTAGCTGTAATGAAAAGTTTAATTATGCCTTGTTTGTTTAGTTAACTAAAACCACTTAGACACCATGCATTTAAAACAAATCAGTGTGAATATAAATAATAATAATGTGACATCCTGACTGCTGCCTCCCTCCTCTGGTCTTGTTAAAAAAAAAAAGGCGTTCAGTGAGAATTCACATATTTGATGCCCTATCTAATGGTGTGATTAGTACAGCAAATGCATGTCAGAATAAAATGGTTTTATGGACCATTAACTATGTTTACCTAAATTTTTTTTTCTGTCAAACTACTTAACTCATTCACTACTTTGTCCTGTATTTGTTGGGGGGGGGGGGGGGGGGGGGGGGGGGGGGGGGGGGGGGGGGGGGGGGGGGGGGG
>JAUYWH010000007.1:7910705-8106268 GCA_034779795.1 Ctenopoma multispine | reverse complement strand
CATTCACTTCTTTGTCCTCTATTTGATCACCCCCCCCCCCCCCCCCCCTTTGATTATATACATCTCCTGTCTCTCAGCCTCTCTATTATGTGTTTATGTGTGTGTCTGCGTGCATGTGTGTTAACCACTGTTTGGACTGTCCTGCAGGCAAAGGTCCAGAGACAATTTTTGCGGGTCAAAATCTGAACGATAATGAGTGGCATACAGTGCGTGTATTCAGGAGGGGCAAGAGTTTGAAACTGACTGTAGATGATCTCCCGCCTGTAGAAGGTACTTGTCATCTTCTGTTCCTCTAACAGAATTCATTTCTCCCCTATAAGTTTTAATTTTCTTCAAAATCTAGTGGGGTCTGAGATTCTAGGTAAGACACAAGCTCTATTACAGAATAAAAGGTCTTGAATTTATTATTCAGTTCTGTACTGTGCTGTGGCATCTTAGAGGATTTTTTTCTGAAAAGTTTATAATTGAAGCTCTCACATCCATCTCAAAGATATTGCATTTATAAATGTATTAGGCAGTGCCTGATAAACCTGTTATCTAATGATTTAAGATCAAATTTAATAAATTTCAATGTGCTAACGTTTATCATTATGGCTTTATGCTACCCATTTTAAGTATACACCAACACTGATTACAAACCTACACAATATCACTAAATAACTCAACAACAAAGCTGTGTGGTGCCTTGTTTATATTAACACAAGGACATTTTTTCCTTTTTTCCTAATGTTAAAGTACATTAATATCTGATAGTATGGTGTCACTGTCATGTGGGGAATCTGTACTCGACCTTTAACATGCAGAGCATTGCTCCCATTGTTGTTGAATAAGCCCAGTAACATCCCAATAACATCCTCTCTCCCTCCCTCCTTCTGCTGATCAAAGGTCAAATGGCAGGTGACCACACCCAGCTGGAGTTCCATAACATTGAGACGGGCATTGTAACAGAGAAGCGCTTCTTGTCTATGGTCCCGTCAAACTTCATTGGCCACCTCCAGAGCCTCTCCTTCAATGGCATGGCCTACATAGACCTCTGTAAAAATGGTGACATTGATTACTGTGAACTCAATGCCATGATTGGCTTCAAGAACATCATTGCTGACCCAATCACTTTCAAGTCACGCTCCAGCTATGTGACCCTCACTACTCTGCAGGCCTACTACTCCATGCACCTTTTCTTTCAGTTTAAAACCACCTCCTCCGATGGTCTCATCCTGTTTAACAGTGGGGATGGAAATGACTTCATTGTGGTGGAGTTGGTCAAAGGGTAAGTGAATATTTCATTGTCATAGCCAGATGTGATTTTATGAGCTTTGGCTGAATGTTCTTCCATTTATCAGTAGATTAAATCACAGTTACTTCGGTTTCATGTTCGTGTTTCAAGTGCTTTAACTTTTTTTACCAGTAGATTTTGTGGGGGTAGATTAGCAGTCATTGTTATTGTGGATTTTCACTGCTGTGCATGCAGATGACTTGTCAAACAAGAGTATTTGTTCCAAGAATTTATTCCAAGAAATCTGGCATATTGTTTTGGGGTTTCCTACAGAAGAGGTTTGATGTGGTGTAGGTGGCACTCGTGTTTTTGTTTAGCTGTTGTAGCTGTCAGTGCTCCTGCTCCAGTAACTACTCAGCTCTTTTTTGTATCCGCATGCTTTTATTTGTAGAGCGGACCTACCTGCCGCCAGGTGTAAAGACTTTAAACTGTGTTGAATTAGTTTTAAACTAGTGTAGCGAGATGTTTATTTATGTAAGAATGTCCATATAAATGGATTATTATTTTAATAATGCAGCTCTTCATTCTGTATGACAGTTTCCAAACACAATATAATTTGTTTGACTTTTTATGCCATTACTGAGGGAATTTAAATTCTTTCTTATCACCTCTCTGCCAGAATATTTACTGAAAGAGCTGTCAGCTATTGTTGATCTTTTTAATCTTCATGAAGGCACAACAATATAAAAAGGGAATCTGGTACACAGGGCACATTATTGCTGAAATGCAGCTATAGAATGACCTTCTTTTAAGTAATGCCTGAAGTTAAGTCATTATTCAGTGTGCTAAACATTAAAGGCGTAGATTTTAATTAAAAGGAGCATACAAATCACAAAATGCCTGTAAACCAAAGAATTTAATGCCAATTTGTTCAGCATAGCCCACAACCTTTTATTAACTGTGAAACCTGCCAATTATTTAGCTTTGTTTTAGACAGCTGCACTTTCAGATATACACATATCTGCACATTTGAATGCACAGTTACACAGCAATGCCAGCAAACATGCACGTTCTTGCTCTTGAAGTTTTCAAAGGTTAATGATACTTCTACTTATTTGGTTATTAATACTGGTATAGGCTGTAGGTTCCGTTAAGCACTTTGTCACAAATCAAGGATTGTGAAAAGAGCTGCAAGTAAACATGACTAATTACACAGCATATATCTAAAAGTATACTCTACGTATATTTCTGGATCACAGCAACACCTATAGTGTCTTTCGTAAGCCTTTCATAATGCTTCCATTTCTGCCCATGGTAGCATTTCTCATGCTGCTTAAAATCTGGTTCCAGCTACCTGCACTATGTGTCTGACTTGGGCAATGGAGCCCATTTGATCAAAGGCAACTCCAACAAGCCCCTGAACGACAACCACTGGCACAACGTCATAATCTCCAGGGACACCAACAACCTCCACACTGTCAAGATTGATACCAAGATCACCACACAGACGACCACAGGAGCCAAAAATCTGGACCTGAAGGGTACGTAGGCGTACATTTTTATATACATACCCAATCTTTTTTTGATTTCAGTAAACTGGGGCATCAACAGCCTAGAGGTGAGAGAATCAGGTTTGTGGCTGAAATCCTGCAGGGGTGTATGGAGAACGCAATGCTTGGCCCTTTGCTCATTACCGCCACTGAGGTACCCCTGAGGAAGAGCTCAACCCCCATTCGTTCAGTCGCCAACACTAATGGTGTGCAAGTGGAGAGGAGAATTCACAGAATAGCTCATTTGTGATTTGCAGACCAACCTTAAATAAAAAGTATTTTGAAAGAATTGTCAGTTTATGGCATAAAGACCATTCTAAACACAAAGACATTGGCATAATTAATACTGTGCTGTACCTTGAAGAATGTTCTAATTACTGTGATTAAACTTTCTTAATGACATAGTACAAAGTAGATGAATGTTTCTAGCTTGAACATAAAAGACACATTATTGATATTTTGGCATTTGAGAAAACTGTCATTCAGCACAATTACACAATGTTTTTTACTTAAGCAAGACTAACCTCCTGCACTCTTTCATTTTCTTTGTCAGTACCTTCTCAAACAAGTGTTATCAGTAATTAAGTACAACAAAAAACTTTCTGGTCTTTAGTGTGGAAAATTCACTGAGCCCAATTACAGTACTGAATAAAATGATGTGCTTTCAACTTACTGTACTGTCACAAGCATGATAAGGTGCTAAGTGCCATGCCTTAATGCCACTAGGGGTCAGTATTGTCATTTCTCATTTCTTTGCAGGTAATCTTTACATTGGTGGGGTGGCTAAGGAGATGTACAAGGAGCTGCCCAAACTTGTGCATGCCAAGGAGGGTTTTCAAGGTTGTCTGGCATCAGTGGATCTAAATGGGCGGCTCCCAGACTTGATGTCAGAGGCTCTCGACTGTGTGGGGCAGATAGAGAGAGGGTGTGAAGGTGAGTAGTTTCTGAGCCTACTGAAAAATATAAACTTTTTTTGTTAGCAATAAGTTCTTCGTGGCATTTACTACATGCTCTAACTGAAGCTTTAGTTTGAATTTTCTTGATTTGATTATTAGTAGAAGTTCAACAAATCTGATTTCCCTGATAAATCCATAAAGGTTTACCATGACTATAATTCTTATAACTATTCTGGTTTCCCATTATTCTTCATCAGGAAACTTCGGCGGTTATAACGCCATGCAGTGGTCAGTGGTCAGTCTCCCCGTTCTCATAATTTCTCAGACAAAGGACAAACACACACTACAAAGCACCACGCTGCCAACCTGTGGCACATCGTTTAACATCCATAAAGTGTGTTAGTATTCAGTTAGAATGCATCAAGCTCTGACACTCCTCCACAGGCAATCATTTCTGTTTCACTTGGCTATAATCTGATTATTCTCTCTGCCATATTTGTACTGCCAGTGTTATTTCCCATTTTATCCCCATTCTGTTTTGCTCTATGCATGCTTGCTGGATCTGAGAGTTTGCCAGAAGCAATCCTTTTGAATTATGTATGAAGCCTTTGTTGCATGCATGAATATCATTTGCCCAGTCTAATGTGTGTGCCACATCCAGAGACAATATTTAATTTATTTTACAATGTCACTCACTTAGTTTAATTTCACAATTCATCCACTTTTTTATATTAAGTACGCAACTTCTGATCTTTTCATGATCCAAGATTACAAATGTAATCAAATTGAGTGCCCTGTGTGGGTCTGTCAAACTTGCTGTTTTCATTTTGTGCCACACAGAATCAATGGCCTCTCACACAGCAAAATTGCTTCCATAATAAATCATTTATTGAATTGTAGTGTTACAGTCAGTAGGTAGCATACAGTTTATTTGAATAAAGCAGGGGCCATTTCAGAATATGCATGAGAGAAAATGTGTTGTTTTCAATTGGATTAAGCATAGCCACTTCTCATAATAATGACTTAACAAATGCATGCTTTTACTTCATGCTGCAGATGCCATTGTGAGAGTAGCTGCTGTTACAGTGTGGCCTAACCTGGCTTTCATTACACAATATGATTTTTCCTTCTGGCTCTTTCTGTGGACGAACAACCTCCTCAATCCTTGCTCTGTCACTTCTGCTTCAACAGTCTGTGTTTCTCTTACACCATCTCTGACGTCTTGGTGCTTTACTAACAGCTGATATACTTTGCCTTTTCCTTTCTTATTATTTTGCCGACAAAAGTTGCATTGATGAAAGCTGACTTGCAAGGTAGATAGCTTTGTCTGTTTGATACAGAGTCTGATGTCCCTTCCCTCTTTGCGTCTGCGTTGCCTCTGCCCTCCCCCAAAGTCTCTACCTCCACACTCTCCACATCTCCCTGAACAAGATGACTGCTTAGTTAGACATTCACCCACTTTCCATGTGGAATGGGCTTCAGTCTCATAGGACTACAAGTGCCATTGTCATCTTGTATCAAAGTCTATGGGGCTCAAATTTTGATTTGCACTCACTTGCCATGGCCACACGGCGTGGTTATGTTTTTTTTTCCATTTTTTGTTTATACACTGTAAATGTAAATCGTACTTTTGCATGACTTATATTAGTTTTAATAACAATGTTTGCTCCTGCATGATTTTCCATTTCATTTATTTTCATTGAATGAATTCCTCTGGTTTTAAGTCTCATGCTTATTGCCATATTCTTATAGAGTTATAGCCTCTGGCATTACAACTTTGTGAGTAGGAATTATGTTTTGGTTATGAGTAGCTGTTAAATGTAGGCTGCAAAACAATTAGCACCACTGGCCAGTGGTTAAACTAAGTTCAGATGCATTTTGATGTATAAATATCAATATGATTACAATAAATGTACAAAGTTTGAAATTAAGTAATTATGTTACTCTCTTCAAATATAAACTAAAAAATATAAAACACAAATCAAGCACTCCTTCAGAAAAAAAAAGAAAATTCTCTACTTCAGTCACGTGTAAGTCTAAGTCTAATATTACATATAGACACATTTATAACTACGCCATTACACATCAGTCGTCACATTGTTTACCTGACTCATAACTCACGTCAAGTCAAATTAGAACGCATTACGTCTGTAACACATTAATCGCATTTTAATGTGAAAGATTTCACAAGAATGAAATCATCAGTAGTCATCAGTCACTCAGTTAGATACATTTTAAATTGACATAAACTTTAATGTATTTAAGAATGATTTGTAATCATGAATTAAATGTTTTTTTCTTTTGTTGCAAACTGTAGCTGTGTACAGAATTTTACTTTGTCCATTTTCAGCTCTGAGTGGGCTAGAAACAGATGCTTAAACTACTAACCAGTTACCATAGCTACTATGAGGCTGAGCAGCAGCTACTGTGGTTCCACTTCTTCAGAAAAACTGAGAATATATGAGGAGAAGATTGTAATGTACAACCTATATTCAACAGCTTCTTTTGGTATCGCACAGGAGTAAATAAATATAATGATGATAAAAAGGTTTATGTTTCCACTGTCGTAATTGTGGCTGTAAAGCAGAGTACTGCAGTACATGGATTCAGTGAGTTCCCTTCACATTATATGCTTATACTATATATCCATGCTTCACACATATAGTTTAAATACTCAATTATTTTAAATATTTAATATCTACATTCATCCTTACTAACTGTTGCCATTCCACTAACATTCTTCTATTAACTGAATGAAGTCAGCATCACTGGCATGCAGACAACCAGCTGTTACAATCAGAGCATCTGTATATTTAATCATAGTGCTCTGGCCCAGACTGACAAAACACCTGACGAATAAACGTGCTGCCTCTAAACGTACCTGGAAGTCCTGTGACATTGCTATAAAAGAAAGCACACGGATGAGTATCATTGTCCTGTGACCCCATTCACAGCTGGTAACAACATGGCTGATCAGATTGCAATCAGACAGTGCTTAATAGAAGTGTGCAAGGTATGCTGAAGACAGATTGTAATCTGATTGCAGGAACGTTTCCATGCGAGGCCAGAGAAAGTTTGGAGGAGCAAAGGAGATCTGGATTACAGTGTGTGTTGTACTGTAGACTGTTATAATAATTAAGCTACTGCTACATCTAAACACAATAAAAATACAAGGTACTCTGCAAATCCATATATAAATGGAGGGTATAACTTAATGCAATCAATTATTACATTTAATCTTCTCTCGTTTTTTTATTCCTAAATATGAATGAAAATATTGAAATCCCCACTGACCTAATAATCTAAGTGTTAAGATTATTTGAACTTATTTAAATACCTCAGATGTTTTAATGCTCTTTGTATATATGTGTGAAGTTGCTGTTGTGTTCGTTTACTGAACAAAATAAAATTCACTGTAACAATATTTGAAGAAAGATGATTTAAAAATGACAAAATACGCAGTTATTGTGTTCAAGAAGGATATGTATGTTTGTTCTCTGTGTTCTTCTGTTTGCAGAAGCCTATTGTCTGTATGTTGTGCGTGACATTTAATTTTATCTGCAGACTGTGTTATCTGTTATTATATAAGTCTATGCTCACCAAGTTGCTGTTTGTCTCCACATTTAGGTCCCAGCACTACATGCCAGGAGGACTCTTGTGCCAACCAGGGTGTGTGTCTTCAGCAGTGGGAGGGTTTCAGCTGTGACTGCAGCATGACGACATTCGGAGGACCACTGTGTAATGATGGTAGGATTCTAAACGTTTTAGTTTTTTATTTATACTTTTGTTTCAGACCAATACCTATTAAACACACAAATTATGTTGACCATTAAATTATAGATCTTTTCATTTAACTCTGTTAGAGGTTTCAATAGATCACCCAAAATGGCTTTCCTTACATACATACATATCTCACAGCATTAGATGCTTAATTCTTTCCATCTGCTAAACTAATTAAATGTGTTCAGTTGGTGTCAGACTTTAAAAGGTGGGAGTTATCATCAACACCATGGCCATTTTTATCCCGGGCCTTCGCACAGCGCTTATATTCCAACTTGTTATTGTTTCCTGTCTTTGTGCTATAACTGTGTCCTTGCGAAGCGCATTTGCCAGGAGTATGATTTACATGTTATGTAAACTCCCAGATCGAACTAAGTAAAGTCCCAGAATCATCCACTATATCCAGTACGCTGTGACTTATATGTAACTTGTGTCAAGATTCATTCTAATTTACGGACTTTTATTTCAGTAGTTTTGCTTTGAATATTTATTGTTTTCACTCAGAAGGTAGAAGGCTGTTGCAACTCTGTAGAGCGGAAACTTTTACACTTGTGACATCTGGCTGACAGCTCAGTGAAAGCTCATTTAAATTTGATGGTTGTACCACTAGAGGGGGCAACAAACAGTGTGTTCTGCTAAATAAAACATCAACAGCAGGTCAAACAAGCAAGAAATATGCAAATATGTTCGCTATTTAGTATTTCATTGACTGATATAGTTACAACCTATGCACCAGTATAGTGTACAATTCAAACTTCCTTTGACCAACATGATGCAATTTAAAAAGTTATGTGATGTTAATCTCCCTTAAAGACAGATAAATGGCCAATTGGTTTGAGGGACAGTGTGGTCATTACTGTTAAGCTTTAGAGAGAGATGCGGTAATGTCTGATCCATGCTAAACATGGACAAGGGATTTTGTTTGGTCATTATTTTCTTCTGCAGCAGTTCACACAGTAAGGGGTGAATGGGCAAAGTGCTGAACTGCATTAAGGAGAAAGGAACAGAGTGGGCAGTCTGGAGATGACAAAAAAGCAGAGAGCACCATAAATGTTAATGCATTCTGTGTCACTTCTACCATCCCGATAAGGCCCTATCTTTTGTATTAACAGTAACTGTTAATAGATTCCTGTGCAGCCCCATACCCCGAACATATCTGCAGCCTATGATAACACTAAAAGGATTCTTGTGTCCATGAGATGTGAGCTTGAGTGTGGCTCATCCTGATCCTACCCCTTCTCTGTTCGTTTTACTCTCCCTTTCGCTTCTCAGACCATTTCTGGATCGAGAGAGGAGTAGGGCTCATGCTGGAGGTGTTGAGGGATATTTTTCAAGGTGAACTTCTCGTGAACCTTCCTTGGGCATTAAGTTTTGGATTTTTTTTTCTTTCTGTCATACATATTCAAACTGAGCAGGCCCAAAGTGCTTATTTATGGCAATGGGAGCAGAGCGTCTCACAAGACATGTATGCATATATTATACGCCAAAGGGCTCTGCCTGCTCAGGGTAGTTACTGTAGCTATTCTCATTATTCCTGCTGACCTGACAAAACAATAGGACAAATCAATATTAAGTCTCAAGGGATGTAATATGCAACCACAAAAGCAAACCTTCCAAGAAATCCCTTTCACTACGGATGAACTGAACTAGTCCTCAGAATACTGATGCAAGAAAGACTCCCTTTGCCAAGGAAAATCTATGAGCAGGAAAAATAAAGCTGGAGATGGTTGGGTTTTATCTGTGTTGATGGATTGTCATGGGGATAGAGGAGGAGGGAGCTGCAAAAGAAAGAGAGAAGCATCTCTGAGGAAAATATCACTTTTTACCAGATATATTTACATAAGCTGAAATGCAGGCAATTTACAACAGAGCAATCGGTCTCTAGGAAAGCAACTTATAAGGGGAGCTTGGTGCATTTCCACATATTTCTCAAGTGGGTAGTCTCGGCACCCTGCCTACTCACAAGGACAAAAACTCCATTTAACAGCCCCTGGCCCCAAAGCATTTACAGTCAGAAATTGTGTAGATGTCAGTCACAAATCATAAAGGTGCTAATATTATGTCTGATTAAACAACTATACTGTATCTTTAGTTCATGTAAATCTAGACTGTATATCAGTTTGAGACTGATATACAGTACTATACAGTATACTGATATCAGACTACTGTGATTGATCTGTAGTGACTCAAATAATTTCGTTATATAGATAGCTCTTGGATATGTCTGTGCGCTTAGCAGATATTTCGTAAAATGTCAACTTATTTGTATTTGTGTGTATATATATTTGACATAATTTTAAACAAATAAGTGATGTAACATAAAGGAGTATGATAAACTACTATAAACTCCTTCCAAATAAGTATCAAAGACTTTCTTTTGGTTTTCTGAAAATACTTTCCTTTGAGGTTTGTAGTTGTACTCTGTACAACTGAAATGAAATATAAATATAAACTGGATATCAAAGACTTGGCATCAGTTTTTCAAGCAAGTGAACTAAAGAGAAGTGTTTAGCCCTTTAAATTACTGAATCGCAAGTTATGGCCAGTTTTATGGTGTTGGACATGCAGACTAACATCATCAATAGTAAGTAAATGGTAAACATGTCGTGTATGTGTTGGGTGTATTCACATAAACTGCACACTGGGTTACATTTTTTAGAGCAATCCATCATTTCTTGACTGGGTGCTATGATAAAAGTATTTCAACTTTTCAGAACCGCACCTTTCATTTCAGAATGATTGGCGAGATGATGACATAGATATAAAAACAATCTTCAGATCTTCTCTTCATCATCTCCCAAACACTTCATCCCAGTGATGTGCCAGTACTTGTTTTGAATGAACTGTGGACCCAGTGTCTTAGAGTTGCAATTGCAGAACCAATTATCCCCACTGGATATAAGCGATCAATGTAAGCAGGGAAAAAAAGGCAAGCCTACATGTGAAATTAAGTGGATTTTTTATCTCATTACCACAAGCTGTACTGGATACCAGTAGGAGTAAAAACTTCAGTCAGTTAGCGTCTGTCTGTGTGTGTGGTCAAGTTAGTATGAGTTAATATTACCAGATTGCATTTTATCTTGTCCGCTAGTGTTTGAATAATTGTTCTCATTCAGAAGCTAGCTTTGTGTGTGTGTGTGTGTGTGTGTGTGTGTGTGTGTGTGTGTGTGTGTGTGTGTGTGTTTATCTGCATGTAAAATCTGAACTCACAATAGTATTAAAACACAAGTGCCCTATTTTTTAAAGGAAAGTTCAGGAACATGCCTGAAGATTTACAATAGACTAAAGTGGGGCAAAGAATGGCTCATCTAAATGTGTGTTATACTTGACTAATTGGACTACAAAAAATTTGCAAACTTGGATCTGATAAACTGTTTATTACAGTATATAATTCAGTGAATTCCACCACTCTCTGACTAGTTATTTTCTGAACTTTCTTAGATTCGTACATTCTGAGCTTCTAGTCTTTTTAAAATATGTATTTGGATTCTTGCTTTTGTGGAGTGATGCAAGAAAAGTGTGAGGGTGTGGGTCCCTCTGTGTTATGCAGTAGCTGTCTTTAGACTGCATGATGATGATGCATATGACAAGCATAGGATAATTTTACTTTCTTTTTTTATAAGTAATCAGATACACGTCTATTACAGATTACATAGTATACAAAGGTAAAGGTGATACAAAGGCTGAGGCTCTTTTGTCTCAAGGTGCAGGGACAAGCGTGAGCACTGACTCAGACACATTAGAAATCAAGTGAGAGGGGCTTGTCTTTGCCCTTGGGGCAGAGACAATAGAGCCTAGACCTATCCACAGTCTCGACTGTTGATACAATATTGACATGGCACTAATAGCTTTCGCTATAAGACTGGGTGAAGGAGCAACCAGGCGGGACAAAGATTGCGTGAAGGCTAGGCATACCCCTTGCTGTAGCCACTCTACGACCCACTTTAGCGCAACAGCAAACACCATTCTGTTTGTCTCCATACATTACCCTCAGATGCTTGACCACTCCAGGGAAACTCCCTCAGGAGGTCTAGACTGAAGTTTAAGTCCCACAAAGACGCACTCACTCTTACACACACACACACACACACACACACACACACACACACACACACACACACACACACACACACAGTCAGAGGCAGTAAGGAATTAGTCCAGACAATTGTGTCCCATTCCTCTGTGATGGCATGCAAGGATTAAGCCACTTAGTTTGGTTTCAATCAATACAAGAGGACACCCAGTCCAGTAGTTAGGTCAAGGGGATATGAGCCACTGGAGTAACAGCCTGCTGTCACATGGAAGTAATGTTCTCTTTGCCCTGGATGTGGCCCTCCTTTAATGCAGTTCAGCGAAACAAATCCATGGGTCTGAAAATATTTGGGCTTCAGTGTGTATTGAATGCATGGCCTAGCTTTGAACAGCCATTGCGCCCCAAGATATGAGAGAAGCAGTCTTAAGTGCTTCTGTGTATTCAGTTCAGTAGCCATTCCACAAAATGTGCAAACACACTTACAAGATTTATAGCACGTTCAATGTAGAGTTTAACTTATCTGTTGCAAAGCAGCAGCAGCTTTACAATCATATGGCTCTTCTGTGTTACCTGCAGCCAGTGCATTATAATTTACATTTAATAACATATACAACATATAGCCAGTATATTAGAATTTTTCATTTTGTGTATTCTAACATTATTTGTTTTAATATGTAAATCTTATAATAATCGGTGTTTTTATTCCTGAACATTGCAATATTAAAAATATGTATCTTGTGTTCCTCCCACATGGACAATAATTGCTAGAGCAAAAATAACCATAGTTGTATAATTTGTTTTTTTGTAAAACTATAGTAGCCAGCAGCTTTAGGATATTTACATCTTCAGAGGTAACAAATAGGCTTGGAGCTGGGTGCAATAGGTTGGATATGAAAATCAGAAGGTATTTAGAGATGGACTAACACATCAAAATTTCTTATACTACTAAATACAAAAAACTATTTGAAATCACCCATTTTTTTAAGTTATGCTATGTCTAGATCCATTTTCATGCTTATCATAGAATATGTGTTAGTGCCTGAAGCTGTAAAGGAGGATGTGGATCTTCCTATATTTCTGCACATATCCCACACTGTTGTTTGCTCTTAGAGGAAACAGACTCGGTCTGTTCCTCAAGATTTCACCGCAGAGCTTTTCTGCTTCAGCCTCTTATTGTTCAATTTTATTTCTCCAGTCCTTGTTTTTCCTTCACCTTCACCTTCATCTTTGTATAATTGATTACAATCTGACCTAATTATTTTCAATAGTTTTGTCCAGTGGTGATTGAGTATCTGGATTTAAATGGGTTTCTGTGCCAGGAAGCAGTGGCCATATGTGGATAAAGACTGTTGGCATGGAAACCAGGTCTCTTTTTCTTCAACCGTGGATGCTGTAACATGTGTGTAACTTTGCCCAGCCTGTGAGATCTCTGAGGAAGAGGCGTAGAATCACTAACATCTTTTAGCTGGCTTGTAGAATACCGAATTTTCATGAATTTGACTTATACACACATACATATGACATCAGTTCACTTGACTGATGGTAAAATATAAAATATAGCTGTGAGGACTTGTGATACATGTGGTCAGATCAAAGGTGAGCACAACATTAAGCACACTTAGCAGTCTTCATTGTAATTTCTGCTGCGCTCAGAATCTCATCTAGAACTTATTGCGCTGCAGTGGTGAGAACCTAATCTTTGAGGTGTTTTTTTATTAATTGTTAGCCCAGAGGGGCTTGTTGACAGGAAATAAGAAGCTGTTGTTTCTCCACAACACAATACTAATTAAAGTGTTGACTCGAAGACATAGTATCTGCTAAACTACCCCAGTGGGTGACACACGCACAAACACGCACACACACACACACACACATACACATACACACAATATTCCCCTCTCTCATAAACTTAGCCTTTTGAACATGACACCCAAGAGAAGTGTGGCAAGAATCTAAAACACCCCTAAAAAAGCAAGATTTCTTGCTGTTGCTTAACTATTTAACTTTTGCATACAGTCTGTGGATGATTTCACAGTCAGAACTCATTAAACTAAGTAGAAATTTAGATTTTTAGTTCACTGATGTGCAAATTAAGATGCTGTTGGACATTTTAATCAATGATTGCAGTAAAATTATATATTTCCTAATGACAGAGATACAAGATATGGTTAGAAATAAATTACTTATTGTAACTGGGTACAGCTATGAATGTCTGTTGACAGGAGGAATGTCAAAAATGAAATTATAGTCAATAATGTCAATAATAAATTACTAAAAATGCAAGTTTTAAAAGAGACTTGCATAGTTTTAGAGATCCAAACTTTGCTTTTGAAATGATAGCCTCTTTCCTGCTGATGCAGATTAAAAGAGTAATTTCAGGAGAAAATGACAAGTCTCCCGAATAAAACAGCATACTGTACTTAAAAACAGATGATAAAATAATGGAACCACGTAGAACATAATATAAAAAATATTAGTGAATAGAATACATGTCAATGCAACATGAATATGTTCTCTCACACAGTTTTTTTGCACCTGTGTAAGAGTGGTGAGGTAGGTAGTGTTAGGAGTGAGAGGGCAGAGCATTCAGAATTCTCACAGCCCCGTGAAAATGCTGTTGAGGAGTCTGGCGTTCCTCGCACTTTTGCTTCCGTACCTCTTTCCAGACAGCATGAAGGTGAGAGGGCTGTGCGAGGGGTGACTGGAGTCGCCCATGATTCTGGTGGCTTTCATTTGGAAATAGAAAATACATTGCGGCCACCCATGTGAAAAGATGATTCTCCCATTGTAATTAATACAGCTGCTTGAGGGTTTTGTTTCTTGAATGTAAACATCTCATTTTAGATCATATGTACCACAACGACTGACACTGCTATTTTTAGGAGGACAACATCACTATTGTCCTAATTCCCTACGTATTTTACCAGTATTCATATAAAGAAAATATCTCCACAGTTGAACAATTTGGCGCCAAAGCAGCCTACAAACGTGCACAATAGCATGGTGTTTTGATTTTTGATAAGCCTTCAGTGTAGACTTGCGTGTTGGCATGTTGAAGTGTATCTTATTACCTTAATTGCTGTAGCAAAACATTTAGTTTTACACAGACTTTTTTCCATTGTGTTGTTTTCTAGTAATGCTACAGTTGGTGCCAAAGACCTCTAAGTTCAAAATGAATTACAGACCTGCAGGAGACACCAAGGATACTATAAATGTTTTTATCCCTAAATACTTTTTTTTAACACTGTTAATTTTATTTAACACTCTGAATGTGATACTGTACTTAACACTTATATGTTGTTTGTCTGAAGTACAATCACAGGAGCATTTATATAAACTTGTAAAATGCTGTCACAAAGCAAATGAAGGAGCATCTGTTTCAAGAGGGGATTGCCAGCCAGACTCCATAGCAAATAAACAACTGTTTAGTATGTCTGAGCATAGCTCTGTGCTCCAAATAATATTAATAACATGAGCAGAGGGCTTAGGCAGTGCAAAGTCTCCTCTCTTTCTTCATCATGTGGAGGTCAATCAAACTTAACTGTCTGCATTGTCCTTGAACTCAACCAACTTCTAAAGTTTTTATGCATAAAAATACAGACTTTATGTGTGGCACTATCCAAATCCTCTCTAAGCAGCTGGATTGGGGAGCACACGCACACATCACTCACTGCCTCAACCAAAGTCAGTCCCGGGCAATAGAGCTGTCCTGACTGAGTTATTCAGAGAGGAAAACCTGCTTAATAGGCTTGACATCTTAGACAGGATAGTTGGTGTTGGGGGGCTGCCACCCTGCTAACAACACCAAGCATATTGTTGGATTTTAACCCACTGTATTTAGGAGACACTGTAGCAAAGCCTTGTCAGTAATCAATCATAACAAGAGATCCTTGAATGCCTCGTTCTGTGACTATGCTCTGTAAAATTGAGAATCTCTTAGGCCCTGTGTGATTAGCTAGTTGCAGCAGATCCAGTAATGTTTTAATGCAGTGACGCCTGCTGAGCTAGTGTATCCAGACAACTTAAGTCATGCCGCCTCACTCATTTACTGTGTGAGGCTCTTTTCACAAATACACGTACACTGCATGCTGTGCTTTAGGCCATTCATATACAGCACCTTTGCTTAGACGTGAATGGCTCTGCATATCCTGGGAGCATCAGCACTGGCATCTTCCTGGGAATGCATGGAGTGGACTGGATTTTGTCATGTTCATTCGCATACACCAAGGATAATGCAAGCAAGCATGTCCTGTCCCCACAACTTACCTTGGCTACATAATTTTAGGTGTACCATACGTCATACTTACAACAAATGCATAATTGTACAATTTCTGATTTTTCAAATGTGTAGTATAAAGATTTAGGGGACATTCAGCAAATTGGTTTGGGGACCTATGCTGTCTTATGCAAACTTTGCGTCATACATCCTAGTGTGTTTCACATCCCCATACAATCAGCTACATCTTCCTGGCTGTAATTGTGTGTACTCTGCAGACTATCGTGCAGATAGAAAGCAATGGTCATGCTATTTTCATACTGTTAATGTCTTTGAGGAGAGTGGCAACAGATTCCTGTGACACTTACTCCTCTGAGAGACCCTTTGAACTGGAGTCAAAAGCTACTCCAAAGCCCAACTGGCAAACAGTGTGTTTCATCTTGCACATGTTTGGTTTAACCAACCAGCTAAGATGAAAACCTGGCTGCTTCACTCTTACCTGGTAAGTGTTGGCAGCAGATTGTCCACTCCCATGAGCTTTATACTGTTTAAAACCTGACTTGAAAATAGCTTTTTAGTGTCTAATCCACAGCTTGTCTTGTCTACTAACCTACCAAGAAGCAGGCGACTTTCAATTGCTCCTCTTTACTTTCCTCCTCCTCAGCGTTTTTCTTCCACAAGGTTTGCTGTCATAGGCTTTACCTTGTGTTTCAACTTGGCAATGGCACTCACTCTCCAGCAGCATGAATTTCTAATAGAACTGCTTGGAGTGTAAAACCTCTGTGAAATACTACTTCAGTTACTGCAACTTGTGCCATAAAGGTGGGGGCCATGCGCTCTTTTTATTTGTGTGTGGAGGTCGATTTTATTCACCTGATTTCAAGTTCCCTGAACGTTACTTGAAACAGAGGTGGGACTGACGTACACTGTGATAGACTCTGTAGTTATGTATTACATCATGTCATGTATTTTAAGTTCAATGCAGTTTGAAGTGCACTTTAAATGAAGAACATCAGACAAGGTGACCAAATAGAGGGAGTGTTCACTGATTAAACTCTGAGTATGAAAAGGGTGTTTTCATTATACTGTACGACTGCATGTTGAAGGATGCTCACTTGACTACAGGTAGTGGTTGGAGAATAGCTTTGAGGTATAATTCTGATGATGAAAAAATAAATGCACTAAGGTATGTCACTCCAAAGAGATGCTGATTTTTTTATTCCAAAAGGAGTGAACCTCATTCAAAAGCAGACAATGGGCTTTTGAGAGGAAAATAAGGGGTTCGCTTATAAATACTTTCATATTGAGTTTCATGTCCCAGTTAGCTGGAGCGAGGCACATGGGTTTTTAACAAAGAAGCTGTAGGCTCCCAAAGTGAGACACAGCGTACCCTTGACCAGTTCAGGATGACACGCTCATAGAAGGGAACTGATCTACTCAGGACACATTTCAGGAGAGACAGACAGAGACAGACACAGTGCCCCGGTGGCCCACTGCATCTTGGGAACTGTCAGAGGAGATAGAGAGAAAGCCTCCAGAAATCTGCTGACCTGTGGCCCCTATCTTTCTCACTGACAGTTAGGATTTGGTTTATGCATTTGCAGACACATCATCGTTACACATGTACACACCAACTGACTGACACACACTCCAATATGTACATACACTCACAACCTTTATTTGCACTTATGTACAAGGATTTTTGAATGTTATTTCTTCTTCTCTTGATCTTAATGGGTATCTAAGTGTGTATTTAAACAGATTTATGGAAATAAATAACTTGTATTGCATCATTTATGCATTAGGAGGAGAAGAAATGCCACTTTGTCACATCAGCCAAATTCCGAAGCATCCTTTGCCAACAGATTGCAATGAGTGAAAGGAGAAAAAGGAGCCTATTGGTTATACAAACATATCAGCATTCAAAAGAAAAAAATGCTGTTTATTTTTCATATATGTAGTTTGGGCCTGCTCCAGTGCTGATAATGGAAAGGTTGCTGTGTACAGTGTGAATATGTGTTTATGTTGATATTTATTATGTGTGTATGCAGTTTACGGCATGTGCATTAGCATGCTAAAGATGAGACAAGAACTGTGTCGTTATCACCACTATAACCATGACACTGTGCTTTTATATGAGAAGAGAAATTCATGTCACAGCTACAAATTTACTCTCTCCCTAAAACCAACGTACCAAAAGAAAAGTGCTGCAGTATGTAAATCTGAAAACCTAACCAAATAACTTTCAGTATTAACAGTATCAAAGGAGTGTTTTTAAATGGGCTCTTTTTAAAACTTCATTTAGTACCTCCATTAAATTAATTATAATGTCCGAGTCATTTGAGACCGAATTAGAGTAAGGATGAATGAGAATTAATGTGTAGCTTTTGTTTCTTTTGTTTTTCTCTAAGTGTAAATGAAGCTATTCCATTACACCACCATGCACCGCCATTTGCTGATTTGATTTTACAAAACTAAATGTGCATTATTTCCTATTAGTGGGTTGTTTTATCAGCTTGAGTGGTGTTATTTATGTGGTTTTCGCAGCTTGCATAATGAACAGTTTGTGCAGCACAGAGCATAAGGGTTGCTGCATTTCCTATAAACCAGGACACTTGATGTTGGTGGAGCTGATTTTTCTTGGCTTACATGCATGCATGCTCTATTTATTTAATATAATAATCATTGACTGTGTAAAGCAGTATAGTCATGAAAGATAGATATTCATAGATTTAACATTTAATGATGTGCATAGTCATGGTTGTGGTGGTTATTTAAATCTTTAGCTACATTGCTCTGCAGCATGAGAACCAGCTGGAAATGCTGAGGTGTAGATTAATCGGAAACTGACAAGTCAATGCTTTTTTGACCTATGGAGGTCAGACTTTACTTCACTAACTCTAACTGATATTGTATTCTGACAGACAGGAACCCTAATCTAACATCCTCTGCTAACACAAACCGTATTGACACTCTGGCCTCCTTCTGTGTTGAAATACTGTACAGCTTGTGTGTTTGTATTGAGTGTTGACTCCCTGCATCTGTCTGTTCTTGTCATGTCATTGCTGAGGATGACTAAGGCAGCACTGTGTTTCTATTTCTGTACACTTGCACACATTAGCATCAGTGCATTGTGTGCTCCTCTATCCCGCTCTGTATTGTTTGCAAAGCATGTTTGGGAGAGTAATGACACATTTGATATTGGCAGAATGCTTTCAGTTCATAAGAGCTCAGGTTTATTATTTTTTTTGTCAGTGGACAGCCAATGACAGTGTTGAATACCTATAATTTGTGATGGAGGTTTCGACGCTGTAACAGCTGCTTGTTCCCATGACTGCATCAGACTAGGACTGTGACCAAGTTAATGGCTCATCTGGTCCTTCACTGCTTCTTTATACCGTGTGAGGAATTTTAACAACTTCCACATTTCTTAGCCAATCAGACAATAATTTCCTGAAGTAGTTAATGGCATCTTATCCATAGGGACACCTATGTGTCCACACAACAGGTAAAACCCAGTTCATGCATGACTCGCCCTGCATGCTTGATCCGCTCTGAGCCAACAGTAGCCTATGATGCACTAAATGAGAACCGCTTATAGTTCTACATGCAAGCATCCCATTCTGGACCTTTTCAGGAGGCTACTGATTGTGGTAATTCAATATTTGCTTGTAGTGGGTACAGTAAACATCACATTGGTCTTTAAGGAGGAGAAGAATTGCTGTCAAATTGATTTTAAGTGTCTGTATCTCTCTAAAGAGTCTCTCCATGTGTGATGAAGTGTTGTTTGATGGTCCTTTAACTGATTTGAAGGCATTGCTACAGTCGGGTCAGGTGCTATTAGACCACCCATCTGCTGCTCTCCATCCACTTTTTATCCAGTCATCCAAAAATCATTTCATCAGCTCGGTGCATTGTGGTTGCAGTCCTAAGTGAATAACCAAGACTACTTGTAGTCTTATACAAGTTTTATACTCTTGTGCTCTCCAAGGGACTATTACACCCAAGACCAATTTTTCTTTCTCTAGCTCATCACTTAGTTCACATTGGAGGGAAAATTTTAGATTTTCCAACAGAATTCTCCTCTTCTTTTCGCCTCTGCTTTTTAGATGTTCATGGCTTTACTTTATGGGTTTTACCTTAAAAAGAATCTGAAAAAAAGAGACATATGTAGATCCAAACAGGGAAATGTGCTGAAAGCATCCCATGCATCAGAGACTTGCACAATCCTTTGGGTCTTAAATGGAAACAAAGGCAAGCTGTTTTGGCTCTCTGTCAACGAGACATCTCACTAACAGGAACAAGAGTCAGAACACAATCGAAAATTGAAGAAAAAAAAAACTCTTTATTGCTATAAGTGTAGCTGTGGAAGAGGATTTTCTCATTTTGTGGCCGACGCTCTACAATCATCTGATTAAAGTGGAATGAGATCTGTAACTGCTGAAATTAGTTTATGCTGTGGTCCCAGGTGTGTTGTGCAGAAGGAATTCTGTAGCGAATGCTTTGCCTAAAGGCTTATCCATGGCCTCTGCTTGTCTTGCTTCTCTTACTTCAGTTAGCCAGCCGGTCTAGGAAAATGACAAACATCACAACAAGTTGTTGGTGACGAGTGTCAGCATTTGAACGTCTCGAGCAACACAGTGTAATGATGAATCGTTTTTTGACCTGTAGTTTTATTATTTTTCTGTTTTTTCACTGTCGAACATGCACCTACAGACCTTTTGTGCATTTTACAGTTTTGCCACTTGGGGGCACAAATGAACAAGCAACCACTGATGAACCTGATAAAGGTATCACCTCACTGCTGATGTCATTAACTTCAGGTGCTGCATACTAACGCAGCATCTAAGTACCCAGTGCAAACTTAAAAAAAAAAAGTCTGACAATATGCACACATTACTCTGCTATTTACCCTGATGTTAAGCTTTGCAATTTAAGATCCCATTTTGTTTCTCTGTAAAAGTTTGCTGTTGAGGACATAGTAAGTCAGGCTGTCCTTGGCAAACAGCCCTGATAGATTGCCTTATTAGGTGTAATTATGCAGATTGCACTGCTGATAATTATAAAAGTGTAAACACATTCAGCAGGAACATTCCTTTTCACCATTGCAAATGAGAATGGAGAGGTGGTTCCATGCTGCTGACTTTGTAGCACCAGGTGGCTGCACCAAGTTATTGAGATTCTACAAGGTAAGAACAGCACAGTAGCCTAACATTTGCAGCATCTGTTAGTATGTCGGTTGCTTTTCGCTGCTATACAGGAACTTTATACCAGACACATTCCAGTATTCACTGTAATCATTCCAGATGGTGGATTATATATTATCAGTTATGTTCGTCTAATGACGATAAGGTGTCTGTTCTGTTGAGGTTTCTCCATATTTATAATTCAGATTAACAGCAACATGCTTTATATTAAGCCTTCAGTTCTTATGTATTTGTACTCAGTATGTGGATCAAGTAAAATGTTCATCATTATTTTTCCTTTCATCGGTTCTTGCTTTGCTCAAGGCTTCATGTGAACAGTGAAGTGAGACAGAAAATGTAGGAGGGCATATTATCCTCTGTGTCATGTTGGCTAAGTTGGCTTTCTTTGGCCATGAAATACCTGTGTATTCCCCCTAAACCGTAAAGATCAGCTCAGCGGTGCTTAGACTCTTTTTTTTTTTCTCTCCAGCTTGGAACACTGCATTTTGAAGGGGAGGATGTTGAATGGTCAGTGTGCAAACAGTAGCAGGCACACTGCAGCTGAGCCTTGTGCTCTACACTCCTGAACTCTGAACAGTGAGCACACTTCCCAGCTGAACCGGATTGTGTTTATCAGCAGGGCTTTTATATCCACATGTTCTCCACATTCCCGTAACTCGTGCTGCACACTGAGTCTGCGATCAGCATTCCCGCTCTTGTGAGAAATGGTCTTTTATTAGCAAGGCGAGACAGACTTGCCCAGATTCAGCACCCTCTCTGTGGACAGTGCTCAACTGCCAGCTCTGGCACTGTGCTTGCTTTGTTTACGTATGCATGTGTGAGAGTGCGTGGATGTGTGTGTGTTCATATGTTTGAGAGAGAGAGAGAGAGAGAGAGAGAGAGATGCCCGGAGTATGTGAGCTGCAGCATCACTCTTCTGAAATCTTGATAGACTGCAGAGTCCACGAGGTTGAGAGCCTATAGAATAGTTTTTTTTCCTGGTGTGATGGAGAGACAAAGATTAGGTTGGAGTGCTTGGCTACAATTTTTTATATATGCAGAGTTATTATCGCACAACTTTAGAAATTTAACAGAAAGGGAGAGAAAAGGAAGCGGGACAAAGAGAGCCAGAGGAAAAGGTGGAGGATCCTGGTGAGATAAGATGAGAAAGGTAGAAACAGAAATAAATCTAGTCTTTCCCACCTTCTCCTTTGCTGTTTTTCCTTTTACTGCTCATGTCCACACAGGAGAGTGGATTGGAAAAGACTGAACAGGGAGAGTAGAGGGGGATTGTGAAATGAATCAGGGCCGGGGGACATAGCTTCAATTCCTGCTATTCTGCCTAAATAGGCTCTTCCTCTGCAATGCACTCAGGCTCCAGTGATTCGCTATGTGAATGTTGCCCATTTGCATAGCCACTCTCCCTCCTGCTTCCTGGCTGGCTGTTGAAGCTCCCCCTCCCTCTTTCCTCCTCCTCCTCCTCCTTTCCCTTCTCTCTCCCCTCTTCCTCTTGCGCACATCTTCTGGAACGGCGCTGCCGATGCTGCCTGTGTGTGAGTGTGTTTTCCTGCGAAGGGCTGCACTCTCAGGTACTCTCGTTGCTATCGCTTGGTCTCATTGAGAGCAGAGATCTCTAGATGGGGAACGGGTGCGCTACTTGGCACAACTTACAGGTGCAGTCACACCGTCTCCCGCACGCTGCTGCAACTGTCCGACAGATGCAAATGAGACTCGGATTTAACTATGATCCCATTCCTCTGGACGTCCTTTGAGACCGTTTGTGGAGCAAAAGGAAGGAAAGTCAGAATGTCTGTCTTGGTTTTGTGAAGAAATTTACTTTGCACAGGTGCTTTTACTTTGTTTTTTAACTTGGCTTTCTTCTTCTACTGGCAATTGATTGATTGATTTTGCTTTTTTTGGTTTATTTTTTGGAATATTAACAGTTTCTGGTTGAACGATGTCTCTAATTTTGTGAGGGCTTAACAGAAGGAGAAAAAGAGAAACAGAGAACAAGGGAACTATGGGAATTGGAGCAAGCTTGGGTTTCTCCATTGCTGTTTGAGGTTGCCCTAATTTCTTGAGTGAATGTTTTTGATTGTTTTTGTAGGATGATTTATGATACTTCATTACCTCCCTGGGTGCTGCTACGGATTTCCTAACTCAGTGAAGAACAGCAAGAGGTTTTTTTTCTACAACCGACATTTTGTGTGGTGTCCCTTTTGCTTTTTTTCCCTTTCTTTCTCTGTGGATTTGTTCGTGTGTTCCTGGGTATAGTGTGATTTGGCAAGGTGAGAAGTATGGGGCTGTAGGGCTCATTGAAGTTCCACCTTGATCTGAAGCCTCACCTGGCCACTCAGGGAAGATGTTTGGAGGCTGGAGGACACAATTTGCTCCCTTGAGGCCTGTCGCAGAGCCCTTAAACCGGAATTCAGCTTCACTCACCCACCTGGCCTTGTGGATCACTGCCCTGGCCCTGGGCTTTGTGGCAGGGTCAGAACCAGGTGCTGTGGAGGGTCTCCACCACATTCACCTCTCGCATGGAAACAAGCGTCACCATATCGTGCCTATTGCTATCCACAGATCACCTGCATCGCTCAGAGCAGGGCACAGTAAGTGTTGTCTCACCATCAAAACATTCAATGCGTACAATAATTTCTTGAGCAACTCTTTTTAGATTTCATTATTAGTGTTCATTTATTCATTGAGTTATTGGTTTGCTTGTTCTCGCCTGAGATATTTTGTGATACTGTTAAACACAAAATGATAATGAATTAATAAATTCACAGAGAGCTCTGCAAGACACAGCAAGTCTAGCTTAGATTCATCCCCTTTTTTTCAGTCTCAGCAAAGTGCCCTCTGTCTCCATGTCTGAGATTAGTCATATCCCTATCTGCAGATGTTCCACTGTGTCCAGATTAGACAGGATTAGAATGCTGTGGCGCTCCATGTTGCCCCTGGGTGTTTGGAAGAGACAAAGATGTGTTGCCTCCAGCTCCGCAGGGCGTCGAGCTGTTCCTGGCCCCTGCCCAGCGTGGAGTGTAGTTGAGGCCTCTTTATCCTGTGTGGCAAGAAGGTTCATGACACAGGCACTAAGAGTGAGGAAGGAAAAGAAAGGAAGAAGAAGGAGAATCTCAAAAATTAGGAATTATATAACCCTACCCCAGGTATTCGTGGTATACTGCAGTTTGTTTGCCTCCGAATAATGTGTGTGAAAATGATTTTAGAAATACTGCAGTTTGTCTTCTTTCTACATTTTCTCTACTACTTGTTTCCAATAATATTTCTCAGGGCATGAATTTCACCTGAAGTTCTGAATGATCCTGATAAATCCAGTATGACGCTAAGAAGACCAAAAATAGAAATTTTTCTTCACTCACCATATTGCTCGGGCATTTGTGAGTGACGTAATCACGACTGGTGTAACAGTGACATAATGTTGAGGTACGCCGGATTCCAATGAGCAGATGTACAGCAAAGCCGCTGTATGGATATATAGTTTTGGATATTTCGCTGTTAAATTTGATCAGTACAAGCATGAAGTTGTGATAACACATTTACAGAGCAGCACTGGCACTTTGATAATGTTTTATTGGACACAGAAGCAGCCCAGAAACAAGGCTGGAGCATGGATCGCTGAGCAGAGTTAGACCTGTATGAACAAAGAAGTCCATGCTTCTCGGTGATGATGAGGGAGATGGGAGGCTTGGCAGCTCTACTGAGACAACAAGAGAGGCAATTAGGCCACTCTGCTGTGACCTGTCTGCAGTGGGCAACACTCAGCTGCCTTTTGCTCTCCCCAAGGAGCCAGAGGGCATGTGGTGCTTTCAAGCACATTCCATGTCTTAATATCACACGGTTATCATAACTGCTGCGCCATGCTCTTATTATGAGAAAGAGAGAGAAAGAGCTCACAGGGCTCGAAGAAAAAGCTGTCTCAGAAACATGATTACATTTTTGGTTGATCAGCGCACTGAGGGTGCATAAATGCAAAATGGGAGACATGCTGTTCAACATGGTACCTGGCTCCAGGACAAAGCCTGCTGTTGTAAAGCCCCAGTGTCGTTGTCTTAGCTGTGCAGCAATTGTTTGATTTTCATGGGGCTTGTTCCTTACATTGGGTGTCTGCTCACTGCTACAATTAAACATGTAGCTAATCTTTCTGGTTTTATTTATGAATTTAAGAGCCGTGATCCTGTAGGTGCGCATCTTTTTTTCTATATTTTTCTTCTTTTGTACAATGTGTTGCTCTCTTTCTCTCTTCCCTCTCTCTGTCTCTCATAGTTTTGGTGACAACATCAGTTTTAAATTCTAATCCCGGACCCGCCTTTCACTACTACTGCCACAGCGCATTTAACATTGTCTCAAGTGATTAGACCAAACACAGCTAATACAGTGCTGTCAGTTAGTTCTATATGCAAATTGTCTCTATGTCATGCTCTTATTCCCTTAGCGTGTAGCTAAATTTAGTAACTCTGGCTGCCCTAATGGTCTGCTAGCCAACCATGTTTTCCAAATATTCTCTGCGATGTGAGCACAAAAATTCCAGCACATTACTCTGTATATATCAGCATACTGTAAGAGAATGCATCCTTTGGTTCCTTTGTGTTGAACTCGTGTATCTGTCATTGATTTATGTGGAAAGAAGAAGAAAATTACCATGGTCAAGATGTATGAAATTGAGTTGGAGTGTGATGCATTGTTTGTTTAGGGCTAGCAGTAATGAGGTTCAAACAGTATCAGCTCTGACTAGCAGGTGTACCATTCATCATGAATAGACTCCCAGAGGTGATAGTCTTCATTCCCAGAGATGGATACGATAGTCAATATTGTATGCTAGGTAACTAGGTTATCATATCTCCTTCTGTACCTACTATTCTTATTCTTTAAGACAAGAGCTGGCCAACAGGAAAAGAGTTTTCAATAATAAATCTCTTCGGTTATTCATATGAAAGTGGATTTTCTGTAGATCTCCTTATAACTTCTATTGGCAGAAAATAGCAATCTGCAATGATTTGAGCCAAATTTACTCTACCTTCAGTGTTCTCACTGGCTTTCACTGACTATGCTATGTGTGTAGTATGCTGTCCTCCCATAATCATCACCCATATGTTTATGGGCCGAGCTCCAGATCATGATGATTACATGATATACAGAGGAAAAACATCCCCTAAAACCTGCTCCATCAACTGCTCTGCTCTCAAAAATATTTTGTATATCAAAACTTTTAGGTTTGATCAGAGTCACTGAAACAGTTTAAGTGATTAGAATCAATTTTGAAGCGCTCCACCTTCAGAACTAATGGTTAAATGAGTTAGAGACGGTGCTTGTCTGTGCTGGAACTGGTGCAACGGACAGATGAATGTTGGGGGTAAAAGACGGGGAAGGAATAAAAGGATAGAAAATGAGGAACAGTGGAGATGGAGAAAGTGAAAAAAGAAAGCAGACACAAGGGAAAAAAAAGGAGGGAGGAGGGAGGAGGGAGAGCGTGGATGAGCTCTGATGTTGCCTTGCTGCCAGTGTGTTGTGGGCTTGTATAATATAATTACTCCCATGTCTCTGAGCTGATGTCATTCTGTGATAGTGTGAGGATGACAGTATCTCTGCCTCTGTGAGGCAGCGGAAGATGATAGCTGCCCCGATAAGGATCTGAGTACATGTTCCTCTGCTCTAGAGGGAGCATAGGCAGTTATTGACCCACGAATGAGAGAGAGTGAAGACTGCAGTCGTTTCATTCCCCTCTCCGTCTGATGTGTGAGAACAAAAAAAACTTCTTTTTGTGTGTCTTTAACCTAGTTGCATCTTATGATACTCGTTCTCTCTCTCTCTCTCCCTCTCTTCTCTTCTCTTCTCTTCTCTTCTCTTCTCTTCTCTTCTCTTCTCTTCTCTTCTCTTCTCTTCTCTTCTCTTCCTACTCGATGCACTCTTCCCAACCATTCTGCCTAACCCACCCCCAGCTTCCTCGTTGCTCTACAGAGCCCATCCAAGCAGACAGAGTGGGCAGCCTTTTTGCGCCTGCAGTGCTCTGTGTGGTTTCAGTGGTGACCAGGCTATGGTTGGAATGAAGGGAAATGAGACCTGACTGTGCGTGTGGTGGGCAGTGAGGGGTCAGCTGAGTAATGTGTCCGGTTTTGGATTAGAGACTTGGAAGACGGAGAAAAAGAAAAAGAGCCCCCTTCTTTGACTGTAGGGGATTTCTGCACCCCTCACATGTATAGGTCCTGGATAAGTTTGAGTCAGGGAGCTCTTTACCCATAAGGCACTCAGTGAATCATCATCAACATCATTGTTTTTTTTCTTCTTATCTCTCTCTTCTTTTTCAACCTGTCTGTGTAAAAAAATTTAATGAGAAGTCATCGACTTAATGTTTATTACACGTTACACTACTATGTGTGTTAGAGAACACTTGTCTTTATTTAAGGAAAATGTCATACAGTTAACTGCACCGTTTTATAGTGCGCTATGCTGATTTCACACATACACAGCTGTTAACTCTGCCAAATACAATGCCATATTGTATTTGTATAATACCGTTGTAACACTGACCAGATGCTTTAAAAAACTTGAATATCATTAGAGTAATATTAATTATTCTGACTGTTTTTTAAAAAAGTTATAGAAAGGAGAAGTAAATAGCAATTACTTAGATATATGGTTAATAAAATAGGTTTGTAAAATGTTGGAGCCACTGTGGAATATTTGCATGCCAGAATGAACTCCATGGCAGATAGGGAACACAGAATAAGGCAGCTGGTACGTAGATAAAACTATTAATGTAAGAACTTAAATAGTTCTCCATAGTACATTCTGATTGACTCTATAGATGTCTCTCAATTGCTCACAATAAAAATCACAAGAAAACAAAATAAATAAATAAACAAATAGCTATAAATAAAGTGGAGATCAAATACGTAAAAGCCCGCATTTTATCTAATCTAAACTGAGTTCAGTCACCATGGAGAAGCCTCATTCTCTGTCATCATAATGAGGCAGCAGCTATCTGTGTGCAAGTCAAGCCTGTATAAATACACACTCCCTAATCAACTTTCATCTCTTTGATCACTTTGAGCCACAGTTACAACTGAAGAATGTGAATATAGGTACAGTAGTTCACATACAGTTAACATATGAGAAATATATTTGGTGTTCTAAGTACTGGCTATCCTTTAAAATGGCTCATAAAGACAAATATCCACTTGTGCTGAAGGAGAATATATTGTACAGACCCACAGCAGTTTCAAAAGTACAGTGGTAATTCCCCTAGTGAGGGACTAATTGGTTCTGGGAAAGGTCAAAGGAGAAAAAATAGAAGATGGAGGGTGAAGTTTTTCAGCCTTTACAGTCTGATAACCCCAACCACAGGGGAGGCCAGATAGAATTGGTTTCTGTTGCAGCTGGCTTGCAGAAGACGAGAAAATGTATGATTGTCATTGATCATCCGATCGATTATGAGTCTCTACTTAAATTTCACACAGTTGTTTTGGGTGCAGAAAAAAAACCTCCACTCTCGAGTTCCTCTATGTGGGCGGTTTGACTGACAGCATTATAATTATTCTTGGTGCAAATCGTTACCTCACAACTTTAATATCATGTATGTTGACTTGATGATAGCCTCAAATAAATAATAAAAGGTTTAAAAAATGAATAGCTGTCCTGTGTTACAATAGACGGCCTCAATAAGAACCAACCATGTCATAACTATTCTTTTATTGCAATTTACAATTGTTCACCTGCAGCAGAGAGGCAACAGAAAGAAAGCTGCCCCCTAATCCACTGTAATAGGATTGTGTGGGATTTCACCTTCCTCATTGCTCTTTCCATCTCTTAGAGCCTAAGGCCTGCTGGCAAGGGCTGATAAAAACACGCCTGCCTGACACCTAAGTGGAAGCTAATATTAGCATATATTTTGCAACATAGTGTAGAAATACAATGCATACCCACGCACATTTCTTTTTTTCCCTCTGTTATATATTTATTTGTTGCTAGATTTGTGTCATCAGTATGAGATGGAGGACAGCATAGCTCTCTTATGGTGTTCCTACATTGCCTGTTGATAAGGGGGAGACAGGGTTGTATATAAATCACAAAGGCAGTAGTTCTGCTGCACATCAAAAAAAAACACAAACTCCTTCTACAGCTCAGCACATGCAGTGTTTATTTCTGGTGATTTCTTTCTCTTGATATCGTATCACTTCCATAAGATATGCAGCTAATTAAATAATAACTCGCCACTTAGTACAGGCTTACTACAAAGTGAGGCTACTCAGCATTAGGCAAAAGGGATATTTAATCTTGCAATTAAGGCCAAGGCACGCTTGTTTTCTACTGGGTATAGCTTACAAAAAGAATAAACAGTAAAAATGAAGCAGTGTCATGCAAGGACAACATGAAATGTGAAAATTAGACACTTTAAGAATAGATTTGATTTGTTGCATAACATAAAATCTTTACAACACATTATATATATTATGTTATATATATATAAATAATATTTTTTTCTGATATGTATCATTTTATGTAGCCTTAGTTGTCTATTTTCCATTTATGTAAAATAAAGACCATAAATAGTGCATCATATTTCTGCTAGTTTTTGGAGTGTTGTTTGTGCTCCACTTTGCAACTGCCTACTGCACAAGCACATTGCCTTGAGCTAAAAAGATATGAGAAGGACAGTAGAAAGATGGTTTTACTTGATATCTTCTGTTAAATGTAGAGGTAGATATGTGAATGTATTGAATCTTTTTTAAAGAAAGTCCTCCTGCAGGCACAAGCATTTTGTAATTATTCAGTGGTAGTATAGACTTTTATATTATTTGCTTTTATGAATAGTGCCAATGTAGGAGTGTGTTCAGCATTGCACAGTAGCTCTCTCTGATCTCAAAGCACTGTCTTTGTGAGAGCAATATTTGTGCTGATGCAGGTTGGGCTGCACATGGTGATGGACAGCCAGAGCTGTCTCTAGTTTCAGATCAGAGCTCTGGCCCGGGCCCGGTTTTCTGCCTCACTTCCATTGTGTTACTATCCCCCACACTTGTCTTTTTCAGTAATTAGAACTGCAGTCATACCCCACATCTGTTAGCTCCCTAATGGAGAAGACAACAGCTTCTAGAGACCATTTGGAGTCTGTGATGTTTGGTACATCCTACCACACAAACACACTGAAACTAAATAATGCACTGATGTCTGATGGCACGTAATCAGTCAAACAAGCTTTTAACTAGAAGTGAAAAAGCTGAGAACTGACTAAAGCTTGATTTTCTTTAAGTCTAACTTTGATATGTGTGTTCGCTGGCACGCAAATTAAACACTGGATGCAGAAAAATCTAATCAACAAATTGCTGGCAAACAAAATGGCTGACCTGAACTAAGAGAAAGGGAGCATTGTGTCTGAGGAGCAAATGAGGCAAGTGATGATGAGAGAGTAAATTAGAAGCTGTCGATACTGTGAGACACCTCTATCAGAGCCAAGGCTGTTGGCTGGGGAGGCAGATATGCAGCTGGTCAGGGTAACAAAGGGCCCGTTTGGTGTATTGCTCCATTAAGACACTGGGTCTTGTCAGCTCTGCCTGGATGGGCCATTCTGCTCCACAAGGCAGGGGCTCATGTATCACTTAGGGCTTAGGGGAAGTAAGCATGGTAGAGGAGGGGGCAGAAGGGTGTGAGTGACACTGGTCGACTGAGCATTCATGGCATAATATTACCAGCCCAGGGGGCAGAACTTTACCTCGACCATGAATTGATGGTCCCCTGCCATGAAGAAGGAGAATGGTTGGTATGGCTACGCCGGGGTCTCTGTCATGATGAGGTAAAGGCTTATCTCTTCAGAGCAGTGTGACGATAAAATATGGTCAAGTACTGCAACAGTATGATGATGGAGTAGATTTCTCTTTTCAGAGTTTTAGTAGAACCAGGTAGAAGCAGGAGATAGTATCAGTTTAGGCCTGCTTAAAGGATAGGTTCAGAATACAACAAGCACTTCATTGCTATCCTAAATTCACATAATCCACAGCACTTCTTAAATACTTCAAGAAAGTGGAATATGTTCCAGTGGATTTCTTGGAATGTTTTTATCATACTTAACAACATATCAGATTTTGAGTGGTTTTTCAAAAACGTATTTTAGTGGAGTCACATATTTAGTTAATGACTTTGATACCAAATTTTGTAACCCATTAGATTCTGTGGCAGACATGAATCAATTATATGACAGTAGTAGTAGTAGTAGTAGTAGTAGTAGTAGTAGTAGTAGTAGTAGTAGACGTTCAATGTGTTGATAAGATGTTGTTAGTTTAAATCTTAGTGCTCTACAGAAAGATTAGTAAACTATAATATCTATATACATGAAATACTGACTGAGGTGCTGAAGCCTCCTATTAGTTTATTAGCTATGACAATAGTCATATATGGCATAATAAATAGGTTCTCTCTTTTAGATGTGAAGTTCACGACATTTAGATTCTGCTATTTCCCCTTCCAATATAAAAAATGAAATTCCTTTTTAATCAGATCTTTCTGTATCTGAAATCTTTATCTCTTCCTCTCTTCCACCCTCTTTCCTCTTCGATGTGGTCATTTTGTACATTTTGTACTCACCCTGACTTAAGGGCTTCTACTTTCCCTCTCTCTCATGTTTATTAAGTTTTGTTGCTTCTATGATTTGGAACTGGCATTTTATACCCTATAATAACGATGACCAATCACGGGGGCAAACAGCAATGCCCCACTTTTAGTCTCCACTTAATTTAATTAAATCAAATTACCAAAGCAGGGAGAGAGAGAGGGAAATGGAAGAGGATTAATCCTTTGCAGCTTATGAAGGCAGGTTGGACATTGTCAGCTGTCCTATGCAGAAATGCTGCTTTGGGATTGTCTTCATTAGAAGGAGCTTAAGGCTCATAGGCCACTGGATATTGTTAAAACAATACTGTGGAAATGGGCTAATTAGAATATTTGCTTAGTCTAGCTGAAAGACTAAGAGTGATGCCAGAGGTCTTTAAAAGTCAACCTTTTTTGTATGTAGTTTTGTATTTTACCCGTTTGCTTATCTCCTTCTCATTTCTGACTTATGATAAATATGTTTTACTACATACATTAATATGAATAAAAAAATATGCATTTGCCATCTTCAAAATACTACTTTTATTTTGACCCATAAGTATTCATATAATTAATATCTGTATAAGCATAGGTGTATATTATGTCTCAGTCCCAAAGAGTAGATATAACTGAATACCCTATCTGACTGTTGGTGAAGATTAAGTCTCTGGGCAATGAACTGTAAAAGTTTATATCGACTATGCTGTATATATGCCAATATTCCCAGACTTATTAAGCCAACACAAAGTAAGCAGGCAGTCTGCGTTCCAGGTTGATTTAGCACCTCTGTCCACTCTGCTTTTTGCTGACTGCGAAGAGAATAGCTCAGCTCCAACCTTCTGATAAAGACTGAAGGGAGGATTTATCACTTGAACTGTAGAAGGAAGCAAAACAAAATGTGGCAGAGTGTGCAGTATACAGTATTTTATGTTAGGGGTTAGTTTCATGACTGAACTGAACTGCAGCAGTTATACACTGGCTGGTGAAATTGCTCAGTTTCCACTCCAGGCTCACTAAATAAATGCCTTTGATCTGTACTATAGTAAGATCGAAATTATGTGTAAAATGGATAAGATGTGCACACCTTACTGCAATGCTATATTTTTATCATGTGGAGGGAATTCTAGGCTCTCACTTATAATTTAAAAAGTAGAATTAAAAGTTAGGTTTGTTGTCATTTGAGTTGTGTGTTATTCGGTATTGTTCCAACTTCAACCTGTCATGAAATCTTTCTCATGCCTGCCGGTTCTGTTCCAACTGCCTGTACCATTATACGAGAGCCAGTTGTTGCTGAGAGAGGATTAAAACAAGTCAACAATCCATAGTCTTTTTTTTGTCTGTGAAAGGGCTCCTCACACACCACTGAAGCTGGAGAATGATTCTTTCCAGGAACAAAGCTTGAGAGTGAGGTTTAAATTGTTCAAAGGACTTTACTATACTACAATGGAACAATGAACAGATATAGAAATAGAGATTGGATGGGCCTACGGAGTGGCCACGGGGATCTAGCTGTATCCACTATATCTCGCTTTCCGGCTTACATTGTCCAGCTAAATTTTCTTCATTTGTACCCAAGGGACTGACAACCGGAGGGTGTGCTTAGAACTGCAGACTCCAAACAAGTGGAAGAACAATTGCACTCAACTAATTTCTTTAGAGCAGCTGTTGTTCACTGTACTTAATTATTCCAACATACAGAGACTGACAGGCAAAGGTGAGATTAATCACCTTACATGTCAAAGTATTTGGTTATGTCATCTGGAAAAGTGACACCCGAGGGTCTGTTGTTTCCTGCATTTTAGGATAACTATTATGACTCATTATTTTGTCTTTTTAAAATAATCGTGACTCATTTTTAATGACTTGGCAGATACAAAAGCCACACAGTGTAATACAATTCACCAATTAATTACAATATTATGTTGATTTTTGAGTACTATACGCACATCCTCCATTTACAATGCTTCCTAATCCAAAATACCAGTCACTACCACTCTATGAAACCCTGTTCTAAAAGCAAGGCAGTCCCACAATGAAAATTAAAATGACATCAGGACACAAAAGTGGTGGAAAAGTGTATTTTAGTGTTGCAGAAAAAGGTTAAACAAATGCTATAGCATGTTTTTATGACTAAAATTAAGAGTAAGTTACAGACTAGAGACTATATTACATCTAGCCTTTGAGCAACAACACTGTGATTAATTCACTTAGAAATAATAATTTGTGACATTTTCATTTAAATAATTTACATAATTCTCATTTGCAGTTGACCTCTTCTTAATGTACTATTCTTACATTTGCTTTTTCTAAATGCTGAGCTCTATTTTTGTAAGTCGGTGCACCCAAATCCATGGCATACGGGGTGTAAACGTGAAATCACAGGGCAACTGTGGCACTGCTGGCATTAAGGCAGGACACAATATCAGTAGATCTGGTTTTCATCACCAGTCAACGCAGTGCACTATTACAATTCTAGTGTACAGTAGAGAGCAGTACAGCTCTCAAGTGAAAATTTTTGTCCTTGTGCAAAAGGTGCAGAATTGCCACAAGCAAGTATATGGTCCTTTATCTTGAATTAGCTTGGGAGAATATAACATATTAGGCTGCTGTGCTGCTTTGATGCTAAGAGCTCCTTTGCCAAATAAAAGAATAGTTCAGTGACATTAGGTGAAAAGCCAAACAGAATCAGCAGCTATGTATATAAAGGCTGCTATGTGAAATGTGCTTCCACTAGTCTGTTTCTCATTCATAGCACCACAACATATGGATATACCCCCAAAAAAATGGTACATATACAGTATTAATAAAAGGACAGAGTAAGCAAATGAGTAGGATCTGTACATGCACACAAAATTAAATAAACTAGCACAGAACACACTCCAGCCCACCACGTACTGTACTGTACCACCTTTGACATATACTTGGAAGGTAAATGGGACAAGTAAAAAACCCAGGTGTTGCCTAATACAATGACTTCTCTCCTGTTACCTTGGAGCACTAAAGTTCACTGTATGTCACCAGAACACCAAACAGGCACAAACAAGAAAAACCCTGACAGAAATGTCACCTTCACCAACACAAAACCCCACCATACACTGACAGGACATCACAGTCCCGCTGGGAAACATCCACTGGTGTACAGAAAAATATCCTTTACTTCTGCAGAGGCAGGAAATGTGAACAAAATCAGATTTAAATTGTATAAAATAAGTGGTTGCAGTACAGACACTATTGATGTTAAACATACAGTGAAAAGGTTATTATAAAGATTTGTTTGTTTAATAGATCCACTTTTATAAAAAAAAAAACATAAGTAAGAAAGAATATATGACTTTGTTTGCACAAGCAGTGGAGTATTTTATACTTTCCATAATCAGACACAAACACATGCAAAGGTAAAACATAAACTAAAAAATGGACTGGACATCAATGTGTTGTCCATCGATTCTTTTCTTTTGCTAATAGCTAGAAAATTGACTAACAGGTAAAATATTAATGTAGTTTAGACACAATCCATTGACATTTAAATAATGAAATTATATATTTTTTTCTTCCTTTATTGTTGGTATATGTGACAAGAAGTTTAAATAATATTAGATTGCTTTTGTCTAGCGGCATGAAGTAGGGTAATGATATTTTGGATCAAACAGGAATACCTAGATTATATACATCTGTATTTTGGCGTCATTATGTTGGATCAAGGGGTGTGATGTACCATTTAATTATACAGTGAGGCTGTGTGAATGAGGCCCCTACTTCATCGTCTCTGCAATTCACAGCTCTGTAATCCATGCCAAGTTATAACATGCAGCTGACAAGACATTTAATTAGCTATGAGTTTGAACGGTTTTGCTCATAACCCTGCATTCTGTTTACCACCACGTCTCCTCAACTACTAGACCATTTAATTGTCCCGAAAGGTAAAATACAGTGAGGGAAAGGTAGATCCAGGGGAAGAAAAAATTGATCATGTTGACTCTCAATTTTCCCTCATGGTACTAAATCTTCGGGAGCATTGATCGGAGATAGCTCTTTTACCAGATACCGATAGTGTTTGCTTGGATAGTAGTGTCCTCATAAATTGTGGTAGTGATTTCTCTGGAAACTGAAATGCTAATCCGATAGACATTATTAAGCTTCTTTTAATTGTATTCCTCCACACAGATCAAAGATTAACTCACATTATGTTATCTTTAACAACGTTTTGAACATTTTAAATGACTTCTAGATATACAGCATGTAGCAGTTTATGTTAATTTCACCTACTTGTTTCTGCCATTGTTAAAAACAAGATAAAGTGCTTCACAGATCTTACAACGGTCATCCTCGTTAAGCTTATTATCACTGTAAAGATACAGAACATGAGTTATATGTAAACCTGTAAAACAGTTATGTTTATTTGAGATCAGTATGGAGGCAAACAGGCATCATATTGATTTTAATTATATCAGCATTTGAAAAACACTTTTTAACCCTTGGATGCACAACCTACCAATACCTATACTCTTCCATGAGTGGGGTCAAAAATGACCCCAAATAAAATCAATGCGTTTTTGCAGTAAACTGGGTTGCTATTCTTCAAAATCTTTGTTGTGAGTTGTCTTGTGAGTTGCAATATTTTCATATTGTAGGTATTACTCATAAAACATGTTTGTGACATGGGGACATTTGCATTTTTATTTAGTTTTTCATTAATTTTAATAAATTTCAGTTTTTGTATCACCACCCCACTCCACAAAATCAATGTGTTTTTGCAATAAACTAAAGATATTTCTCTCATTTTGGTTAAGATGATATAATTTGTTCAAACAAAAGAGTAATTTCACTTTTGACATGTACATTTTTTACTTTTCATTCACATTTTAGCACTTAACAATCAATATTAGGTCAGTCAGGTGTTTGTGTGTCCCTATGTCTGGAGGAGAACATTCAACATGTCCGGAGACCATAACACTGTCCATGCATATGTACACACACAAACATCTCCTCTCACTGTGTGCAGCTGTCACAAACTACTTGCTTCTGGCTGTGACCATTGCACACAGGGGTACTGCATTTCTAACAGCAAGCAGTGGCTTTGCAATCTTTGTTTCTTGTACAGAACTGGCACCTCTTTTCTCTTCTGCTGGCCCTGTGTGCTTCTTCGCTGACACAATACTGTTACCTACCTAAATACAAAACTGCTAGCTAACAACAAAGGATAATATAATCAGGCATTTGATCACTAATTTGATCACAAATTATAATCTGTCAATGAAAAATAAGTTCATAAATGGAGATAATACCTACATCTACAGTATGTTGCTATGTAAAAATGACCTCCTGGGTGCATAGTGAAACTGCTGAAATCAAATGTGTATATGGGACAGTTTTGACAGTCAAAGTTGCATCAGATGTGAGAGATGACATCAGATATGTAAGTGGGACAGTCAGAGTTGCTAAGAATTAAAGGTTGATGGATAGATTCCATAGGAACTGCTTGGGGTCATTTTTAGCCCCACTTGTGTAAGAGTGGGATAGTGATACAAAAACTGCAATTTCTTAAAATTAATGAAAAAATAAATAAAAATGCAAATGGCCTCATGTCACAAACATGTTTTATGAGGAATACCTGGAATATGAATATATTCCAACTTTTAATTTTAAAGATTTTGAAGAATAACAACCTGTGTGGTCATTTTTGACCCCATGTGTGCATCTAAGGGTTAAATTGAGATACTATTGAATTTACTAAACTGAAATATTTGACTTTGAAAATATATTTTATGCACATTTTATGCACAAAATTTCAAAAGTAAATTTCAAACCATGTAAAATGCATAAATTCAGAAACTACTAGCTAGTAGCTCACTACTATCTAAATCACAACTAACTATTCAACAGTGATTAAACGTCAGATTGTGTTATTCAAATACTGATATAATTCAAATCATTAAGATGCTTTCATAGATCAGTGGGCATAGATTGTTAAAGTTCATTCAAGAGATTCATTGAAATGATCAAAAAGCTAAACTTAGCTACAATCTATTTTTGCACACCAGTCTTTACGGGAATCCTTGGCAGCAAATAGAGAGAAATGCAAGTGCTAGGTGCTGATAGAAAGCAGATCCATAATGTCATCTCTCCTTTTCATATTTCCATCACAACTATGTAATTATGATTGGATTCCTCCCCAGTTTCTCGGCAGAGGTGGTAATATGAGGCTCGTTATGATGGCCGTGTTGGAGGTCAGAGGAAAGACAGTCTGCGGGCCTGACCTTAGCTGAGCAGTATAGTCAAAACACTGCCCGGCTGGAAATCCTAAAGACCTCACTGCTTCTCCAGCTAGGCACAGAGCCAATACATTTTCCTTTGCTCATACCTATCTGCTTGTTCAGATGACACAGTTGCACGGTTTATTTAACATACACTGCTTATAGGCCAATTTACTATCACTGCAACAGAAATAGATCGAGACACTGAGAAGTCAGTGCCGAGAGGACTCTAATACACAGGACATGTTTGCTATCCTACAGTCTACTATCCCACACACCTCTTTGGCCAAATGCAGGCGAACTCCTGGGATTGTGCTACATTTTTAATGAAAGCAGGGTGTTTGATCTGCCAATGTTTATTTTCTTTGATGTTAACTGACACAGCATAGAGCAGCCAGCTCTCAATGTAGTCCAACATGAGGACAGATTAATTCATTATCCTTTAACAGGGGATGCTTGTGGTTGAGGAGTTCATCCTTGAGGTCTTATCATCTCTACTAGCCTTGAGTGGTTATACCTGCTCCAAACGTGCTGTATCTCGGTTTCTGCACTGTGACCTCTCTGGGCAAATGCACATGATTGTAGGAGAAGAAAATTTAAGCGCATTGTATCACAAACTCCCTTCACTGTACCTGCTGTAGATTTGTCCTTTCATTGAGTTTTTATTAGACACTGGGTGAACAGGGAATAAATTTAAACTCTTGTCAAATTAAAGAGACAACAAACAGGCAAGTATTTCCAGGACACTACTGTATCTAATGACTACAACAGATCCATATCGGGGCCCAGTGTCCCAGGAGAGCGCACAGATAACAAATATGGAGCCAGTGCTTAATTACTCCCACAACTGGAGTTACACAGGCACGTGTCTGCTGATTTCATGCCATGCACAACTGTGTAGGTGTGCATTAGCCATGTTTCTTCATGCATCTTAATCCTCAACAGTCCCTTGGGGAGTTTTTTTTTCTCCATTCTTACGTACTTGCATGGATTCTAAACTGCCTTAACACATATCAGCAAACGTATTTTATATGCACTGAATCTGAATCTGTATTGGAACCATTTATATATCCTGCATTTTACATAGAAGTTGTTGACCTTTGGTGCCTTCACATGAGAGTCCTGCTGTTTATCCATTTAGCTTAAGGGTGTCACTAGCCTGTTCTGCTCACCAATCCACTGAAATGAGCAGTTTTCATGTTGTAGTGGGTTTTTTTGGAGGTCACCAACAGTAAATAAGCTGTCAGTGAGATAAAGTAGGTGTCAAATCATATGAATAGAAAGAGGGGGGAAATGGACGCTTAAGGGCCCAGTGAGTTCCAACATTGACATGGTTTAAAAGAGCTTAATTATAATAAGCTGGAGCATGGAGCAAGTGTTTGGTGTCTTGAGGCGAAACTCAGAGACAGTGACAACAGTCCAGCACGAGCAACATGAATTGGAGATTGCACTGTGAAGGGGCCAACATCAGATATGCATTAGTGGAACAAGAAGGGTTTTCAGCTGTAGCCGGCAGACCTCATGAAAAAGAAATGATGTCTGCCTTGCAAATATATTACACATAATGTCTTTTCCTTTGTAGAAGTCATCAAGCTTCATCATGCTTTATCCATTAGGGGAACTAGAATGCTTACAGTGTTATTTCATTATGTTATGCGAGTTATGCTTTATGAAAACAATAAATCCCATAGATCTGTATGTCTCGACACTGTTTGTTAATCACATTATTGTTAATTAATGATGTAATTCTTTTTAGCTAATGGTTGACAGTGTGTATTGACTCAAATGAGTGAATGAAATTGGAAAAGGAACTTGAGAGTAAAATGATGCACTTTAATCACTGTACTGTGGAGAAAAGCCAGAGGGAAGAAAACAGAAATATATAAATAAATGGAAAATTTATCGATAGTTTTGTATCCTTGTGAACTGGTTTACAAGAAAATATTGGAATTACAGTCAAAATGATTTATAATGTATTGTTCAGGCTAAGGCTGTTTAACTCCCTGCCTGCATGAATATTAACACACTGCCTCTCTGTCTCCTGCACACACTCTCTGTTTCTCCGTCTCACTCACACACATAGCCATTGTAAATCCATAACACACCAGCAGAGCTCCTTGTCTAATTTTTCATGAAGATAGCTGTTTTTATGCTAATCTGACAGCTGCATTCATTTCCAGGCTTCCTCACAGGCATTTATTTCCCAATCAAATACTCATCCAATCACAATTGCGCGCACGCACACACACACACACACACACACACTGACTCACACACTTTCTTTCACAAACACACTTTTCTGTGTTCTGAGAAAAATGAATTGAAACACTACCTTAATTAAGATTTCTAATTGGGAAGAAACAGTCACTTATTTGATTGAGAAAAGTCTGACAGCTCAGAAATAGTGAAATGCTGGATGGTTGACAAGCATCCAAACCTGTGACTGTAGCTTTTTAAGTGAACGTACTCCCACTTTTAAGAGGCCACTTCCTTCGTTAGTCAAGGACATCTTTCCAACCATCAGTTTGACTGGGTCGCTGACCTGAAGCTGCAGGTTTTTTTCTCACTGAATAGCTAAGTAATTAGGACCACTTTTCCATCTACCAGGTCACGTTCAAACCCTTCATATGGCTGCTAACGACACAATGTAATGTAGCAAGACGGGAAATAGCTGGTTTGGAGGTCACAAGAAGGGCATAATTGGACTAGTCAGTCAATAATGCTGGTGGCTGTGTCTTCCTTTGAGGCTGCTAATGAAGCAAGAGAGATATGGGGAAGTAACCGTGAGGCCGGCTGGTTACCTGGGCACCAGGGGCATAACTGGAAATTCGCAAGCATCTTCTTCTGTCTCATGCCTCTGGAAGTGAAGTAAGCAGTAGCAGTAGTAAAACTGAATAATTGTGCGGGGTAATGAGGAAAGCAACACCGGTACCTGCCTCTCTCATTTCCGCTGAATTTTTCTCTACTCAGTTGACATGAGTGTGCTTAGACCTTCAGTGGAGCTGAGAGCTGTTCAAGAGTGATATGTTGCTCAGAGCTTTGCAAAGTCATTACTCAGCACAATAAAGCACTCCAGTCTGACGGTGCTCTGTACACATGAGATCAATGCCGGCTTTGCTGTGCTAATAACGTTTGTGTTGACAGTCAGTGTTTCACATCTGATACATGATTGTAAGGGGAAATGCACTAATAACGTCCTCTTATTTGTTGTTCTCTCTCTCCGTTGTTTTTCTCTAGCGGGAACTACATACATATTTGGGCGAGATGGTGGACTGATCACATACACGTGGCCGCCGAATGACCGTCCAAGCACGAGGGCAGACCGGCTGGCCATCGGTTTCAGCACACACCTGAAGGATGCGGTCTTGGTGAGGGTGGATAGCTCCTCTGGTCTTGGAGACTTCTTGAAGCTCCACATTGTAAGTAAAAAAAAACTGAATATTAAAATACTCTCAAGTGCAATAGATTAAAATATTCAAAGTAAACAGTGTGTGCAGTACATACAGTACAAAAGTTGATCAAATCCCTCCCATAGTTGCATATTTTATAGTACATTTTGAAATACTTTCCCTGGGGAAATTATTGTTGAGGACGACTGTCACTGCAGGTGCTATTATCAGCTATATATCAGGGGTTTAGTTGAGTCACCCCAAAATAGATATACCTTCGGTTTGAACTTGTATTTGTATTACTTTAGATTTATTTTCTTAGCTCCGTTTTCAGGGGCTTTAAAGTAATGGTAATTGTTATCAAAAGAGGAGAAAGTCAGGATTTTAAGAGCATGTCAGAGCATATGTTGATGTTGTATGTGGGAAGAAGGAGCTCATGCTTGCTTACCTTGTTTTTTCTATGTGCTATGGCCACTGTGTGTGTAGCAGGAACTGAGGGAAATGGTGCGGTAATAAGGGTTGGTTCCATACAGTGCATTTCTGACCTGGACATAATTCTCCTGGCTACCACATGACCTTCCCCTCACTAGCACCCACTTACTGACTGATGCTGGCCAGGAGCATACAGGAACATTGCAGATACACACACACACACACACAGGAAAGCTACACACACGAAAAATTGGTCTTGAAGTTTGCCTCACCCCAGCTGCCCGCACACTAAGATTCACACATACAGTAAGCACACAGTGACATAAGCAGCCATGTCCTGAGGACACAGAGCAGCCGTGTTGTTGTTCTCATGAGCTGTACTCGCTCTGCGTGGAAGTGCTTTTTCAGTGCTTCTTTTTTTTTTTTTCAAGCTTTGGGACCAAGTGATTTTTACCCCCCAGTTTTAATGCTGAAGCATTTTAAAGGATACAACCTTTTTCATTCACACCATTCACCGCCAAATGCCAGACAGGGACACAAACAAGATGTTGAAAAGAACATAAATAGTTATAAGGGTGTAAAAGGACAGATGTGTTCACTCAGATGTGCAAATGCTCCACTGCAATCCTCATGTGTTCCGCAGCTTTCTGGGCTTCTCTCCACCTGCACGAAACACCTGAGTAAGGATCAAACAGCGAGATTTCCTTTATATGCTATTTTCATGTGAGTGATGAAAAATGCCTTCTCCAATGATTTGCATAGACAGGGCTCCTTTTCAAATTAAATGGCACAACAGGGCTTTGCTAGGGAGCTCATCCCAGCGCAGTGCTGAATTAATATACATACTAATTTGCTCACTTGCTTGTACATCACGCACACTTGTTATCTTATTTCTTAACAATTCACACCCTTTTGCAATTCATTTAAATATCATGTACTTGGTTCCTATTCAGACCCTTGTGATAAGAGGTAAAGGTGAATTCCTAGAAAAGTGCTTTGGTTTGCAGGATATACTGCAGCTGTAGCATGAGAACACTCACGTGTGTTGGCTATACATTACTTCATTTCTTTCTTGTACTGGAGCCATTACACAAAGGGAAGTTTGAGGAAAAAGACAAGATATATCTTAGTAGTCTCGGCTAGGTTTTTAAGTTCATCACGTGAGAGTGAGGTATATGAGAGTGTAGGCGCACACGCGGACGAGTTGCGAGAGGGGAGTCTCGCATGATATAACAAGGTGGAGAGATCGTGCAGCTTACAGCAAATGCATGCGTAGCTTTGTTGATGAAGTGTGTAACATTCCATTGACATTTTACAGGGGGAAAATGTTGATAATGCAAGTTACAAGCAGGGGCAATAGGTTGTGCGAATCCCCTCTCTTCTCACATCGACAGTCACTCTGAATGCTTTTTTCTTTCTATTTATTTTTGTACATTAATCTGGGGGCTTTGTGAAATGTTGCACTTCATTAGAAAATGAAAGAAGTGTTGAAGAAAACTAGTTTTGAAGAGACAGAGATGAGACATGACTGGAGGGCATCAAGAGACTGAAGGTCATGCTCTTGATCTTCAGCAGCAAGGGTGCTAAATATATATATAGTATATATATACTGTATATATACTGTATATAACTCAGGATGGAAGTGTTTTACAAGGTCTTGGAACAGTAACAGTTAGAAATAAAGACCAGACTATTTACCATTAAAGTCATAGACTGCTGTTTTAAATTAGGAATATTCTCACTATTTTCAAAGTCTGGTTCAAAAGACTTGCTGTCTTTCAACAAGTTTACAACAATCAAGTTTAATTGATTGTTACATTTATTTATCGTAAGGGGCATTTTCCAAGCTTTGTGATCCAGTCAAATGGAAGAATAACAGAAAATTTAATCACAATATATTATGAAATTTTAATACTTATGATACAAACCCTCTAGATATGTGTTTCACGCTTTCTTCTCTTCTTCTCCTCATTAGTTACACTGGAAAAGATATGTTTTACAGCATCCCATTAAATGCAATGAGCTGGTCAAAATCATCGCTTTGATGTGTTTCTTATGCAAGAATATCAATCCGTAGCTAGTTACCTGTGAAAACCTTTTCTGGTTGAACTATATATTGAACTTAGTGACTCTGACTCTAATTTGACAGTGTAACCAATCTGTGGCCTAATATACTATAGCATTGTATTAGGAGGTAGTTTAACCCACTTTGGCCAAATTGTTTTTTCAATTAAACATATTAAATATGTGTGTCAGAATGTTTCTATTACTGAATGTGTATAAACAAATTTCAGTTAGTTTGTTCAGACATGTATATTCGCATTATGAGGCTGGTTGCCAATGGTGTCCCCCCTCATTCCGTTCAGTTACCTCAGCTCTTAAAAGAAATGTCTTAGGAGGAGTGTATCTTCAGCTGTATGAGATGGGATTAGACCAGATTTCAGTATTTACCCCCCTCCCTCTCCATCCTCTACATCCCTCAACCCCCTAATCTCCTGCTCCCATTTCATGATGACAGGAAACCCAGCGGGGCTTGAAGGACGCCATCTCAGCTTGCACTCTCAAGAGGGAATTTTCTGAGTAATATGTGGGGACTATGATTTAAATGCACCTCAAAGGAATTGTGATCCTTCCCCCGCCTCTCCTATCTATCGCAGATAAAGACAATGACTGTGAAGTCAGCAAACCGTCAAATGTATGACAATCACTTTCCTCGTGCTCATTACTGTAGTGCACATTAAGGGGGACTAGACACATAATAATGTTTCTGCCATTTCCCCAATTAAGATGATTCTCAGCAATCCTTTTCACTTTTCACTTTCTAAGGTGAAGCACATATATTAGGCTACTTTAACAAATATCCCTTTTGGGTATAAAACCTGTCAGTACGTGATAGGATGCCCTGGCAAAGTGTCTAGCTACATATAATTAATTGCTCTGTAGCTGAAAGTCAAAACCAGAAAAATATTCACAATGAAACTATGCAAAATAGAGTATTATGGATGTAATTAACTTTAGTTGCAGCAGGGCAATCGAATATAAGTGCAGTACCTTATTTGCTGAACAGCCTAATATGTTTACTGTCTGTAATATTTCAGTATGTACTACTTTAGTATAGGTAGATTCTACTTTGATGCTGTCAAGGTACTTTATCTCCTGCAAAGGAAGTATCAGTTATTCTTCTGCACAAACAAGAACCGATGTCTGTTATTGGAAATCCATCTGTACATTTTTAGAAAGCCATTTACTCAGTGAAATGGAGGCTTGCAGTTGTTTTCTTGCTTTTTGTTGTCAATGAGCAGCAGTGACAGTGACTATCAGAGGCTCTTCTCAGTCTCAGGCAGGGCCCCCGAGGGGCCCACTGAGCTTGTTTTGTGCTGGCACTCAATCTCTTTGTGAGGGTTGGGGACTATTCCAAGCACTTTCTTCTTTCCCTTCTTCTAATTGCATGCTTCCCTTTAAAAAAACAAGCAATGAAGGCGCTCTGGCTAAGACAGCAACACTGAAGTTAATGTATTCCATAGAGCAGAGAGGATGGTAGAGAAATAATGACTTCTCTGGTGGAGCATTGCTCCCCTCGGTCCCCCTTTAGCCGACTAGCAGAAAGAGGGTGCCTCTTCTGATGGAACACACCTTTAATTGCAGTTTCATCGCCTTCTCTCTACCCTGTTAGTCATGTAAAATAGTTTGAGAGGAGAGACTACCATTCCCACTTTCTGAGTATCTCTCTCAAGAAAATTACATCTTTTGTGTTTTCTTTTTAGGTTATCCTACTGGTAAAGTTCTTATTACGAAGACTTGCGTGCTTCATTAAGTGAATACTGTACAGGCTGATTTGACGCTACAGGTGAGATCGTTACCTGGGAGAGGTGCTAGAGGTCTCATGAGAGTACCAGTGTCACGCCATCCCCAGTACTCCTATTAAAACACCTGTCCAGGGAAGAGCGCTTATTCTCATCCACTACACTTCTTACGGTCTCACACCTAGTAATTACCTTCTTACCTCTCTCTGCACACATAGAACATGTCTGCATGCAATACCCATAGGATTCACTGGTATACTGCTTTCCTGTGTTGCTTGTCTAGGCCAATGCATGTCAATCATTTATTAGCCCCTAAAACAACTGACAGGTGCCATATTATTCTTACAGTATATTCACATCTACTACAAATAGAGGCGTAATGCAATAAAAAATTTGCTGATGCTAACTTGTGTTTGGGTGCAGGTTAAATGTTTGATTCCATTTCCAGCTGAACACTTTGAAATAACTTTGGGTGTTATTGTTCTGTTTGAACAGTTGTCACCTCACAGTTTTGGAAAATCACTTTTTTCTCCATTACTTGATCAGCTGTTGCTATGGAAACAATTCCAGTACAGGACTGGGGTGGTGTTTTTAGTGCCATGGTGATATGCATTTTAAGTAGAGTCAAAACTACAGATTAGTTTTTTCTTTTTTTGCCATATCACATTTGTATTGAAATTATCCAAATCTCAATAATTCATTATGTCTGACAGACTCATGGAGACTATTCAAAAATAAACACAAAATTCAAAACCAAATCAAGATCCTGGTTCACAATGGAAGCACAAAACTGAAGGATACTGAATAACATATCTAGGGCCTAGTGATAATGATAGTTAAAAAACAAACTGTGTCCAAACATGGTTTTGTTTCCTGTGACATTAGGGTGGGAGAAAACACATCAACTTATTGCTTTTTATGCTGTTACAAGTCACTCTTATTTCTGTAGTTTCTCCAGCTCACTGGGACAGTATCTTAAAGCAACTGAACCTTTTAAAACCTTGTCCAAGGTCTGAAGGCAACAGGCATGTAATTTGAGGATCATCAGCATTTTTCTTCTGTTAAACACTTTGTTTTTTGTTTTATTTATTACTTCAGTTGTGAAGATTTTTCCATTTCTCTTTTTTGGTGGAATCAATTAATCAAATATGGGATACTAGCAATCAAAACTGCATTTGTGTAGGCGACGTATATTAACAAACCTTCCTGCTCTAGCCAGCACCGCCACATTGAAATTCACAACCAGATGCCATTCTGCTCCTTTCCTGCTTTCCCCTAGTTTCACTGAATGTCAGTGAAACAGAAATGCCATTTGCTAGTCAGTACGTTTGGCAGTTTGCAGTGCAGTATGTGGCAAAGCTAGGCTAATGGCACTGTAATGGTGAGTTAATGGCTGTCCATGATGAGGAGACAGCAGTGAAAGAATTGGATGGGGGAGCTTCATTGACCTCATTTAGTCCCTCAGTGTTGATTCAGTCACACAAACATGAACAGGGAGGAGACAGCAATCAGACTAGGTAATATTCTACTGTTTTAATATATATCCCCCATGCTCCTTGTATGGTTAAGATACTGAATTTGAGCTGTAATTGTTTAAGTAGTGATGAATAGTGGGAATAGTATGGTAATGGCACCGGTAAATTTAACATTGATTTTATGTCAGCTGTGACTGATTGCAGCAAAAGCATGTATGTGAGAGTGAATGGCCTCCTATCTCTTTTAGTCATAGACGGGGCAGCCACTCGGCTCAGATGATGTACCTGACCTCAAAGAATCAAATCTCATCATCTCCATATTGAGAAGGGACAGCACTAGAATCACCATTACTCATCTTTCAATTCCAATCATTTCTCAATTTGTTCAAGCTCTTTGCCACTACAAAGCCAAGTGGTCCATGAAGAGGAATGAGTGTGTGCATGTGTTTGTGTGTGTGTGTGAGAGAGGGAGCAAGGAAGCGAGGGAGGAGAGGAAGATTTGTGTGTATGTGTATTTGAGAGAGCAGGACAATAATGTGTCTTCTCTTTTATTAGTGTAACAAATCACAGTGAGTACATCTTGTCATTCTCAAAGCTGTACATCAATACGTTATGGGCTTACCTCATAGAGAGCAATATTGCCATGGCTAACATGGGGTAAATTGGATTTCATCATCAATGTTACACTGTCAAGCATGTTTGCTTCTTTCCTGGTTACAAGGCCAAGAGCACTGAGATTATATTTGTTTTTACAGTTCAAAGGATGAATTTAGTTTGAAATTAGCTTGTGTTGGCTCAGCACGCCCCTTGCATTCTTATTGAACATTGTTCCTGTAAACCATTCAGCCTGTTTTAACACACGTGGTATTGCCATTTTAAACTTTTTTTTCATAGTTTTTTCATTTGTTGACTTTTGACACAACATGGTCATTCCTTTATTCCTGTTTTCTTGTTTTGTTTTCACTGACAGTGTAGACACTGCTTCAGTATCTTTCAGGATGGGCAATAAAAATAGTCAAACACATTATCGAATCAGTTCCAACAACAACACAGACTGGAAGACATCTTGGAGGGAGCATTGTTAGAGTTAGCCCCATCTGTGATTTAAGATCTCCCTATGTTATTCCATTAATCTGCCAGGACTTACTTACTGTAATAATTTCCAAATGGTTTTACCCTTTACTGAAAATTGGAGGAATGCACCCAGTAAATGCAGCATCATATAATTCACTTACAAAAATGTAAGGACTTATATTTCATGATAAAACCCAAGTTTGAACAAGCATCTATGTACACGGTGGCCTGTAAAAATATACTACTGCACATACCTTGTATGCCAAGGGTGCCTGCTGGTGTTTACCAGGGTCAATTAAAGAGCAAAGACAATTTGGACCAGGCCAAGTTTGAAATTACTTATACAATTACTACACATATCCCTGGTACAGAGAAATCTTCCCGGGTGCTCCTCAGCTAATTATTCCATAATTGTTGTTGGTGCCCTGTTGTTGATGGCTTCCACAGTGCTTTGTGTGGGGCTGCATGAAATATTAACCGACGGCTTGCCTTGTTCTGGTCAACTTAATTACCTTTTTACGGCTGCACTGCTCTCATCCAGCCCCTTGTGTTTTCTATCCAAGCCTGTTTAAAAAATAATACACATACAAGCATGCTGTTTTTAATTATGTACTGCTGTGGAAACATTTCGTAGCATGCCATAGTGGGCGAACTAGTGTATGCTGTTGGTGGTCTAGTCCAGTTAAGTTTAGTGTGTTTTACTTTAGAGAGAATATCTGCCAGGAACAAGAAAATGATGCTATATTGTTACAGTTTGTTTTCACCAATAGACCACACAGACTCATAAAACATTAAGAGTAAATGAGTAGCAGGAAGCTAGAGATTCAGAGGAAAGACATATCAGATAGACGTATGGAAATCAACACAGCTGAAACCAATCTTGACTGGGGTTTGTGAGGTAGGGAACTGTATCCGCTTTTAAGATGTCTCAGGCTTCTGACAGAGTAACCACATTGTCAGCAGAAACAGTTATCCTCCTCTTGTTCCCTGTTTATGAATAATGGATTTAGCGACCCTCCGTATATCCTCCATAACTACCCATAACTACTCAGGTCTAACTGTGGAACACAGAGAATTGAACTCCAATTATACATAAAGAAGCACTTGACATTCAAGTTAAATATTGTAAGATGTGTGTTTTCGTCATCAGTATTGCTCTTAGGGCACATTGTCTGACTGGTGTCTTGTCTCTCAGCTATGAGAGAGTTACATTTCAGCCAAGCACTTTAACAGAGCCTCTAGTCATAGATAGCTTATTCCACACCGTCATCAAAGGAAGAGACTCTGTGTGTGTGAGTTAACATGTGAGTAAAATATTCCTCTGCCTCTCTGCTATAATAACAGCTGTGCACCAAAGGTCTGCTTTACTGTGCAGGAGCAAACAGTCCATGACGTGTCAGCAGCCTACATGTGCAGTGCGGCTCACACTGGAAGATCAGACGGACAGGCACATGTTGTTCCTTTGTCCTCCTCCATCCCTCAGGTAAACACAGGGGGTAAAAATTGCACCCCTGGATCTGTGGCCTCATTCTGCTCAGTTTATCAACCATGCAGCTGTCCTCATCTCAGGAGAGAAGAGAGATGTTGCAGGGAGAAGCTTGAGTTTTGTTTATGTTGCAGTAAATGTTGCACCATAGGAAAGGTGTTAAATTTTATGGCTCGTTCCATAGGTCTTTTAAGTAGTTGGTTTGAGTGATGGTTTGGTTTTCTTTTCCCAGAAGGGCGAAGCAAACACCTTGACATCAGTAATTAAAAGTGCATGTGAGGTCTAATTCAATTTCTTGTCTTTGTCTCCTCCCTTCACTTGACCTAATAAATCAGTTATGCTTGAAGTATCTGCTTCTCCTTAACTCTTTAATTCACCAGTGCATTTTGCAAAATAGCCTTGCGCCTGACAAGGAGCTGCTATAAAAGATGTAGAAAATTGTTGTGGGAATTCTATGTCTCTGTTGGATCCAGACTGAGCTTAACACTTGAAGTCAAAGTTTTAATCTGCTTTCAAGACTGAAGCATTATAATGTCTGATAAGCAACAGAGCGAAAACATTTATAAAGCTTTATATAGACCCTTTTATGGCATACATTGTGATTACGTCATGATGTTCGCTGGAGGCAAAACAAAGGACACCTGGAGACAAGCATGTTCACTCCAGATTACATGACCTAGTGAAAATATCATCTTTGTGAGACATCTCTGGGTGCCAGAATTAAAAGAGTAATGCCTGAGGTTATAGTTTAAACATAACAATAATATAAGTTATAGGAATTTTATCTCACCCCATCTGCTACTGCCAGTCACAGAAATGAAGACAACTGTAGTTAAAAGGGATAAAACAAAAGGATTGGTCTTGGGCAGTCATCAAATGCTCATGTTTTGAAATACTACATATGAGATATGTAGCATGCGCGACAAACATGAGCATTATTGATGATCACCTCAGTCCAATCCTTGTCTTCTTGTTTAACCAGTTGTCTTCATTTTTGCAATTAAACTTTAAGTTAGAGCCAATCGTGACACCCAGCAACACAGTACAACATTTCATGCAGGTGATGTAGTTATAGACATCTAACGACTGGTCACACTAGTGCGCCTGAAATCCGGTTTTGCTAATGTTAAAATTTTCCCAGAACAACAGCAACAAAAGTCAGACAGTCATACAAGTTAAATTAAGTATATATGTCCTGAATATGTTTTAAGAGAACATAGAATCCAGTGGGTTTGACATCTAACCTACTGGATGTTATCAAAGCCTCAAAAAAACTTTCCCTCTTTCCTTCCATGTCGTTTATGAAGCAATTACAGGACAGAAAGCCAGCGTTATTTATATGAAAATGTAACTGCTATTGAACGCCAGAGTCGCCCACCACCCTCCTTTAGTCAATAGCAACACAAATCGATGACCAGCCAGTCAGCCAGTCTGTGTGTGTGTGTTTGTTGTTTAATCCATAAACATCCACTCTATAAACTCACAAACTTTGGTCGTCACGGCCATTATTATGGTATTTCCAAGCTGGAAGTAATTGTATAATCATTACCACTTCATGAAATCTTAATAGATGCTGTAGATTAGAGACAAAGTAATGGCATGAGCCAGAAACTTGTGACTCCATCAGTAGTAAAACAGATGGCAGGGAAAAGTTTTTGTGTCTGTCCAAAACTAATTTATAAAGACTTTAATGTTATCTATAGACAGTTAGTGTGAGCCTGGAACAAAAGCTCTTACAACATGTGCACTGTAGTGTACACTAACTACAATAAAAAACAGTCCGTCTACACTTGTAAGACATGCATGCATCAAATGTTTCTTTAACATTTAAGCCACATAACCCCATAGATGTATTGAACGCCAGAGAGGTCATACTTTTCCTGTTTTTTCTTGCCGTTTGGAAAATGATGAACATTAACATATAATTGAAAAATGACAGAAAGGTTTGATATCTCCAGCCCCAATAGGGACTCCCTACCAAAGCCTGGGGGAGAGGAAAAGGCAGTGGTGGGAGGAGAGAGGCAGGAGTGACTTGTAGTGACCCACAAGGCTTTATCAGCCTGTTGTATTATTTCACCACAAAGAACCTCAGAGGCAATATCTCATGCCCATCTCCCAGATAAGGTCTGCTTCCACAAACAAAAATACAAGACAAAAAGAAGGGTGTGAGAGAACAAAATGACAAAGCGGAGCAGGGCTCCTTCAATGTTTTGGCCTTTTATTACCTTTCTCTACAAGATGACTGATAAAACCCAAAGACAATGAAGGAGGGAAAGGCAGGAGATAAGTTGGAGGAAGGAGAAAGGATAAAACTGAAAAGATAAAGAGCAAGGACTGTGTATGGGTTGAAACATTTCATTAAAGGAAAAGCCTGATGGTGGCACCGGGGAATGAGGAGGATAAGATGAAATGGGGGAGGTGGCAGGATTAAGTGTAGAAGGACACAGGCACACATACACAAGCACATGAGTTCAAATCTGTCCTACTTGTATATCCTGTTTTTATGTTCTCTGTGTATTGGGGAAAGTACCTGACAGGCTGTCAGGTGCAGCCTTGTCTTCCCCACCTCTGCGACTTTTGTTGGTGTCTGGATCACCCCGAAACACTCAGATGTGCACTAGTATGCAGTGTGTATTCCCTTGTGACACTGTGTGACATTTTTTTCTTTATCTTTTATTTAGGAGATAGTTAGGTATGCATGTAAGTCTGTGCAGAGACCCAGGCTGGGAGTTAGGCCACAGTCTATCAGCAGCATAAGTGACAAGAAGATTAAAAAAAGAGCTGCTCATGAACAACATGCCTACTTTCTCCTCTCTCCCTCAGCACTGTGCTCCGCTAGGTGGGGTTGTGGTGTGGACAGGACACAGATCCAGACAGTTCTAATGCACAACATTTATCAACATGGCAGTAGTGCTTGCCACCATGGCCTGAGCATTCCCGCTGTTATAAACCACAACTCTAGAAGAACGCTGAGTCAGGAATAGCCTGAGCTCAGATCAGTACTTTAGCATAAAGCTAGAGTTCCATTGGCCCAATTTTTATGATATATTGTTGGCCCATTTTGATTAATACTGTGATATAAACAGTATGGGAGGACTTCACCACACTTTACTGCCCCCTGATGTTTATTACACTACATTTTCCATTTTGATAATAGGTACTTGTTTAAGATTTAGATAGACAGTGACCACAGTTACAGGACAGACCTTCCGTGAAGCCTGGCAGGTGAATAGTGCTTTGCAAAAAGCATGTGCCCATGAAATCTTGACTTATTTGTGGTGGCTCGGTTGAGGATGGCGGGCAGCTGATCTTATACTGCCCGCAAGCACTGAGGGCTATGAATTTTCAGTAGACACCTAGAAATCAGAGTTATAGTTGGCTGTGAAGGACAGATCCCATGGCAGTGTGCACATGCATGTGTGGTGCGTATGTGTGTGTGTGTCAGTGAGTGTGGATTGTTCAATAAACTCATCACGGTCCTCATAAAGAAACCTGACATTTACAGCAAAGCGCAAAGGTCAAGGAGTTGGGCCTGATGAGATCATGATGGAGGAAAGGCTGTTTTACCCCAGCAACCTCAAGAAATGAAGGGAAGAGCAGAGGAAAGATAAATGGAAAGAAATAACTGAAAATAACTAGCAGTATAAAAACAATAATAAGTGGAAGAAATTACAGTTTAAAAGCATACATATTGGGTTTGTTCTTCCCATACAGCACAGGTAGAATTCACATCACTTAGGCTGATGATTTATGATTCATCCAAACCGTAGCTGATTGGGCCAATGTGGGCAGACAGTCTGATAATGTAGATATAATTAAAACTTCCCGTTTGGGACTATAGCGTATGTCTCTGCCGACCCACACACACCGGGTGCAGCCATGTCCTCATTAGCACCAACGATGTCAACGGGTCTGGCAAACACAGAGTCTTAAAATGTAGTAGAGAGCAAACAGTGCCCTTGCTCTGTGTGTATCCAGGTACTACTATCCTGATTTCTAAAACCACGGCCTGACTGCTAACATGGGCTGTGTCTACTGATAAAGTTAATGAAGACAGTAACATAGAGGGGGAGCCATCAGACTGCAGTGTTTGAAGGAACCCCAGTTCTGTGTTCTGGGACTGAAAGTGCTGCCAGATTGGCAGCAGAACCTTATGGGCCTCTCATACCTTTGATGAAACACTGAAACTGGTGAGGACGAGTTGACAGGCACACTCCCTGTTGCTAAGTTCTGTCTTTTTTCTGTGTCTCTGTTGTCTGCCTTTGTCAGATCTGTGAATTTTTGTGTGTAAGAATGAGAGAAAGAGAGTAAAAGAGGGCGGGAGAGATAGAGACTGTGAACGTGTCTGTCTATGTGCGTACTCCTGTGTGTATTCTGGGTGAGCAGTCATCTGATGAACTGCATTGCCAACGACCAAGGCTTGTGCACACCTCTGCCAGTGAGATCCCGTTGCTGTTGTTGTGTTGGTTAACAATACGCCCCCCCCAGCACTACAACTCACAGAGCAGCAGTAAGAGGTTGGCAGCCCCTAATGGAAACGTCATCTTCCAGATAAAAGATGGCCCCGCTTTGATGAGAGGGGGAGTTATGGGAGGTGTATAATAAAAGAACCATTTCCAATCGGTTTCAAAGCCAATTTAAGAGCGCTCAATGAAGACAGACGCTGTCATAGACAAACTGACAGTAACTCATAGCAGTGCTCCAGTTTGCCAGGTAGAGGGACCTTTCAATACAGCACTCCATACACCTGCTCTGAATGGAGCAGGCAGTAAGTCACAGCCAACGCTTGATTCTGAAAATCAGAAGCCTAGTGTGCACGCTCATCATTACTCCTCCAAGTTTTCAGTCAAACTCAGCTGTGATGCTGCACTCATGCTGTGAATGTTTTCTGACGGATGCCATGCTTATTGGAAATAATGCACTGTTCATAGTCTGACTCATTTCACTTGGTGAGTACTTGTGGCTAAATTGTTTAAAAAGGCAAACACTAATTCAAATTATGGAGTTTGCTGTAAATTGAGTAAAAAAAAAAACTAAAGCAAACATCAAATACAGTGAGTTAGATTTTATGTATTTATTTATTATCTCCATGGTATAATAATGTGTGATATCCAACACAAGCTAGATAAATGAATATGGAAATGCAAGCTTTACAAACAAGCCTAATGCCTACTTTTCATGTGACCAATATAAATATATTTATTTACATAAGCGACAGGGGAGTGATCAGAGTAACATGGAAGCATGTTTCTGAATCTTTTTAAAATATATTTTGAAATATTTTTCTATAGACATTTAATATTTACATTTACAACATCAACATAAGTGAGGGAGACCTACAATAACTACAGCTTTACCTTGGGTTAACTTTGTTTTACAAAACTATTTGTCCTATAAAGGTTCTCTAGTCCACAGTGTTTGCACCTTTTCATTCATATTCTTCCGTAAAATTAGGTGAGTTAAGTGTGTTGCCTGAAGTTTACTTATATGTCAGGTGTATACTCCCTCCAGACAAGCTGCGATCTGTGGTGGAAACAGTCTTTAAGTGTGAACAGTCCAGTCATTGGAACAGCTAGTCAGCTAGTCTTTTGGTGTATGTAGGCCTTAATAGAGATTTATGCACTGTCACATCATCCATTTTAATCTGAAAGGATTAAAACGTGTTCACTAGGTGGCTTGCTGGCGTGTCTTTTTGTGGAAAAGTAAAATGCATATCATGTTTTGCTTCACTCAGGTAAATTCAAAGGATTTAACACTCATCCGTTCTGTTCGAAGGAACTGCACTCAGGTGGTGGCTCAGTCGGTGGCTCAGTCTTCCAGTGAAATTGTCAGTCTCAGCATGCTTTCTCATTCTTTCAATTTGTCTGCCTTCTGAATTCTCCCAACTTCTCAAAGATGACATTCCCCATCACAATGTTGTGCGCGTTTTTTGAAACAGAATTGGCAGTAACTTCCTTTTTATCTTGTATTTTGATCTTTATTTCACATATTCATGGAATCCGTTTGATAGTTATTATTATCCTGTCAAGCAGAATGAGGAGTTTGTCAAAGAGAGACAAGCAAGACAAAAAAGGGCAGGAGTCGATGGTGCGTAAAGTCTAAAAGACTTACAACAAAGACAAAACGTAGCCAGTGCCATCAGCCTTCCCCTGTTGTTTGTCTGCGGTTTCTACATAGGAACATACAGTGTAATACTGTATCTGCATCTACTGTGTTGCAGCTTCTCTTCTCCATCTCTGCATCTACAGTATCTGTCTATATCTCCCTTTGGAATTATTATAAGATTAATCAGGCTGTCTTGCCTGTTCTCTTCTGTGCTGATGGTGCTTTTCCACAGGAGAGGCTGGTGGGTGGGTGGCAGCCATTGGAACATGGTAGCACTTTGATCTGCTGGGCGGATTTACAAAATTGCACTTCTAGCTCCTTGTCGAAGGGTGAAGGAGTGGAAATGTGAGCGAGAAAGAGAGAGCAGTTTCTTTACAGTCAGTTCTAATGTAAAACATGACTTCAGTGGTTCTTGTGTTATGGATCTTTGAAGAAATGGTTGGAAGAAGAAGTCAGTTTCTCTGTACTTTCCAGAAGTAATCCAGGTCTGTCCTTCATCTTTTCATGAATCTTTAAGCAGCTTCCTCTGCGAGGCACAAATAAGATAACTGACTCCTACATGCCCTCCAGATTGTCACTGTAATGACTGCAACACAATATATCTCCTGAAACTGCCACCCTGTCACACACACCTTGCTCTGTCAACTCAGCTTAATTAGCTACAACGATAATGACCTGTAGTGAATTATTGTTATTCATTATACAATTTTACCACCTCTACAAATAAGATCTGTGTTTATGGGCCGGATAAGGGGCAGCCAGCAAGGAATCATTTACTGTCAATTCTCCCCCTTCAAGTTGAAATGAGGGTGGATAAACGTACAGCAACTGAAAAGAGAGAAAATTAAATCCAGTTTCCATTAACATGATAAAGTGATTACATCACATCAGAGAGTGCTCTAATATGGAAATCTGAGCACATGCATGTGCAGGCCTGCTTTTAGCATCCAGTCCCGCACACACATTTGCCTCTATCTGCCGACAGTTGTGTCTCTATTATTGTGAGGACACTCATCGATATAACATAACCCTAACCCAAATATACTTCTAACCTCAAATCCAAGTCGTAACCTTCAAAAAGCCGTTTTAAGTTGTGAGGCACAGCTAAAATGTCCTCCAGAAATGTCCTGACAGCGGTGAACAAAAAAGGACATGCACACACGCAAACACATGCCCACATACACACATGAGCATAAAGAGTCTATTGAGCCATCACATGGATTAATGTTTGGTAGAGTAGACTTGGATTTGCTCTCGCCATAACAGGGCTCCAGCTCTCTCCCGCTGCTTAGATATCCAGCCTTCATGGCCATGTTACACCTGGATGGCTTCGCTAATGGAAGCATTTTGTTATACTCGCATGCAGGAGACTTGACATGAGCATTCCTTTTTTATTATTCATATAGCCCCTTCTCCAGATTCCATGCTCCTTTTAGTCCCGTGACTCCCGCCACACACCATGCACCACACACTGATACAGACGATTCAGCTGCATGCTTAAAATGCTCTTGCTGGGACATTTATATGTGCAGATGCAGTCAGTGTAGTTTCTTTCTACACATGGCTTGCTGTCAAATCAATATAGCCCTGTCGATGTGCTAAAACAGAGAACAATAGCATCATAAAATACATAATGATGATGTCATATTTCCTATTTACCTTCTATAGTTTGTGTCAAATCAATGGAATCACCATAAGCTAACGTAAGTTATGATAGGAATCTATTATACCTGCAAATATTCATATACAAAAGAAAAAATGTATGTGTACCGGCAGAGGATGCTCTGTTCTGAACACTGAAAGCGCCTCTGCTGAAATACTCGACAATTTCCAATGCACCCAATGAATGAAATGTAATTGTGCCTCATTCCCACTGAGTGGACGAGACATTTTCTCAGTACAATGCAGCAAATTGGAAATCTCTCATATGTACTTTGTGATTTGAATCGGCATCCTTGACGCCCACATTTCCACAGTGAAAACAGATCATTCCCTAATAGCTTCTGGCAAAACAGCCCATTGCTTTGACTAGCATTGAAAAACAATTCCTGGCTGCACGGTAAATATTGTGGAAGCCATTCAACCAAATGCATTATCACGGAGGGAAGAAACATTGGAAGTATTTACCGTTTGTGAAGAATTGATGCAGTATGATATTGGAACACGACAGTTTTGGCTGCGTGTATGATGTCTGAGTGTATGCTGGCACTAGAGGGATTATATCAGGACCACCACAGATTATTCCAAATGAAAATGTAGCAGCTGAAAGTCAGCCTGCTTAGCCTATCAAAGCTTCTATGGTGACTGGGCATACCCTTACCCCCTCCTTGGTAAGTTTGCGTGAGTATGTTTTGTGTGTGTCTGTGTCTGGAACAGCTGGATGAAATGTCTGATGCTCCATTGCCAAATGTCACAAGTGGTCCATCCTTCTGGGGAAATAAATTGGCTCTCTCTTAAGCAGCAAGTAGTCGACAGGAGCTGCGGCATATGGTGAGAATCGGACAACTGAAGACGACGGTTTCTCCTCCGTTTTAGCCTTTCTCATTATGATCTGGACAGCGCTTTGAAGATGAATGTGTCTTTGTGCAGGGTTCTTTTTGTGAATAAGATAACTGTGGGCAACTTATAAATCTATAATGAGAAGCAGAGCAGAATTCTTTGTGTGCTTTGTTTCTCTTCAGGTGCTCCTTAATGTCATTTACCTGAGATGTGATAAGTGAAGAAATTATTATTATAGAGGCTCAGTAGTTCAGGAAAACTGTGCATTTAGCTTAATGCTAATAAGGGTATTGAACTAAAAGCTACGAACAATTTGCCACAATAACATGCTGACAGTTACAGTTCTACATTGCTAGAGTTTTGTCAGGTTTAATGTTTACCCTGTTAAGTAACATGTTATAGATATAGTGTAGGTACAGCTGAAGCTGATGGGAATGTCATTCCTGAAGTAGGACAACGCTGTAATTCTTCTCAACAAGGTACTAATATTGTTGCTCATGTATATTATCTCTATTTTCAGACTGTATTTGACTTTTTTTATTATAATATTATTATGCTTATATTAACAATTTAAACATGATAGGACTTATATCACAACTTGGCTAAATGAGTCCAGGAACATACAGTATATGTATACAATCATGTGCTATATTGTATAAAAGCCCATTTTTATGCAAAACCATAAACCTCCAAACATGAATAATTCATTAACAAAACCCAGCATGTTTTGTGTACAGCTGTATGAAGGCCAGTGCCAGATTGTACACACTGGTTCTTGTTGTTAGCCAGGCTGAATGTGCCAGATAAAGCACTAACATGCTCCTGATAAATGTTGTTTTGCTGTTCTATATCTTTGGTCATCATTTACATATGAAGATCGTCTGGTCCTTTTTTGCCAGTGGCATTCATGCTGTGCCATCAATAGTACTACACCAATCGCATGTCTGGCACATGCTCACACACATACAGTTATAACATCACATCCCCCCCATATTTTCCCTATATGGTATTCTATCACATACAGAGGGTTTTCAGTTGTCTTCCTGGATTGCAATACTGAAAGATTCAGCGGCATGGCTAAAAACAGTAAAGTATAAACACAGCAAGAGCACTTCATCTCTTACAGTGCAGTAAACATTATATTGCTGATATGAGCACTGTCTATTTTCTTCACTAAAAATATCAAAGGAACACTCGCAGTGTGTTTTCCTGCAGTTGTGTCTTTTCATGATACGATATAGGTAAAGCTTCTCCATCAAAGATTTTCACGCTTAGATGACCTCCATGCCATCACCTCCCTTGTGAGACTGTTTGGATCCATTGCATCTGCTTTTTCACATCTGCTTTTTTCTTACTGCATGGCGCAGCCACAGTTAGTAAGATCTACAAAAGTCATCACAGCAGCTTTAGTGGTCTTGCTACACTACCACCTTGTTGCGTTCAAGGGCATATGTCCGTTTCTTGCAGTGGAGAAGGACAACTGCGAGGCAGTGAAATCTGCCTTTCTTGCAGTGTCTGGTATAGCGCTGACATAACCTAGGGAAAGGGTAAAAGTACAGGACTAAAAATAGACTGGATCTCAAATCTTGTGTGAGGTAAGATACCTATGCTATGTAATGCGATGAAATAACACATTAGCACTTTATTCAAAAGAGTAGGAGTTTTCAGGTGCATTTATGTCTGCAAATTCTTGCATTTCCTTGCTCTATTTTAGTTTTACAATATGCTTTTGCCTATACTGTTTATTGATGGTCAATAAATACATTTACACTTTAAAAGATAGGAATAATAGCTTTGTTAGTTGGTTGTTTATATTGATATTTCTACTGTTGGAGCACAGTCTTTTTCCAAGTTTATTTGGTTTGCTTAATATTCACAGAATGCTTAATTTTATAGTTTGCATAAAATAAAGTTTAGTGTCTCTGTATCCTTTCCGTGGTCTGCATATTTTGTGCAAGAGGCCAGCTGGGTCTAGGCATGGCACAGCTGGGGGGAACAACATCTACCCCATAAGAAGATAAAGATCTGCCTGCATTACAAAAAAGTCCATTTGCTCAGGCTATGTTAGTGTTAAATATGTATATATGTGAGTGAATGAGAGTATGTGCATGTGTATGTGTGCTTATGAGCATCATTGGGAAGTGAGTGGAGAGGGGTGCTATATGGATTTATATAGAGTGAAAAAGACTGATGGCATAGGCGAAGATGTATGCTTGGCTGGAGAAGTTAATAAATTTGAAGTTGTGTTATGATGAATAAGGAAAGGACCATAAAAGAGAATGTATGTAGTGAATCTCCCTGGCGAGCAGTGCTGAACAGCCTGGTGAGCGCACCCAGGGGAAGACTTTTTAATCTGCAGCCTTCCCGAACACTCTGCCCTGCACAGGGAAATGGGCACACATTCTGTTTGAGCTTCAATAAGACAGAGATATAGAAACCATGAGATGGACATAGACAGAAAGAAAATAGTAAACGCATGGTAAAATAATAGAGAATAAGAAATGTTTTTAAAGAAGGGCAGGGGAGTGTTCTGCCATGTTAAATACATTTATTTATTGTTTTAGAAGAGGTGATTACTGGATATGTGGAAAGATAAGCTTCTGCTTAGCAACACCAGATTGATTATATAGACATTCAAATTGTATAACCCATATATATAAAATATATACAGTATATCTGGGAGCAGTCTTTATACAGTATACAGTATGCAGCGCTTCTGATAATGAAACCCTCATCTTAAATCGTCAATTGAAGGGTGCTTAAGTAAACCACTGAGTGCTCGTATGTTACTGAAACATGAGACGGAAAAACCAAGAAAAGTCTTAAAATTTGATCTTGTCTTCCAGATCAACTCGAAATGAAAGTGTAATAGGCCAATTAATTTTTTCTAAGGGATAAACACTTACTGCAGTCTGTTTTATAAAAGTCAGTTCTGCCGGGTAGGTAATAGAGTGATTTGGTATGAATTGAATAGGTGTAAAGAAATGTGTTTAAATCATTGGTTTGGTCCAAACACAGAATGGCAGATGTATGTACTTTGATTTGAAATTTTTTTGTCTCCTTCTTGCATACAGCATTGCTGTTTAGAAACCCTATTTGAATATGCCATTTCCAGTCACACAAATATGGCTGTTTGTGAGTAGTTACGTATTTCAATGACAATATGTCTGACTTGTTTCCTGTTGCTGGAATGTGTGGCCAGTGAAAAGCAGGAAGAATGGTAGAGTCTTTGTGAGCGCAACCATGGCAGCTGTTCATTTTTCGCCTGAGTTACTTTCAGAGAAGCCAGTTACCTTGCTGATGATAAATGCCTCTGTATGCTGAGCTGTCTCAGAACTCCAGCAGCCTTTAAACCTTGACAGCCAGTGCAGCTTCAGACCCACAACCTCAGGCCTCCAACCTCAGCCTGTCCTTCAGTGCAACAAATCAATGGCAGTCTCTCTTCACTGTGGCCAGCGGCTGTTTCAGTCACAGGTGCCTATGCAAAAAGCTCATTTAAAGTTGAAAGTGATGCTTGTGCAGCAACAGGTAAGATCACCACCTATAGTCAGGATGGGGTCTGCTGAGAGAGTAATGCTTTGTTATTGGAGAGGTTTTGGGATGACTCAGATTACTATCTGCATGTGGACAACCAGACATCCGAACGCGATGTAATCTTTAGTGATGAGCCCGATCATGACCAGTTCCCTTTATACCTGCTCCTACTGTTTGCCTTAATACCTTGAATTCCTTTCCTCTCTAAGTCTACCTACTCTATTCTTTACCGTCTTTCTTCTCTATAATCTAATTCTCATCTTTTTCATTTTTCCAGCCTTACTTGGAACTTCCTTCTTTTTTTACTCTAATTCACTTCCCTCATTCACTCCAAGCTCTCCTTTTTGCTCTATCTTCTACTTCTCCTCTCCATCACCAGTCACTGCCTGTGAGTCAGGCGCTGGGGCAGGAGATTAATGATGGTTGAGAAGCTTTGGCAGTGTCTGATTTTCTATTATCAAAACTGAACTGCCTGAGCCAGACTGTATTTTCTGTTTGGTTATGGTATTAGGAATTGCTCTCTTATCATTGTCTGGTATTGTGTATATCATACAAATACAAAAAAGAAATTTCCCCATTTTGCACCTAATAAAAATAAGTTTGATACGATAAAAACCACAAGCTGTAAACTCCCTTTCTCAAAGCTGCATTAGATTAATGCTCTTAGTTCGAAAGCAGTAAGAGCCCACGTGGGCACTGCTTCTGTCACATAGATTATGTCTTTTTTATAGAGCGAACACCCTATTAGTTAGTATAGGGCATTAATTTTTTACACTGATTACTGGTTTAAAATCACTGGTAATAGGTTTGCAGTCATGTGCAAAAGTGTCAGAAGCTTTTTAGGGTACTGGGGTAAGAGTAACCTTAAAAAGGTTTCATAATGTTCTTATGAAATATTCTGTTGACTTGTATAATGCTAAGTACAGCATCCAGCATTTTTGACCTTGGGCCATATTAGGGATTAAAAGTGAGGATATCTCAGCCAGTGCTAATTCAATTGACCATGAATTGTTCAGGGTAATACCACCAACTATATAAAAATGCTATTCTAAATTGCATAAATGCTTCTTTAAATGTCCACTGTGCGCTGGTGGTGTTTTTTTGCAGTGCCAGATTAGAAAAGACAGAAAATCATATAGAACTTATTCATGCAAAAAAAGATGAATTATGGCAACACACAGACTGACCCAAATAAATATTGATTTTATTTTTCCTTTGGCATGAACAAATAATAAATAGTGTCACAGTAATGTGTCATACGATGCTTGACAAAGAAAAGGTGTTTATAAAAGGAGAAAGTAGAGGTGGAAGAAAATGCTGTATCCATCTTATTTATGACCTTGTTTGTTTCCACGCTGTTGCTTCAAAGTTGCACAGGTCATCTGTTTGAGCAGATAAATTCTGGAAGAGGATGCTGAAGGTGATATCAAGACAATGTTATACCAACAATTCACTCCAAATTTGCAGCTGCCTTTCACTTCAGTATGTGCATGCATGATAGCACCTATTAGTGTTACAACTCTGGCATCATATACACAGACTTCTCTGTCCCCTAAAATTGTGACAACCAAGACTTGCAAAGTTGTTGTAGGTGGTTACTTCAGCGTGAGATGTGTTTTTGAAGTCCTCGATACCTTCAAGGTAAAAAGACACTGACAAGGAAAGGATAAGAAACATGGAAAATGAGATTGAAAAAGGGAGAGGGGAATTGAGTAGGAGTCAAAATCAGGAGAAAGCAAAGCGAGGAGTGGAAGAAATAGGACACAGCGAAAATCGAAACAAAGTGATAAAGCAAAGCATGGGGAGAAGAGTAAGAGCCTCAGGCTGTGAGGCACCAGCCAAAGTATCATAGTCAATTAACATCCAAGCCCAGCACTAATTTTCAGTCTATTTCAGACCATTAATTATGTGCACCATCAGTTCCAGCTCACTTGGCCTGACACAAGTCTTCATCACATTGCCTTGGCCCCTACGGATCATGTTTTACCAGAGAAATAGCTGCAGTTTACATATTCATGATGAAATGGAGATGAAAATTGTATGGATCAAGGCTCCCCCTTATGACTCTCCGTTGAAACGAGAAGTAATGATTTTACTAGCACTTTTGAAACTCTTGAAACTAACTACTCTATTTTAGCAGATGTTTATATTTAGGATATGTCTCTAATGACCATCAAGTTCCATGTCAGTTATTCTAAAGGTGACAGAGGTCTGGATAGTAGTCATTACCTACATATCTGGGTGGTGCAGAGGTGTCAGCAGGCCCAGAGGGGAGTCACACCAAGCATGTTCTGTCACCAGGCTAAACTATGTTCCAGATCTCTGAACAGGTAGGAGAAATAGCCCTGCATGCAGAAATTAGGTGAACTGTGAGGACAAAAAACTGCAAATTATCTAGGCCACCAACTGTAGAACATATATGGTGAAGAAAAGAAACTGACAGAACCTGAGGTGTTTCCTAGGGTGCTGGATATAACACTGAAGGTAGTTTGGACCTGAAAAACTGGGTCACAATCTCAGAAAATCAATTACAGAATGGAAAAAAAAACATCATTAACCAAACAAAACCATTGGCAAGGTGACATTGTCTCATTAGAAGGTGCTAAACAATCTAAAAAAAAAAACAACTGCACCCAGAGGATAACACACTTTTATTTCATCAATTTCTTGTTGATGCAACCCGAGAGCCTGTCTTAATCAATTTCCTCTTGTTAGAGCAAATGTAATTGGCTACCACATAGTAGAACAATTAAAATGTGTTAATATCTCATCTAGTTAAGCGTTACAAAGCCCAGTCTGTCTAATGATAGTCAAATGGTGAATATGAGTGAGACAGTGTAATGAACAGCTTTATCTGTTGCCACCAGTTTCTACAACTGTACAGATCATTTATCGGAGCCACACACATACACAGAGAAACTGCAATTTTAAAATGTTGAACATCATTTTGGAAACTTTTCACTCTGATATTCACTTTTTCCCCAGCTAAGTCTGTGCTATATGTACTACATTCTGTAGCACCTAGATATACAGTCAGAAGGGGAGACAAGGCTGCATCAAAACACAGTGAACTTAGATGAAAGTGCCTGGTCAGCTCCACAGAGATGACAAACATCCAAATATCTGTCACTTGGTGTGTTCTTGTCATCGTCTTCCAGAGGGGCTGTCAGCACCACTGTCAGTGTGTCCATTGGCAGATTGTCGCTCCACACCATTTATCCCTGAGCAGGTGTTCCTTACTGCACTCACAATAAATGACAAGTGAGAATAATTGGACAAAATCCTGAAATTGTGTGGGCTGGATGAGGAGATTTTTTTGTCTCCTTGAGTCCTTAGAGAAAATTAACATACAGTTGTGGCATCTCATCGTTGATTTAGATGATGGAGATCAATTTAAATCAATGCTGGTGATTGCGATGGGAGTATGTTAATTTGGATAAAGGAAAACAAAAGAAAAGCACTGCGACTGCCATTTTATGGAAATGTATCTGGGTTCAAGAATGACTCAGTTGGCTTATAATGACGGCTCATGGCTAGACTTGTCACCTTGCTCTGTGGCCCTAACAGGCATTTTCTTCAACACCATAATGTCATCCTGCCATTGGACAGATGAGGGAGGTGAGTTTTAAATCCTTGCAGTGTGTGCAGGGAAAGCTGCCAGGTGTTGATGGCTGTTCACTCAGCTTGTGAAAACCATGTAGGAAGCATCTCATGTGAAACCTGCTTGGTTTCCACCTAAAAAATGCATTTTGCTGCTTTTCAGATATTAATCTGGATTGAATTCTTTCCTAATGTTATTGCACGGTTAGTATTTTTTGTTGAAACTTGGTAATTACAGTCTAGCCTAGCAGAGAAACCGTCAACTACAACTGATTTTTAAAATGTATTGAACTGAAGAAAGGTAGTGATTGTCCAACTGCAGCAGGTTATTAACTTAAGGTGGGACAGCTTTGCAGGCTCTTAGCAGAAAAAAAAACCCTGTGTTGTTTTCGGTAATCACTCAGCAGTATACTCAACAGCCTGAACAAAAAAAGATGCCATTAAAGAAAAACACCAAAAGACACATCTGAAAAGACTAAGGCCCGATATATTTTTTAATGCGCCAGTTTATAGTGAGGTTATTGTTACATAATGATCTATATCGAAATTCATCAACACAGACAAACTGGGTCAGTTTCACACAAAAATAGCTGCTGGACCCAGGGATGAAGAGAATGATCCCACATCTCTTTAGGGTGTTCCGTGTAAGCACCAGGCTCCCTTGTGTTTTGAAAAGATATGGCTGGGAGCAGACAGGCATTTGAGGACTGTCTGAGAAAAACAAGACAAAACACAGATTCACTAAATATCCCATTTGCTGCAGAAATCACACATTTTCACGGTTATCTCTCGTGATGATTTGAATGTCTTTTCTTTCTGGTTTCTGGACAGAAATCATATCCCTTTTTTTCCCAAGTGAAGTAGGACAACAGTGAATTTGACATTTGCTGTTAAGCAATTTATTTTATAGTATAAATGTTTGTGTTTTTATTCTGTGACTTAGTATCAATTTGAACAAATTTCTTCCATTTCTAACATTATCCCTTTTTACATTCTTTGTATTGCTATCATTTTTCTGTCAAAGATACTTTCTTCCGTCTTACTAACAAGTCTCATGACATCTATTGATGTTCTCAGCTGTGATTGATTGCGATAAAATGATCTGATCTCACCTCAGCTGTGTGCTGTAAGGGATAGACAAACAGAGAGGCTTGATTCTGTATCACAAATACGGCGAATGTATTGCCTCCCATTTTTTTTCCCTCTCGACTGCCTAACACCCTCTGAACCCCTCCATCTGCTCAGCATTGTTCAAAATGAAAATAAGGCTCACTACAACGGAGTGTGGAATTACATTTTCTAAAATATTGTGAACATAACCATAGTCCTCCATTATGTGAAAAATCTAGGACGAGGTTCATTCTTCTGAGGCCCTTACGTCCGTCATAACTGAACACCTCTGGTTCCAGACGTCTTAATGTATTCCTCCTCTGAGATGAACTTGTTTCAGTGTGGGAATAGGAAAATCAGTTAGAGCTATGTTAACATTAAAAGACAGAGAAGTCAGCGGACATGAATAAGTGAGAGGGTGCTGAGAGACTTTTCTGTCTGTGGTGCCGAAATCAAAGAGAAACACAGGTGGGTGAGAGGGAATAAATGGCCTGGTATTGCATGGGGCTGATGGGGACTAATGTAGGAAAACGTCATCCATGAAATTGCATGTTGCATCCTTTAAAACCTCTTGATTGATGGTGGCAATTTTAAAGCTTGGCAGTTTCCCAGCTATGTGGAAGTATTAGAAACAAGTATTCCAGAGTTATCTTAAAGGGAAAAGACACCCTAAAACATTTATCCTGGTTATATCAGCAGTTGGAAAGATACATTAATGGGTCTATTTTGGTGTCACAATTGGCCAGACTATATAAAAATGATTCAAGCCAGCTTAAATTTGATGCTGTTGCCCTTCAAGTTTGACTTTGGAAAATGCATATTGAGCTAGTAGTTGATATTTATTCTCCATCTTCAGCTCACATTATGCATTGAAACATTAACTGCATGTTGTCTTGTGCTTACATGGCTCTGATTGTGACAATTGCTCTAACCACGTTTGCTTCTTCATCTCATCACTGTGCAATAGTAACCTCCAGTTTAATCATGGTCTTTGTAGAAGCTTTAGAGAGTGGTTTACAGATAGTTTGTCCAATGAATGGCTGATAATTATGCATATTTGTATAGTACAGAAACACTTTTTCAAGTCTAACAATAAGGAGTGAAAATATAATAACATTAAATGTCTTTTCGTAGCAGAAGTTCATAAATTCATGACAAATACTGTACATTAAAAAACAGAACTCTAGTGTATTGTTTTATAGGCTGTTATATGTGTACTGTATGTTATGGGGGCATTAAAGAATACATAATTATTTAAAAGCTCCTTTTAATTTTAAAATTGAGCTGTTCCTACAAATGACTTTTTATTTTTATTGCCTTCAAAGTTAATATCAGATATCAGCCCTTTACATTTCTTAAACAGGAGGCTAGATAGTTATAGAATCAATGCACCAGTTAATGATGGTGTTGAAAATTGTCGAGCGACATTCACTGCTCTAAATTCAGCAATGCAATAGTGTTATTTTGAAGAGGCTATAGTGGATAATGGATAAACAGTACAGTATGGAGGCTGTGGTGATATTTCACAGGTCACAGTATTTTCATCACTTCATGTTATTTTTATTTTACAGACTGAACACATTTTTTTGCATTACAAAAATCAGAAGTAATTAGTAATTTATTTTTTTTTTTTTTTTTTTGTTGAAATAAGACAAGGTACTGCATTTCAGTAACATATTAAAGATTTCCCATTCACGTGATACTAATTGGAAGCTGTGATGTGATGAACTCTCCTCTAATCATTTAGACTTTTTAATATGACACTGAGAACTGCACTTTACGAAAAGCTGAACAGCCACTCAGCTCTTCCTCACTGCTATGCATTGTTAAAGTCCAGTTTTTCATGCAGTATTTTAAATAGTTTTATTTGTATCGAGCATTAAGTTTACATTCCAAATACAGCATATGTAAGAGGCCTGAAATTGCTTCATGTTAGACGGCCCACCGCTACCCAAAGTCTGATCAAAGTAAAGTGCAAAGACTATAAAACCGCTACAGAAGGCACATGGAGATGTTTGACTAGGTGTGGAGTGATAAGCAGTTTATCCATAGAGCTTTAAATCCATATTTGTACATGTTTCTGCATTTGATTATCATCAGGTCAGAACACATCACCAGCTGACCAATGTTCAACCTTAATTTGCTCTACATGGTTCAGCATAGTGTCGTTGATCTACAGTCTAATGAAAACCTTTTCAGCTATAATCGCAGATATACATTATGCTTTTATTCCATTTCTTTAGCTGAGCTGGTTAACCACAGAACACAAACAAAACACTTCTTTTCTGTAATAAGTCAACTTTATTTTTCAGTAGTGTTTTTCTTAGAAAATCCCCTCTTAGTATGAGAGAATTTGCAGAGGTGGGATTTATTTCAGATATATAAATTGTTCTTTGCAAAATCGGAAACTCTTTTTTGAATCTATTCTTTTCAGTTCAGAACTGATTGGGTTTGTTTTTAATTAATGAACATCCTTGTCGATTTTTTGTCCGTCGTAAAGGAGGAAACACAATGCAAAGAGAATGGAAATGTGACATAATTTTGCTGCACTGTGGTAAATTTGCAATTCTGTGTTACCGAGGGGAAATGAGTGTGACACCTTTTACAAGATTAGCAAATCTGCCTCATAATTACACAAAGAGCTCATATGGTGAGAAATCATAGTGGAACATAACTTAGTAGAACATGAAGGGACTGCATATTTATGAGAAACTATCTCATTATTACCAGAAACATGGCTCAGTGAGAACCTGCAAAATAATAACATCTTTTTTTAAAGGTGAACATAACTTAACAACTCACACGTGTGATTTTGAGACTATCACAATCTTTAATGTTACACTTTAGTGAATAATTCTGTTTAATTTTGAGACGCAGGTCTGCTTTGTAATCACTGGAATAGGCAAGTGTCTGGAAGTCTTGTTCTGATACTTAATGGTCAGTTATGGCATATGTTCTTTGCCTTCAGGCATACATCCCCAGTTTCTTCTCAGCTCGCTGTTGTTTGTTGTTCTTTATTGTTACTAAGGTGATTGCACTATCCCCATTCTCTCCAAATGTGAACTTGATTATATTTGATCTTATTTATCCAGAAAGCAATGCTATATAAATTGTAAAGATGAATGGAGCTGGACTATGAGTATGCTTCAGGGGACGCAGGAAGTCCTGACGGGAAGAGGACAAATGAAGGTCGACTCACCCCCACTGCACGCCAGCTGTCACAAGTGGACAGACATGAGAATCACCTGAAACCTGAATTGATTTCTTTGAGTGAGAGAGAACGAAATTTCAGATATCATTTGACCTCTCTTGATGGAATGTGTCACAGACAGGCCAAAGATGGAGCAAGAGAAAGAGTACAGACAGACAGCAAATGTCATTTCAGAAAAGACAAGCTGTGCCTTTTAAAAAGTGCCACTGTCTGGTTCCCATTATGGACACTCCTGTCACCTCCAGCCAGATTTTCTATGCAGCTATGAGGAGAAAACAGCATTTTTATTGTATTGTATTGTACTGTACTGTATAAAAACTACATCTATGTTTTCTTGCTGAATTTCACAAGAAGGTACTGCTGCATGATAACTTAAGTTTTTTAATTAATGTTTAATGATTATATCTCTTGTAATGGTAAAATATCTGTATGTCTCCTCTTATTTAGTTAGTGCCCTCCTTGAAACAGCTCTGGCTGGTTTGATGATTTCTTAACTTGAGGTATTTGATGAAGCACTCCTACAGAAAGCTACTTGATAGAGTCTCCTAGCAATGGAAACAATTTCAAGCCAACTTCACAGATAATTAGGCACTTTAGCTGGCGGACTTGATTTTGAAATAAGCTGAGCTCCCAGCAAACCCACTTATACCTCACCACATGGAAATGCTCCAAGGCGATGGTGAAATAAGTGGGGAAGGGAGCCTTTGTTAAACAACTTTGTTTCACATTGTAGGACATTTTTTAAAGTTGATTAGCATGCAGCTTAGAATCCATAGACTAGTTTAAGTGAGGTAAATAGTGAGGCAACTATTTTATGAATTATTTAATAGATGCTAAAAGTATGGAATAAAATTATATGCTTCACACAATTCTGTGTGCTCAAGCGATGTGCCAAAGTGTCCCTGTTTAAGTGCTTATTGCTCAGCTGTGTTTACAAAAAAGGCAATAAGCTGAGTAAAAAGTTACAAGAAACCTTATGTACTGCATAAGCATACACTGTCACTCGAATGGATAGAGAAAAACATAGATGTATTATCTTAATAGTAGAAATTCTTCCAAACGCTGTATGTTATTAGCTTTTCTATTCCATGGTGTTTTAGAGGCACCATGTGTACAGTGTGTATTGTGAAGTTGTATTGCATGTACAGTACTGCATAATGTATGTATCTCACAAATTCTATCATAGATGAAGTTTGAACTACTGCGTGTGTGTATTTTACAACTAGTTTGAAGTGAAATTGAATGCACAGGCTTCACTGGTTTCAGACCCACAGAGACAAAATACTGTAGGTTTGTCACAGTCCATAACATCATTAAATTGTTTTGTATATTAGGGAGTTAATGTATCATGTGGTGCTTCTATGAGGCTGAAATTTCATTTTCTGCAGCACCGTATTTGTACTTTTATAATGCCCCCAGGTTTGTCATAAATTGACTGCACTCTAAATGTGTTAGTGATTTCATCTACATTTGTTTGCATGTTTGCATGCTTGTAGATACAGTATTTGTGTACTCATAACTCCATGGATGTACATGGTTTGTAGCATTATGTATTGTACTGTATATGCACCACATGCAGTAAGGGAAAAAAATCAATTTCCTTTCTCCTAATTATTCCATTACGTCTATAATTTCATTAGCCAAGCTTTGCTAAAAAGAGGCAGAAGCAAAAGACTGTCAGAGGTAATTAAAAGATAAGGTGAACAGTACAGCCTGCTTTGCCCTAGCTACATTAAGACATTTAGCTCCTACAGCAAGAGAGTAATATCCCTCAATACCTGAGCATGGAGACACGCACATGAAAGACACTAAAGGGATGACGGCGGTGCTGTCCCACCTGCCAACAGACCCCTCACAGTCGTGTACTGCAGGGAAATGTGTTGCAATCCCATCGCGTCGGACTGGTGAGATATGAAATGTGACGGGTGCACAATGGTTGTCAACATGAATGACTCATAAACAAGCAAAACATTAGGACAGCCTACACCATGGTGTTCATTTTTTTGCAGAGATTGGATAGGAGGCCCAACACCATCTCAAATACCACTTCTCACTTTCTCTCTTTTTTTTTTAACATTGTCTTTACATGGGCTGAGGAAATAAGCTCGCTCCAGTAAACCGTTACAAATGCGTGAATCATTTTGAGTGTTTTGAGCTCAGTTTGTTTGACCCTCTAGCAGATTATTAACAACATACCATCCTTTTATCAAAAACATAAAGACAAAAGTATGATTTATTTATTAATTGATTTATTATTCATGGGAACACTGCTCTCTAGAGCTTTAAGGAGCTTTATCCACAACCTAAGATGTTGAGGGAGACCTACTGAATAACTTGAAGCATTTAACACATTTGTTCATGTTGTTTTTGCTTATGTGATTGCAAGAAAAAAATTATATTACTCAGTTGTACTAATAATTTCAGAAGAAACATTTGGTCTGCATAGGCTGTTTTTCAACTTTACAGCAAGTAAAACAGGCTTCTCTATGGCTGTATAATGAGTGCAGATGGGGAGTTTTAATGAGAAACTGACACCCTGAGTATTGCTGCAGCGACTCCACCCTCCAGCTGCAAGGATGAGAAACATAAAAAAAAGAGCAGGTTTGAGGAGAATGGTGGATCAACTTCATCAGTTAATTAAACTCTATTGCAGCTTGATGAGCAATTAATCAAGGCAGCGTGCAGAGTGTCAGCCAAGGCTGAGTTCTTTGCATGCGTTATGTGTGCACTGTACAGTATGTTCCCAGGGGGGCAGCCCTGTGGGGAGCAGAACTTATCAAGTGAGCAGCCCTAAAATTGTACAGTGTAAATGGCTGGGTTTATGTAAGCAGCTATCAATCACTCTCTGACATAAGCCTGTACCCTATTAGAGCTCCAGGATTAGGCTCCTCTCAGTGTTGAACTAACTGAGAAACTACTCGTCGAAGTAGATCGAATTTCAGGAAGTGCTCAAATGTATTGGATTATTATTTAGAAGAAATAATACGGGCATTAAAAGATGATGCCATACCTGTCTCAGAAAGCACAGGCAATAAAGTTAATCACTTTAATTTAGGAGAAGCATACTGTAAGCACGTCAGAAATGTAATTGTAACTGTATTTTTTCAGTCTTTGGATTTAACGTATCTTTCATCTGATATCTGACTCCCTAAGTGATATTTTGGTTTGTGTACTTGTGTTTTTGTTTCCCTTTCATTTATCTCTCCATTGTGTCACAGGACTGCGAAGTAGGCTTTTTTATGCCATGGAAATTCAGGTTGGCAGTTTGTGACTAAATTCTGTAAATTTATTAACGAGACCATGGGGAACATTAAAAGTCAATTGAAGGAGGCTATTAAAAGCAAGAGGGTTGGTCCCTCCACTCAACCTTTTTTCAGCTTCTTTTTTCTTCCAAGCGCAATGGTACTAAAAAGTTCAATTAATGTGTTCAGTGTGTAGTAGTCCTTGAATGAAAGTTCCCTTTTGGATTAAGAAGTGCCAGTGTCTTGTTAAATTTTACTTTATATTCAAGTGCTTTAAATATAGAAAATATGTAAAAACAAAACAAAAAAAAACAGGCCTGGTGTGAGGTCTGATGCTGGCAGATGCTCATGCTGCCTTTTGCTGCATTTAGTCCCACTGAGAAGCTGCTGTCTCTGTGACTCTTGCTGAAGGGTTTCAAGAGGGGCAAATCTCTCAAAATGACACAGCTTACAACTAAGACAAGGTTTTACTACAACAGCAGCATCCACAGATCATCCTCTCATCCACTGAGTACTGAAAACCTGGCATGAGCTGCATTTGCTGTGACTGTGTGCTTTTCAATTTTTGTTGATTGGTGTTTATGCCCCCAAGGATTCGGTAAATTGTATTAGTACTGTAGCTTTAATGCATCAGATTATATAATCTGTTGAAATGATATTACAAACCATAGAATTGTCCTCGTTTTGGTAATGTGGTGTGACACATTACAAATAGTTTTAATTGTTCTTTACCTTCTGGCTCTTGACACATGCTCAACTCATACTACACAATAAAGGAACTGGGCTGTGCGCGTGTGTGTGTGTGTGTGCGTGTGGTTGGAGGCTCAAAAAAGAATCAGTTTGTGTATATGGAAGAGTTAGAGTAAGAGAGAGATAGAGATGCAGTGTACTATTGGCTGTGCTGACTGGATAATGACATGCAGACTGCTGCGCTGCTACAGTAGGTTGAGCCTTCAACCAGATGCTCCTTTCACTGCAGCTCATAAGCAAAGAAAGAGGCTGCACCAACATATGCGCTCATTTTAGCTGGATTAAGCAGTAAGACTCGTGGCCTTCGATCATCATCTGTAAAAAGGAGCTTATTAGAGTAGATACCCATCACATGTGGCTCTGAGGATTCTTATCCTAAGCTGGGTTCAGACTTCCTTTGAAACATTCTCTTTATGTTTCTGTGGATATGTTTTTAAGTAACTATGGCAGCGTTCACTGCATATACATATTAAAAAAACTGTGATTAGAAATGTTCCTCAAGGAGACTATAAGCTGCTATATACTGTATGTCACTCTAGGGGATGACAGATGTAAACACCATATGACCACACCACATGGAGAAAAAAAAACAGTTTTCATGTTATTGGCTTGATTGAACGTCAAAGCAGTACAAACTGTGAAGGTCTTTATTGACTTCAATCACATTAAAATTAGTGATTGCTTTGTTATTTAGTAATAACAAATTAAATACTTTCCACATTATGTTCAATGTTGTTTATGTTTATGTTGGTGTATGTCAGTGCCAAACTTGGCCCTCTACTGGACCCACTCTTCTAATGGGACCGGGATTTCATTTCCAAAATAGCCTCCAGGAAAAAATGCAACGGCCATATGGTACTTTTCAGTCTACGCCCACTATAAAAAGTATGGTCCAGAGTAAAAGCTATCTACACATTTAATGAACAAACTTTGTGTAAGTCCGTGATGTCATTAATTCAGTAACACTGTAGCCACCACTTCCTCCTGTCAATGACTCGTCTTCCCATAATTATGGTAAATTGTAATAAATCAGTACTTTAAGTTCTGTACATGTACATACATGATTTGTTTTAAATTATGAATTAAGTTATTATGAATTAGTATGGGTGTATTTAGGGACTGTATTAGGGGATGAGTGGCTGAAAGTTATGTTTCAAATATGTGCCTTTGATAAAAATTGCAACAATCGCTCCATAATATCTCACTACTGATTTGTACAATTCATTTTCCCATTTATATCTAAAAGTGCAAACTGAATATTTGATTAAACTTGTAATATTTTAATGGAATAATACATTTAACACTGCTATCTAATATGGTGAAACAAAGAATAGATTCTGTTCATTCCAGCCATTCTGTCACTGTCACTTGATATTACATATTTTCACCTTTTGTCACTTACTTGTTAAAATGTAGAATAAAATGAAGGTAGTACTTACACTAGCAGTCAAAAGTGTGCAAACACCTTTTCCTTCAGTGTTTTTTTTTTATTTATTAAATTTTTTAATTACATTTTTAACAATCAAAATTGTACAATAATACTGAGGACATACGAATGATGAAAGAACACATATATAATTATGTAAGCAGAAAAGTGTTAAACAATCCAGAATATGTTTTATATTGTTTTATTTTTCAAATAGTCACCTTGTGCTTTGATAACAGCTCTGACCACTGCTGGCGCTCTCTCACTCAGCCTCATGCGGTAGTCACCTATAATGGTTTTCTGACAATCTTGAAGGAGTTCCCAGAGGTGTTGAGTACTAGTTTGTTGCTTTTACTTAACGTTTTTGTCCAACTCATCCTAGACCATCTTAACAGGAATCTGATTGGGTGATTATACAGGGCACATCATCTGATGCAGCACTCCATCACTGTCTTGCTTAGACAAGTAGCTTTCATATAACCTAGAGGTGTGTTTGGGGTCATTGTCCTGTTGGAAACCTTGGAAATCATGTACCAACTAAGTGCAAACCAGATACCTGCAGTACCTTCTCCTCCATTTCACTGTCGGAACCACACATTCAGGGCCTATACGTTCACCCTGTCTGTTTCTAACAAAGACAAGGCAATTAGAATCAAAAATTTGGACTCATCAGACCAATGGACAGTTTTCTGATTGACTGTTTTTCATTTTCTAAAGTAATGTTGGACTGTCTGTCCTCTTTACTTAACTGGGTTTCTTGCCATAATATAGATTTGTACAGTAGTTGTCGTAGCACTAACAGGGCAATTGACTTTTTACTCACCATTCCTCTGAGCAAGACACCTGATGGTCTAAAGCACATTAGGAAGGCATGAAATATCACAAATTAACTCTTGACATGGCAGTGAATTGAAAACCGTTCCAGGTAACTGTCTCGTCAATCTGATGAAAGAATGCCATGACTGTGCCAAAGCTAAATGGAGATACTTCAGAGAATCTTAAATACATAAAAATATCTAATGTATAAAAATACATTTATATAATGCATATTCTGGATTATTTTAGATGCTTTGTTGACCACGTAATTCCAAATGCAATATCTTCAGTATTGCACAGTGTTAAAAGAAAACATATGGTTCCTTCAGCACAAAAAAAGATTACTCTCTACCTTTTCTGAACCTCCCTCCTTCAACACTTCCAAAACTACCAAAAGTAGTTATTTATAAATAGTAATGTTTATTATTATCACTAAAAAAAATTTTCTGTTTTCTTCTATTTCAGGAAAAAGGAAATGTTGCAGTTGTATTTAATGTCGGGACAGATGACATTAATATTGAGGAGACGTCAAAGTTTGTAAATGACGGGAAGTACCACATAGTGAAGTTTACGAGGAGTGGGGGTAATGCCACTCTGCAGGTGGATGACCTGCCAGTCATTGAGCGCTACCCCACAGGTGAGTCCCCCACTCTGCCTTTAATTACACCCTCTGCTGCTTAAAGGTGATAAATTGACCAAGATATTATCAAGCCAACTATTACTGCCTTATCTGTTAGGATGTTTTTATGTTGACTTGGCATGTGCTTAATTGCTTTTTATGTTTCTGTTTCAAGCAGCTGTTAAGAATAATTCCAGTGTTGTTGAGTTTTTTTCTCATCTCTACTGTTTAGCACTTTACATTGATCAATGCTGTTTAACAACCAAGGTATATATATATATATCTATATACATAAATTAATTAATTGCAGTTTAGAGTGCCAGTGTCCAGTGTCTAAAATACAAACACTGGACGTATAAGTAAAGTATAAAGAGCAGCCACCCACATTGTCTGCCTGTCTGAATTATGTTCCCTATATACATACATAATCCGCCTACAGCATGTGTTCACATTGCATGAAATCAATAGACTATTTATAAATGACCACTTTTATTGTGGCGAGTAATTTTGTACCCGTTCAATATTTCTTTCTCTGCCAATACATAGATTATTTGATTTAAGACAAACCTGGCACAAATGGCACAGTCAAATTAAATGAAAACCTCAATTAATCTGTTACTTTGTCAGAATTAAATAACAGATGATTTGCTACATTACAGCATCTGGTTAACCACAGCAAATCACCTTAATGTTAATCATTTCCACAGTAAACACCTTAGTTAGTCATAGATTTTTTTTTTTATTACTACAGTTACTTAATACTTACTTACTGAATTACTGATAATTTCATTTTTGTGGCACTTTTTAGAAACAATTAACATGACAGTAGATTAACTTACTAATTGCCATTCTATGCAATACGTATTTAGTAATTAGTAATTATAACATATGTATGGCTATAAACTGTAAAATGTGTAATACAGGCATTATATGTTTGCACTGGCATTTTCTTGTATACTGTAGCGGTAACTTTTTACATCTAGAGATGAAACATTGTCTTTGGAAAGGTAAGGAGAAAAGACAACTACAGTGTCATTTTTCTTGGGAAAATATGAAGTAAATCTATTGTTGGAAATGGAAAACAGCTCAGCAACACTGATACGTTTCTGTAGAATGTCAAGATGTTCACAGTATAGGGTTAGGGTTAACCCTGAAAAAGAATTTAAATGCCACTGCTTGTATTGTTGACATTGTTAACTTTTTAAAATGCTTAAAGGCTTTGACAAAAGCTGTAGGGGATTAAAGGAATACTACAAACACTAAATTTACTTCAGGAACAAGTGTAGTATACACTGCACATTTTTAAAATATTGTGAGCATGTATAAAATGACTGGGCCAACAGGACGAACAGAAGACTGATTCAACCTGTCTCTCCTTTTGCATAATGTTTGGTGACCTTTTTAGCTATGACCAGTGCATTCATCCAAATGAAAGAGGATTTTCTGACTGGGACTCAATTCTTGCTGCTTGCCTTAGGTAGAAAAGGGAAGCTAATGGCTTTTGACATGTTGTGGACCTAGCAGAATGCACAGGTATATTATATATATTATATTATATTATAGTATATATTATATATATATTATTATATATAATATATTATTAGATACTAGCATCTCAATCTTCACCTTTAGTCCTGCGAAATACCTGTTGAACATGCAGCTGCTCAGAAACTGGATGGAGTTGGTGGAAAAGACTTTTTTCTTGTTGATTGTTTTAAACACATATGTGCTAAACTGAAGAAAGAGGATATTTAAGTGTCATCTAAGGTTTTAGTACTGCAGAGTGAATGTGATAGAGTTGCCTTCAGTTCAGTATAAAATCAATTACCCCTTAAAACACTCGAGATGAAAGTTACTTTCTTACACTGTTTAAAGACTAATAATAGTCAGTTTAATATTTAGTTTTGTTTTTTACAAGTGGGAATAAAATGTATATGTCTTAAGAATTTATGATTGATATATTATGTCTAGTAACACCTTAATAATATAGGAATAATTTTATTAAGTACCAGGTTATAAATGCTGCAGCAAAGAAGTGACCGTTCTCATCACTACCAATCATGCGTCAGTGATAATACCAAGTCCATCTACCTTATTAGGCTCATTGCAGACTAATTACATCTAATCACAATTACAACGCAGTGCCTCCCCTTTACCCCCAGCACACAAAGCCATTATTCTCTCAGCTCGCCTGTAGTTTGATTGGTATCCATGTATGCTTCTAACACACTCATAATAGCAGCCCTCAGCCACTCTTAGGCCACTCACAGATCAACAGTGATTATAATAAGAGTAGACAGCAAAGATAAAAATTATGGCTGGAGAGTGAGAAGGACAGAGGAGGAGGAGATTATATGGGAGGGAGCGATCGTTCTCAAAGCAAGAAAATAATTGCTTCACCAGGGCCTATATTGCTGCCCTCGTAATCTCATTAAAAAGTATTGTACCGCATACTTAATGGGCCATTAAAAGTCTTTAGTACAATTATTAGAATCTAAAATGCAAAACATACACGCAGACACATAACTAGCCTTCTATTTGTTGTAGTTTAGTTCTCTTTCATTTATTCTCGCCGTGCTTTCATTCTACACTGCACACAAAGGGCTGAGCAGCAATAAAAAAAATCAGCTCCTTCTCTCGAGTCTTGGCCATGGAAGTAATACCATCACAATGGTGCTGCCAGGCCCGCAGGGTACAGTGCAGTATCCTATCGGAGCACCCAATGAACACGCGCTGCACACAAAGATAATGGAGAAGTCCCTGGCCTTATTCTTTTACTGTTATCAGAGCGTGGTGCACTTACAGAGTGCTCTGTCTCTCACTCCTGTCCCCTCAGTGCTCTGTTCTCTCTTTTTCTGTCCTTTTTACATCTATGTGTCCACCCCTGTCCCCCATGTCGATCTCACCCTGTGTCCTGTTTTTCCACCTTGTGGTGTGCAGTCTGATTTGTGGGATACAAAGAAAGGACAGTTAGCTTTATCCATCAAAGCACCATTCTACCTGCTCTGGTTTATCCTGTGTTCTAACTATGAGCCCATTTATCCTGTTGTGCAAGCAGTCACTGGGCATGCTTTAAAAATGGTGCAATGGCTGCCCCCGCAGGAGTAAGAAAAGGAGAGCAAAATAATAAAAATAATAGTGAGATTTGTGTAGGTTCCTCCTTTTTAATTCTCCCGGGTCCGTGAACAGAGGAAGCATTTGCGTATTTGTTCATTTAATGTGCCGATTGTCCTAGGGCTTGTAATGAGATAAAGCTTCTACCTTATCTGACCACTTTATTAACAAAAAAGAAAACAAGTGAATGAGGGCAAAGCAGGTCGGTTGGGACGGCTCAGCTGAATCGCTGCTGTCTGGCAGAGGAGATAAGCCAGGCTGTCCCATACCAAACCAAATCACCACTCAGCAGCAAGAACAGGCTTCGCTTCCAGGCAGGATGAATGGGCTCTGCTGCTGCATTGAAGCCCAGGGGATAGCATTGTTTAACACTCCAGTGTCCCACAGTGAGGATCAATACACGATCAGAACTTGATTATATCCACACTTAATTAACCTCAGTCTAAGGATAGACTGAGTGTGCCACCGGGTGCAGAGCCAAACAGATAAAGCGTTACAGTCTATGAAAATGGTGCGTGTTTTTGCACAAAAGTAGAGGATTTTGGCACAGTGGCACGCAGTATATGTGTATCTACTGCATCTATCAGTGCCTGGGTGCTTGACACCTTTCTGTTACATTTCTTCCTCACTTGATCAACAAATCTTTGTTACATTTTCTCAAAGCAGAAAATAAAGAAAAATACAAACAGTAAATTAAATTTTCATAATAAGACATACAAAATATATATGCTATCAAAAAAAGCTTGCATATAAGGGAGCTTCAATGTATTAATGTCATGATTATATGAGGAAGGATTAATGTTGTAGTAAGTCTTCTTCAGCCTAAACTCATGTGTCCTCACTGTCCTCCCAACAGCTGTAGGCTAACTGTTCTCCAGAGCCTGGTTTCATGCTGACCTCTCCTCAGATGAGGTGTCACAGTAGCGGGAAACAGAGAGGTGACATAGCTACCACCCCATGACTGACAAATGGAGGTGACAGGAATTAACAAAGCCTATGAATGCTCCATGACAGCAGAAGTTAATGGAATATTCATTAATTTAACATGTTCAAAATATAAAGTACAGCCGTGTGTGTGCGTGCTTCTTTGTTTATTAATTTGTTTGTGTGTAATATTTCCAACATGTACAGTGCTCACTAGAATTAGTTGGTGTATGGCTCCAAGAGCCTTTCATAGGGAAATACAGTGTGTGTTGAACACCAGGCAGTATACAGACATTACATAAGAGCAATAGCCACTGGAGGATGGTGTGTTTTGCATATAGTACATACCTGGAAGATCTGGTGTTTGTAATGTTTTATATAAATGTGCTGTCATATTCTGGCCTTCAATATTCTCAGTGATGACCTCGGCCAGTGTGTTGAATAGGGACAAATTTGTGGATTGTCATATTTTTCAACCAATCAGATTTTGAGTTTGCCATTTTGGGCGTGTTCTCTGACCTGCCAGGGCCTTCTGTCTGGCCTAAATGACCGGCCAGTCAGTTGGCTAACTAAAGTTAAACTAACTAGCACGTAACATGAGTTTTACTCATAGACTTTGTATTTAAATGTTGGGAAGCTTTGATAAATTTAATGGATGTTTATCTGACCTTACTAGCTATTGATTATTGTTTGTTGAATTATTGTTGGTGGTGTAAAGGATATTCAGATGTCTGTGACTTTCATATCTGGTCAAATGTGTTGGCATGTTGGTGCGACAGCTTACCTCGAAATGAATTATAATATTTTTTTTTGCTAGGTGGGGATGAGTAAATGTGACTGGTTGTTGATGGGATCTCTATTTGTGATGCATCCTGTTATACATTTAATTTTAGGAGGATAGCACTGAAGGCCTAAGTAGAAAATGCACGGCTTGCCACTGAATAAATACATATATATAAATTCCCCACTCGCACCCTGTGGTTGGTCTTTTTCCTTTAAGCTCAAGTCCTCTGTGGTCTTGAAGCTTGAGTTTCCTTCCCAGTATCTTAGTTGTTCTTAGCACTGTACTCTTTTGGTCAGAGAGCTTGGATGTTGTCTTGGATCTTCCTCGAATCTGCTGGATTTCCACTTTTAGCTTCACCTTCCACATCTTTTCAGCCCTTGGTATATTAATCAAGCTTCTCATGTTCCTTCTTCCTGATGTTGCCATTGCTTGGGAATGCAACATGCTGTCACTATGGTCTTCTTCCTCTGTTACTGGAGTTGATCACAGTTCATTCACGATTTAACAAGGGATTATCTTTGTGTAATATTTTGTAATAATAATTTTGTGATCTGAATAATTTAAGTGTAAGAAATATGTAAGAAAAATAAATAAATAAATACAAAATTCTCTTAGACAAATCTTAATTTCATCTTAATTTTCAATCATGTTCAGCAAGTAAAGTTTAACTAAAAGCACTTAATTTTTATTCAGGTATCAAAATGTTTTTAAAAATTTGTTGACTAGTGTAATAGTTAATGGTAGTACACATGCATTATAATTGATTCCCCAAAGTTACAGTGTCACTAAAGTGTGACTTACTAAGTAACATTTGAAAATCCAGATGAAGTAATATAAATTGAGTCCCAGTGTGGCTGTGTTTTAATGCAGAGTGTACCTTTTTGCATCCTTGTTGAGAGAGTAGTGTTTCGCCATAACTCCCTCTCAACCCATTGTGCTTCAATGTGGTGCAATCAGCTGCAGCCAAATTCCATGAGCTGTATAGACAAGCTTTAAACCCTTTTCTGTGTAGCTTATCCCCTACAGCAATTCAAGTTGATGCGATTAAAAAATGTCTTTTTATGCGTTTCCGTACCTCTAAGACCTTTCATCAAACTATCTGTGCATCTGTTACAAGGTTACCTCCTTTCCTTCATGTCTCTGCGATCTTTCAGAAGCCATTCTCTACCAAATCATTGTTAGCTACCGGATCTTTTGTCTGCCAGAACTGAATTAATATAGTTGATGGGACAAACATTGTCAATCTGCCGGAAGAATAGAGCTGACTGAATTCAATCTCAGCAGACAATACCAGGGGAAAAGCACTTAGAGACAGTGCCACTTTGCTCAAAGTCTTCTGTTCTGGCGAGGTTATTGGTCCTGACAAAAGGGTGATGCAGAGTTTGCCCTCATTAATGCCAAAGTACCCCGCCAATATCAAAGTGGAGTTTTTCTGTAGTTATTTTTTTCTTTACTGACATGTATTTTAATACTGTTAGAAAAGTACTCTTCCATTGACTTTCCCATCATCAATGTGCAATGTTCAGTCAGGCTCATGGCATTTTCTTCTTTATGACTCGTAGCTTTTGTCAAAGCCACTTATTTATGATTCCACAGTGTATGTACTGTACCTACTCTGACATTGTCTTCTGCCTAGATGCTCTGAATGTATACTGTGTTAATTGTTGTATTGCAATTAACTTATTATTTCTTGCCAATTAGGCTATTTATAAATGGGGTGGGCATTTGTAATATGTTAAAGTTAAATTGTTTTACTCTTTAAACCATAAAAGGTTGGTTTAACATTAAATTTAAACAATGTTCTTTTTGAAAATGTATATAACTAGTATAAAAGCCAGTTAAAAAGATACAGAGGGTAAAGACAAATGGGATGGAAATACAGTATTTGGGTATAGATGTTGTAATGGGAAAGAATAAATGTGTGATTTGGGTTATAATATAGCCCTATTAACCTAGATGAAACATTTTAGTGCTAGTTAAGTTATTTTCAATTAATATAGGCCTAATTTGTTGGCTAAATAAAATAAAATGAGTGAAGTTTGTTCAAATAATGTTTTAGTAAACTGTTTTTTTAAATATACAAAACCTTTTAAATATAAAAAGCTTGTGCAGTTGTATAGTCCAGACATTAAGTATGAACATTTAACCTTTGACCTTACAGATTGTAACCAATGAAATGTCTCTTTAAACTTTAAAGGCAACAATGATAACGAACGCCTGGCGATTGCTAGACAGCGAATCCCATACCGACTTGGTCGAGTAGTTGACGAATGGCTACTCGACAAAGGTAAAATCATTGATTAAAATTTCAAATAAAATAATTTGATCATAACCAAGTTGTAGCAATATTTTGTAAATAATAAACCTAAAAAATAAATGTTCAGTAAACCTTTAAAAACAAAATGATTTGAATAGTAAAATTTAGTTTGTAGTGTTTCATACTTTTCATAATAATGCATTTATTTTATAGATGTCAACTGTTTTAATACGTGTTTATTGTCAACTTAAGGTTAAAGGGACTGTAAATATGATTTTAAATCCACTTACTGACATAATATCAGCATTGTTAAAATGTCTATAAATTACTGTAGCATTTTTCTGTAAACATCTAAATGATAAATTTAAAAGTTCTAGTGTAGTCATTCATTAGTTGCTACGTGTCATTTGAAACACTACAGTACATATACAGTACAGTACAGTACTTAGTGTCATTTGATCTATTCTGATTAAACTACTAGCAATGATAAATAGAGTGCAACATGAATTGGCATCAGAATTTTGAGTCCCTTTAACAGACGTTGTAAATATGTATAGGGCATAAGATAAAGGAACTGTAATATAAAATAAACTGATTGCATGCTTTTTTATACTTTAATAACTAATTCATATTTTCACTTTAAATGTGAAATAAGCCCTATCATTTTTATATAATTTCTTGTTTGTTTGTTGGTTGGTTTCTGTTTTGCGTTATAAAAAGTGCTTTCACAAATTGTCTTTTGGTTTTTCATGTGCCCAACCATGTTTGTTCTGTGGTTGCTTTTGCTAAAAGGATGAATAGTTTGAAATTTCCAAGTCTGCCCTGCTTCCTGAGTGATTGCATACAAGTAAAGTCCATACTCACAGACTGTAACCATTTTATTTATTTATTTTTTCATGCTTGCTGTGTTCCAAGTTTGCAAATCACTAAATTTAAAGGAGCAATGCAAGATAACATAAGCAAGGCTTAATCAAATTATTATATTAATAAATATGTTTTTAGCTTATTTTCACTGAAAATGTTTTATATACTATATTTTTCTTCTTTTCCAGGTAATGCAATGCAAACAAACCGTGAATTTATAATTCTTTTAAGATTATGTTATTTTTTCAAGTGTAGTTATGTATCGCCCATTACACTGCTACTTCTGATTAATCTTTGTTCTTGTTATATTAGATTAGAGTGCCCTTTTAGCAAAGCTGCATTGATTTTCCAATTTTTTTTTTTCTTTTCTTTTCTTTTCTTTTTTCTTTTCATAGGCATCTCATCATTATAACTGCAATAAATTACCAGGGTTTACCTCTGCAACCCGTAATTTATTGGTCTCATTAGCCTCTGGGCAAATAATCTGTCTTTTTTTTTTTCACTAAAAATGGCCACAGTTCAACATTCCCGTATATATGTAACATTGTTTTCCCACAGGACGACAGCTTACAATCTTCAACAGCCAAACCACTATACAGATTGGGGGATGGGAGCGGGACCGGAGCCGATCCTTTCAGGGCCAGCTTTCTGGCCTCTACTATAATGGCTTAAAGGTATTCAACATGGCTGCAGAGGGCGATCCCAACATAAAAATCCAAGGCAGTGTGCGGCTTGTAGGGGATTCACCCTCCTCTATCACACCGCAGTCGAGCACCACAGCCAACCGCTCTGAGACATCCACGTCCATCCTGGAAATCACAACCACCACGGCATCCAGCAGGCGAGTCAAGCAGACTACACCTCGAGAGCCTCAGCAGGTAAGATAATTTGAGTGTGATTCCTTTGTAAGAGAGTTTGATTTACATCATTATTCTCTCTACTTGATCCATTTTGAATTCCTCACAGCGCACGGCATGAAGTTAAGCACATCTTAGATTATTATAATACATTATGTCTTTATGTGGTAGAATCTATGCATTATTTTATTGTGTCACATCTTTCTTCTCCTTGAGTGTTCTGACCTAAAAACTGAAGGAAAATAAGTGCACTGTTCCACCATGGGAAGCAGCACCACAGGCACCAAGTGTTTCTCCTGTGCAATCAGATGTGGTACCGCGTGGTGTGTGTGTGATAACCATCATAGAGGTCCTCCATCATCTTTATCTGTCCTGCATGAGCGGTGCCGCATCTGCAGGAGCATATTACTTCTCAAATGTCACAATGTGTGACTAAACAATGCAACACAAAACGTGTGTCCTATCGAATGAAATGGCAAGAAGACTATTTGCACAGTCTCTGCCAAAAGAAGGAAAACATTTCCTGTTGAACATCTCACAATACACATTTAAATGTACACACTAAAAAAGTTCATTTTTAGGCAATTTAGAAGAAAGTCTTTGTACCTTAGTTTGAATGACTTCTGTTTCTTTCACACTTGATCCATATAAGAATAATAGTTCCTAATCCTAGTGTAGGTTAGTTGCTTAGTTACAGAGGTTTTTAAAATATAAATGGTAATATACTGGCATCATTGCACTGGGAATTAGTTTGCAAAAAATACCTTGACAGAAACCCATTACAGTGTAATAGCTGCATACTGAACATACGTATTGCTCCTTTAGGTCACTCAAAACTATAGTTTCAGTGTATCATTCTTATCAGAGCTAGAACAGGTCATTTTCAACCTGTACAAACAATCAAAAGTGAAGGACAAAATTGATAAACACTGAGCTTATTTTCTGAACTAATGAGCTCTTGACATTATTAAGCTCTTCTCCAGTATATGAAAAAAGGAAGATTGTTGTACTGTGGAAATGCAGAACGAAGTCCGTGTCAGGCATACAGTACATGTACACACAATCAGAATAATTTGATTTCTTTCTGTCTTTACAGTTTCACTGAGACAACAGCTGATACAAACAAGTCGCAGTGTCATTTCATTTGATACATGCAACTAAACCAGATTTCTTTAAATGCCGCATTCATCTTTTGATTCAGAGTACTGTTCAACCTACAGCTCATATGATGACATAAACCTTATTCTCTACTCAGCTGCAGTAAAGACTCCAAAATACTGGCCGTCCCCTAACTTTCTCTCTTTCCTTGTGAAAGGGTCTGCAGGTGCTGACAAATAATACAATAAAAAATATTGATCCAGTGGAATGTTTTTTTTTTTCTCAGACTCAGCATGGTTCTTGAACCGTTGCAGGAGCATGTAATGCAGGCAAAATATCATACAATAGACTATAATTATATCCCAACTCCATGCGGTGTTATAAATTGCCACTAAGGAATCGAGAGATTGGCAGAAAGGAAAGAAAATACGCTTGATAAGATTGATGCCCATTTTTTTTTCCAGACCTTTCTTCTGAAGAGAATTAAAGTGATATAAATGACCATAACAATTTAGAAATGCAGTGTATGACCAAGACCTGCAGTATGTGCAGAGCATCTATATCTACTGATTAATTTAGTTATTCCTTTCTTTCACTGTGATCTGATTTTCAGATGTCTGACATTATGCTTATCAGAGTCTGCTTGAATAGTTTAATCAATAGCAATTTACCTTGTAGAAATTATGTGCACAACCATTTTTTTCTCATACGAGCAGTACAGTTCAAACCTAAAGCTTTTTTACTCCAAGTTCCATATGTGCTAGTTGTTTCAAAAGTATACAGTGTGTCAGTTAGACTTCATGCACTTTAGTGCTGAAATTACGTGAGAGACAGATGTATTGTTATGTTGCAAATTCACCTGTTAAAGTGCTAAATAAAGGTTTAGAAAAAGGAGAATAGTTATGGCTAATTGTGATGGTTTAGGTGATAGCTAATTAATTCACACAGAAAAAAATGGATTAAAGAGTTTATTTACAATGTAGGTGAAGAGATGAATGAGGCATGCAAAAATGTGTGTGGTGGGAAATGTCATGGTGTTCAGTTTGATTCAACGTGACGACCTTCCCGTGGAGAGCTCCTGTAGGAGTAGGACATCCTTGTCTCAGGACACTACACCTAGAAAAACATCATGTCTGGCATCTGTAAAAGGAGATGGTGCATTCACTGTCCTTTCCCTGTGACTAGTCAGCATTTTAATCATTGTCCAGCTGTTCCATCTCTCCTCTGATGGCGAGTGCAGCTTAGTGAATGCTTTTATATACCCGAAGAGCATTACATTACTGGGATATGAACATTTTTAGTATAGATGGCCTCAGTGGAAATAGAATGGTTATAGCATCATCCTCTAACTACTCTAACCATTGAAGTGCAGTGAAGATGGAGACCTGGAAAATGTAGATCAGTCTGTCAAACAGGGTAGTTGGATCACACATAGTAAGAAAAAAATCATTGAGACCCGTTATTGGCATATCTGACAATGAGAGTTGATGACCAAAGCGCTTGGGTGTTAATTCAAGACATAAATATCCAGTTGCATGCTATAAATGCCTGTTGCTTTCAGCAACAATTCTTATGGTGACACTGATATGGCGTTTAGAACATCTTTAGCCTCTTTAAAATTATGTATTCCCAAGATATGTGGGGAGAAATAAATAAATTAGAGCACAACCATGTTCTGTTGCATGCATGCACTCTGTACAACCCAAAAACTAACAAACAAGTGTGATTTTATACAGTCTAAAGCATTAAGTCAATGAGTATGGGATACATTTATATATACTGTACATCCCTGATCAAATCTTTTGAGTGAGACAAAAATAAGGATTTCTTTTCTAAAACTACACATTTTTTACAAACATTTATTAGAATCCAAAAGATAACCATTAAGACAAGGGCACAGCGTCTGTAACAGATTGTCAATAAACTGATGATAGCAATAACAAGAGAATACAAAATGTACCAGTACTTGATACAAAGTATGCAACCAATACTGTTGTGTTGCTGTGCACACATGGTCAAAATGAAAACATAATAAAGTCTTTCAATGACATTGGCTCTGTAGATCACTGGCCCACTTATCTCCTAGACGATAACGCCAGTGCTAATCATCATTAGTATAATGATTTTGAAGGGTCTGAGGGGACTCTGCCCTCTCAGGTGTCCTATAAAAAAAGTACTCTAAATGCTTGAATGGGGTTATATTGTTATTGAATACCGAGGACCTTGGCTTATGGGTAACATTACATTCTTTTCAAACCACTGGGTGTCCACTCATGCTTTATTAACAATAATGTTATCATCTTAGAGCACACTGGCCTAATCAGGGCAGAAATGCACCATGGGAAAAAACTGGTGACTCAGAGTTGTTATTTTAATAGCGATTACAATGTTAAATTTGTATAATGGGTAATTGGATTAATTCAATTCCGTGACTTATCACCCACTCAAATACAATGCAGATAGTAAATAATAGTGAAACATGTTACCTTTGCTTTGATCCTGTATTGATGTTTCTCAACATTCCACACTTGGCTCTTATCTGCCAGATATTCCTTGTCATAGCCTTTTAAGCCATGTGCGTCCTGCTGTAAATAGGGGCGATTTTTACTGTATGGGCCTCACTGTCATGTCTTAATGAGGTGTCTGCTCCTTGTAGAGGTTCCTGGTCACATCCAATTAAACCAGAATGCACTTGTGTATGCATTAAAAAACAATAGACCAGTACTGTACACATACACCGAGAAGTGCTGCTTATGCCTCTCGACTTAGATCTTCGGTTGATTTATTTATAGTTAAGCGAAATAGCTCTTCCTCCTTTACAGCCAAAAAAGTAGATTTGGTGTTGAAACACATACAATACAGTATACTGTACACATGTCTGTGTCAGTTTGGAGGGCAAACCAATAGGTTTAAGGACAATATGAGTTGCCAATGGTCAGCATTATAGTGAACAAGCTCTTTTAAGCCTGTCTCTGTGTTACTCAGTAAAACATTTTAATCTGTTTAATTTGTGGAATATTTGGAAAGAAACGTTATGGAACATCTGCTGGCATTGTATATTTTAAGTAGATATTGACAACATAGGCTGCTAACGTGGAACTGGATATGATTATCATGTTTGCATTAAAGACTGAATACATCGCAGCCACAGTCACACACAACACAACAGCATATTTTTTATGGGCTGGCCAAAATGGAGGAAACATGTCAAGCTTTAGAAAGATAGCATTTAATACCAGGTGATCCTTAATCCAAACCATTGGAGGATAAGAGATATTGCCCTATGTAGCTGTAACCCTCCCAGCAAGAAAAAAAAGAAAGGCCTGCTATCTAGAAGAGCCATTGAGAGCTCTTGACAGTGATGGATACTCACCTGCATTGCTCTGCATTATCAACCCTGGCCAGCACACATACAGTATATAAATCTCATGAGTGGTCATAGCGTGAGGCTGCCATCCACCACAAGTCTGTAGAAACATACTCTGAAGTTGCTAGTGGCTCCAGTATCGTGAGACACAAGTACAGAATACACCTGAAAAAAATGTTGTACAGGAAGATCTTTTATACAGTAATGCAACTATGGTGTTGTAGTTTTGGCTATTGTGCTTATAGGTTCAGAAGTTATAGTTTATAGTTCAGTTATAGTTTTACTCTCTTTTACTTAGTATGTTTATTTTCAACATATGCCACATCCACCTCTTTTGCCCTTTAGAACCACTGTTCTAAAGGACCAAAATATAAGCCATAAAAATCATAAAGAAACATTTGCAAATAGTACATTTGAAATTAGTTAATTTTCATTTTAATTTGAAAAATTAGATGTGTGTCAGGCATGTTCCACAAGCTTTTCTTCAGTCACCTTAGATTGCTATTATCTACCTTTTATTGTAATTCGTTGCCTGTTGCTGTGTTCTTGTGGTTAAAGGTTATCAGGATGTGCATTAAAACAAGATTAAAGGTTGACATTCCAGCAACTCAAGGCTGCCCTCACAGGCCCATGACAGCTGCTTGTCATTGTCAAGTGAAGGCAGCCAAGTACCCCACGCAGACGTGATTGATTCAAAGGAGGACCAACTACAGTGCCGTTGAGAAAGTGTGTGAGAAAAGCTCAACTTTATACAACTGTCCTCTCACACAGTTCAACTTTTATCTATATGTTTGAATGTTAGCAGGGCAGTGCTTGACAATTCATCGGCATGCTAACATGTACAATGCTAACACAATGATGCAAAACAGATGGGCTCACCATGTTTTTTTTAACTTGTTGGCATGTTAACCGTTTCTCATGACCACTAACCATAGACTTTAAGATTGATGGAAATGTCATTGGGTTTTGTAGCTGTTTGGTCTGAAGTATGAATTGATACGTTTACATAGTAATAATGCTCTAATACCTGTTCTTTATGGAAACATGAAGACAAAAAAATTAAATAAAATTGTGTATCCAATAGTTGTCAAGGTATTTGACTCACAATCAGAATGGCTAACCTTCTGGTGGTGCTACAAGTAGTAGAAGTGACGTTAGTTTATGGATCAGGGACCTTGACTATTAAAGGTAATACAATGTTTTCTCAGATATGTTAGAGACATTGTCTTGTACAATTTTCAGGACAATGTGTTTTGTTTTTTTTAAACACAACATTCATACTGTATTAGACCTCATGACATTTCACATTTGCCATGTTTTTTCATATCCTTTTTACACTAGACAATTTCTGTTTTATAGCTTGTTGTTTGTGGAATTCAAGAAATGTAGATTACAGCCTGTTCCCAGGGAGAATGAATGGCCACTATGTCACATCATTGCTACCAAATAGGCAATTGGCCCCACTATTTCTGAATTAATCCTCGGTGAGGTGGGTGTAATGGCCGTTCAGGGGAAGTGAGGAACATTCAAAACACATTGTGTGGGCCATTTCATCTGCACTCACATCACATGGGTCAGTTCCAGCTGAACTGGCTTGTAGTGGTTATGTTTGTCTTGCTTTTTGTAACGAGGGGCAGAAACTTGGCTTCTATATAATTCACAAGGATAATCAAAGATTTTTTAAGTTGGATTTGCTGCGCTGCTACACCTTCGGTGCAGTGTTTGTGTACCTCCCAGCCTCCCTTGCTGGCTGTTACAAACAAAATATAATACACGCAACGTCACAGTAATCTTGTGGTGAAAAATCTTTTGCAAGTAAGTACCCAATAACTTCTCAGTTTGCAGCTTCCCTCCTTTTATAATCATACATGCAGTGTGTCTCCTTATTGTGTCTGCTACTACCTTCAGGCATTGTTGTGATTGGCTGCATACTGGTAGGGATTATTGTTTTACAAGCCAAGGCTGCAATACAGTAAGTCTGCACATCCTAGATTTAATACTAATCCTGCATGCATCAATATTCAGACCTGAGACTTATCTCTAGTATTAAGCACTGCTCAGGCTAGTGCACACATGGGTGCAGATTCTTTAATTGTGGTACATGATATGATACTCAGACTTGAATTAAAGGATTATTCACAAATTTGTTTAGTTCGAGATGCATTATATATACCTTAGATAATTCAAATCATGATCAAATCCTTTTTTTCTGTTGACGGTGTACCAGTGGAGCCTGACTTGACTTGTTAACTTTGCTAATGATCACATTGATCTGGGACTATTCACTGAATTGTGTTTTTTGTTCAGATCATTACAGATGTGTTGTATCACTTTCACACTTCATTGACCTAATAACCAATAACCTTAACTTTTAAGATGCAAAATGGGAACCTAACTTTACCTGATCTTCATGTAGCAGAAAAAGCCTAAAAGTGAACCTAATCTACCTAATTCTACAAAATCAGCCATTTTGTGCTCATTTTCTCAAGTCTAATAGTGAAATGGTGAGCAATTTCTCTGCATTACAGTTTACATTTTACCAAGTTACTAAGCAACAGACTCACCACAGTGCAGTAAGTTGTTCTTGATTGACAGGCATACACTTGGTTAGTTGAAAGGCACTTTTCTCGTCAACTAATGGAAAAAAGCATTTAAGAAAAAGACACAACTTTGTTCTAAAAAGCAAGGAGTGAAATTTAAATTAATGTTTCTTTTCATTTATTTTATTCCCTTTAATATTTACTTTTCATTTTACAGCAGCCATGTGATTGTTAGAGTATTTTCACAAAGAAATACTGTGATTTTATTCATATGATGGCTTTTATAATACTTGTATTTGCAGTATCACAGAAATAGAATTAGTACACCATCCTGTCACTAACTTGCAATCTGCCCTGCTGTATCTGATGTAGGGTTGAGACACAAGTAGATCCACATCCTATTAGAATTTAATTATCCTGAATAAAAGTGAAGCCATTGTTTAAAATAGGCTCAAGTCACTAAATAATTTAATTCCTTATTTTCTTGTCCTTTGCTTCTGTTTATTTACATTTTTTATTTTGTGAATAGATCAGGTCAGAGAACATATTTGAATTGTATGAACTTGTTTAGTGTATGTAATAAAATACTGTATCCTTAAGTTTTTGTAGTTATTTTAACTTTAGGTATACACTGTAACTTAGCTTTTTGGAATTACCTTGTTTTTGAATTAACTGGTCATAAAATGTGATCTGATCTTCACCTAAGTCACAAGTATAGACAAACAAGAAGTACTAAGGTAACATTACACAAACAGTATTATAATCTGCCATGAACACCATGCTTTGTGATCCAATGATTCTTTTAAGCCTTTAGCTGTTACTCTGGGGCTCTTTTTTACCTCACTGAGCATTCTGTCTTAGCTGGGCTGCCACATCTAGGGAAAGTAGCCACAGCACTAAATCCTCTCTATTTGAAGACAGCTGCTCTGTGGAGGGATGAATATTTAAATTTTTTGAAATTACTTTGTAACAATTTCCTCCTTTATGCATATCAGCTTGATTTCATCATTGTGCATATGTCTTCTGTGAGAAAAATATTTTGCAAAACATGGTTCAGGTCAGCAGATACTTCTTGTCAATAGCAGCTAAAGTCAGTTTTAGGGACGTACAGTTGTCGTTTTGTGACGTTTTTTTTTTTTCACTCTGCATTTAACGTTCAACTGCACTTGTAAGGTTATATGCAGAGCTCTTCGGTGCTGCAGAAATCATGTTCTATGACAGCTACTGAGGTGCTTTTGGTAACTTTTGGTACCATAGAAAACAAGTCACATTTTCAGAATATTGATATTAACTCGCTGGAATATTGATATTAACTTGATTGGACTCCTAATGTCTTGTTACTGAATGTAACTGAATGTCTTAAATCAAGTATCATTCAGCAAAGTTAGACACATGCACAGTGCATTTTCATTCTTTTAAAAAAACAAACACGTACAACACAAACTGAATATATATATAAATATCACAGAATATAATAGTTAGAGGCATTTTGTAGTATAACAATTTTGCACTGAGTGGAGCTACAATTAAATAAGAAATAACTGAGTAATAACTGCATAGATGTTTTTTCTTTCCTGTCTCCCTTTGGTATTTGTATTAATAGGAATTACTCGTCACAATGCTAACCAGATGGAACTGTTTTCCTCAAGTTATCTAGACCAGATCTTATTGTAAGATGAAAACAAGTCAATCTTTTTTTCTTTTTCTTAATTTCTACCTTTGTGTGCTTGCCAATTAAAAACAGACACGTGTATAGCAAACTGAGAAGTTACTAAGGAAACACACAATATCGCACATTAACACTGAAAAGGATTTATCAGCAAGGGTTCAGTCATGTTGAGTACGTCTTGTTTCATTCAGGATATTGAAACTAACTCTCTTATGGAGTGAGAGACATCCTGCGGTATTCAGTGTGAGTGTCCGTACCCTGTGAGGTTGTGGTGCCTTCAATTATTCACAAAAAGAAAACATCCTTGGGATAAGATTTCCCCTGCAATGCAGATGTATGGGATTGACCATCATGCTACTGAGACACTGTAAGCTTGAGAAACAAAAGAGCAAAGGCCAAAAATTACTCACTTTACTGACAGGTGCACTATTGACTTTTTTTCATTTTTTGGTTTTATTATATTTATTGTCCTTTATTCCCTTTTGCCTGGTGCTTTTCTGTTTCTACCCGTGCCGAAAGAATTGAGCACTACAGCAGATAATTCAAAAGCCACATGTGTAACAAACAACAATGATTTGTTGGTGAAGAGCAGAAACAGGTTGAGAGCAGATTCAGGATATGAGGATGAACAGCTCTTGTGTGCGTCGCTGACCTCCCAACCTTGCCTTTAAAGTGAAGCGTGTGTTGTTGTAGGTGGTTTAAAGTGAAGCGTGTGTTGTTGTAGGTGGTCCTGGAATGTGCTGGACTGAGCCCAGTGATATAGGTTTGTGCCCATTCAGTGCTGACAGATGGCAAAGGAGGCAACACTGTAGACCTGAGGTGGTCCCAGGCCTGCGGCGCTCACTCCCAGCGACAGACCATATCCATCATCTCAGCCTCACCAGGGGCCATTGTGGAAACTGCCCTTCAACATTGTGTTGAACAGTCCATGTAACCTGCTGATCCATTCCAGCTTGGCAAAGGTGTACTCATACATGCCGCTGTGTGTCAGTATGTGTTCAAATGCTGATAGTTGAATTGATAGTTAGCAGCACAGGCAGGCTTGTCTACAGCTGGTAGATGATGAGCCAGCTGAAGCACAATGATGCCTTGTCTTCTGCTGGTCGTTTAATGTCTCCTTGTAGTTTTGTATTAAAGGTTTTTAAAATTCTTGAAGCCATGTTCATCATAGTTTTTGCCATTATTAAGTTGACAAAGAAGCATCTCGTTTTTTGCAGGTTTCACACTACTGGCAGCATTACAGAGGAGTACTGATTGTTCCGCTAAGTCTGTTTGGATGACAAGAATGAAACCTACGCAGTGTGAATGTTGTCTCTGGTCTTTTATAAAGTGTTGGTTTGTGCGCGGAGGAGATACTGACACCAACAGCTTTACAGCATGTTTTATAGACCATATTGTTGTCTCTCAGGACATTTGCTGTTATGATTTGTAGAAACAGAAGATAGTCCTGGGCCAACTGTTGAGCATAACATAACTGTGCACTGCTCCCACCTGCAACATTCTGCAATCAACTGCTGTATACATTACATTAATGAATGAGTGTTGTTCCAACTGCTCGCTGAACTGTGTTGAGCTCATTCTATTAAAAAAATAGTTTTCTCAAAATCTGGCAGAGAGTATCAGGCACAAAATAGTTTGTGCATCCGAAATATCCTTTATTTATGTTACCATCATAAGTCAAATTTAACATTTAGCTGTTCCCAAAGCAGAAATCTGTATTCATATAAAACCAGATATAATCCATAATTTATTCCTTCAGTTGCAGACAACAAAAGTACTGAAGAGAACATTTGAAAATCTATCAAATTTTCTGTGTTTCTGCAACTGCTTAGAGCTTTAGATTAAAATCATACTGTATCTTAAAATTGTTGGTTATGTTGAGGGGAGCAGCCATTTTGATCTGATGTTGAACACTGAAGCAAGTGCTGTAAAGGCGAGTTTAGAGATGTAAGGGAGGATAATATAGAGTAACGTCATTAGCAGATAGATTAAATTAGGCTAAAACAAATTCAGGTATAGAAATGAAATAAAGGCATCCAGCAAATAAAGCTTGTTAGCTTCTCTCATAAGCAAACATGAGAAAGAGAATAATGGAAAAATGGCCTTGGGGAAGACATTTAACTCAATTCTCAAGCCAGCCAGTGGTTATAATTGAATCAATTTATTTAAATGCATGGTTTGATATTTTGGGAAATACACTTATATTTGCTCTTTGTCAAAGAGTTAAATAAATATAAAGCTACAGCAGCTGTTTAGCATGAAGACTGGAAGGTCTGTCTCCTGTACCAAAATTTATTAATATTTTGACACGTTTGTTTAATCGATACAAAAAGTTTAAAAGGGGCATTTTGTAGACGTGTTTTTGTACAGATAGGATAGCAAAGGCAGCTGCTCAAATGCATGAATAATGAAAAAGAGGTTAAGTCAAATTTGTAGTTGCGAACAGTCTGTTATTACAACTCTGCCTTAGGGTTAGATTAGTGATCAAAAATCAATACTTTACTTGAGCGACGTTACTTCCCTCTCTACTGAATTTCATTGCTCATTAGTTTGTAGCAATGACACTCAGCCCTGTGTCAATGACACATCTGAACCTGCAAGACAGGAATCTGATTATAATGCTACTCTGTGGGAGCTACAGGTGACCTGGTCTCCTGTTGTAGGGCAAAGCTGCTCTTTCTCTTTCCTCGTGTCATGTTTTCGCAAACGTTACACATGGGAATTAGGTCTGAGTACATTCATCTCAGTAGTGATGGCATCTATATTAGGATGACAAATGTGTTCCTGTCACCTGATGAGGGACTGGGACTGCATGTCAAGATGCAGGTAAAGTCAGGAAGACAGTGATTTGTGGCCACGCTGCATATCTCTTTCTCTCACGTTCCCTCTTTTCGCAGAAAATACAAGATCGCATGTTTTGTCATCTATTTTTAGATTTTGAGGGAAACAAACATGAAAATGAAGAATTACACTTTGGATTGATCCATACTGTTTCCCCAAAATAGCAAGTGCTTGTATGTTAGAATGTATAGAAAGTGCCATGATTACAAGCTATTCTTTGGTAATTGTTATTCCTCCCTCACTCCCCCAGCTTATCCTCAGTATATGATATTCTTCCTGGGCAGTTCTCTGCTCTCAGGCCAGATTACTACCAGGGCGAGATACAGACACTCACAGAGCTCCAGATTCGATTTCAGATAACGAAAATATCAGGGCATCCAGAGGGGAAAATGCTTCAATGCCGACAGATTTCATTTATCTGAGAAGTGTGAAAGCAAAGATAAGGGGGAGGGACATAGTCAACCATGTAATATACTTTCTATGGAGCAGTGTTTATGCATAGGCAAGAGAGAGAAGAAATGAGAGAACAAGAGGGGGGAGCGTAGGAGGTAGATGGAGGCAGATAGTGTCTTATGAATTTCAGATTAAGATTTTATCATTTAGAGCATGTAGCTAACAGAAGGCATCCAGCCTTTTCCTGTGTAATCTGCTAGAAGCTATATGCTACATGGCAGTCGCTCAGTGTGCGTTGTCTGCACCATGAGGTGACTACAGGCACTTGTCCATATTGTGTGCGCATTATTTATATGTCACAGTAATAAATGCCATGCTTACTTAGAAATCAAAAGATCAACTGTTTCTCAAATGTTGGACAGAATGTCCTGGGTTTTCAGTTGTATGAGAGGAAAGATTAGGTACCAGTCACACATGGTATTCATCCTGAGTCAGGCACTGACACGGCTATAGCATGACGCAGGTGCTGAGTGAGACTTTGTGTTTCCTCCCAGCCAGACAACTTTCCTTGTTGCCTTGGTGCCTTATCATACGCTGTGCTAAGTGTTGAATTTGCATTAAGGCCATGCGGATGACTGTTCCTGGAAAATAAGTTGAACGTGGTCCTGAGGGGGACTTGAGGAACATCTACAAAGCAGTTCAGCAGTGCCTTGAAGCAGCCACATTAAAAAGAGTCCTTATACAGCAGTGTTCTCGGGTCCCCGAGAGGGAGCATGTTTAACGAGGGCATAGGCATGTGTACATTTTGAAGCAGCTCTGTAATTACCTCATATCCACATCTTTTTGTACTGTTCACCTTTTACGCTCCTACATTAGCCTGTACCTGTCTCTTTTGTATCACTCCCTTGAAAGCAGACTTTTGTTTTACACAACAGAAGCCTTTTCTAGGCCTGTGCATTGAGCTAGCAATTGACCTGTCACTACTCACTCATTTCCCGGGCTTAGTATTTTTGTCAACTCTTAAGTCTGCTGTTCTCACTGTGTTCGTTTGCTTTATTTTACTTCCACAGTGACAAATTCATCAATGCACTTTGTGCAAATTCACATTGCCAACAATCTTTACACACCTCAGTAATAATGGAATCCAGTGCTTTTTTGCAAACATACATATTAACTGATTCTGATTGAATCAAGCAGACTATTGATGCAAATCTAAGTATTTTCTACAGTTTCAGCATGTGTCACCAAGTGTATTTTAGTTCTAATTTTGAATCAAATGCATGGTTCACCCTAAGACATGTTTCTGTGTTTGTATGTTTTCACACATGCACACTGTGGGTGTACCAGGTGTGTGAAGATGCCTCCCAGCACCTTGTTAGGTTGTCTGGGGTGCAGTGACTCAAGCTCCGAGGAAGATGTATGGCAAGACAGGAACATGCGGGTACCAGGGGAGGAGACAGAGAGCCTCGGACCATTCTTTTTTTAATGACACTGATACTGAGCCTGAGGTCCAGTCGCAGCAGCAGCTGCCTCGTTTTAAATAAAGCAAAGGCTTTCTCCCAAAAGAGGTGTCTTCTCACTCAGCAAGTGAAAACAGCTGTCCACCATGGAGATTTCCACAGTATAACATACACAAGCAGTCAAAACAGAAATAAGTGGAAACAAATTATTCCGAGTTAATTGCATTTGAAAAATGAGTTGTCTGGTGCCTTGTCTGATGAAGTAGCACAATACCTACAGAACACAATTAGTGGTCTGCTTGTCTTCAAAGTTATGTAATGCATAATATAATGCTGACAGCTTTGAACAATTTCATATTATGATGTTCCTTTTTGGAGTCAGAAAAACAAGATTGTTGTGTTTATTGTAACATTATGAGGATTCAGTACACTTTAAAATAGACTGATACTAACAATCCATCTGTAAATGAATCTGTTTTTCTCAACTGTTGTTAATATTTTTCCCAAATTATACATTTTTCTTAGTTTTTTTGGCTTTATTATTTATCATTTCCTCTGAGGGATATGGAAACAACAGGTCAAACTGTGTTTTGTCCTCATGACTAATAAGTGAGGCTGTTAATTACTATGCTATATTTTTCACTTTTCTATTATTAAAACATTATGAGAACTAGCTTTGCTCAGAGAGATGTTCTTCTCACAGTTGACAGCATTTCAGTAACATCTCAACAATTCTTTTTCTGGGAAAAATAATGAAGCACCTGGTGTTGTTTATTGCCCTTTTGCATATATTTTTGGTTTGTTTATTGACTGACGTTTTTTGGCAGTGCCTGCTTTGAAGCTTTGTTGTTCCATTTGTTGAGAAACGCAAAATCTGATGTAAATCCTCTTCAGTTATGATGACAGTAGAAAATATCTTCCAGCTGGTTGTTACCTATTGTTCCTCACTCTACTCTACAGTCGCAGTGGCAATCTGTCACATCAACATGTAGCCTTGCGTTAGAGCTTTTCTTTAATTGTTAAAAAGCCTAGATAATCAAGACATTTTGATGTGATACGTTTTGAAATGATAAGCATGTTATGTATTATATAACTCAATCAGTGTGTGCTGCACAGCTGAGCTGTGATAGTGATAATGCGTCTCCATTGTCTTCCAGCCTTGAAGTCTGTATCTGTGTGAGTCCGCGATGTTGACAGCTTGGCAGATCAGCAGTAGGAAGAGTGTGGGCGAAGGCCAGGCAATACACTGAGCTGAACTCACAGTCTTAGAGGCCCACACGCCTTCATTATTCAGTTGGACTCTATTGAGCATCTGGGACTAAATTATTCATCAACATCGACCTAGTTCCAGGGTGCTAAGTTAGATACTTGGATGGCTATCACACTGTTGCTGCAGTATGATAGCTGCCATGGGTGAATAGAAAGTGTGCGCTCGGATTAAAACGCGTACTATCCACCATTTTTTGTTATGAACTCCAGTTTTGTAAATCAGAGCTTTTAGGTGTGTGGAGCACAGTGTAAGAATGGGGAGGTATTCTTCACCCTGTGCCTAACCAGTAGCCGCTTCTATCTGCTGTGCCACCGCCTCCCTCTCTCTCACTCACTGACACACTAATGATGTATTGCTGCAAGAGTGGGGCTTAGGACAACAAACTCCTCCCAATTAGTCTGTGCAGACTGCAACTCTGGTCAGATCTGGACACTAGCAGACCACTAGCAGTGTAAATCAGTGCCAGCATGAGAAATAATGGCACAAGGTCTGAGCAGGAACATATATAGAATACCGATTCCTCTGCTTTTAGGGGAATGTGGAGCTTTTGCTTCAAGAACTGCCAATTAAAGACATGTTATAAATAACATTTTCAGCTACAGAACTGGCTTAAAATCTTGTATTTTCAGTGCACACTTAATATGATTCATGCAGTATTATTATATTGAATAAAAGAAATATGACGACAAGTATAGTAAGAATAACCTTGTAGCAGATTTTCTATTATTCAGATATTATTCCATTTATCCTGAATTCTGTCCAAGGCGGTTTTCGCTTGTTCAGTTACAAAGGCAAATTATACTCATAAAAGCCAAGTATATTCTATATTCATTTAACTGTCATGGTTGAAAAACTAAAAAAGGAAACATTACCTTTCAAAAAAGTTCAAGCTACCTAATACAAAATACAAACTGTTGTCCTGATATTCTGAGCACTATAATCATTGGTCTGAAAATAGTGACATCCCATGGGGAACAGTTATAGTAGTACTGTGTGCTGTCCATGTCGTGGACATGAAGAACCTGATGTAGTGCAAAATCTGCAGGTTTGCATGCAGTTTAGAAGACTGGAAGCCTTTGATGATGTGAAAGCCACTGTTTTATTTTTATTTTTCAATCAACCCGGAATTTACATTCTGAAAAAAGTGGGATTTACACAAGATCTTAATGAGCCACATAGTATGTGCACTGAGTAAAAGAAATATACATTATATTGTTGTCAGTGATCAGCAGTCTAAAAAGAGCTTTGCAAAACAAGAGCTTATACTGGACAAAAAACAGGACTTAGTAGAGCCAAAAACAGAAAAGCAGAAGAAAACAGCAGGCATCCTCAGTGGAATACATTACCAGGACAGCAGAGGCATGCATCGGATAAACCCTTCAGATGCCTTCAGTGTCCTCCTGACTTTCAGCACGTCTCCAAAGAGACATGTTGTGTGCCAGAGAGCATTCATCAAATTAGACCAGAGAGAAAACAATGTGAAAACCCACAGCTCTCCATAGAGACATGCCGACAGGTTATCACAGAGAAAGTGTCGCTTGCTCTCAAGCACAGGGGCAGTAGCACACAGCATCCTCCCTATGGAGCAGCCCTCCCCTCACTCCCTCACTCCCTCCTGCTTCCTGCTTCCTGGAACTGGCCAGGATTAGGCAGGGAACACATACATCCTGGATGTATATGTAGTGCAGTATTGAAATACCACCTGGTTCATAGAGTAGTTATTAGCAAGTGGCATCTGTAGTTGAGCATTAGTGTGCTGCACATACGTACCTGATGGGTTGTAGGTAATATGGTGTCCAGCAGAAGGAGACTGCTGAGTAAGCTTCAGCGAGCCACGGCTTGGCCTGAACATCTCATCAAGGAGAAACAATATCAATCCTTAGAGATCGAAAACCAGCAAGACAGTGCTAAGGAAAGCACTGAGGTGCCTTTGGCTGTGTCGGGTTGGAATTTCCTGGTAGACATCCTCTTTGATGGTTCAATCAGTGCACGAGTCAAGGTCGATGGCTTTAATTCAGTTTCAGATATTGTGCAATTTTTTTTTTTTCCGTGGAGTCTATGTACAGTTCACCTGACACTTTAGGTATTTGAAATAACACTGTACTTATAAAATACGAACATTTTAATAAAATTTATATAAACACTAAAGGCAGATTTCTCTCTACAGCATATGTTGTTCTTCAACTCTTTTTCTATGTTTCATACTCCTAACTGTCTCTTCTGGTTTTCTCAGTACATGTCATAGGAGTGTATTCTCTGCTGCTCTGAGCAGAGGCAGATAAATGAGCTGTGCTGTAGGTTCACCATGGCTTCAGCACTTTACCGCTAGATTAATGATGCTTTGCAAGCCCCGAGCTTTTGCTTTTAGCATTTTAGTACCTTCATAAAATGAACTACAGGTACATCTTGTTTATATGCTTACCTATTGGAGCATCTTTCCTGTGGGCATGATGTTCTTCGCATCAGTAAATCATTCGGTGTTGAGCTAATGAACCCTCCACAAAACATACAGTGTTTTTGGAAAACTTTCAAAAGAGAAGTGATTTCGAATACGAAAACTTAATTTTTTTTAAAACTCAAAACCACTGCAGTGTCAAAAATCAAACTGTTGTTATTTAGGACATCTCCTTAATAAAAGATCTACTAAGATTTTAGTGTCCTTTTCTGGCATCTCAGCCAAGCTACCTGTCAGTTTTCATCACAGTGGCTAAATTGCATGCTAAGCCCCCCACATAGCCCACATTGAATTGTCACGGGTGGAAAAGAAGGCAAGCGTTGGAGGTGGACACCATGAATTCGTAATGTTATTGGATTTCAACCAGGTCATGACCACATCAAAATGTTGACCTACACAGTAATCCTGGATGGCAGGCTGATGCCCAGTAACATGTGGATTGATTTTAGTGTTGATTCAGAGGCTTACATTCACTACAAACACAAGATTCATTTAAATGTATAGCATAGGGCTGATATTTTGATAGGATCAAAGGAGGATTGGACTTACGAGCACAGCTGAGCTACAGTTACACAGATCTACACACAGCCTTTGTCCTTTGAGGGTAAAATGAGAATGACATTATTTTATGTATTTATTTTAGGAAACATACAGTAATATCCTCTATGTTATAATATATGTAACTTTGATATAAACTCACAAAAGGTGTCAATATTGTCATTTCAAGCAAAATAAAAAGGAGATGTGTTTTTGCTTTTAATGGTATATTAATTTTATAAATAACCAAATTCACAATTTGTACCTCATTATAAAATATGTATATTCAGAATTGGATTTCACTGTTGGGATAAAATTAAAGATCTGACCTGAATGAGACAGAAGCCTAAATATGAACGGGCATACAACTCCACTCAGGTTATCCTATGGGGAGTTAACCTACATCTAGTACACCCACAGCACATTGCTTCCTCTTCTCTGCTTGCAAATAAATCTGAAGGACAGAGCTGAAGGGAGAGTGGAGATGTGAGGGAGAGAGAGAGAGAGAGAGAGAGAGAGAGAGAGGGAGAGTGAGAGTGGTAAGGTGGGAAGAAGAGAGAGGGAGTATTGATTCCTTGATTCCCGTACCTCTGCCAGTGAGTGCAGAGTGTCAAGATCTCCCGCCAGGAAAAACAAATCACAAGGTTGAAGTGATGGATGTGGCACTCCAGGATCCGGCGGTTTTGCCATCTGGATGGCCGACACTGTATATCAGCCTCATGCACAGCAAATTAAATTTACATTTGGACGGCTTCCCCAGGCCTCACCCAGCACCGATGCACCAAAAACAGCCCTCTACCACAACTCTCTTAATGGGTTTGATCTATCATTTCCAGGTCTATTATGTAAAGATGATGTTGGTCCATGTTCAGAAAGCTGAAATGATGTTACAGTCACAATAAAATCACATTATGTGCAGCCAAATGGATGTCAAGCGAAATGACATCACCTTTAATTTCCTTAAGATGAGTCAATACTAATCCAACTTACAGAAATATTTTCATGCAGCAATACATCAGTGAAATAAAAGCAGAAATTCAATAGAAGCCTGAGTCCAGCTTCAGTTTTGGGACCTAAAGCAATTTTGTTTGTTTGTTTGTTTTCAATTCTGTGCCTGTCATACACATGCACACCTCCGAATATGAAATATATAAGCTCAATAAATGTTGTCAAGCATGCATCAGAGGATTAAAACTATTAGAACATAAAGGATAAGTAGAGGTGCAAGGCTAAATGTCTAAATGTATAGCAGCAGGTTATTCTGCTTAGCAGCACTCCATAACTGAAAATCTAACCCAGCCCTGAAGAGCTTGCCATGCTTAAATGAAATGACCTTTAACGCAGAGCTGATCAAATGGCCTGAAGCAAAACTATAAAAGAACATTGTAATATAATGCTTTACAGTGTACTTTTTTCTGGTCTGTTGTTTGCCCTTTCCCATTTTCCAAGAGGATAAAGTGTATTGCATATGGCAGGTGAGGAAGTGCGTTGCAAACAGTCTGCAATGAATTTAGTATTAGAGTAGATGGCAGCAGAATAATGAATCACCTCCACATATGACATGATTTTAGTTTCTTTTAGATGCTCATTTTATAAAATTATTTTAAAAGACAAAAAATGTTTTTTTTTTTCAATATCTGCTGCTCGGCTCTTTGTTTTCCAATCTCTCTTTTTTTAAGCTTTCATGGCTGGTTGTCCTCTAAATGTCAGAGGTTTTCTGTGATGGCTCTTAACAGTCCTTTGAATGGCAATGCAAAGCTACACATTGCAGCACAAATTGAGCATGCAAGTTGACAATTGTACTGTGAACTTTAGCCTCAACTGTTTCTCAGTAATCAGATCTCGTTTCTGTAAGGATAGTGTTGCCTGGAAAGCAGTGTAGCAGCTGCTCCAGCGCCAGGCAGCATGTGACCGTGTTGACAGATAAATCCAGCAGCCAAACAGTGAAGCTGTCTGCTCCTTCACACAGCCCTCTGGAAACACCACTATTGGTATTTTTGAGTGGGAGCCATCTTACCTCATTGATGCAGCTAAGTATTTCATGCCCTCAACACTCCTGTGTGTTTCTCTCTTTTCAGACTACAGACGACTTCCAGGTGGCATCGGCCGAGTGTCCGAGTGATGATGAGGACATTGATTCCTGTGAGCCGAGCTCAGGTGGGTTAGGTTAGTCATCTCTTTTTATTCTACTTCTCTCTGGGTGTGTCAGTGTGTTTCTGTGTGTCATAGTCCACCCATACCAAGACACTCTAGGTTCAAACAAGCAGATTGGATTTTTAGTTAGAGCTTGAACACTTTATAGAGGCAGAGTTGCTTTTTTCTACATTCTGTCATAGAACATGGTTTTACTGGTCTTTATATTTTAATGTGCATAGTCTAATAATAATACATGCAATAAAACTTATAAAGGACCATGACTTTTTATTTACAGTCATTTATAACCATTATGTTCGTGGTCTATTAATGTAAGCTGCTTAGCCAACTAGGTCATCTGAATATTCTTAGGCTACAACAGACAATTGTAAGGGCACTTAGGCTAACTGGTTAACTGCATTGCACAGCAGTGGATTAGCTTATCTGAAAGACCTGGTAAAATCCGGGTACCAGTACTTCAAAAGCTATAATTTAATGTATTTATTCCAGCTGTTACCTCACCTGGTTATAATTTTATATTCATCGTCAAACTATCAGCATAAAAGTGTCATCTTCACTTTTTTTTGTATTTGATAAATTGCATTTCTTTTGAGTTAGACATGAGAAAGACATCATGATATAAACTTCCTGTTCTTTTGTTTAATTAGAACTGTTGTTCTTTGGCTTCCACCCACTGACATTTAACTCACTTAACACGGGCATTATTTTCAGAACAGTCTCTGAGAATTGCATGCATAACAAAAACTCCACACCGCTTAGGTTGTTTTCTATGTGTCAGGGCAGCTGTTATTACTGTGTTTTTAATTGTGCACCTATTCGTCTTCATCAGCTCATGGCATTTGTTAATGCACAAACAGGGGGGATCTCAGAAAGAGAAAAATGCACAGTTGTAATTATCAGACCCACATGACTCCAACACATAATATGAAGAAGGGTAAACCCGGAGAGGAAGGTGTGAAGGCTGATTTTTACACAACTGTGTAGCGGGTCCCCACTGTTGTTAATTAAATTCTACAGTGAGCAGTGGGAGTTCATTGTGTTGTTTCTCATGTGCTATTGTTCATGATAGCTGCGACTAACATACCTTGGTGTAAAATGATAACTGCATGTCAGGTGTTTCTCTTCATACAGGAAACAGACATAGTTTGGTCTATAGTTGAAACTGTGCATTTAAAAACCCTGACACATTTAAAATAAAAACAGAAACTTCATTTTCCCTCAGAGTGTTTAAAAACTGCATTTTTCATCAGTTTGTCTCTGACCAACTGGGATAGTAAATCCCAGAAGGTTGTTTGTTCCCTGTAATGCCACCAAACTTTTAATCTCTTACCTTGCCACACATAGAAAGCAATTAAGTCTAACCCTAGCACTGGCCTATGAATAGAAGGATTTCCAAATGCACTCTGAAGTGATGAGAACCACAGAGAACAATTAAGTCCAGACCCAAGGCCCCCACTCCATCTAGATGTGCTATTGATCAGTATGTGGTCATAAAACCTCCACTAAATTAATGTCTGCCCCACAGCAAAGACTATCAACTTTCCAGTCTGTCTCTCTTCCTGTTCCTCAAGCCTTCCACTAGTAAGATTAGCTTTTGCCACAGTTACTTTCTTCCTATAACTCTACTGCACATCAAAATGATATTCCCATTGGGCAGCATCACAATAGGTACTTTCAATGTACATCTGCCACCTCTGTCAAATATCATACACAGGATATTGGTCTGCATACTGATTCATACTAGCAGCTTGCATTATGATATTTTTGACAAGGGCATCTGCCAAAACATCAGTTGTGAACTGTGTGGTGCTCAGGGGTGCACAATCCCAGAGCAGAGTATCCCTCTCCTTGTGTGATCACTGAAGGGGATTTGACACCAGAGCTGTGGGCTCCCATGGTGGCAGCTGTCTAACACCGTATCCTGATTAATATCTGCATTCACAACGATTCACACGCCCTGCCAAGCACTCACCACATCTCAGACGGTGTTGCTGTGCATAAAGAACTGGATCCACTGTCGCTGATAAAAGATACTTTCTCACATTGCAGTTCAGCCAACTCCTTTTAATGACACCAATAATTTATCATTCTTTATGCAACACCTTGACAGTCTGCTCTGTCTGCCAACTCAAAAGCAGAGGCCAGATGCACACACTTTTAATATCTCTCTCTGTCTTTGAGCCCTGTAGTCTGGCTTCACAGCACTTGTATACAGTAGGATAATCTGAGGATTGAGTCATGGCAACTGGACTTCTTTCTTCCAAGTAGAATAGAGAGTAGAGTAGTAGTCTACTTGGAAGAAAGAAGTCCAGTTGCCATGACTCAATCCTCAGACTACTTTACCTGGATGACTGAGAATCTTCACAGACACAGTAGGATAATGTTAGTGCATAAGTGATCCCAAGAGGTAAGCTTTGAATCAGACTATTATGGGAGCTATCTATGGCCCAAGGTCAGCTCTAGATCATCCTGTATATTAGTGGAGTCTGGTCCCACAGCAGTCCCTATCAGCCATTGAGTGACATCAGTCGGGTAAACTTACTTATTGCCATGCTTTATTTCTCTTACCTCCGGAAACCATGGAAAGCCAGAGGTACCAGCAGAGCTTATCACCCGGCAGGACTCAGATTAGATCACACTGCAGCAAATTGAATCCTCCCCCCCAGTTCAGGAAACCACGGAGGAATACACAGGGCCGTGATGCTTCAACACATCAGATCTGTAATAGGAAGCTGGTTCAGGGAGTGTACGTACACTGAGCAGCACGGCTTTGACAGCTGAATATCACTGTGTCTATGATTACATGCACACATTAATATCTTTGTGATGTCTGTCTTTTTTTTTTTTTGACAGAAAAGCAACAGACGTCATGCAAATTTTCTGCATAATGACCTAACATGTCTTTAGGGGCTGTTCTGATGTTACAGAAATACTATGTAATTTGTTGACATTTAGTTTAAAAGAGTCCTGCATTTTCCACAGAAAAACACAAAATATGATTGTTCATTTAAAGGCCAGTATGAAGTGTTGACCAATAATCTGGAGAAAATATATAGAAGATGTGGTCTCGGTTGTGTGAAAATAGCCTGGTGACCAGTCTGTCGAGATGGTGGCTGGTGCTGATTTTCAAGTACCAACCTCGGTTTTCATGGGGAAAGTTAATGGAACACGTTGTTGCCGAGCTGCATGGGGTCAGAAGGAACGGATATCACTCACCTACCTGATTCATTTCATTGTCATCATGCAGGTTGTTGATGGAGGGTAGCTGATGCATGGTGACCCATATTTAAGGTTAGGGTTTATTATAAGTTGCACATAGGTTATACATATAAGCCTATTTAATATAAAATAAATGATAATTATTAAAACATATAAAAAATATTTATATATATATATATTTTGACTGTTAATAAAGATTGTCCAGTCTTATGTTTAGAAAAAAAACATTATTTATGCTTAGGTCTTAACCAAACCATTTGACTGTTTCCGGAGATTTAAATAATTAATGAAGCTGCGATGCTGCGCCATCAATGTGTAAAATTATGCGCAGCCCCTCAGAGTGTAGATGAAACACACAGAATATTTCTGCTACTGTATGATGAATACAGTTCTTATTCACCACTCAACTCTCTACAAGTTGTTGTGAGTGCGCTATGGTGTTATGATAAGATATTTTTTATGTGCATTTATTCATTCATTAGGGTGAGGAATATGGAATATGGAGGCCACACTGGATATAACTGAAAGGTGTTTTTTTAATTTCAAACTGAATAGGTTGAATAAAAGAACGAATCACCATAAACACAGGCTCATTGCACTTCTTTTCTCTCACCTCTGCAAACACATTCACTGGTGAAAAAATAGACTTGTGCACGAAGAAAGATGCACAAAAACTGCATTTGGCCTAACAGTAATTGAACCTGTAGGGAAATAGAATCCCCATGTTTTTGTGACAGAGTGATATATCCTAAGATAACATTACATGCATCAGATTTCATTTTTATCTTTTCTGTGTTTATGCCTTAACCTTTTCCACCACTCCACTGTCATTATGTAACCGGCAGTCATGACAAAGAAATGCTAATATAAGTACAGAGTACGAGAGTTTGGGTAAACGCATCATTCTAAATTTCACAAATAATCTTAGTGCCTTTATTCTCAGCTCTGGTAGCCCTTCACTGAGGATTGCTCATAGGCAGGTTAAGGTTAATCATCTCTGGTTTTCTCTTCTCTCTGTGCTCTCGTCTTTTTCTATCCTCAAGCATTCAACAGTGACATTAGCAACTGCTAATGTGTTTGACATTTGTTTTAATAGACTTAATTTATGGGTGAGGATACAATACATAACGTAAACCAATAAATCAAATAGCAAATGAATACTCTCTTTAACCCAATGGCAACGAGTGGAATGCACCTAGCAAGGAGGGTAAAAAATGCTGTAAATTATTGTTTTAAAAGTAGCTGTGAGATTAATGAAACATTAATAACACTGTGTTGGCTTAAGAGGTCACTGACCACATTTAATAGGTTATTCAATCAAACGCAGCTGGAACTCTGTGTGTGCTCTTTCCTTCCTTTGCTGAACACAGTGGCATGCACCTTGAATGCCAACAAACTGCCGCTAGCAGAGATAGTTGAGCAAATGAGAAACACTTCTGAAGAATGGATGTCCACTGAATGTGATCAGAGCTTATGCCCATCAAAATACACAGTTGACCTTCAAGAATCACTGTGCTTTTGCAAGTCATATTATTATTACTGCATACTTTGCCAATTTATCCATTTTTGTTTTTCTGCATCCTTCAAATGAGGATTAGGCTGTCCGAGTCTTCTTTCTACATTCTATTTTAAAATGGAGTGTACTCTGAGAGAAAACAGGATTTCACACTCACTGTCAGTCTTTATTTTTACTGATCCCACCATATTTATATTTTCAATTATTTTTTTTTTTCTGCCACACATCTTTTGGGTGTGCTGACATTGATGCTAACACAATGTGTCTAAGTCTAAGTAGGGCATGAAGGACTTTTCTTTACCCAAGAAATGAGAAAAAGCCTAGTCAAAGGTCAGATGTGGCAATGACAAACGTAAGTTAGGGTTTGGAAATATTACCCAGCAATTCACAAACTACTCTGTAAATTACACACTAAAATGTGAATTTGTCATTACTGAATTCTCCACCTAGCAACAGTATGGATGGCCTCTACATAGGTCACGTGTATATCACAAATATAGACCCCAAGAACATGCAACCTGACTTTTTTAAGACTTTAATCAAGAGATTGATGGACCCTCAGACTTGTGACATCCAGTCTGAGTAATCATAACTCTCTTCTTTCATCTGGCCTCTTTTAGTGGAACCTCTCTGGGCAAAGTATTAAATGGCTACGTTCCTTTACCAAACTAATGCCTTTTAATAATTTTCACTTGGACCTCATTTCATGCTCACTCAGCTCTCTCTTCACCATCCACCATCAGCATGAGCAGAGCCACTTCAGACTCACACATGCATGCTGTCATCTGGCACACTGCCAGCATGTCACAAGTACAGGATGGCTTGCATCACTTCTCGAGGACACTCAGATAATTAAAGAGGGAAGAGGGATTTAATAAGTGTTTTGGCTCTGCTGCAGTTGATACAGTGACCTGTCTGCAGACTGATCCTCTACTATATGATGGCTCTGACAGCTTGTGATTATAGCTGGATATGTGCAGTAAGAACATGGTATAACACTAATCTGGCTGAATAACAGCAATGTGTCACTGAGCATGCCAACTACGCCTGGGTTACTCTGAAGGCATCCAACAGCCAAACCTACTCATGCTCTGAAAGATGCACTGTTGCAGGTTGCAGAGGGCCTGCCATCACGTTCCTACTAAAAATCATTACTTAGCTTCATCCACAAATTCAGCGTTGCTATAGCGTGTCCATTTTCTTAAAAAGCATTGTCCATGTGTGCTCTATACAACTCTTTTGACCCATTACCCCCACCAGTTAATGAAAGGTCAAGCCCAGTCTGTCCATTCAATATATCCTAAGTAGTCCTGGTTGCTTCATTACCTCTCAACGAGCCTCACGCACACCCGAAGTAACCCCCAGGCTCAACTCCCTGTGTTTGCCTTCATTCATGGCCCCCGCTCAGCCTGCTCACCCTGTTACAAATTACCAAACAAATGAACCTTCTCGCTGGAGACAAATGAGGAAAAATAGTCTTTGAAGAGGACCATTTATTCAAATCCCGCCTGACAGTGTGGAAGCTCTGATCCCATTCCTCTCCTTGAGATCGTATGGCAAAACGAAGTCAGGCAAAGGGAAGGAGAATCACATCAGACATTTCACAGGCTTTTAAATGACAAGTTCCATTGCACCAATGCTAATATCTCGAAGAGGCGAGCACATGTACCCATACGGAAGAATCCAGGTGGAATTACGAGAAAAGATGCTATCAAATAAATCCTGCAGAAATCAGAACATTGAAGGCAAAATGATGTTGATGTTATTGCACCGTTCAGCTCCTCTCTCTTTTCTGTATGAAATTCCATGTCATTCCCTTCCTGCTATTTAATTTTTGTCAGTAAGATGGATCACTGTCATATCTAAGATCATTTACAGTTCTTTATTTACAGTTTTCCATGTGCGTCTCAGGAATGCTTGGTGAAAGCAAATGATTTGTGACTAAATGCCTGAAACATTAACTGTTGTCCTTGTGAATAAAACAGCAAGGACTTTATGATGGTCTGGATGTGATACTGTAATTTAAGTCTTGCTCTGGGATGAGACAGAGAGGAGAAAGTTATTTTGGCAGCTTCTGCACAACTGCAATCTTTCAAAAGTTAACCCCCCTGAGTTTACCTCCATCGTTTCATAAGTGCACCCCTGCTATGCTGCCATGAAGCTAGGCGCTACTTTAAGGTCATTTTCCCCATGTCTAATTTTACCCTTGGGTACGCTCGAGTAGAGCATATAAAAGCAGCCATCATTTTAAACACTTGTTTCAGGCACTATTTCTTTCTCAGTTTATGTGCCTTCATTCCGAGATGATGGAGTGCTAATGAATAGAAAGGCAAATGCATTTTGACTGAGGTCTTATGAGGTTCTCTCGAAGGCCTCATGTCTGCCATATTACTTTGCATTAACCCATCTTGAGGGACAGGGTGTATAGCCAACTATGAGTAACAAATGAAGCCCATCAAGTGTATCAGGAAATCTAAGGGACTCAAAAAGATCCTCGCCTTCGACCAGGCGGCTGATTGATAGACACTGCTGAGGTTAACTGCAAACTGATGAGCTTCAGTGAACGTTAGTCTTTTTGCACTAAACATGGCTGTGTTAGCACTGTGCTAAATGCAGTGTTAATTCTTGGAATAGTGGTCACTACTCAGCTTTCTTTAAGACATCAGATTGGATTTTGCAGTTGACTGAGGGTTCCCAGTGACAAAGTCGCTGTGTGAACACTGCCTGTGGGGAGCCAATCAACAGATCCAGGCAAGAGGAAATAACAAAGCCCAGAGCTGGAGCTATTAGATCACAGAAGGAAGAGCAGTGTGTTATCATGTGACTCACCTCTGATAGAAGGCTGAAGCTGCCTGCCTCCTGAACTCCTCTAACTCTGTCACCTCTCTGTAGCAACCTGCCAGGGTCTCATATATAACCCTCAAGTGCCACATCAAGAGCTCTCTCCTCCATCAACCTGCTATGTTATCTACACTTTCGACTTTTTGACCCTGAACAAAGCATAGATAACAAATATGAAAGTAACTCACCGTTAATGCCCGCACAATGGCTTGCTGGGAAGAGCCGTGTCAACCAGTGGTTTTTGCCCACAAGGCGAGAGCATTCTTCACACCTGTCTGCAAGGATAAGTGGGCTTGTCACAAGCAGAGCTAATCTGTTGCAACGCTCAGTCACACTCAATCCCCCAGTGGTACTCTCCGCTTGTCCTTGAATGTCTGCTGGCATTGGAAGCATTCTTGGGCCACTGATCAGTCTAACCATGGTGGAAAACATGTCAATGAACGGCTGCAGCATCTCTACTTCTGGCAGACAGCTTAGGGAACTTTTGCCCTTTACAGTTTACACGTTTGTATGCCCTTTAGTCTGGCATGAACAAGATCTACCTAAAATAGACACACGCACCATCTGTGTGGGTCATTAGCTAATATTACACCATTCAAAGTGATGTTTATCTGAACATCAAGCTGTCACTCAAAAAGAGAAATGAATGCAATCATAAAAGTGCTTTATTTCCAAAGCCATCAACGCTGAATGAGACACAAGAGAGAGAAACAGTGAAGAGAGCCATCAGAGACATAAGGAGTGCTGTATTATAAATTGGACAGCATTCAGAATAAGAAGTGGGCATGCTGATGTGCAATTAGACCCTTATTTACTAGTGGAAATGATCCCCAAAAGTCTAGCACGTTGGATTATTTATTGTCTAAACACTGTATTTACTAGTAATTATTGTGAAATAGATAAAATATAGTCCAAAGAGGGCGGAAGAGTAAAATTTTTCCAATTGTTTTAGCTGCTTAATGCAAACTTTGTCCAGTATAATTAAGACTTTTGTTCATCATTTTAAATGCATGATGTGCAGTTTTAGATTTTCACGTGTATTTCTGGAATACTACCTAATATCTACTATTCCACACAGGCATTGGTGTTTTTTGCTTTTTTCTTTCCTAATCAAATGGCAGACTTCATGACACAGTAAATATAAATATGGTGTTGTCTTTGCAGACCATAAGGCAACATAGGCTTTACCATATTGCATTCACAAGCAGTGATAAGGTAACAATGAAAAAAATCGAAACAGTGCTGATATTCACTCTAAACTAATACTGGTGTAAGTCAGTGTACGTCTGTGAAAATGTGTTGACAACTGTAAAACAAAACGGTTGTTGGATGTGATGTCATTCATAGTAATTAGTTTTAATTAGAATTACAGTATTCACTGTAATCTTAATGACAGGTACACCTTCACACCTTCACTGAAAAAAACAAAGAACTGTCTTGAATTTATTTTGTGCTTGTTTGACATTGAAAAACTTGCCCCAAAAGTCGTATGTAGGATGGGATGTGCAGCATTATCTTAGTAATTTTGTGTGTCCTTCACAGATAAGGAGGAAGCAACCTTTATAAACAATGAGAACGAGAACCACCCTCTTTACTCAGAGAAGTTAGTCTGTCATAAAATAAGGATGTGATACGATGAGACAATGAGCGATTACGACAAACTTCAGTAGCATCAGAATTGTGTTTTGTGTTTTCCTTTTGATGTACAGTAAGATACAGGACAGGACAGAGAGATATTCTGTACTGTAGATACTAGGAAGAGATTTAGTGATGTGGAAATATGACTGGCTGAGATCAAAGCACTGAAATAATGAAGAGAAAATGTTGTAGTTTCTATTTTATAGTGATTTTTTTTGTAAAGCTTGTTTGATATCAGAGCTGAAGAATGCGATGATTTACTAAAACCAAATGCGCTTGAAAAAAAGAAGTGAGAAAGATGGGCAGCCAAATGGGACATGAGGCGTGTGGAATGAAAATCAATACATTTTAAAAAATATAAAAATGTTGACAGCTGTAACTGTAAAATCGAATTACTTTGATGGCTTTCTCATTAATATTTTATTGTACATGTCATTAGGTTCTGCTCATGAGCTTGCTCAGCGATCTCTTAAGCCTCAGGTACAGTTATGATACTATAAGTAATGTGCGTTCATGAAGAAAATGTCAAATATAAGAACATAACCATCTTTTAATATCCTAACCTACCAAAGCAGGATTTGTCAACAGACTCAGTTGATTTCAGTAGTCTATATATTTGCATAGCATCACTCCATAAGGGTCTTTCGGCACTGTGGTCAAACACAGCAGCGCTCACTAAAAACCTTTAATAGTGTAACTGTCCAGCCACAGACGAAATAATTCAGACATTCATCTCAACACGGCTGTTCGTGTTCTGTTGGCACTGTTAGTTTGTCCAGTGTAAATGCAAATCAAAGTGCAACATCTTCACATCAACACGACTATGATCTGAACCCAGCTGTAAACCCTTGAAATATTTTTTGCCCCAATCCAGTAGAAGCAGAGTGTTTTCATTTCCAAATGTTAGTGTTGAGTGTTTGGATTTCACAAATGCAACAAAGAGGACTTAAGCAGAAATGATGACTGCTACAAAAACACACAGAGAGATGTGCCAGGAGGACTGAATAATATCAGGGGGTTGACATGTTCTCAGAACACGCTTCACTGAATGGCACCATTTCAGAACAGAAGTGGGGACAGCCTTTGGCAAAATCTGCTGAGTCAATTGAAGAATTGTTTCTTGCTGAAAGATTTATTTTCAAAGAGACTATGTGATATAGTCATGCTGCTTGGCTATAGAATGGATTTAGAAAATGTGGTCTGTTCATTCATGACTGCGCTGTAAAACATGTAATGAGCTGTGAGCTTTTAACTATACTACTCTATGAATCATTGATGCATTAGTCTTTTTGCCAACTTTGCTTCTAAGTTTAGCTAATCTCTCCATCCAGCAGCATCTCATCATCTTCACTCATCTTCACTCTCATCCCACTCTACATTCACTGCACATTTTATTAGGTACCTAATAAAGTGGCCAGTAAGTGTATATGATCAATTACAGTTCAGTTAATATCATCAGAATAATGTTCTGTGGAAATGAATTCAGTACAGTACAGTAGACGGGAAAATGGCACATGCTTAAAGCAAAATCTGTTCTTGAATAATTTTGTATTTTGGGACAAAGAGTCTCAAATGTTTTTTTCCCATGCTTACCATTGTATGCCATTTTATTTAGTCTCACTGATTATACATGTTGTGGTCTGTTGTTTACTCGTGGCACATCATTTTAATAAGTGGGAAAACCAAAGATATCTTTGAGGCATGAGGTATATACTATTATTCACTACCATAAATCTGGTTATGTTGGGTTTATTATGTGACTTGAAGTGTAAACGCACATTTATTGTGTACATTTGTGGTAAGCCTGTCTTTGTTTCACTTGCAGCCAATCCCACTGGAGCTGGACCGAAGAGTTACCCAGGCCCGGAGGTCTTCCAGGAGTCCAGCAGCACAACAGGGATGGTGGTTGGCATTGTAGCAGCAGCAGCGCTGTGTATTCTCATCCTGCTATACGCTATGTACAAATACCGGAACAGAGATGAAGGTTCGTACCACGTAGACGAGAGTCGTAACTACATCAGCAACTCAGCACAGTCCAACGGCACCGTAGTCAAAGAGAAACCTGTCAACACCGCAAAGACCTCCAGCAAGAACAAGAAGAACAAGGACAAGGAGTACTATGTGTGATTGTCAAAGCTTTGGTCTTTGCTAGACCAACTTAAACATTTATCAAAAAGACAAATCAGGACCTCCACATGTGTACAGTATAAAAACAAAAATGAACATTATTTAGCCATTTTTTCCTATAAGACAATGCTCTGAAAAGTAAAAATGAAAAGTGAAAAAATAACTTTCTTTAGAGTTAAGCACTGGAGACAGAAAATATACACAGTCCAGAAAGCGACTGATGGGAAAATGGCTCTGGCAACCTGATGAAAATGAACTGAATACATATCTAACATGTCAACCAAACACTAACCCATCTGTGACTTGTTTCCTCGGCTGATGATGTGATCTGACGTTTCTGGTAAACAGAGGAGCACAAATGCACTTTGCAAAAGGAGATTCAGCATTACAAACTAAATGTTTCATTTACATTGCCTGTGTTTGTGTTGTTGAGACTTTTTTCTAGAGAAAATGACACAATGAATAAATAATTACATGCATAAATACGCCAAACATTTATTGTGGAACAAAAGAGAAAAGATCAGGTGATGGTGAATGAACAGAAAAATAATCCTTGATGGATGTTCGTGAATTCAGCCAAAGTACTCACTGAAGAGACAATAGCGATCGGCAAAGTCTAATACCTGACTAACTGAGCTGCCACAGTGCAAAGATGAGATGGATGGCAGTTTACTCTCGAAAGACTGTGATCTAAATGAAGAATATGTCCCTTGTGCCAGTAGGAAATCTGGAGGCCTTCGTTTTCACACCATGTGAACTCAGAGGAGAGAGAGTTTCCTCAAAATTCTGAGGATGTCTCAGAAGTGATCATTTGGGAGCCATGCACGCAAAATTATCTTATTACAGTACATATGTTTATATACAATACAACCACATCTATATGTGCTTTCTGGACTGTGACAAAGTGGTGTTTTATAGCCTGTTGTATAGATGATGCAAACTATAACTGCTCCTCAACCATTTTGGAATAAAACTAAAAAAGGACAAAAAGAAGACATAAGTGTTATTAAGTGTTGCTAGACATAGAAGATTTTATGAATACATCTGCATTTTCTCTCAGTTGGATAATTTGATTTCTCCCTGTTTTTATGTGTTCCTATATAGTTTTTATACAAATGCCAACCTGACATAGATGGTCCCAGGCGAGTAGCAGCCTAAATGTTTCCAAAAACTGCACAAGGTGTTGATAACAAAGTGTGGCATGATAACCTGTGTGGATCTTTTAAGGATACTGGTAGAATCACTGCCATCCTCCTCGACCCTTACTTACACGAGTGAGAGTGAGAAAAGACCAAGAATTCGAGTGATGACGACGAATGATGACAGTGACTGAGATAAATTAACTTGCTGTGTGTATTTCCAAGTGGTATTATAAGATTGTCCAATGTGTGCTTGGGCTGATGCAAAACCTGAGGAGAATAGCTCAAATAAGTCTCCATTTCAACTGTTCTGTGTTTGTTCTGTCATTCTGTCAATCAGTTCTGCTTTCCAGAGACCTGTACTTGGAATGAGTATGAGGAAAATGAACTATAAATGATGATTATAAATTCTCTTTGTTTGCTTCGCTTTTATTTCCTCTTGAGTGTTTTATGTTCAACTGTAACTCTCCACATAAAAACCATCAATAAAAAACTAGTTTCGAAAAATCAAACCACCTAAGTGAACTTTAACCAGTCTACTGACAAAATGTATAATTGCCACAGAAAGGTAGTAGGATTTTCATTTTGTCATCATTAACAACATTAAGTCAGCACTCCACCAATTTATAGTTGTAGTCTTACAACTATAACATTGTCTGACTCATGCTGAACAGTTTTGATGCGGTGTTCTGTGCGTTTTCTTACTGGATACCTGAATAAAATATTCCAGTCATGCCTCTTGGCTCCTCTGACACATAAATCATGATAAATTAAATAATTGTTCTGCTCTTGTAGACTTTCCAAATTATATAGGACAGAATGAGTCAAACTGTGAATTGTGTAGAAAGACTCCATCTGCAGGATTTGTGATGCTCAGAAGAATATAGCCAGTTTTATACCTGTTTCTTTTACTGTGAATTTCTATGGGAAAATTGCTTTTTGGGGCAGTGTGAATCACTTGAGGAACACACAAGTTGGTGTACCCCAAAGGTCAGTGCTGGACTGTGAAGCAGACCCATGGACTTGGTCAGAACCTGGATGCTACATGTTCTACACTGCAATTCAAGCATCAGCAGATCGTGTGTCACGCTAGTAGCAGCTAACATAGCCTAAATAAGGTTTAGTTTTGATTTTGAAATTGGAAACATTTTTTTTGTCTAATGTATTTGTTCCTAAATTATGGTCCTAAATATGTATAGTCTGAATTACTGCACTTATTAATAATTGAGCCTTTAAAATAGAATAAAAATGAGAAGACATATATTTCAAAGAACTATATGTTTTGCTTTTAAATATTTCTAAACACAGGTGCTTATAAATAACATGAATTGTTATTTGACTTTAAATTGAACTCACTAAATCTTAACCTCACAGGCTGACTGAAGATCAGACACTTGACGGTGAAGCATCACTTGACACAAACACATACATCTCTAAAGGTGCAAGTTAAGGTAACATTAGCAGAAAGTGGTACTTGGTAAATGTATTATGGTTCAACTAAAGCTTTAAGGTCTACTTAATTTTTTAATTCTGATTTGATCTGATCAGATAAGAGAGTGGTAACGGACAGAAATAAAAGGTGTGACAGACTATTAGCTGGATCTAAACCCTTACAGCAACAGATGGTTCCTCAAGAGAGTCCACCCGACTGTCACAGCTCTTCATCAGCTGCTCAAGCAGCTTTCTCATGTGATAATATGTTATGTGTGATATGTTACTGATCTCCATATGGAATTCCTCATTTTGTTTGGCTGTGTCTTGCTCAAGGACACTTAAACAGGGCATGTGCTTGCTAATGCAATATCACACGTTAGATTGAATTCAGAGTGAAAACGGCAGGAAGAAAACTAAAGAACCCGTGTTTATGTAGGTGTGGTGTACACAAAAATACGCAAATACTGATATTAGCTAATACAAATATTAGCCAAATACAATAACTTACAAAGACTACTTTTCCGCCTTTTACTTACAGTTGCTAAAACAAAGTCATTTCTGTTTAATAAGGACATGCAGAGGCACAAATTCATGCTTTTGTGTCATCCACAGTTTTACCTTGCCTCTCTCCATCGTGTGAATGTCATTCTTGTTCTTCTCGCCTTCTTTATGTGAATGATGTGCTTGAGTTTTGCCTCCTGTGTGTTTGTGTAGCCTGCCCCACTTCCAGGTGTTTGTGGTAGAGAAGAGGTAGTGTGGCTTTCTGATCATGTACATATATATAATGTTTCCTTCTGGTTGTCTGCGATGTAAATCTTCTCTCTCCTCAATTTTACACACACATCTAATGTCTGTCTGTCCTGGTCACTCATCAGTTTAATGATTTTGCTTCCTGTTTGCCATTAATGGGGTTTGGAGGGAGTTTTTGTGATTATCGACACCAGATAATATATATTAAAAACTGACAGGATATCACTAAAATACATACAATAAATAACTAGTTTGAGCATAGTATTCACGGCCCTGTTATCACATAATGTGAGTGCTTGTTAGGCACAATGCGCACAAGATAAAGATTAAACATAAAGAAATCAATCAAATTAAATAATGTAAGGAAAATATACCAGTACCAATTTCTGTGTAATCCTTCCAGACCTGTTTCAGGTCACAGGGTAAAATATAATGCAAATATAAACAAATTTATGGATCACAGGTCGGATAATGTTTTTATATCCAGGAGTTATTTAACTGATACAAGCATTACTCAAAATAATAAAGGAAAAAGTAAATGGGTACGTCATTAATAGAAGAGGATTCACCACTCCTGCCGACAGACTGATAGAAAGTATATTTAACTTCTGTAAGTCATTCACACCTTCGTGTCAGTTTAGCTCACACCCGATTCAGCAAGTCCAGTTGCCACTGAACAGCACCTCTGGGACAATTCATGTGAATAAAAAGTGTGAATTGTTGATATCACTTGGGGAAAGAAGTCAGGATAGCAGACTAAGTAGCTGCTAAGTGATATCCCAGACTAAGTGCCTTGTATTCATGGACAGCTTCACATAAAACATTCCTCTTTCTAACTATCTGTGCGTCTGTCTATGTTTTGGTCTGAAGAGAACATGAATGAAATTCCCGAGGTGCTTGTTGCATTGACCATGTTCCTGGCCACTCTGTGAAAATTTGCACTTCCTTGACTTCTATATACAGCATCCTATACAAAGTCTGAGATCCCTAGACATAGTTCAAATCTCTCCTTTGTGCTTCTTCCATGTAGCAGTGGTGTGTGCAGTATACACCCACAGACGCAGGTTAACCCACAGCGCAGCAGCAGCTTTTCTGAGGTATTTAGGCAACGTTGAGCAGGGCAAATACCAGATCCCTTCTGCCTCACTGTGCGTTATGCTGTCTACGTCCTCAGTGGTTTACATGTAATGCATTATATAGTACTTGATTATACCGTATGTGATGTACACAGTGCATGTGATGTGATATGAGAGGACACAATGGTTTTATATTGTCCATTTCTAACTCTTGCTCAGTCCTACTTTAGTTGTTAATAATCTATGATCTCTTTCTGTACCAGTAGTTTTCTTTAATATTTGATATGAGTTACAGTACAGTTTGCCCTGTAAGTGCAACAGTGCATCTTCCTTTATCCAGCATCAGGATGGTGATATTCTGGTTTCTGCTAATCGATGTCAGAGCCCTCATCTGTTGAATGGTTGGGTTACAAGAAGGTGATTTTGCACTGGAAAAGGCTGCGGAGACATTTGACTGTAGTTGTTCTTCCACTGCCTCTGCTTTGTTATTGTTAAAGTTATTCGGTTATGTAGCTGTGTTAAGATCTCCGTGTAGTCATGTCTGTTTCTGAGCAGTTTTTACTCACTTCTTTTCCAGTGTTGTCCAGGTTCTCTCTTTATCCTTCTAGTGTTACTGGCGGATGATATTAAAGTGAACTTTGACCACACATCCTCTGTTGTGGTGACTTGGGATACTGTACTTTCTTTTTTATGTCAGTGGGAATTTACTCTATTTATTAGTACACATCTGGCTTTGTTTGGTCATTGGTGAAGTCGTTAGGGTGAGACCAGGATGTCAGTATCTTGGGTTGTTTAGGTAAGATCACCAGCAGGTCAAATGTCTAATTTGTCAAATACTTTTGTTTATGACAAAATATCTGCAAAACTAATGACTTTCCAATCAGCCCGATCTGTACTCTGTTCCGCGCAGGTTTGAAATAGATATTAAACATTAAAGTGTCTACACATTAGAATGTCAAGCTTGTGAGTATATTAATATGGTGATGCCGATTAGTTGGCGTGATCACAATCTGCACTATATGCAAACAGTGCTCATGTCAACATTCAATAATAATTAATGGGATTACTAGAAAAGTGGAGTTTTGGTACACAGGTGTCTGAGTACAAAACAAATGTGGATGCTTCAAATCAGCCAAACACTGTGTTCAGTGTAATGTATATGATGTTAAACCGTCGGTGCTCCAACAATTTACTCTCTCACATTCCCAAGCTGTCAGATGACATGTATGCTTAAAGTTCTTAACGTGGAAAATATGACGTCAACGTGGTTTTAATACTTAGCATGTATGTCAAGGACAGGCATTGCTGTTTCCTAACCACTTTTTCATGTAGATAATCATAAAATCATGAGTGTTTTCAAACCTTGGGTAGCACAGCAAGACTATAACAGAAAATAATGGAGTAAACAGTTGCTCTCTTAAATTGAATAAAATAGATGACAGCAGGAGAGAAAAAATATTATGTTCTCTTCGTGTGGCACACTGTGTGTTTAACCACCTGTTAAACATTGTCAGCAGATTAAATTTATTCACTTCTTTCACAGCAAACAGGCATAGCTATCCACTGACAGTAAATGCTGTCATGTCCTCCTCATATACCACACAGCAACTTACAGTATGTTCTCAACACAGCTCCAATCTGTAGGTCAGTGTGTCCAGGCAGAGCAAGTCATGCTTAATGTATGTTCTGCCTCCTGTATGTTAGGTGAGAGCATCTCATGCTGCCAGCAGGAAGAATTCTCACAGTAAATGTCGAAAGCCTGGATTTGTACTTTAAGCTGGGGGAAACTTAAAAAGAGGGAAAAGTTGACAGTTTACTTATGCATCCTGAAGACCTAACAAACAGACTTATTGTATTTCCAAACTTACTAAACATTTTTAATGATTTGGAATCAACTGGCGTCTTCTTCTTTTTTTCACAGCATTACTTGAATCAACTGTTGAAATGTATTAGCACCCTCTGTGATCAGTAATGGAAAAATAATTACCTGGTCGATGCTTGTCCATATTAAAATTGCTGTATTGTACAACACCAGCAGTTTAGATATCTGACACGTTTAGAGTATCAGATAATGCACACAGACACGTTTTTATCGCATTCGAAATCCTTAACGACATAATTTCAATATTGTTTTCCTTCATTTGTTCTCAGTGGGTCGTTTTTGCACTTTTGTTCTTTTCCAGTAGCCGGCAACTCGTTCAATGCATATGCTGTACACAAAATTCAGGGAATAATGAAATAACAATAACAAGCTCACAGCTTTATTTCAGCATTGCACTGTCTATGCCAATAGACAAAAAAACTCATAGGGTGGGGAAGTATTTTTAGCAACGTGCTTATCCTTTCCTCTCAACCGCCCTCTCTTGCATCTCTCACTCTCACACACAATGTCTTTGTCCCTGTCTTTTGCATTCATCTTGTGCCATTTCCCCTCTCTCACTCCGGCTCTTTGCTTCTATCTCAGCTGGATATACCAGACGTCCCTTTAATTTGACACACTAATGTAATTCGCCTTCTCTATAATCATCCATTTTCCCGTTTTCATGCCCTCTCTCCGAACTTGAGACACGTCTTGTGGATTCTATTTCACAGCAGTACACCAGACTACATCAGTTTCCATTTCATTTATTCAGTATTTGTTTAGAAACCCCATGCTGGTCTGCTATGAATCAACATTGCTTAATAGAAGCTAACTTTCGCTGACCAGGTTAAAGGATCTGAAGCTACAATTTAATATTAATGTTCTGAATCAAATGAAAATAAATCGGAGTTCATGCAGCAAAATTGTTTAGTCTTACAAGATTACGGAGGAGCATTCATCTTACAGGCAGACAATCTAAACAGTGTCCTCTGGGTGCTCAGTGCCCCTGTAAGCACCCATTTATTGAGACTGCCAAACCACAAAACAACTTCTAGCTGTCTGTAATGCTTGGAATGAAGCTGTGTGTGTTCTTTTGCACCTAAATAATTTAATAATTATTTTCATTGTGAATTAAGAGATCGTGCTACAGTCCCTTTCATCCTTGTCTTTCATAGTAAATTTCTTTAATCTATTTCAGCTTGAGTATTATGATCTACTGTCAAGAGGATGGGAGTGATATGATGCTACTATTGTGCAAAATTCAGCCTTAGTATCGACTAATAATTTACTGCAGCTCGAATATTATGATCTATTGTCAAGAAGATGGGAGTGATGTTGTGCAGAAACTAGCCTTAGTATTGACCAATAAAAGTCAATGCAACTGATAAAAGTCATGTCCCAATGTCACCTCAGGGAAATTTGGTTGGATGCCTGAAGTGAAGAGAAGCATGGTGTAAGCCACAAACATTTGCTCCCAAAGGCACACATCAATATCAAAGTTAACACAATACCTTTGTAAGTGTCAAATGTTTACTGCTAGATATTTCTGCCTGATGCAGTTTTGCAAAATGAATGTGAACATGTTGTATCTTTAAAGTGTTCTTAAAATATGTTTGCATTGGGATGCATGCAGCCCTTTAACAGTACATAATTAGAAAATCTAAATGTTTTTTTTTTTTCGTCATCTTGTCATTGCAGTGGTGCAACATAAAGCTTTTTATGTGCCAATCATATTGCAGTATTTTATGAGATGTCTGATTTAATTAGATATCAAAATACCTCTGATGATCATAACACAGAAGCAATTGTTTTTATTGTAAATGATTCTTTGAGGGAAGATTATTTTCTTAGAAAATAACACTTTAACTGCACAATACGTGTGCTACACGTATTAATCAATACGTGTGCTACACGTATTGATTAATACGTGTAGCGCTATGAGTCAGTCTCAGTGCTGCCTCCATCCTGTCAGCAGGGAGGCCCGAGTGGAGGGGTTAAGGTTGGAGTTCCAGGCCAAACCCAGCAATTGAGAGTCCGCCCTCAGGAGAGGGAGTCAACATGGCAAGGGCACCAAACACATTCAGGATGCATAAGTGCCATTTGTCATGGTTGACAACTGCACCTCTCAGTGCCATTTGGGTTTATTACCGGCACATTTCTCCCCACATAATGATGTTTTCCTTAGCACTTGTCCTCTGAGAATGGCTTCATTGAAAAACTACAGTGGAAACATCAAGGTGACAGTTTTTCCCTCTTTTTCTCTTATATATAAAGTTTGCCTCATATGACTTCTAAGGGCATGGAAATAAAACAAAGAAGTGGAGTTTCTTACTTTGGCTGCAAGTTTGAGGAACTACAGGACCTGAGGATTTAGGCAGCATATCAGCATCCATGCAGCAGGGACTTAATACCGGCACACACTGGTATTCAGACCTCACTCTTATTTGGTAATCAAATCCTTTCAGGTAGCTGTATACCAAGGCGTGGGTTTCCCTAAATAGATATGCTCAAAAATGTGCACAACTTTTGATCCAAAATAACTGCTTTGAATAAATAATTTATTTTAAAAAATGCTGCTCTTAAACCCCAACCTATAACATCAAACACCGCAATCAAGTGTTGTACAGTAATTGTGGTAGCCACATTACTGATAACTGCTCCCCGTACTTCTTCTTTGCCTGTCCCTGAAGTAAGTTTTCCTTTTAGCTGCTGGCTCTGTGTGACTGTAGTAAAGTTAAATTGATATTTTCTATGGGTATTCTGCTTCCTAGAAGATACTGAAAATTGTGTAGGTCTAGTTTTAACAATATTCACCTGCGCTTATTTGCTTTATCATTTTTTTGTGATGGAAAAATAAACATCAAGCACTAATATCTAATCTAATATCCCATATGAAACAAACTTTATATGAGTTTTTGCAGGTGGAGGGAGCAGCAGTCACATGAGATGTAACATACAGTACCAACACATTGTCTACAGATGAGTGAGGTAACTGTCAGTTGAAAATGTGCCAGTTGCACAATGTTGAGGACATACAAAGGTCTTCCAATATGTTTATGGGTGACTGACATTCGTCATTAATTTTTAATTCTTTTATTTAAGATTTGAATAAAGATTATGGATGCTGAGTGGATTAGCTTGAAAACAATGCAAGTTCATGTGAACTGTGAAGTTTTTATGTCTAGCCAAACTTGTACTAGCATTTTTAATAGCAAAAAGATTTGTTTAGTAAACAATATTTTAAAAGTACAATTAAACCATATATTCTAACTTTAAACCTCTACTTCAAAAACACTGATTTAACACCAAAAACTATCAATGACAGAAAAAATACACTATACATTTTAAAATAGGCATAAAAATACTATCACCATAAATCATTAATACCAGCCTCAAGCTATTCTCATGGTTGGCTGCCAAAAGCAGAGAGTCAGAGTATAGATGATGGTGCAGAAAAACAGATAAATTGTACAGCCTGATATATTACCCTATATTACTCCTGTGGTCACAGCATTTGTAAATCTGGTGTAGTAATTTTGCACTGCGTATAGGCATTTACATGTTAAAAATAATTATGTTGGACACCTTATCATGCTGGAGTACCTGTTTTTATATTGAATAATTATTTGTTTAAATCATGCCTAATTGCATGTCATGACTTTGAAAGTAATAAGTAATATTAGTAATATTGATAAAATAGGATGAGAAGCTTCGAGGCTGTATGAGCTACGCATCACATAAATATACTGTATGTGATGCACAAAGCTCCTTTCTCAAAAAGTTTTCAGAGACACCAGTGAAGTCTTCCTTCTCTCGGAAATAATGGGTGATTTTATTTTATTTTTTCATTTTAATATTTCTGATTTAAATTTTAGAGCTGCTGAAAGAACAAGAGCAACGCAGGTCACATATTGAAATAGACTCATTCTGCATATCTGTTGACTTATCTGAAGTGCAGATGCACTTCATCTTTGTCAGCCAACTTCTAATCACAGCCTCAGAGGAAGGATCTCATTAGCACAAGTCACATTCCCTTTGCCTGTGAGATGGAGCCGATCATTATCTTTGTTGTTGAGGTGGCGATGGTAGTGGTGGTGGTGATGGTGGTTGTATTTATGATCATGAAGATGATGAACAGCTGATTGATTTATGCCAGCAGGAACAATATTTGTTCACAGAATTAAATATGCTCTTTCAAATGAAATTTATTTTCTGCTTCTGGGATGATCATAATGCTGAAATCAATATTTAATATCCTCAGATCAATGTAACATGAGATTTTATTTTGCATGGGTTCTGTCAATTTTTTTCAGAATAATAATGTGCAATAGTGAAAGATTAAGAAAAAGGTTGAATATGAACGCACCGTGCCTGTGTCTTCTTTAATTTTCTTGATGTCTTCATAGCTTTTGATTAATATTAAAATAGTTGGGCATTAATGGTGTGTGTAGAAAGAAAATAACCCAGCATCTATTTCTCGTTTTAAAGCACAGACTTGATGAGCTGATTATTGCTTCAACTGACCATTCACTAAGCCCTACAGCTTAGCAACCGTAACTAGGCACAGCAGGACTTCCTAGGTTTTCCCACATGTCCAAATGTTGTTCACAGGGCTCAGATAAGAGCAAGACTTCCATCTCAAGACTGAGGAGGGAGATGTTTTTTTTAAGTTTGAATGATTAAATTGTGTGTTTATCTGCTTCAGGATGATCCTGTAAATTAGGCAAGTTTTAGAGGAGTTAGAATTTGTCAGAATATAATATGAGATTAGACATGAACTATACCTAAGCGCATATAAAGACACAGACACACACAAATAAAAAGACATTCAAGTTTGCCTGCACCCAATCCAGTAGACAAAAATATCTGAACTGAATTTACAGATGATGGTACATTCATTTCTAATGTGCTGTGTCATTTATGTCACAACATATTTGTTGTCTTGGTGTATTTAATTTGGAATATGACAAATATAGTTGGCATTTTTTTATATGGAATATCCAACAGCACTGTATATTTTACTGCATGTCACATGCCACTCATTTGTAATATTTTCTTCACTGTGTATATACACACACATGCATGAACACGCAAGCAGGAAAAAAGAGACATCTGCACCCTGACAACTATAATTATGCCCGATATATATTCACATAGCTACACATATGTACAGTGAAATCACGTCATCAAACAAGATGTAATGGTATCAGGATCATTTCGCATGACAAATGTAATTAGTGGCCAGTAGATGCAGTTCAACCAATGCGATTCTATCTCGTTCGGCATTAGACTGTTTATTTATTAGCTGGCTAGTTAGTCTATGGAAAAAATAAACTACTTGAAAATAATTTAGTATAAATCAATGATGTGAAGCATTCGGTTCTGTTTTTCTTTTTTTGAATCATTACGTACATATTAAGAATAGCATGTATATGACTGTACACTGCACACATACGTAGGTAACCTTGTCAATTAGTAGTGTTGTAATGATAGTTTGGGTTTCACGCCTAGGATCACCAGCAACGTGTGAACTTTTAGGTCGGGGGTTGCAGCATGTTTATAATTTTCATTGACAGGCTGTTGATTATGTTGTTACTGTGCTCAGGATTTCAGTGGGACAGTAGAAGTTTATACACCTGGCATTTTGCCCCCTATGTATGTTGACCCTGTTAAGATGTAAACTAGCATGTAAAGGTAGTTGGCTTTTGATATCTGTGTGAAATTGAAGACTTATTGTTTCATATTATTGTAAATTTTGAAAAATAAAGTAACAAAAGAAGCTGGGGATTAGTGAACTTTCAATTACAACACATTTACATATAAGGGCTAAATTCCATCCTGTGAGCATTAGTAGGAGTTAGTGTAAAGGTATTATGTGATGCTAGTTACTGTGGGAGTGCTGGAGGACAAGGGTGGGAGGATTATCAGTAATGCGCCCACAAATTCAAATGAAACCTAAGCCCTTGTTTCCTGTGGTTTTAATTGTCCAAAACAAGGTCACAATTTATTATTTATCTTGGGAAGAAAGTGTAATCTTGCAGTTGCTGCCTTCATAATTGAGCCATCACTGCCTGAAAACATAAAGGCAAGGCTTTTTCTATCCATGGTTTAATAGGATGCTCAGCTATGCTCTGCTCTGTTTTTAAAATACACAGTGCAGAGCACAGACATGCTGTCAACATTGCACTGAGTCACCATAATTATAGCAAGGTCTACCCTTGTATTCCTGAGCTGGTTGCTCTTGTTCACAAGTGCATCCTCATGTGACTGCAGTCATCTTTGCCTCAGTCGGCTGCGCAATATGTACAGAACCACAGCATGGCATACAAATCAGTGAATGGCACACTGACTGTCATTTTGGTAATCTGCAGTAGGGTGTTGTTCAACAAAAAAACAAGGTTCCCAGGCTATTGATTTTAAGCCTAGATCTGCAGTTTCTACATTTCTCTTTGTTTTGAACAGCTGGGAAAATATTAGTCATTTGGAACAGAATTTGATTTGTTTCAAGATTTCACGATGATAATCTTAATCAAATTGGGAGCTTAATTATTTTTATTACAACCACATGCAGGAGCAGTGATCACATTATTTTGTCATTGTATTGTCTTTGCTGGCACTATTTGGTTCACTTGACTTTCAGCCAGCGTTTAACTCTCTTACCAAGAAAAGTAGTTGTATGATCATCTGGCCACTGACTAGTTAAATTTCTAAATCTCTCCTGTTTTTCAATATGTAGCGTCCTACCTAGACCACAGAAATTTATGGGTGAATGCCTCCTTTGATGTCTCCCATAGGAGGCATCAATTTAGTGGTGTTCGTGTACTCCATTGAGACTGAAGCAAAAGCTCCATATGGCACAGCATTGGAAAAAAAAAACGCTGACTCAGTTTTGTGGACATCATCAGCACATGAGCAAGACAGCCTGATCTTAAATTGACCTTCAGATTATTTTTCAGCTCTAAGTAGTGGTGTTTGCTGGTCTAGATTTAACTTTTGATGCATTCATTTTTCAGTTCCTAAGAATCACAGCTATCACTTCATCCTTTTTTGATTAATCTTGAGAATCAAGAAGAACAGTTGAAACCTATAAAGACTGGACAAACCACACGTTAACTTTGTTTCTACCAACACAGATTTTACTTTCATGAAAGATCATAAATCTTACAACTAAATAAATGCACAAGACAATACACTAACACCTTCACAGTAAAGTGTGGCTCTCTAGCAGTGTGTGACCCTTCAAGAGGGCCGTACCAAAACAGACATGCACAAAAACTAGCAGGTTGCACTGTTTATACGCACTGCAATTTATACTGAAAAGGCCAAAGAAGGAGGAAAAAAGTGCGGGTGAGATCCCAGATGGAGCAGTCTATGAAACGCACACTGTATAGCCAAAGGGAATTAGGGCTGAGTGAACTTTGTAAAACAAATATAATTTCAGGTTAGCTAAAGTTGTTGAGGTAGGTTTCTCCCAGGCACCACGGTGATGTCTTTGTTCTGCACTGTTAGTCACGAATATCAAGCATGTCGAAATAAAATGTTTACATTTTAGAATCTGGGATTTCATTTTTACTAGTTCACAACAAAAGGGCAGAGGTGCAATTAGGTGCATAATGTCACCAGTTCTGTCTCTCCTCTGCTCTGACCACATGAGCTTGTATCTACATGGTAGACTTTTTACTTCCATTGTGAAAAATTAGCCTGGCAGTCCTGATATTTTGAGCTTTCGACCATCTATATTTAGACATTCATACATGCAGAAAAGCACAATTAGGAAAAACGCTTTAATTTAGCTACACTAACATGGCAATCAGGAAGCACTGCGTAGGTCTTTTTTTTCTCATGCAGTTTAGTTGTTGATCCATGATTCCAAATGTAGCTGTGAGCAAATATTAGATCTAGTTACCTGTTGTTGAGGTGCATATGTTTCTACAGTATATTGATCTAATCATTTATGTCTATGATTGTGAACGGTTTTATGAAGCAGTGTCATATTTAGCAAACGTCAAAAACGTTACTTAGGTGTACGTCTGGCTTTGTGCACAGTTAAAAAAGTTTGCATGTCAGTCTAATTGCAACTAAAGTATTCACAGACATATGTTCAGACATATTAGTTAATTCAGTAATTCTGACTTATTCAGAAAGTTATAGCAAAACTGCAGCATTTCAGTGACTAACCTGATCAAATTTGCATGCAGTCCCATAGGCAAAAAAACGAACAACAGTTTGTAAGATCTTGGCAGAGACCCAGCTAAATAAAGAAAACTTACACCAAGAATGCAGTGAAACATTTTAGTAATAAACTATAAAAAACATCTGCCAAAATGAGAGTTCATGGCCTAATGTTTCCCAGGATTATTTTGTCAGTGACATTAGCATCTTTTTTAAGGTGTATATACCTCAGCAGGGAGTTGAATTGTAATATCAAGTACAGGTAAGTTGTAGCAACAACATTGTTACAAAGAAGTTTAAAAAAAGGAAAGAAGCAGCAGAGCTAAACATATGGCAGACAGATGGTTCAAAACGAATGTAGAGCCAGAAATGCTTATTTTTTTGTTGCAGATTTTCAGCACTCGGTGTCTGCTTTGTCTACACCTGCGGTGGCTTTATGGATGCCAGTTACATTAGCCTCAGGCTAGAAGCTGTTTCATTTTAGACAGCTCATCAAGATGAGTGACAAGTGTGGGGGTGGGAACTTGACCAGCTGAGGAGGAGGAGGGCAGGACTAACAATACATTTTCTACCTCAAAGTGAAAACTTGCATATTGTAGCTATAACTTGGAACCTGCTGTCACAGAATGAAAAAAAAAATCTCTTCCTGTCTGGTGGAGCTCCAAAATAGGTGACAGGCCACAGCCAGGATTTGGTTTCTCCTCAGCTGTGTTTGGTTCTCCTCATACACAGACATCTCTGATTTCATTGTATTTTTATAAATGCATTGCTGGCACTTCCATTTAAATCAGTTAGTAACATTTTCATTAATATCTCAGGTTAATGTAGCATCTCAGTGTGTGTGGAGAGTCTATGAATTGGTTCACTGACTGAACAGATGGAACAGAAATCTACAAATAAGAGGAAATCTGTGGCTGACTCTAGAATCAGTGATCTCACCTACTGTACGGTTTGAAGCTCACATTGCTAGAGACAAGTTTTTGAAACACAGGCCTGGTTGGTTGTTTTCTATTCTTTAAAGATCGGTATGGTTGCACCAAATTCTATAAGCCACTGATTCATTACTGCCTTGTCCTCTTGTGCCTACGCTGGTTGGTCTTGCTGAGAATATGGAAAACACACCTTGTTGTCAGCTCAAGGACATTTTATTCATTTCCCTGTTCCACTGTATGAAAGTCAAATTTGCAGTACAGGCACACCATTGAAAATGCCTTACTATCGCCATGATTTGTACATACAGTTTCCAGTTGTGCTTATTTGTGTTACTCCTGAACAACAGGGTGCTGTTCTGAATGGCTGCCAGGGAACGCAGGAAGGCAGCTGAGAGCCGTTTCAGTAATCTTGTTACGTTCCTCTGTTTGTGCTCACATGATGCTGGTGGTGTGAAGAAAACCTCGACTCATCCTTTTTGTAACATCACTGGATGTGAATGAAACCGTGTTGGCCTTACCCTTGAACTTCCTTAGATCAACGAGGTACCTCTGATCTTGACCTATAGATGTGGATAACTGCAGAGGAGCAACAGTAAATTGCCTCCTGTGTGCAGCAATAACTTGTTTATATCTGTCGGGCCCTCATAGCTGTTTGGGGACATGACAGCAATGTTTGTGTGCATGTGTGTGCGTGTATTTGTTTACTGCGAGGGTGGGGTGTTGGGGGTCACTGTGCAATTTAGTGAGACACCAACTAGAGCTAGCGCAAAAGAAAAAAAAAAGAGAGAGAGAGAGAGAGAGAAAACAATATGAAGGCAGGGAGTGCCATCTCAGCATTTTCCTATTGTTATATTACATTTTTGCCCAAACAGGAGCACAAAGGATTTCAACAACGCTGACAACTGTTTGGTTGACAGAGTCACTAGAGAAAACTGTAAAAGATGGGGAGGTAGCTCTACATCTTATCACGCAGCATAACAGCCCTGACACATTTACAATATAGGAGTCCACAATGTAATGCAATGCAGTGTTTGCAAAGAGGACACAGTGGCACTCGTTTATTGCTTCTCATCATTGTGGTGCATTGCTGAGCAATTAAAAAGCCATCAACTGACTCCCAACTAATTACCTACAGTGTCATCTAACCTTGTTGTTGATATTAAATAAAGTACTTGTCTGTAAAATGAGGTGAGCAGAGCAAAAGCGTATTCACAATATGCTTTCTGCCAGAGACATGAAGCAGATTCATATGCTCCTCTTTATTACAACACATTACTCTGATACAAATTAACATTCAAATAACATGGGAGAAAAAGCATGTTTATCAAAAGTAGATATTAAAGTAAAATGTCCAATACATGGCAGTAATGAAACATGTTGAAAGGAAGTGGAGCAGGTCACGCTATGGGTAAATGACATGTTATTGAAGTCAACGGATTTAGTTCATATATTATACATATTAATTGTATTTCTCAAATTAGTTATTGGTATATCTAATTATTACTTCATCTGTGAAAATAAAAATGTGGAGTAATTCCACATTTTTTGTTACCACCCTATTAAATGAATTACTAAAATTCTTACCCAAATGCAATGTATATACCAACCTCATCCCCAGAGTCACTGTAGTCATACTTAATTAATTATCATTCTTCTCTAAGTTGACTTAGAATGAGAAAAGGCTAAATCTCTCAGGGTGGAAATGTTTTCAATAACTGACCAAAACAAAGGAGTCACTTTATGTAATAATTCATGCAGGAGGAAGCTAAGTTAGTGATTATTTTATGCATTAATAAGGGTTGAGGTTGAAATGAAAATGTTTTTGAATAATGTTAAAATGTTTGAGAATTTTAAAGGTTATAATTTTTTGAAAGGATGTGGAATGGGTGAGTAGTACATTTATTCACATGGTGAGTAATACATTTTGTATTCACAAAAAAACAAACCTGACCACACTTTGGATTTGATCACTCACAGTGTGCTCAAAATGAATTTACTATGAGTGGGACTTGAAAGATCATTGGCTGCATACCACAGTTGCTGTACATGCCACCAGATCACAGGTATTTGTCACTTGTAAATCCAATTTGTATGTAAAATTGCACCTGGTACTGTACCGTCTGTGAGACAGTTTTGTGCTCTTTCTTAGCTTTAGTAAAATTCTGGTGACAGTAAACGAGTTGAACTAGTTCTTTTAAGATTTTTCCCCCCTCTGATCAGATTTGTTCCTCTTTGATGGTATACCATCTACCCCCATCACCACCTTTCGAAGGCCCAGTGCTCCTATCAGAGACAGAGTGCTGATGGAGCAGCTGGGCTCCTCGCTGCAGTTGGGCAGCAGAATTAGTTTGGTTCCACTAAATAATGAGGTAGAATGTGTACCCAGTGTTCTAATTAAAATCCATGGTCATTCATCTATCTAATTGATACAATGCCTTGCAGTATAATTTTGTCCCAAATGTACCATTTTAGTCTGTGTTCTCTGCTCTACGAGCCTCTGCTGAGCAGAACGGCTCTGTGCCAGACATGTCTAGGACAAGACTTCAGTGACTTTTCATCACTGCTTTTCATACCCACTCATAAACGTGCACTTACACACATGAAAACAAGCAGACAGACTCATAAACAAAAAACACAATCTGATAGGCCCAATTTAGTTATTAGACACATAAATAAAATTGTTCATTACACATAGCAATTGCCCCATAGCTTAGCAACTATAACTAGGTAACGTCAAAGTAATAATTATTTGGTAGGCCAATCAGGACAAAGTGTTTTATTGAATGAATTAAACAGTGTGTGTATCTGCTATCTTAAGCTAAAATGCTGCAGTATGGCTGCTAACTTTTAAACAGTACAACAAAAGCACATATTATTAGATAGTGTGCATTATTTTGTGTAGTAGCAAGTTAAAGTAGAAAAATGCCTGTGGCAGGTTATTGAGGGGTTTTATTAATGTTAGTCGTTGTGTTTATACTGGGTAGTAGTGTTACATTAACTCAAATGCTACTTCTTAAACCCATAGACTATGTCTTGTCAGTCTTCTCGTATCGTATCATCTAACCATTTGAGTATCTAGTTATGTAGACTCATTAACTGGTGAGGATGACATTTTGCATGTAGTTTAAGCCCTCATTTCTTTTTTGAGAATTTTTTTTATTTTTATTGAAATATTTATAATTGTCTTAATAACATTCACACAATACTTTTTAAACACACTTTATCTGACACTACCATGACAACATTAGAAGCATTATTCCATAAGAAGCCAGGGCTATGGTTTACATTAATTAATAGAAAGAAAGACAGTTTCCTTTTTTCACACACCACAAATGAGCCTTTTGTACACACAAATTACATATTTTTTTTTAAAATGCAAAAACTAACATCAACTACTGCTGTTCAGTCCTGCTCTCACAGCCCCAGAAAAATGAGAATAGTGACACATTTTCAGCAGTGGTGACAAGCCTGATGCATCCCTGGAGAAAGCAAAGCTAAAAATATGTGATATCAGTGAGGTATTAGGTAGGAATATTTTGTGAGTACATACATATATGTTGTAGAATACACTGTACATAAGCTATATGCACATATGATCTTCAACATTTTGTGGATAACTGCCCTCTTGAATGACAAGAAAACCAGGAAGAGTCAACTTTTTAGATGTTAATTATGTATTTTTAATTCACATGGAATTTCTTGATAAGGATAAAATCCAGAGCAGTATGAAGGAAGTGATATCTTTGAATTTACATTTTACATCTATGGTATAATCAAGGGTTTAGGGATATTACAGTGCCTTTGAAAATTTGTATTGCTCATGGTCTTTGTTTAGGAAAAATTTTTTAACACTGAATTTCTTAAATGGAAAGGTATCAATGGCATCCTAAACGTATTCTCTCCTACAGTAAGCAAAGAACTCTGTATGTTTCCCTTGATGAACTGAAGTATGTGATTTGTTTAAACTATGTTTTTGTGCTCTTTCTACTACACAATGAACTCCTTGTTCATTTGAGGCAACAATAATAAATCAATGTTATGTATGCGGCACTTTATGCAAAAAATTTAGCAAAACTGAAGTGCAAGCAGTGGCAGCTGTTAGCCATTAAGTACCTATTTTTGGCAAACCTTAGCACCCCAGAAGGACTTCCTTACATCTATTTTTTCACCAGATTGAAATCAGCCTTACACTTACAGTGGAGAATGTGCTGTACATTAGAAGTAATAGCTAAATTAACACACAACTTTCTTAACCTGCTTGCATTATGTCTCTGTACACTGCACTTGTTCTACATTTAAAATAATATAATTAGACACAAGAAGTATAACAATGCCATTACCTGTCTGAGACAGTGCTGCCTCTTATGGCTTGAAAATTGCACAGGAAACCATTGCAGCAGGCTGAAATGCCATCACAGAGATTTAACTAGCATCCCTGAGGGACTCCATGTGTCTATTTCCTAAGCAATGAAGAAACAGTGTCCACAGTTTTGTGCTATTACTGGTAAGAGTAAACGTTTCAAATTCTCGCTTTCGCTTCTGAGCCTACCTGTAATGTTACATATAATGTGTAATATTGGATGTAATCCAAAGTTATAATTTAATAACTACACACTGGTTTAAGATATGATTTAAGACATGTACAGTTTTTGTGAATTCAGTTTTTTGTTATGCTATGGTTTTGTGTTTGCAGCACTGCACCGATGATGGCAGTATCACTTTAACTTCATCGCAGCAGTTCATTTGTTCACAGCCTGTATAACCTCTCTTCTATAATCCCATTTAAATGCAAGACACTGCACATTATTTTGTGAATCTGAAAAAGTGCTGACTGACCATGCTGACATATATAGTCTCTTACGTTAGCAAACAAAGAGGAGAGCCTCTTGTCGTGGTCAGTTTACCCAGGAGGCTTTGTTGATCAATAAATTGACTCTGTGGAAATAGTGTTAAAATGATAATAATAATATGGAATACAATGAAACTAATAATGATAAAGATATGTAGTAGATACCTAATCAAAGCTGGCATTGATTTATTGGCAGTTTATCTACCATGTAGTTATAGTTAAAAAGAGCTTGTTCTATTGTTTTTAGCATTTTATTGAAGTGTGATTGCTCTGGCTTATTTGACTCATCATTAAGGCCAGCACAGCCAGCGGCTTGTTTTAGTGGTCAATAAGGCATACGTTGTGGGCATTAGCCAGATCAATTTATTTCAGATTATTTGCTCAGCCATGCTTGTATCAAATGGGACCATTGCTAGCTAGTTAGATTTTAAAGATAGCTGATATTCCAGGGATCTTCGTGTGAACATTTACATGTTGTAAATAATACCTGTCAGTCATTTCAAGCATGGTCGGCATGTTGCCTACAGATATCTCCCGGTAAGCAGTCTATGTTTAATTCCACTGTACAAATACTCGGATGTGTTCAATTACCCATGATGCACATCTCATCTCTTTCATTTTTTAAATGTCACTTTATTATAAGCAATGCTCATGTTGATGTGCACTCATAAATCACTTGTAGCCAGGGGTGGCCTAGAAGCTAACATGCTGCTTTGGGGTTAGGTAGAAACTCATCTATAATTTCCCTCGATGCAGGGTGAGGAGTGTGGGCATGGGAGGTTGCTTCTGCTAAAATGCCCCACGCTACAGGGGGCACATGTTTACTGACAGCCCCACAGAGGCTGCGAACAATCACCTGCTACTGCACACTCCTTTAGGGGCTGTGCTGTTACATTAATGCATGGAGCTTCATCTCATTATTCACTGACTCAAGGGGAAAACTGTTGGGATGGGGCCACTACAGTGGCAACTGGATACTGGGTCAACTTTTAGCGTTCCAGGTGATATCAAGCCAAAGGGAACATGGCCCAGAGAGAGTGTTGTAGCTTTGTGTCATGCAAAATGAAAAGCATGTTTAAATTTAGCATAAAATGCACATATTGCTGTATAATGAAAAAACTCAAGTTTAATGTGCTTACCTTGTCCATTTGCCTTTATTTTGTCTAAGAGGAACCCCTGTAACTGAAAAGGAAAATAGCCATCCATGCATCCATAGCATTTAAAATGCCAATGAATAAATTATTATGAAAAAAAAAACATAAATCAATACATGAATGCAATTCAGGACCTTTGAGACATTCAGGGACACTCTTTGGAACGCTTTCTCTCTCTGCCTCTTTCCAGTAGTTTTAAAATGCAAATAGCAGTATTGACACATGTCTAAAAAATGTCAGTTTATGATGCTTCACTCCACATTTTGTTTCCTTCTCTCTTATTACTTAGTGATAAGCATTGTAAGGGTTACGATTTGAAACTGAGTAATTACATTGCAATTATTAATTCCAGACTAATAACTAATGCTAATGCTTGCATTCATATTTGGGCTTCTTTGGGTTCTTTGTAGCCACGCTGCCATTTGGCATCTTGTTACATGTCTGTACCTCATTTCACCAAGTCAAAGATATTGTCACTGTCAAAAATTCAATATACTTCTGACTGGTTAGGGACTGACAGAACTGAATGAAATGATTTTCTTACATTTGGCTGCTTAAAAGTGTAGTTTAAGACATATGATATGAATAGTGGCTTTACTGTAACACTTAAGAAAAATACACTTGATTCATTGGTAATATTATCTTTGCTTTTTTAGAGTGTTACTGTAGTGTATATTATGTTCAGTACCTACTAAAGCAATTTAATTACGTTTTACTGATGAATACATAATAAGTAATTGGTCTAAACTTACTTGCTCACCACAGCCAATAAAACGTCGAAGCCCTTCCTGAGTCCACACACATTCGCGCTGTGGTTGTGTGATTGAACACTGCGTCCTCTTGTGTGTCCTGAAAGAGTTCTTTCTTTGCAACATCAAAGTGAAAACTATGCAAAATAAGCTTAGAGAGTGAAAAAAAAGGAGAACGAAACAGGCATAGAGAATCAGGATGAATATAACATCCATAACCCCTAACTTCAGCTTCATTGACATTATATGAGTGGAGTGAGGACTTCAAAGGGAAGCTGGGTCCGATCGATGGGACAGATTCTAGGGTATTATGTTGACTCTTGCAGCTGGCATCAACAACTTAAAGGAATAGAGGAATGATCCTTCTTTCCGTGCCCCTACCTACAGACTTTGAATTCCTCACTTCTGGCTTTATACTGCATAGTCAATCTAAAATTCTTTTATCTGAAGTGGTCATATGTCAGTGGCTACTAATGAGTCACTAGATACATAGATTAGTCTGGTGTAGCCACTGTTGTTTTTTACCCAAGTGAAAATGAGCCTTGAGCACAATGTGAAAGAGGTAGATTTCACTCCTTTGTGGTAGATTTTAAAATATTCATAACTTATACACAGTGCTTTCAGCTCTACGAGGGAAAGGCATGGAAACCACATAACGGTCTCAGGCTTCCTGAAAAGAAATAGAGAAGCGACTCCACATCCTGAAATGATATTTATAAATCACAGCAGCATGTTGGCAGAAAATTCCAAGAATGGATTGGCTCAGCTCACGAGCACTGCAAAGCAAACATCATCTACGCACTCTACATGGCTTATGTCCTGATGCAGTCATCAGCAGGGTTCAATGGAATAAAATGTTTGTGTTGAAAAAATTCTGTTTACTTCAGTCTGTTTTCACCATACCTAAAATGAAAAAATTTAGATTTTTGAATTCACTGAGTAAGTGAAACCAAGTCAGTTGTTTGTATGTTTTAGAAAAGGAATTCTCTAAATGTTTTCTGCTGTACATGGCAGCATAAGCTCAAACAAACTGTGAACAAAATGTGAATACTATTAAATGATGTTACCCTTGCACACCAGTGAGAATGCCAGCACAGCTTCAAGGAAAAGGTTTCTGACAGGTTTATTTGGGAACCTAGATGTGAGCACAAGGATTCCTAAGAACTGTTAGCGAACACAGATAAACTCTTTAACGCCAAGTCTGGAGCCAAGAAAAGCCAGGCCCGCTGAGACAAGAACGAAGCCGTGTTACAGTGGTGAATATTTTAATACATCACATCACAATAATTCTTTTTATCCATCTCACTTTTTTTACCTATCCATTTTAGGAGGTGTACTCCTTAAATTCGTCTTGATGGCATCAAAGTCTGGGCTAATGGTTAATCTTGGCACAAAGAGCATTTCTCTGCTGAGGTATTCTGCACTTTCATCTGTGTTTTGTATGGTTGTTCCGTCTTTAAAAGTCTGAGTACTCTACCTTTGTCCTCTGGATTTATAAGTGCCTTAAAGGGCCCGTTTAGTCTTCAGTATGAATAGTGTAGGCCAGGTGTGCTGTTTAAGGTACTTAAGCAATTAGATGTGAGAGCAGAGCACATATTTGACTAAAAAAATATGTATAATTAGCTCTGTGCAAGGCTGGTTGCTTAAATATGCAATGGTTATACTAATGAATGTCACCACAAGAGAATCACTGTGCGAAGTGTAACAAAAAGCCTCCAGCAGTCTGTTCACCCACTTATTAATATCCATGATCAGGGTATTGGGCTCAATATGGTCCTTCTTTGTTCTGCAAAAAACACAGTATCCTGAAAATGATGTTGAACAGGTCTCTTGACTCATAATTTAGAAGAATCAGACTTATTCTGTCAAGATGTTGTTACATAGAAGAGTTAATGTATATATACGTATATATTTAAGTTTATTTATTTTTGATTGAGTATGTGTTTAAAATGAGCATTGTATAAGACTGATAAGTTAAAGTATAACTAAACAGCTGCAAAGTAAGGATGAATAAAACACATTCTGAAAAATATGTATTAAGATATATGGAAGTATTTGCTGTTGAGCTGATCTTCTCTATATGCAAGATGAATATGTCTATACTTGACAATATGAGGCTGCCATTCATTTGTTTTATAACAGTCCAACATAAAGGTGTAAGGATATTAACTTTACAGAAACTAATTTTAAAGAAGGTGCAGCATGCAAGGCTATCAGTCCATAAACATCTTTTCAGGCTAGCAAATCAACAAATATACCCAGAGGATCAGCTGTAAGTTGGCTTAATACAGTGCCAGGTGCTTTGTCTATGAGTGACAGTGGACTCAATACAATATATCCACAGTTCAGCAATATAAGTTCTGTCTGCAAAAATCATGGCTCACAGCATTATACAGTTTGAGTAAAGATCAATGAAGAAACACTTTAACATGCATGCTGCTGCATAGCTACTGCACATGCATTGTGTTGTGCTCTAATCCACTTCCACAGAGCATTGTGGGAAGACTCATAAACAGTCAGGCTTTGGATTACTGTGAAGAAATTTTTAAAATATAAACTCTCCATTTAAAGAGGAAATCACACATCAGCTTTAGCCAGTGAGCTTAGTCTATTTTTATCATGTTATTATAAAAGTAGGAGGGCAAAGATTAATGTCTATTCAAGTTGGAAGAAACATTAAAAAATTGATATATATCTGTTACAAAGAATATAGGCTATCAAATATTCAGGTATGATTATCTTCCCGGAAGCTGTTAATATTACATCTTTCAATTCATCTGTGCCTTCCTTCACATGTTTGGTGTTTTATAAGTATCACACTTGTTAATCGGGTCACGTTTTTCCCTTTCCCCTGCTCAGCCGGTTACGAAAGAAATGTGATCCAATATGAGAAAATGCAATTTAATGAACCATCTCTGTGCGTAGTCCAGAAGACTGGGATGTAGATTACTGTAATGAAAAAGGGGATAGAGCTTGCTTTGAGATGAACGTCACCAAAATGCAGATGATGGCTTGAAAGCTGTTAAAAGTGAGTTTAATTTATCACGGTCTATTACAGCGTGTACAAGCTTTCATGATCAAGGCAATGGCCCATTTTTCCAAACAACCACACAGCATGTGGTTTGAGCACACTGTGGGAGTGGAAATGTATTGGGCTTGATTTATTTGATTTATCAAGCAGTGTAGAAATTTCTAAAGTGTGCTCTGCTGTAATAACATGTAATCTTCAACCTGATCTATCTCTGTATGATTTAAGTTTCTGCTTTACATTTCCCAGTCTTTCCAGCACTACTTCTAAATGCACCAGTATGTGCAGACACTCATATTTTGATTTAACACAGATTATTTGGATAAGGAGAATGAATGAATCACTGCATGTTCTTGCTGCACGTATGGCCTGATCGTTGTCAGATCCCTCATCTTTGTACCTCTTGTCTTCCCCCTCCTTTGTTTTTAATGGGGGCTTTTAGAGGTGGAGGTTCCCCTTCTGCCAGAGGTACCATATCAGATTCACTGTGATCCCAAGCTTCTGTTTCTGCAGTGTCTTGGAAACCCTGTGGTTTTTGTTAAAGAGCAGAATTTCATCTTCTTGCCTTGCAGGTTATAAACAGTACCTTTTTAGTAGTCTTTGGTGTCTCTGTCAAAGGTCTTCACCTTGTATGCCTTCAAGTCTTTATGGAGTACCTCGATAGTCAGAGTTATTTCATGTGCAATAGTAGTCATTGTCTCCAGGTTCATTTGTTCTTCAGGTTTCATCTCCACTTTCTGTGTGTCTTGTAAAAATGTTCACAGTATTATTCTTCATGGTCCAACGTTTTAACAAACATTTAAGACTAAAGGTCTAAATTCCCTATATGAATACTTGGGGTTTTACTTAAAGAGGTGCATTTACTTAGACAATGAGCTTTTCACTGACCTCTAAACTTTAGAGGAGCAAGATCACACAAAGCTTTTGTGTCCAGACTGTATATGAACAGAAAAGAGCATTGCTACGCTGATGTATAAGTAATGCAAACATCAGAATGTGGGAATGTGATCAGGGAAGATGTCAAGCAACTTCGGGTGCCGTCAGCCATTCAATAGGATCTAAAAACATACATGATGCCATGTTCCCCATGAATTTTAATTGTTATTATGATATTTGTCTGTTATCATTTATACATACAGTATTCATATTATCCTAGCCCGAACAAAAAAAAAAACTAATTAATACATTACATATGTGGTGTGTTCTTCACCCTTGTGTCCAACTACTGTACTTTGATATGTAATGTCTGATGTAAATATGTACTTTTGAGAAAAAACTTGCGTGTACAAATGGTTGAGCCAGGACCGCCAATAGATAAACCTTAGATGCTTCTGCCAAAAATAGTCCATAATTTATTATGAAGGCTTAATTTAATGAATAGATTTACTTTGCAGGACAAATTGGTGTTGTCTTCTTTAGAGATTCCTGAAATATTTATGTAGTTTCCTTTCCTGACTATGTCCTTCATCTACTGAAAAAGGGAGAGAAGAACAGATCATAATGTGATCAAAGCACCTGAAACAACAATTCACAGTAATTCTGAACATGCAGGGAATTCAGGAAACGACTATTAACTCTAATCTTGCCAGAAGTGTCCTTTAAAGTTGTCCATTGAAGTCTACACATGATAATTTGCTTGATGTGTGTGATATTTTTCTTTCATGTCATCACTCACATTATTTATCCTGATGGTATGTTGCTGTATAGTACGCTGGGTCGGTGTCAGTCTTTTCTCACTAGCCAGTTTGCACTATTGTGTTACACTATCATGTGCTCGTATTTTAAACGAAGCTCTTGCAGACATTAAAAACTCACAACAATGTTCACGTTTTATGGAACCTGCCATTTCTGATGTTTTGCTTTCTTGTCATAGTAGAGTGTGATAAGCAATAATCTTCTTTATATGCAGTTTTAAAAAACAATTGGAATGACATTTTATGAGACACGCAACTCAGAGTTTTTCAAGGAATTTTACTCAAATGTCCTTACCTGTGAAGATGTTTTATATCTCTGTGGGTTTATGTTAGTGATGACTTGTCACAAAATGGTTGCCAAAATTTTCTGAGCCTGGCCTTGCTCGCCTGACATTTTTCATCATAGTACCGTGCACATCCAGGCAGCTGTCCAGGTCTAGAATAAGGCTGATCCAACTCTGTGTGTTCCATCAGCATCATCGTGTTTCTGATGGCTATGCAAAAGGGTTATTTCCACTCTTGCAGGCATAGAAGACCATTTATGTGTCTTTTTCACCTGGAGTCTCCTTAATATCTGCATATTAGCAAAATGACTCAACTAGCTGCAAGCAAAGGGCAGGCTATTACAGCTGATGATAACCTAGCAACCTCTACGAGTAAACGAAGTCAGAGCTAAACATTACTGATTAAATAAATATCATATTATCTTTATTTTTCTCTTGAGTAAAAAGATACAGTTGAGTTGATGTACGCCACAAAGACCTGCCTTATTTTTAGACAGGCACACAGTGATTATACTGTCTGCTTTAAATCTCTTGGCAAATGTGAATACATCTAGCTACATTTATATGAGGAAAGACAGCATTTAGAAACAAAGAAAGAAGAAGAAGAAGAAGAAGAAGAGAAGCTGCAGCTTAGGCTGATGAAAGCTGAACCAAACCTTTAGATATAGAACTAAGTCTGAGAAGCTGAGTCCTAATGCAGCCGCCCTCAAGCATGTTTTACTCCACTAGTGGTGAGGAAAAGCAAAATTGACTTCCAGCATTCACCCTAGAAAGCTGTTTTTACTCGATTTTGAATTTTTGGATCCATAGAAAAGTTATCACAATGTGTCACAATCACAATTCTTTCAATCAAAGACATAGTTACTCTACACTGTATATGATTGTTTATACATTATTATTCCTCTGCACAGCATGAGATGTGTAAAAGGGTATTAATGTGATAGAGGACTTGTTTTCCTGTGACGACCTGGTTGACTGCCTGTTTATTCGAGCATTAAACCAATCATTTCCTATGAATTTTTCCATTGGGTTCCTCTTCTTTAAAGCTTTGACCTGCAGTGCAACACACCCGCACCTTGATCCTCATGTGAACCCAAGGTGGATGAGTCCACGAAGTTCAGTCTTTTTCTCACTATTGATCACTTTGTAGATTAGTGCCAACGACCAATAATAAAAAATATAGACTCAAGGACTGCTAAATCCAATCACTGGCAGCCAAAGGAACTATATCATTCCCTGCGTCAAAGGACTTTATGATTTGGAACAAATTGAATTGGCCGTGATGCTGTAAAACAAAGTGAATTGTTCAGACATATTCAGCGTAGGGTCTCAGTGATTAACGCGTGAGAGTCAGCAACACAGCAGCCTGGGTTTATGATCACTAAATTAAGAGCAGAATCCAAAACGATGTCAAACTGTGAATGTAGCAACAAAGAGGAGAGACACCAAAGATAAACTTGTGTCAAAAAAATGAAATTGTTAAGTTCAGGAACTTGTTCCCCAGCCAACCATGACTTTGAGTTACCTGGTTACCCAGTTTCAGCTTGGAAAGTTGAGAGGGAGCAACAGTTTTTGTAAATTGCCTCAGAGTCTTTGGTGACTTGACAGTTGATCTCTTTTCATTTGACAGCCTCCCCAAAGTGCTGGGCATCACTTGCTTTTTCACTTTAGATCTGACACTGTTTTGACTGCATGAAGTGTTTATACCTTTGCTTTTATACTGGGAATGGTTTGCTATTTTGTATTAACTTTAGGTTAGTTTAGTTTAGTTGTTTTGAAGTTTTTAATATATATAATGCTGTTGATTTTATTGCAAATAAAGACTGTAGTAATTAGCATTTAGCAGCAACGGTATCTTACGTCGCTTACGACAAATCTTTATTATAAAAGTAATCACATGGCATCCTATCATTATCTTGTTCAGTTATCACTTATGTGTTTATTTCCCTTTCATAACATGTTCTTGGTGTTTTTCATCTGTCACAGATAACTTTTCAGTTAGACAATGTGGGTGCACTAGTGTGTACAGACTGTGTTGAAGAAGGTTTCTATCGATGTTACTCCTCTCTGTCTGATCAGCCATGTTGGCTACTGCTGCTCATGTTTACCCATTTATTCTGTTTATTCCACACAAGCTTCTACTGCACAAGTTATATAAAACATATCACTAACAATCTTTTACCCAAACCAGATGTTTAGACAAGTGAAAGCCTTCATTTTTCACCATTGAATACAGAGTACTTTATCAGTCTATTTAAAATAATATTATCATATTTGAATCTTTATTGGAAATGTTGCAAATCATAACTTGGACTTTGAGCGAGTCATGGGATTCGTGATAGTGCATACCGTGTTACTCTTTTCTCTGCTAAATGTATTAAATAAGTACTACTATTTAGACTTTAATTGTGGTGCATCAGGTTTAAATTTCTAATCATGAGCTTTTAGCTTTGTCTCAAAAATGCTTCCTTCAAGCTTCCTATCAGTGCCTCTTCTCACAGATCACATTTTTAAATAACACAAGAATGTGTGAATTTTGTGGGATAGATTTGTCTTTTTTAACAGAAAGACAGGCCAACAGCATTTATAATAAGAAACACTGTTATTGTCTACTTTCAGCATTTACATGAGTACAGAGATGGATACGTTTTGTTATCAACAGATTATCATGTACAAACAAGGGAGGCCATTGCTGGCTATATATGGATACAAAGGAAAGTGTTCTGTTGACAGTGACTTTAAAGAACAATCAGAAAACATGTATTTGAACAGTTTCATGACTGAAAGTATCTTGTAAAGTGACTCGTACAGAAATTCTGTGAAATTCAAAGTATTACTTTTAACCCCTTTTAAGGAAATCACACATTTGAAAAAAAGACAATTTAACACTTATGTGTGACCCATTTTACTGGCTTGTCACTGAATAAAATATAGTGTAACACACGTTTTTTTGATGAAAAGTTCATTAATACTATTGTTGGAAAAACAAATAAAAAGATGAAAGATAAAAAGGTAAATGGAGAAAAGCTTTTTATCCATCTATAGCAACCATTGTCAGGAATGTGTATTGCCTCACCCATATGCGAGTGCACTTTCTTGCATGTACCGTTCATGAGACCAAACAGTTGTATCAAATTTTCTGTTACCTAAAAACATGTATTTTGTCAACAAAATCCATTTCCGTAATCCTATCATATAAAAACAAATTTTCATTATGGAATCATTACTAAATAAAACTGTCTGCATTGATTCTTGCCTCAAAAGAACTGCTCTTTAACAAGATGTATAACGAAGTATTCCTTCTTACTCATGTCTGTAAAACAACACGGTCTCTGAGGTGATTCACTGCATGTATAAGATCAATTGTAAACTTCTTTGCCCTTTGCCTTCTTGCTCCTCTTTAACATTGTCTGAGTTCTTAAGGGAAGACAACTGGCAGAGAGCATAAGCCCTTTAGTACCACAGATGAATTGTTGCCTAGGAGTGGGAGGAAGCAGACACCATCCAGACTGTGAGGAAGTGATGCAGTGTCACTGTCATGGTAAAAAATAGCCTAAAGAATTAAAACAGAAAATTATTCTTCATTGTTCTGTTTAAAATATCTAATATAGTGCAATTAAAAAAAATAACGACAAAAACGTCTCTCATGTTTCTCATTCTTTTTCATTTCTGCTACTTTCTTTCATTGAGATTTAAGAAATGAAAGGGAAAAAAGTACTAAATTCTTAAATTACATTTCTAGAAAACAGGTTTTTAGGACAAAGAAAAGGGAAATGTCCTTGACAACTATGTCCCATGAAGAAACTGAAATTTTAATTTGCAACTAAAACCTTTAGAGGCCACGTTCTACTTTTACTGAAATTAATTAAAATGTTCTGGTGATTGCAACTTTTACAGGTCGCAGGCTCTGTTTTGATGAACTGCAATTTTTGATCATTGCTGTAATTTGTTGCAAAATATCATAAAACACCTGCAAAGTGCATTACAATTTCTCAGAAACCCCATCACAAATTCAATCGCTTTTTGCCATGGTAATCACAATGAAACTCTTTTGATAGCATAGAACGCAATAACACCTGTATTATATTATACAGTACGATATAATAGCCCTGCAGTAAATGCAGCATTTGTGACACCTATACTGTTTAATTTGTGTTGGCACTGTCACAGAAGTGCTGACAAATTAAGCCTTAGGCTTCAGAAAGGTAGTATTTATTGCAGGGTTGTTCTGTAGGGCTGCAATATGTTGTTCAGGTGTTCATGTCACTGTCCACCCCCTGAAGATGGGAACATCTTCATTATGTTGCTAGGATAAAGAGCTGTATGCATAGTATCACCACAGACAGGAAATTGATTCTATATAAAAAGTAAACTTGGGATTTTCTGTTATTAGTTTCAACCAGCCCAGTGTGATTTTTCATTAACAAAATGATAACACTGTTTTGTTTCCTTACACAGAAACAGTGACTGCTCCATGGATGTGACTACCTCATTGTCTCTTGGTGTTGTTTATACTGAGGTGGCATTCATGAGTCAAATTAATATTGCCACTTAGTGTTCATCACTTATAATGAGCAAAATAATCAACCAATTACATTCATAATAGGCTGTGCTGATTTCCAATTTGCCCAGATGTAAATTCTTCTCCAGGTTTTATAAACCTTGATTTTGATCAGTTGATCAGATAACAAGAAAATTAAGCCAAAAATTTAAATTCAGTTCTAAAAATATTGTATCTTGTCATCTCAGATAAGGGGGGAAAACTGTAAATATGTTTACAGGCACCCTGGAATCAAACACAGCATTCCCCATTTGGTACTTTCCCTCTGAGGAGTGTAGTAGAATAAGTATAACCAAAGAATGTATTTTTGTAAACATGCTGCTTTATCTGGCTGTCATCGCGTTAGGTGTGTCTCTGCAGTGTCTTATCATAAATAGATTCAAACACCTTTCCTCCTCCAATGAAGAGGACAAGAGTTGCTCCTCAGCTGATGTTTATCACCATAGAAAAATGCAGTGTTCTCCCCAAAGGCAGCACTCCACACATAACATGATTACTTAACTTCTCATTTCCATATTTTCCTGTTCAAATAATATTTGTGTACGATGAACTGTAACAAAGAACTGCCTAAAAATTAGAATGTGATTTAGAGGATATAAAAGACTGAGAATCAATTATTTGACTATTGATGCATCGTGGTGCATTCATATAATATTATTTTATAAATAACAGAAATTATATTTGTATGTTTAAGTACAAAAATGTTAATGCATTTTTAAAACTCTTAAAAATGTTTTATGCTCAAAATTAAATTTTGGTTATATTGTCAGACTTAAACAATAACTTGTGTCTCCAATAAAGGAGGTAATCAGCTTACAGTGAAAAAAAGTATTTCTACTCTCGCTTCCTAATTGGAAAAATATCTCTGGCAATTCAATTTTGCAGAACACCTACACCCATATCTTCTCAATTCAGTAAGTGTTACATCATTTTTGCTGCACATGCAGTATGTCATAACAAATAGCTTTGTGTGGATAGTTAGACTGCAACTAAGCTACTAAAATACTTGGATAACCATGTCATACAATCATGCACAGATTGTGAAACAATAGGCCCTTGAGGGCAGATACGTAGGAGGGCTCTCATCCTTAAGCCAGAGAGTCTGACAAACACATATAAAATGCAGCCGGTAGTCCAGAAGGTGCAGAAGGTGAAGTGAGCTTGATACCGTCTGCACCTGCAAAAGCGAGGTGGCGTCTAGTTATATTATAATTATGACAGGAGCAGAAATTAGATGACAAAGGTGACGTTTACACAATCAAGTCCACAGAAGTAGAAGGTTTGGGTAAATTGGTGGATGGCAAGCGCTGGACAAGACATAGGAGTTTATGTCCAACTCTGTCTCATACATATGCTATACATTTTCTGTTAACATAATTATCATATGTTCACAATTTTACTGCAAGTTGCAATTACACGATAACATAATTAGGAATAAAATTTACACAGACAACAGGAAATGTTAACAATGACTTTAAACTCTCAGGGTCCTATGAACCCTCAGGTTCAGACTCCAAGGTCTGTGTCCCGTAAACCCATTCAGTGATCCTCATCCTCATACACTCTCACTGTAATAAGCGTAAAGTTGGTTATTATGAGGCAACTGACTTGATAAGGTTAAGAAATTACTGTAGTTTCAACACATTTCCAAAACTTAACTCTGAACACACACTACTTTGTCAAAACTCTACAAATCTTATGCAAAATGAAAGACCAACAAAACAACACTAACAGCAGTCACATTGCTTATGTCTCACAGAGCATCAAATAAACACTGATGTAATAAAGTCAGAACACTACCATCACAAGTGTCACCTTTACCAGTGCAACACTAAAGAACAATGGAAGCAGGAGGGAGAGGAAGAGAAATGAGAGAGCCCGAGTGAGAGGTGGAGGAAGAGAGAGAGAAGTAGGGGTTGACTGAGAGGTGGAGGACGACAAAGGCAAAGTAGACAAATACTTTGTAAAGACATTTGGCAACATTAGTTCACCATGTTATAAATTATGGATTGACTCATGAGAGAGGCAGGACAAAGGGCTCAGCCCAACATGAGTCACCCACTCTGTATATATACATTAATCCAAAGAATGTATGTATATTGTATATACAGTGTATAAATGGCACATGCTTTCTATATTTACAGTATTCATGTATGTGTTTTTTGCTTGTACATTTCTCCTGCATAATCTTCAATAGGAACGTGTGAGCCTAAATACCAATGTATACATTGCTGTTTTCTGTAAAGACAGAGGGGTGGCAGGGGTCAGAGGTTCACTGAGGCACAGGAGGCAGAGATTATAAACATAGTTTTGGCAAATAATGCCATAAGACTTCGAGACACTCAAAGCCACATTATGAGGAACAAGACAGTTTTTCTGTGAACCATCAGTCAAGTCGCCTCTTCTGCTCTGGCTCGTATTCTCCATTGACACCAAGTATGCTACAAACAGATTTACCGGGTGCCTTCTGAGAAAAAACTCAGAAAGAGGTATAATTATGGATAAGACACTCCTGGCGCTTCTTTACTTGCTGTCTAGTTGGGAAGACATTGCCTGTGATGTGAATGAGGTGCTGTGTCCAGACCCACTGAGACGACAACATTCAAGATAATTTAGTTTCTTTGGTTTTGTTTGCTCGGTTTACTTGCAAATGTTTCTCATTTTGTTTTTCAAAAGTTAAGGATTCTGTAGAATTTTAGAGTCATATGCATTTTCTTATATTTATTTTGTTGCCAGCACCAACAAATATCATTTACAGTTATGATAATCCTTAAAAATATAAAAGCAGTTTGTTAGTTGGAGGAAATATTTAGGTGTGGGAAAGAAATGTTTAGCATTTGCAGCAAAAGTTTGATGTTTGTTTAGTTTTGAAAGCAGAGCTTCGTTTTGCAGCGTATGTCAGGTGTTTTGCTCTTTGAGTGAGGTGTTTTGTGAATTGTGCTAAATGATTTGCAGAAATGAGACTTGTTGTGAAAATTGTGCTTAACCAGTTGGGAAAAAAAACAGTAGTAGCAACACCCAGTAATTTCATCCATGTAAGTAAAATGAGGAAAACTACAAAGGAAAACAGTGCACAGTTACAGAAAGGTAAGAAACTAAATGTTTATTCAATAATACAATACAAAGCCTTCAGCTGAACTGACAAAGGAAATTGCAAAATGCAGTGAAACAGATCAAAAGATCATTCTGGATGTAGATCCTATTCAGGCCAGAAAACCTCATTGACTGCGATGATCTCCCGATGAAGCAGCGGGGGGAAAAAATGGTGCATCTTCTAAAAGCAGTTTGTTTGTCAGTTAGTCATGACAACTACTCACACACCCAATCCTCTATCTGAATACAATGTAAGATCAGAACAGTGCTGGAACACATTAGAAAATGTTCAACCCTATATTATTATACTTCATCCATTCTAGTTTGAATACATCACTGAGAATATTTTTTTAAAACAGTCAAGAATCCTCTTTTGCTGAAAGTCTAACAGCCTCCCCGGGAGAAGAGGCACTGAGACTGATGGAATGGAACAGTGAGAGGTGGTGTCAAGCCCACAGAGATTTTAAAAAGTATATACTGCAACAAATATGACTCTGTGCGGGTTTTTCTTCAATTCCTGGCTGACTCTGAAGAACATACATCACAGAGTGTATTTGTGTGTGGAGGGTGCTGCTTGATTCTCCTTTCAGACCTCTCTGTATTGTGGAGCTCTTTGTTTGTTGGACAGTTTCATGATTCAGAGAGGTCCAAGAGGGGAATCAAGCAGAGCTACACTCAAGATGCTCTGCTCAAAACTTTGTTGGCCCTATTTGCATTTCAAGCTGCCAACTGAGTATATACAGTATATCTTGACCACAGAATCAGTAGCTTGAGCAAACATACATCCATAAATATACAACCATCAATATAACCGTATGTCAAAGAGAAAAGTATCCCTTAAAGTGGTAAAATGTTTCATTGGACAGGCACAAGCAGCGAGAGAAAAATATCAATATTTCATTAAGTGTGCCCTAGCAGTTTAACAAATAACTGGTGTGTGCTTGTTAGCGAGACTATACAATATGCACAAGCATCTTGAAAAACACATCTAAGCACAACCCATGATTATCCTTTGAAAGAATCATTTTACTATATACGTCCATTTGTAGAGAAACAGTGTTATGGCCAGCAGAAAATGAATAGACTCAATAGATACACTCAAATGTTCTTTTACTTGACAGAGACAATGTATTCGTTGGCTGTAAATGGTTCTCTGGACCATTAGGAGAGGTTTCATTTATGCTGCCTGGGGGTTTGCACAAGACCTAGATACGCTTAATGATATACCCACACTGAACTCATGCTGTGAGTTTTAAAACCGTCTCCAACGAAAAAATTGGGGTTTTAGTTATTACTCATGTCCTCCTTCACTCACATCTTCCTGGCGAGAGCAGCAGACAGAGTCTGCTCCCGAACATCGCAGCCATGAAATGGAGCATGACTTTTGACAGGGCAAAGAGGGGGTGAAAGGAGACCTCGGGGTTGAAGGGGGGTATTGGTGGAAGGGAGGCAGAATTTAATCCACTGAAATTGGGTTAATGTACTATGAAGTGTCCCCTGCCCAACTCATGTGCACTGAGATGCCAAATTTGCACAGAAATGTGTGCAGCAGCAAAGGACTGAAACAAGAAGAAGGAGAAGCAGAAATGAAAGGAAAGTCGAGTTAGTCGCAGCCTTTCGGTCAAACACTGAAAAAATAGGTTACAGTTCTTATTTGATACATAAAGCCTCAATACAGCATGATCCTTAATCAAAAGGAATCTTAGTTAGCCTCAATTGTTACTCTTTCTAAGCCTGTCAGGCATCTACCACTATAATGATATGCAGTTTGCAATCATTACAACCACTTGAAATTTGTAATCATTTCTGAAACAATACGTTCTTGATCTTGACTGCTGATTTTTCTATTTGACATTACAGCTTTTGCTAATTTAGCAGCTCTGAAGTAGTTTGCTATCATATAAGCTCACGCCAGCTCCGCTGATTGGTGTCTATTTCCTGCCGACTTGTTCTAATAACCACATTTGTTAGAAGGATATATATGATATATATGAATGCTAAAACACAGAGGCTAAAGTTAAATGTTCTAGACAACAATATCACCTACTGATTCTTCATACCTTACTTTACATAGCAAACATTAGATACCATGCGTACCATGTACCAAGCTTATTGCAGCCCCAGTGAGTGTTAGAATGCATTATATTTATTATAGTATAACCAAAATATTGTCTCATCATGTTGGTACATGTCTGAGGATGTGAGCTTGCAGTATTGAAATATATAGTGTTCATTAGCCGGTTCATAAATTATTTTATAGCAAAAACTTTGTTTCCTAATATTTCTCTTCATGAAGCTAAATGTTCTTCTATATAATTTGAAAGTGAAATTAGTTGAAATTAGGATGCACATCATTGCTCTCACAGAACTTGCAGCACATATAAACTAAAGTTTATATCCCAACTCTTTTTAATTGAGCATAGATTTAGGTTAATACACAGCTAATGAAGTCATTCTCTGCCTCTATGCTTGTTTTTTTTTTCAGATTAGAAAAGTTTTGTTAAGGGTTTTTACTCAGTGGGAAAAAAATCAAACTTTTAAAATACTTCTTCTGTTATTACTATGTAATTTTCCCTGATTGATGGCTTGGAAGTGTATCATTGACTGGTGATTGGAGGGTTGACAATTGCAGGCTAAGCTGACCACGGTGGGTCAGGCGGCTGAGGGAAACAAAATCAAATATTCTCAACGAGCCGAGTGAAAGCCTGATTAAAGAAAATGGGCAGATGGATTAAAAATATACTGGAGAATGGACATTTTGTCTGTTTACATATGTATGTGTATACATGCATTGTGCATTTTACAGATTCCCTACAGTGCTGATAAGAGTAACATACTGCTTCTGCTTCCTGGATTTGATTTAATCTCTGCTGTATAAGCATGTGAGTGTTTGATTGTTGACAGAGGAACAGACTCATCTTTCCATGACTTCATTAAGTGTCAGTATAATAAGGCATCTTCTAGATAAAGTGTGTCCCTGATAAAACTATTTGCTAAATGTGAAATTCATTTATCAGAGAGAAGCCTCAATGTGAATTACTGTAGATAACACTAATATTGTAAATAAGATAAGCTTGCTGTAATTCAGAGTGCATTTAGTTTAACAGTGGTTTCTTTTTCAAGCAGTCTTACATCGTTGAAAAGGGAAAAAAAAAACACACAAAAAGAAACAATTAAATAAAATATTACTCCATAGATAACAAATTCTAAAGAGGCTTTCAGTATGGAAAAATATAGGGAGAATCATTTCACTGCCCTTTTTTGACTTTATATGTTTATCCTTTAATCATAAATGTCTGATTTGTTGTCACACAACAAATGTTCGTGTTTATGGTTTTAATTTGACTACACAGTTGCGAGGAATGTATACGTACAATAAATGTTGCATTTTTATTGAGAAAAATGCCTATGAAAACAATGATTTATACAGTCATTTGTAGGCAACGTTTTAGTTGCACACACAAAGAGATTGTCCAGTCAGTAAAGTAAAAACACTAATATTCATGTTACCTGCTGGTTGCCACAGAAACAGTTAAACTATCATTTATTAAATTAATGATGACTAACTGCTGATGATAGCTGAGGCATGTTTGTAGTTAGATGTCATGGTCGTTTTGCCGAAATAAAAAAAAAAACTGTTACTGAAGGACTCTGAATGACTCCAAGAACAAAACAGCAGCATCACCCTGAGTTCAACTTGTGTTGCACACCAGAAATGTTGGTCCTGCTCAGTCCGCTTAGTGCCAGGGTGTTCACAGTGCATCACGAATAATTTCTTTGTTTGTATTTTGAAAGAGTGGGCACGGAGCACCACAGCACTGATCCCTCCTTGTATTACCTATTTTTCTCAACTGGAAAAACCTATTGCCTTTGTGATTACTCTCTGAACCTTTACGGTACAGAGAAGCCCCTTCTCGGAGGCCATTCAAAGTCAAAGTGGGAAATGCAGGAAATAACTGACTGAGGCGAAAGCACACCAAACAGTTTGAGGGGAAAATAGGTTCACACAAAACTACAATACTTGTCATAATAACTCCCAGGAACACAGTGTACTACACCTATTGATGACTGAACTGCATTGTGCTGTTGAGATAATGTTAAAGTGGATATTTCTTTTAAAATGAAAAATGCAATTAGTTTGTTGACCTTGATGGAAAATAACTATGTGTGTTCATAGAACTTTCAATGCTTAAAACTCAGGGCTACAATACAGAAAACTAATATCAACCCACTATACAACTGATGCCAGTGAAACCTGGCTCAATGCAACATACAGTACCTTCACTATGCTGAATTTATGTGATGTATATGCATATTCAACAACTGTGTTTAAAGTGTATAAACTGTTCTAAAAATGATTTGGCAGGACTGTGGCTTAAAGTCCTGACTAAAGGATGAAAAATAGATGAAACCTAATACCTTCAATTAACTGTAACGAGCACACATGAACAGCATTGAGATTCTAAATTTATTCCCTTCACTAATTTATTTCCTAATTTATTCCCTTTATCTTCTTTGCTGGGTGAACCTGCTTGGGGGAATCTGAATGCTTGACATGCTGGTTTAAAGCTCAAACGTGTAGGATTTTAGAACTTCTGACTTTGGGGACTCCTAGTGGTAAAATCAAAAACAACATCAAACCCCTCCCACGTGGAAATTAATGACAAACACCTAGATTAATTTTATCAAATGGCCAAATGACGAGGGTCAGAAAATCAAAACAATCAGCTGAAATAAATCAAACTTAAATCAAGCTTAATAAAAATAGTAGCTTTAAAATTCTTCTCTTACAATGGTGAATCATGTTCTTCGCTATTGGTTTCAAGACGTTTTTCTGATTAAATCAAATGACAAGAGCCTTCAACAGATTTTTAATTTCTATCTCTATGTAGCAATCCCTTTGTCTCTCTTTTTGTCTTTGTTTGTTTTGCTCCCTCTCATTTTGCTCTCACAATGGCTTCCCCCCTGCTGTGTTGATAACAACCTCCACAAAACACCCTGTAGAAAATACATCGTCCTTGATCCACGATTGCAGCAACGTCTCTGTTCAAAGGCATTACTTCCTTTCTGGGAGACTTGGACACCAAACAAGTGAGAGAGATTACAGGGCACTTTATTGATTCATTGACATAGCTTAGTCAGTCCAACCTTGGATTTGTCTGATCTCGAAGGTGGAGCCTCGCGGTCTATGAAGACGTACTTTGGAACGTACCTGTACCTGTTTCAAAAATGTCACATCACTGTCGTCTCCTTCCATCAAATAAAGGTTTTTAAAATTGCATTGCTACATTTATTTGTACCACAGTAATACTATAGTCAGGTCAATCAGTGGAAAACCATTTAAGTTGATTCATTATGCATAGACAAACTTATTTTGTTCAAATGAACAGTGCTTTTCACACAGTAATTAAAGCATTAAAGAAACTTTGTTATTTGAAAGTTATCTTTAACTAGACATGACTGCATATAGACTGATATTTTCAGGCAAAAACATGGAGTCTGTATGTCAAATGTTCTCTGCTAGTTGCTGACAGTTTTGTTGCAGAGATCACATTTAAATAAGTTGATAATAACTTGCATCGTTGTCATCCTTACTGTCACAAACGCACAGTAGGGCTCTACAGAATCTTTATTGTGACTTGGCAGCACTATGTAGTTTAATCTCTTTCACAGTTTTCCCATTTCCATTTTCTCTGCATGCTGTGTTTTTATCCATTTGATATAATTTTTGTTTGTTTTCACAAGGTGTGGTGGATTATAGGTACACAGCAACAGTGCAGCGTGCCTTACCTGCAGGCTGCACTTCTGAGTCAAGCCTCCCGCTCCACTCTTCACTCTGTCAGTACAGCCAGTCTCTGAACTATGACATGTCTTTATCCTCAACTGTCTTCCTCGTGCACGCTGCTTTTAAGTATGCAGCACATTTCTTTTGTGTCTGTATTTAGAAAAAGGAAGCTGGTTTTCTTTCAGCACCACCTGCACCCAGCTACATCCCTGGAAACTGCAAAGTCAGTGTTTAGCAGAACGGGGAGTGTCGGGAGTGTCATAAGGACAGTGCTCCCTGACCACGAGGCAGCTGAAAGGAAAAGCTAGAAAGTAAAATCTGGGCTTGGATTGGATGGTGCCTACTAAAGCCATATGACCCCAGTACTTCTAAAGTCTTAGATAGCTTGTTTGTAACAATCTGAAAATAAAAACAGAACACTGATTCTCCATTGCCTTTGCTGCACCTTTAACTATATTAAACAAAAATGTTGCAGATCATAATTTTAACTCAACCAGGCCATGTGTAATCATTGTGTTCTGTCGCCAGGCCCCTGAAATAATCTGTAGATTTTTTTCTCTATCCTTATTTGACAAATCTGAAGGATCTCACACAGGTAAGAGGCTCTGACAAGTGTTAAAGACTCAGCACACTGGAGAGATACACAAACCTTCTCATTCCTGACAGATAAAAAATATGTTGATTTGTTTTTTCCTTCTTGAAAAGGACTAAGATAAAAGCTACACTGGGACCTCGAGGTCGCATAAATGAATTTGTAAAAATGGGAAAAAAGTGACGTCACCAGACGTGCTCATTAGGTATTTTTAATCTGCCTTAGGACTGTGCTGCTCACAATGATATAAAACACAGTAAAACCTTTTTCTTTTATTAACACTTGTATAATCTGTATAATTGTTGGTGTTTTGCTCAAAGTGTCTGACTGTCCAATAACAAGGGGATTAACATGTAACAAACGTGGTATGTGGAACCCCCCCACCCTTTTTTTCCCATCTTGATGCCATCTGTGAATGCGCCTTAAACCTCTCTGGGGCTGGAAGCATAAAAACCTCACTGCAGAGCCCAGGTTTAAATTTGGAGGATACTAAAAGATGATGATGCATAAACACTTCATGCTCACTGCCTTGTTATTTTTACAATCGCCCTGTCACTCCCGGCAGAGCAAGATATCAGCACTGGATACAATGATAGCAATGCAATTACATTATGTCAATTCTGTGTGACAGTAAATAAATGACTATCTGGTTATTTTCATCCCTTTGTAGGCAGACATCCATTCTTTTCCACCATTGAATAAAAGCTAAGCTGTCCAAAGTCAGTGATCATCAGGCAAGTTTCTAAACAAAGCAATAATGAAAATGTATAGACATTTTTGTAGGCATTGTAATAGGATGGATACCTCAATGTACAAAAGGGATTTGTATAATTTTGCACTATTCCTCAAATTGAAGAAACATAAGACGACGCTGATGTGACTGTCAGGCGCTGTCAAGCAGAAAATATCCCAACTACGTCCCTCAGGAGACTGTTAAGCTTCACTGAAACTTATCCTCGCTTGGTTTAAACTAATGTGTTGCAAATTACCACAACTTTCAAGCTGAAACCTGATTAAGAGGCATTTTCCAGTTCGGAAAGATTAAATGACTAAAATCATGTGAAAATATCAACAGATCAAAGGCAGAGCTTTAGTTTGATGAAAGCTAAAACTGCCAGTTGTGGATGAGCCAATGGAGATAGAAGAAAGTGAAACTCTTCCAAAACGAAAAAAAAAAAATCAGATATTTTTAGAAGTCAGAAGCTTCTGGACTACACATCATCAAAATGAAAGAAAATTACACTGATTCTGAAATTAGATTAAGAGGAATAATGTTAATAAACACAATTGAACTTTTTTACAAGAATAACTGTTATGAATTGCAGGTTTATTATAAAGAAATGTGATATACTCCAGTTGGTGCATTGCACTGTGCGTGTGAACATAGACTAAAAGTTCAATCTTTTATTTATGTTAGTGTTCCTCAACACAGTGAAAAAAGTAGATTATTTACCTTGGCCCAGTAGTTATCTCCGTCTGCGTCTCCCTCCTAAGAACTTTGAACTAAATGGATGTTTTCTTTTCATTTCCTGTTGTTGTGGCAAATTACAGCAACGTGCTCTGTGTTGTATACTTTCTGACAAAACAACAGAATTTCCTATTGTTGATGTGCCAATATGAAGATATGTTTGGTTTATAAACCTGCTTTTCCATCCAGTCAGTCAGAAATAAGAAAGACTTCTGAATGGGAGGCGAAACAAGTCCAGCTGCCACTGAATAACTTTTTTTTGGTATATGTTGCCATATCCTAACCGCTTGTCCCCTTAAGGTCCCAGAGAGTGCTGGTGCCAATCCCAGCTGTGACTGGGTGAGAGGTAGGGTACCCACTGGACAGGTCGCCAGCCTCTATCCAATAGTTGCACAGATATTTTATCATCATCACAGGAGGGTCTTGATTACCACGATGATAAACACGGGTGTAGTGTCATACAGTAACAATCCTCAGGTTTAAAATCGTCCCCGTTGTTTAAACACTTGACGGCTAACTGCTTTCAGAAAAAAATATAGTTTCAAATAGTTTAATGAATGATTATTAAAGAGTGAATTTCAATAACCAATATCTTTTCTTTCGTGTTTTTGTTTGTGTTTGACTTGTATCCAACATAACACACTATCAGTTTTGAGAAAGTGTTGAATATAAGTAATGAATTTCTATCAGCTGAATCTATCCATCATAGAAACAAAGTTGTTGCAAAAGCCCAGAGGAGATATTGGCCTGTGGAGGCAAGAACATCTGTATCTCCTTTATACATTTTATGTGCTGATTCAAGCATTTTGCTAATCTGCTTACATTGTGGAAAAACAGCTCTGATTGTGGAGTCCTGCTAGACATTTACAAGGGAGCATATCTGTGTATAAAAGTTTCTCAGGGATTGTTGTCATTTGAAACGTCTCAGCATTATTAGACAGTGAACTGTGCTCTACGCAGCATTAATTTAGAAACCATACCTCATGAGATCTTAGTACTGAAATTAATTTGTGCTTGTGTTTGCTCATCACAAGCTTTTGGCCTTGAGTGGGACCATGACTGCATTCACCACATAGTCAACAAACGAAGTAAAGGAATGAGAAAGAAGACCAGAATATTTGAAGATTTGATTGTTAGCAGGTTTTATTCTGAAAATCCTCAGCAGGATCCCATCTAAGCATCTTTTTAGCTACAGGAAATCCTGTACCACATGCACATATGAGATGACTCAGCTTGTACCTGAAACTACATTTAGGATCCCATGACAAGCCCTCTGGGTGTTTTACTGAATGAGTGGATTTTCTTGAATGTAGTACACTCAGTACAGTGTGAATGTAATGTCTTGGTTCTGTATGACATCTCTTTTTTTTCTCTCTTCAGATATAAAATGGCTTCAGCCTTCCATTGTCCTGTGGACTGTGTTTTGCTGTCTATCTGTCAAGGAGACAACTTCCTCCCTGAGACACTGACATTGGTAATTATGGCCTGAGATAAACTCAGCTGGAACAGCTGGAGTCAGCCTCCAACATGCAGCACCAAGGTCAAGCTCTGAAGGAAATGCAGCAGAAATGGGCCACTTGAGGAAAACAGACATTACTGTAAAGTGTTCAGGGTTTTTTACCAATTAGGGTTTTAATTTCCCTTACTTTAAATACCTCATTGTCTTTAGACTATAACCTTTCGTAAATATTACTTTTAATTGTCTAATTTCCTGCACATCTGTCCCCTAACATCTCTGTTACTGTAGCTGTGTTGTAACTGTTTTATGAAGCTTCAGGTGAACAACTGTAATCACTTTTACGCCAGCGTCTGTGATGGAAGATATCTGGCTCAGGACTGAGTCAGACTGTGCTTTAAGTGCCGGGCTGGGCAGCACTTAGAGTTGGGAGCCATAACTCTGCCTCCAGCTGACAGATAAAGTGAGCAGGTAGTAAATAATAAGAAGCAGTAGAAGACCTTGGAGGTGGCCCCTGAACTAATTTAATGTCCCTTCTTCTGAATTTAAATTAGACTGTAATCCACAACTGCTTTTTCAAATCATAAAAATATGCTGTCAGTGTTGCTATAACACCGGGGCCGAACACAGTGTGTAGACCAATGGCCGCCACTGTGCTAGCTACTTCAAACAATAGAAAACAAAGTGAGAAATAAGATACTCCATCACAGATTTTGATTCATTGGAAAGACTCTCTGGAATATTAAATATTTATGGGATATGGCTTTTTTTTTCAATGACTACAAAAATGTCTCTGTCATCAATCTTTGTCATTTATTAGACGAGTATTCGCTTTCACTTTGGAGAAATGAGGAACTTGGGCCTATAGATTTCTATCTCAAATCAGTAGGTAAGTAGAAATCAATATGTTTCCGACAACGTTGAGAATAAAGAGTGAGTGGCACCAGCCAGACGTCCAGACAAGACGGAAACAGTGTACAGAAATAATCTGTCTCCTTCTGTTTATGTGTTGCTGTTCCCCCCATTTCAACATATTCAGTATTTTTCTTCTTTTCCTTTGGGGCACATTATCTGGGCATAATATAAAACTGGCAAACCAGCAGAAACTGTATTACCCTTTACTCATAGCTGTTTCTTAAATACAAGAACTATTAATCAAATGTGCAAATAATTTTAGCGACCTTATTGCTAACATATTTCTACATTTAGATTATTCTATTCTAAATGTGCAGATATTAAAAACATGAATGAAATGTGACTCCAGAGAATTATGGAGAGGACAACTGAACTGTACCCCATGATAACTACCAGTTGATGAAGACCACGAGCTGTGATTGAAAGTTCAAGAAAGCTTTATTTATCTCTTTAGTTAAAAATAACTTTCCAATAACGATTATAAATCATTTTCTAACTACACTTTCTAAGGTAAAAAACAAACGTTTCAGGTCCAACATCTCTCAAGGCCTGATTTACTAAAGGTTATCATGTACTTAAACGTGCAAAAATGTGGTAACACCCACAAAAAAGCCTAAAAACTATTGACTGTGATCTGTGACCTGTTTTTTATTACGTTTGACATGTTCAGTGACCCAAGTTTGGAGCTGTTAGGTGAGCTATAGGCTGATCTGGAGCACACAATACCTACCAAGCCAAAACATATCTGCATCTGCGACATGAGGAAACGTATCTCTGCATTACCCGTTGCTCCTGCTGCTGCTGCTGCTGCTGCTGCTGCTGCTGCTGTCTTTAAAATAGGTTATCATGTTTCCAGGCAGTCAGGACACACACACTGAATGAGGCCAAACATGGCTTTTGTGCACTTTTCCTGAGAGTTGTAGGAGCTTTTGACTACACATGAGCAACTTGTCCCCTTTGCAAACACTGTGCATGTGTACAGGAATCAACGTTCTTTCTTCTAACTTCCCAGAAGATAGCGAGCATGGAGACGACTGGCTTTTAGGTGAGGCACTGTAAGATCTGTACGATGATTACTTGCAAGGATAATGTATTTATGGTCATTCTCCAAACTCTCCATGACAGACTCACATTCACAAACACACAACAGCTCGTTTGCATTTCTCGTAAATCCCTCAGTTTTATTTGCAAAACATCTGCCAACTAAACATGCAATTTTAGTTATTTTTTTTTTATATTTATAATTTATTATTTTTATTATTATTATTATTATTTTAGTACTCGCTATTTGGAATCCTAGTAAGTCAGGCCCTGAAGAAGAAGACCCAGAGATTTTGTCCAGAGTAGGTAACCTCTCACTCTCCGGTTTGAAGGCAATGCTCTACCCACTGGGCTATCATAATGTTAAATGTAAAATAACCCTGATGATGTCATGGTGTCAGCAGAGTCACCAGCTTGGCTTTTTTTCTGTAATTTTCGTGTAATTTACAACTAATACGTGAGGGCTGGGCAGAGCATGGCAGAGCAGGGAAAGGGAGGCTTAGGTGGAGTGAAGTGGATTAATTTTGAGTCTCATGCCACTCTCATGCTTCACTCCCAAATGTTGCATATTGTGGCTTTATGTATACAATTGTCTGTAATTACCTCCACACTCTTTTTGCCAGTTCTAGAGTTAATAAAGAAAATGTGTCAGGTATAATGGCTTCTACCTGGATTCACCTTGTAACGTGCAACATGAACAGATGGTCTGAATACTTTGTATTCCGTTTATGTCTGAATTCAAACGAGGGTAAATGGCCAAGGAACAAGTTAACATGTAGAAATATAACAGCCACGTCAGCACAGTAAAGACATAGATTCATGAACACATTTACACAAGGCAATATGGAATCTGCTGGCACAAATCACATACAGGTTAAGGCTGTGGTTGTGAAAAAAAACTGGAATAGGGCTGTTTTTTTATGTATTAAGATATAGGAGTATGAAACAGAGGGGTGCTGTCATGTGCTGTGTTGGCCTTTGATGTCTGATGATACAAAGGACAGTGGCATGTAATGGGGTTGCAGCGGTGTTATTATGCAAAACAGGCAGGTCAAAGTAGGGTGAGCGTAGCATGGCACGCGTTTCTCAACATTCAGATGGCTCGTGGGGATACAGCAAAAGGACAGTTGTTGTTATCCCAAGCCACCTGCTGCCTGCTGTGCATCAAGGAGTCCAGCAACTGCCTCCTTTAATGAAATTTGACGTACTGGAGATGACAGGTGCCATGACAGCACTCTGCCAGGATACAGTGGAAGGAGAGAGGAACGTGAATTCTTATAAGTTACCACACCTGTGCACCCCTGCTCTGCTTCTCCAAGGTGAGAGAGAGTGTGTGTGTGTGTGTGTGAGTGTGATGGAAGTGGTGGTGATTTCTAAGTCGACAGGTGATACATCATTCAGCAGTGGGTCCTTAGAGGTATACTCTCAGCAGAATAATGACAGGTGTGGTGACAGTAGCACATCTGAATAATCGCATGGCATTAATGTATGAATGTTGAATGGACCTTGACCTGATGTAGTTTATACCTTGTAGATTGGGGTTAAAATTGTGCCCCACACAACAGAACGACAGAAAATTGACTGCACTGATTTTCTACACCTGTGTGTGTGTGTGTGTGTGTGTGTGTGGGGGGGGGGGGCACTCACAGAGGTGTGTAAGAATGTGTCTGTGTGTCTCATTTGAATGATATTTCTGTTTTACATGCTTTCAATTGCATTGTCAAGTCTACCCTAATTAATTCGCAGTTGGAATCCATCTTAGAGAATCATTTATTTCCCCTCTCATTTAACTCACAGACGTATACCTCAGTTGCTGTCTTGGAATTGTCATTGCGTGCAACTCCCAGATTTTTATTTCGTTTTGTTGTCTGTCTTTCTAATGTTCTTGCAGTTGGCCTGTAATTATAATCGACTCTCTGTGAATTTGTTTAGAAACCAAAGTTTTTAAAGCAGCTACTTCAGACTTACGCTGTGTTTTTAAAAATGTTCTTCATGTCCAGGTTTGAATAGGCTCCATAGCCATTAAAACGGGCCACCAGCTGTTGAACACATACTGTGACCAAAGATGATCACTTGTAGCAGTCAACTGCGCCAAGCCCCACTGCACAGCACTGGATTGTGTGGTGGATAGGGAAGCCTGAAAAGCTCTTTAGTCATTTGAATGCTAAACCTTAATTGGAATTAATGTTTCCAGTTCTCATAATTTATCCATGAGGTGCACAGCTGATCTTCTCAGGGCTGTTAGGCCGTAGTGCCGGCCTAACAGCCCTGAGCCCATGCCAGTGTTTAAATTATACTCAAATTCAATTGTGTGTGTTTGCATTATGGACTGCATAGTAGTTATCACCTTCTGTGATGTGAAGTACGCATAGGTGAGAAGAGCTACAAATGCACAAACAAGCAGGTAGCCAGAAAGAAATTTTGTAAATATTTTTGCTGGTGGAAAGACAATTTTGATGTTAATTAACCTGACTGTATGAATAAAGCATACTAAATAGTTTTTCAAGCTGTTTAGGAAAAAGTTGTCAACATTTTTTTTTCACCTGTCTTCCTAATTCTAAAATTAAAATTTCTTCTCACTTGTCAACAATTCATGCTTTAAAGATCATGCTAGCATTTTTGCATTTTTATTCTGCTACTTACTGCTTTGTTTTTTAATGGAAAAATGATACAGCTCTAATAGAAAACTTCCTTTTCACTGAACAAACAAAACCTACGAGGAGCCAAACCATCACTGAACAACACTGGTTATGTGACTGTGACCTACCACTTCACCATGTATTTGTCTTCTTTCAGCCCACAGGTTGTTAAATAAGACGTCTTTGCAGCTATGATACATTCAAGATCTGGGGAAAAGGAAAGACCAGCAAATAGTTCACCTCCAAACTTCATGGGCATCTTTTGTCTTTCTAGAGGAGGCCTGACAACGTCAGAGCCACACTCAATCTTCATGATGCCGTCTGTGATGAGATTTCAACGCGAAGTGAAGCATAGTCTGCTGCCAAGGTCCTGCCTTATGTGCAAGTCAACATAATTAATAAGTGTATGAATGTATGAAATAATGCACACAATTAGTATGTTTAATAACACATAAAATAGTTCAATAATCATCAATTTACACTAATGCTCTAATGAATCTGTCACAGCTAATAGCAAATTCATATCAAGTACTCAAGCATGGTATGATTAGTGACATATTGGCAGGTTCATTTGTGAAAATACCAGACTTAGAAGATCAATGGCACCTTCCCTTACATCTGTCCTGTTTTGCATTCCACGACAGAAACGCTGAAAACTAAAATGATTCTTCCACATGTTATAACAGTTTTCATTGCAGCTGCAGAAATTGCTTCATACATAATACATCAGCTTTTAGTTATTTATTCATTACAACTGTTAGCTTCATCACAGATGCACACTTTTTATGCAGTCTTCAGTTTCTGGTTCTTTTTTTTCTGTGCCCCAGCTCTATGGCTCCAGCTTACTTGAACATCACCTTGTTTTTTCTTTTACATTTCAATTTAGACATCAAGTTTTCCTTCTGATGAATGATGCATAGCATGTTTTCTTGCCAGTAAGCAAGTAGTAAACATGTTCAAAGCATCTTAAATACAGGCATCAGGGAAAGAGTAGGATGCAAAGAGTCCAATTGAAAGCACTAGATTCTAAAACTAGTGGCGCGACTCTTGGACTCATGTCAGTTTCTCAGTTGATTAATCTGCCATTTTAATCCAGACAGAAATATCACCCACATCTTCAATTTGCTTTAGAAATAATTAGCAAAAGCTAAACTAAGATTGCTAATCCATCGTCCCAGCCGAACAGCATGTTAGCATGCTGATATTTGCCATTAGGTTCAGCTGCCTCAGAGTTGGGAGCGCGGCTGCTGCTGTTTATATATCTTATGCAGCAGTTGATGTAAAATAAGGGGCACCATGGTGATTCAGGGTTAGAGGGTTAGGGTTAGGGGCTTCAAAACATTTATCAGATTGTGTCACTGACATCTGCTTCATATAAGATAGAGTTTTAAAACATGGATCCAACATTTCCCTACTCACCTCAAATGTGTCATTTCATTATGGCATGAAACTCAATGAGAGCACCATGCGTCACTTTTCCACATGCTTTTTTATCTCTTTATTTTATTTTGTATGTGAATGAAGTCACCTCTCAAATTCTGGTCTAAAGAATTAGACTTTAACAAACGACAGTAATGAAACCAAGGCCACATAAATATCTCAAATGTAAATAGTTTTAAACCTAGTAAAACGTGTTTGACGGTGAAGATTACTTCTTCACAGTGAGTCTCCCCACCTCTCTGTGTTTCAATCATCTCCTGTCAGGACTTCTACAGCTTGCTCCTAAACAGTTTCCTGAGATACTCTGCAGCCTTTATGTCAGTAACCTCCTCAAATTATTCAGTTTGTCATACCCTTCCGCTGTCCTTGCAGACATTGGTGTTACAAAAAGCTTCTTTCATTGACATTGTGAAGCTTGTTTTCCTTTCACCATCATGGTTTTGGTTAAAACTGTATTCCTCTCTCACTGCTCTCTCACTGCAGTGCTGTTTCATTCTGGGTAGTGCTGCATATCACTTCACTAAATCATATCCCCGCTCACAAATCTTATTTCTCTACTCTACTGCTGTAATATTCATTTATTATAACATCAGAAGACATACATACTGTATATACTTCTCTTTTTTATGTATTTTAAGGTTGCATGCTTGTACTGTTGGTTACCAAACATTAACACTGAAATAATTCCAACGAGATGATAAATTTAATGTCTCGTATTGTATTACTAAAAGATGATTCTGAAATATTTTGTCTATATTATCAGTGCTTATTGTTGCAAATGTTTGAAGGTGACTTCTCATGAGCGCAGACTCCTTAAAAATCATCAGTGCTTTTCCAAAGAGGAAATGCTGCTCTAAATCCAAATGTTTGTGTTTGTATTTACCCCTTTGACTGCCAGGCAGAGTAAATATTTTATTTTGACAATTTTCTAATTCTCCTCCCTACAATAGCAAGCTGTTATTGCAGCAAAATTTTGCTGCTACAAGCAATTATGGCTAAAGGGCTCCACAAGCTGGGCTTAGTGAACTATTGTTAGAAGCATCAATTCCTTCAAGAATATGAGATTTAATGCATGAGAGGTGAGACTTTTCATTCCACTCTACAGCAATGAAGCTTTGTCCTGTTATTTGTTTGGGGCTAAGGTATTGTGCTTGCTGCCATAACAATTTATTCCTGGTCAACCTCATTTAAACTGTCCAAAAAGCTAATATGCTTAACCACACAATGCAGTACTGCATTTTGCCATACATTTGCAGGACTGCTGTCCGGTAAGCAGTGCGTGCGCATTTGCGGAGAAACAACGCTTGACTTGTAGCTTCTATTTCTTTTATATTTAACTATTGCAATTTCCCTCTGTTCAAAATTTTCTGAAAAAAAAAGAAAATTGCCCCCAAAAATAACACTTCCATGTTAAATGCTACACTGGAAGGTTCTCTTTGTATGTTCTGCAGGGTCGAAACTGCTACTGTATGTACTTTCATAAGCACAGCAGATCCTATTTTCTTTATGTCAGCATACTTGCCAGAGTTGAGGCAATTATTTTGACCATATATTACAGCATTGCACTCCATTAAGACAGTTATGACTATATATAATATCAAATTTGAAATGATAGCCCTATGGGCAGAATTAATTCTTATCATCTCCCGGAATCCCAGTGAAGCACGTCTGCATAAGTTGTGGAGGGACGGCTCCCGATTCTTTGGTTTATGTTGAAAAATGCCCTCTTCAAATGGAAATCCAGCACTTTTGTCTTTCACATGTTACCATATGCCCAAGTTGGCCTTGAATTAATTTGCCCTAAAGGAAGCAGCAGAAGATACTTAGTGCTGGTTGTTAACCTCCCTCCTCTAACCTTATTGCCCCAGGGCCCTAGTTTTTCCATGGGTCTGCAGTAAATGTGTGCATGGCCCTTGCTGTGGCTATCATAGTGCAGACTCATGCAGACCTGTGCGGGTTAGGGTTAAGTTTGCAACCCTGCTGCTGAAACTGCCTGGAGTTTTGAACTATTGCTGCTTCCTAACAGCTTCATTTTGTTTCAACACTGGAGGAAAAACCTTTTGGCCCCTCAGTATTCAGGACCAGACCTGTAGGAGCTGGGCCTCCAGTAAACACACTTTGAACTGCTATCAGGACATCAGGGATAGGATATCAGGACACGGTGCTGCCTCAGCTGTCCACCAGAAAAGTATCTGTGGAAGGAGAGACTCAGTGAGTGCAGATCCTATTCAAAAGTTCTGTCTTTTAAAGCAGCTGCACTTTTAGCAGATTCAAGATTCTTTATTTGTCACATGCATAAGTTATTAGGATGTGTATTAGTGTTAGGACGTGTTGATCCAGTAGTGCTTAGCTTGAGATGACAAGTGTTGATTGGATGGTTTGGTGGTACATTCATGAGGCTAGTATTGCTCTGGGGCAACCGTTTGTAACTAGAGTGTTACATTAATTTTGTATAAACACCGGCGTAGTGTTGATTTTAACACTCAAAGTTAATTAACACTGATATTGTGCAGCCCTAGAAGGGAATGTAAAATATGTTTTCTTTTTCTGTAAAGTCTACACACAGTAACACACAGTTAGTGATTTGCAACAATACAACAGTACAGTAGTAGCAGAGCATGGTGCAGTTTAATCACCTCCAGCTTAGTTTAGTCTATTAATTCATTAATTCCTTCATTCAGTGGTTCGTTTGGCATGCCCATTTCTTCTCAGGGTTACAGTTTGGGAGCCTAGAGTATCCCAGCAGTATCCCAGCATGCACTGACACCAAAGCCAAAGAATCTTGGAGCAGTTCCCAGTGTTTACATTTTACTGTAATACATTTTATACAAGGACTTAAAAGTCAGCCGTGAGACATTTTTAAAGCTGCTAAAAGTTGTGTTAAACTATATCATGTGGTAAAACTGCACTGGATCGTATATTTGCAAATATGGTTTAGTAAGATGTGAAAAAGCCCAGTGCACTGATTCCTGTACAAACAAGGTAACTACAGTGGCATTTTGATTAAAGCAGTTATCATTTTCTGCAGCACACAGCTTCAGACGATGTCACGATGTTTGAAAACATTTTCCTTGATGTGCAACTTGATGAGCATTTCTTTTTATAGATTGTTCTGTGGTGCCTTTCTGACTGAGAGTAGCTGCATGTCCTCACAACAACCAGAGCTAGAAAGTGTAAAGGATGGTGACATTTCAGAGTAATAAATACAAACAACGATTAATGATTTGTGATTTTCAGGGTATTTGAGTGCATGTTGATGTATTTATTGATGGATGAGTTCACAAGTTCATGTTTGTGCCCCTGTTAGAAGTGTGTACATGTACAGTACATTCAAGGGCACTAAGCATTGCTGGATTCACAGCACTCACTTCCCCCACCAACAAATCCTCTAGACTGAACTGTTCACCTACACTCACTCTCACCACCGCATTACAGTTCACAATTGTTTTTTATTATTTATTCTAGTCATTGGAATTTCTACCATAAACTGTCTACCGCCCATCCCCTCAATACAAAATCATGGCATGTTTATATTTATTATGTATATTTATCTTTACATTCCTGTGCAACATATACATACATCTGTGCAATGCTCATGCACTATACATCTAATTTATCCCTTCCAATGTGAATGTATATACTCTACCAACCTACTTGAGTCTATATATTACGTGTGTACAAATTTAGTTTTATTTTTCCGTAATATTTCCTTTTTATACTTTAAGTTCATCTCTGTGCATCTGCTGGCTTGTTTCAAACAACATCTCATTGTACTTGTACAATGACAATAATGACAATTATCTTTTCTTATCTTGAGCAGCATCATGAAGACAATCAGAATCCTACACTGATATAATTTTTTTTTTACTGCTCTGACATTTATTAATAAATGTTCTCTGTGTCTGCAAACGTCTTACAAACATAAGAAGATGTTATATTCTGTCACCACATTGACATATACACTGTAAAGCTTTATTAAAGTTACAAAAATGTTTCAAATTAAACTTACTAAAGCTACCATAAATGCAGTGTTGTTGACTATTTAAGGCCATGCATATGTATAAGAGAGAAAGCCCTGCAGTAATGAGAAACCTATGCATTTATCTTGTTACTGTTATTTTACAGTGAACTTCAATCTGCTCACAACGAGGCTGTGATAAAACCACCCATGTTCCATTTACTTATTTGCATTAAAACACCCTACGTAATGGAGAATTAATGCACAAGGAACTCTGATATAATAAACAGTATTTTATATTACAATACACTACAGCAGGCAGACCTTCATCGTTATATTTATAATAATAACTTACTGAGGGTAGGCGGTACCACACTTCGACCTTAGTCATCATGGTTACAATAATAAATACCTAGTTAAATTTGATGATGATAATTGATACAGGAAACAAACTGTTGTCCCCGGTGTCGAACATTGTCACCCTGTCCTCCGTCTGTGTGGACTTTTCTCTTTGTCTTATACCATGTCACATGTCATGTTTTCCTTTCCTCCCCTGGAGGCCACCTGTCAATGAAACACAACCACAGAATGTAATAAGCTGCTTGTTCAGACAACCAATAGGGTGTTTCCTTTTAGGGGAGGGCAGTCTAAGTGCTGTTTATATATTGTATTTGTTCAGATCACTTTTGCTGGCTTTATTTGCCTTTGGATTTAAAACTACCCCACATCCTGGCTTTGTATTTATAGGAAACAAATAAAAGGCATAGTTAATAAATTTATTTATAAAGGGGTTTGAGGAAATTTCTAAAAATCTGTTCAATTTAAAAGTTCAGCACATATTAAAGCATACTTAATGGTAGAGCACATAGATTTCAAAGGAGGTGCTGTTCTTCATTGTTTACTTTCTAGATTGACAAGGGACCAGTTTTTTCCTCCTCTTCAAGCAATTGATCAAGAAACGTCTTTGGCAGTTTGATGGGAGCTAGAGTGATGGGCATCCCTGACTGTATCCTACCTGTCAGGGTGGAATGAATTGTCCATCCCATCAAAGATCACCATTGATCATGCTGGAGGAGATAGTGGAAAGGCACAAGCAGAAGACTGAGGTGAAAAAGCATCAAATATTGTTACAATAGAAAAAAAATGTGACTCTCTGTCAATCTCAATCTATGGATATGCTCACTTTTCCACGTCCTTTCACACGTGGAGTTTATGTGACATGGTTTAAAGGTATTTTATGAGATTCTCACATGACATGCTCATAATTGGAGACCTTGACAGGAGACCCGTATGACTGTCTCAATCTATAATCAAACCCCTTCGCTATCACAAGTAAACAAAGCTTTGTGCAGATGTGTCAAATTTGAAATCAATCAAGAGTGAGCGTGACCTCTTCAACCTTCAAGTGCTGATGTGTAAATATGTAAGCAAACAGATTTAGAAGTGTAATCTGTCATGGGAATTTGTAGTGTTTAAGTTGCCAGGCTGACTTAAACATGATTATCCCAAAGACAAATGTTTCTTCTTGTTGCACAACCCTTCTCACCCTCACTGCTTGCTAACAACAAACACAAAGAGTAGGATGAGCCTGCATGGCTGTCTTGCCTCTTCCACTGATAACAGCTTCATGGCACTACTTAAAAGAGAGGCAGCAACATGCCCTGGTGGTAGAGAGGTAAAACGCTCACCCACCACTGCAGAGACCAGGGTTCAACTCTTTGTAGTTTGTCTCTGGTCTAAAATACACATAGTGTGAGGCCAGCTAGGGATCAGGTTTCAGGCGATACTAGCATGTCATACTGGGTGGACTCTCACTCCTACTGGGTGGGTTCAGTCTCCCAGTTAGAGCTTTTGTTGTGGCAGTTCAGGCCAATGAACACTGTTACACAGGCATATGCCTTTAATAATTGTGTTGTTGTATTTTCATAGTTGAGTGCAAAAATAAGCTCCTTTTCATGCTGGAGAAATCTAGTAGTGTGACATCTCACAGGATGATGACATGATGAAATGTGCTTGCTAATATGCAACAAGCAATGTTTGCATGCCACAGAGTATTACTTATTTTTGATACTACACAGGCAGCCTATTTGCATGCTTGTCTTTCAACCACTGCCCTCCATATTTGTTTCTAACCATGTTGTTAGTCCACATGTTACATGTGTAACAGATGCCATAGTCTGGGCCCAAACTTTCTCACTAGTAATAAGAAACACTGAATAGCAAATCTGCCCCTTGAGTTTTTATCATTTCAGCACTTATTTGAAAATAGTCTTCTGAAAAGAGCCACAGACTCTGCATCAGATGTGGCTATCTTTAGCTGGTTTTCCATTGCATGATTTAGTTGTTTTTTTGTTGCTGTTCTAGGAGTTTTTTCTTGTCGTCACAGAAAGCTGGAGCTGTGTCAACTACTTGTGCTGCTGTGAATCTGTAAAACCCTTTGAGACCAAGTGTAACCTTAGATTTACTGCAATCAACATATGACCTTCCAATATTTTTAATGCCAAATTGAATTAATTTGATAATTTGCGACAATATGTTTTGTTATTTCATTATAGGTAATCAGAACTACCATTTGTCAAAATCTTTTTAGCATCATTCCTGGATCCATTTCACAGTCAGAGATCAAGCTATGAGCTGCAATAACAGGCGTATATATAACATTAGTTAAGATTTGACCTTAGATGGCGTCTCCCTTACCTATATTTAATCAATTTGGAGCTTAAAACGCTCTTAACCTATGTAACAAATAACCCTGCAACCTTATGCAGTACTGCAATGAAAGCATCTTTTTACTCCTTTGAACCTTTTTGTTTATCATTCAGCACATTTTATAAGAGATTCTAAATATTGTGAAATCTACATTTTTGTTACAGTCTACATCAGCATTTTTTCTGTTTCTCAGAAAGCATTTAAGTGACTTAGAATGCAGCTGATGATCGTGCCCACTTCATCCAGCAAGGTTTAATGTGTACGCAGGAGGAGACAGTAGATTCCTGATTGATGACTTTCTAGGCAGAAAAAAAAGAAAGCTGAAACCTTACATGTCTCGTGACTGCATTACGTTCTAGCCTCAAGACATTGAGACTGCTACTGGTGGAAAAACTCTGATCTGTATCTCATTCTCCTTTTCAGTCACTCCAGCGTGAATGCTGAATATCTGAGCGTCGGTAAAAATAGGGATTAGAGAAAAATGCTCTTATATTTAGATTTTTACCACTCGCTGGTGTGAAAATGTTATTTACATTTCCAGTGATTTTTAAAGTATGTTTAAAGAATGATGTCATATCATCTACCTGGGAAAACATAATGAAGCAACACAGTTGAAACAGAAGTATGTTGTTCATCACAAAAAGTTTAATTTAAAAGTGTAAAAGTATTAAAAGAGGTTTTAATGTGGGCCACCACCTAGACACGTATTGCAATTACCCACTGGATTACTCATAGACCCAAGTCTACCACATATGTCACAGTCAGCTAATGTGTTTACAAAGCACACAGCTCTGTCTCTACCAACTCCCCAGTGGAAAAAGGCCACAGTGAGGGCTCCACCTCCATCATCCTGCTTCAGCTTCCACTCTGTCCTTTCTTGTCTGGTGGTTCTTACCAGCTAAAAGGTGAAGGCAAAGATTGCTAATGAATTAACTGTCCAATTAAAGATACCACATTAGCACAGAAAACCCTTTTCATTCTCATTTACACACACTGGATTACCTGGATTCCTCTATTTACTTCATTCAGCCTCTCCAAGTTTGGCCAATCTGGCTGTTGTTGAGGAAACAATGAAGGAATAAAAACACTCTCAGGCTGGTTATAATTTCAAATATCACCAAATGTGTTATCAAAGATGTCAGAAAATATTCCTTGTACGGTCAGAATCTTTCCTGGAAGACATTAAATCTAGATGTTCTTTTTTTATTTTTACCCACAGTTGTTATGTCGTCTACCTATGGAGATTGCTGAATTTTCTTTATTCTCTGCTGTGACAGTTTAGAAGGCAGCTTGGCTATATTTTACACCACAGCAGCTTGTGTCTTCATTTTTGTCTCACTAACTCCTTTTAAGTATCTGCTGTTATGTGTTGTTTTCCCCCTCATTATAGGCAAATTACTGCTTTCTCTTTGTCTAGTATGAAATAGTGAACCTACAGTAGTGTAGATCAGCAAACAGCCTGAGGCCCCTACCCACTCGAGCCTGACTCTGCCTTCCTGTCAATCACATACTGTATAATTGGATCAACAACAAAACGACAATTTATGAATCCTTTCAGGGAAAGAAAACTAAATGGACACACAGATGTCACAGGGATGTCCCCCCACACACACACACACACACACACACACACAAAATCACAGATAAAAACAGGATCATTTTTGAAATATATTGTACTAAACATACACTTTGTGTTATTCTATATATGTCAGGGAGGAAATGTTAACTCACACATCACATATAGCACATAAATCTCTCACATTGCTCTCATAACCAGGAAAAGATATTGGAGTATTTAAGAGATCAATAATAGCATGAGCTTCTTACACACTTTAAACACTTTAAGTGCATTAAATGTACTCAACATGTAATTTACCATTGTTGAAGGAATTGTTGAATCATTTTATTAAATATCTAGAATGAATGCTGAGTAAAGACCTGCTTGATGTGTAAACACAAATTAGGACAGTCTTTGTGCAGTGCTCTCTGAATCAGCCCATTGAAACCAATTCAGGGCTGTAAACTGAATGAATTTCTGGCAAGTGCGAAAAACATTTCGAAACACATGAAACTGCTTGAGAGATGTGTGGTTTCTTCAAGGTAGACTCGCAAGGGAAAAGTGACAACTGTAGTGCAGTGTGTCATGTAAAGCTGCACTTTGTTGTTTTATTTATTTAGATAGTAAATTAAAGTTGGGGAGTTATATGACAGCACAGCACAAACCAGATTTAAAATCACCCCTGATGTGCCACTTGAACAAAGGGGAATTACACCCCACTGGTAGCTTGTCAGGCATCTTCACAGCCCCGGCATATGTAAATCCTGGAAGTGAAGCAGTGTCTGTCATGCTTGTCAAAACATTATTCTGAAACCATCTCATTCAGTGCAGGAATGAAAAACACACCTTGTTCCGCCGCTTTGTTATTGTCATCTACAGTAAATACACTGACGCATGTCCAATGGAGTAGGCACTCACTCATCATTCATCTGTAACAAGTCCATCAGCGACCTTGTACAAAATAAATTGAGTTTTATAACAGAATGTTTCATCAGCAAAATAGGGCTGGGTTGCTTTTCTAGTTTTCAAAACACAGTTGTGCCATCTCAAGGTACCACGAGGCTTTAAGGATGCTGTGAAACAGAACCAGATGCTAACCTGTTTTTTTAGGGACACCTAGAACTATATATCTTCCTGAACCACATCAAGGGGACATATTCCACCCGTAACTTTCATTCCTCTACTGTAGGTCTATTTTTAAGTGAAGAGTTTCCATGGTAACCGGAGGTGCAGGTATTGCTTGTTGAAAGTGTTTTTGAGGTCTAGCCACAGAGTTGGGATTGAATAAAATAAGAAAGAACCAGAAACAACAACCTTACTTGCAGTCTTTCTTTTTAGTCAGTGAGGACATGAAAGAGAAATGTTTGAACTGGTGATCTGTAGGAGACAGGTGAGAGGGGAAGGTGAGGGTACCAAACTGTTGCTTGATAGATTCAAGCTGAGATTTTGGCAGCCTTTGTGAGTTGAAAAGCTTTGTCTCAATTCAACAGTTTACCTTCAGGGCATTTTTTCAGAGCCGGCCCAAATGCTCATTATAGTGTGCGCACAGAATTCTGTGCTCTTAATTTAAAGGGCTATACAAATTGACCCAGACATGTGGGAAAAACAGTAAGTGTGTTGTGTTTTAAGGCAAAAACAGGAAAATAAAAGATTGATATTCAACCATTGAAGTAGAGTACTGCATAGCAGTCAGTCTTTCTTCTCCAAAGCCTTCAGGATGAAAGAAATGATGACTTGGCTGTCAACAAAGCACTTCATGACTGCTGTGATTGTGTCGAAGAAGTGGTCAAGAGAAAAAGAAAAAAAAAAAGAACAACTGAATTGATTATATTGACTCCCAGCAGCAACAATGCAAAAAAGGAAATTAAGTTATTCACTAATCAAATGAAAACACACTATATCTCATCTCCACTGCATAAATAGACTGCAAGCATCTACACCACTATTATCTGTTTAAGTGTAAGTATTGACTTATAAGACTTATTCACTTATAAGAACTCACACCTTAAAGAAAAAATCCTCCCACACGTTTTATGTCACATTTTATATTTTATATTTTGTTTGATGGATTGTTGTATGTAAAAGATGTCACTACCCACCAATTATAAGGGCACTGTAATATTTTAAAAAGCATTTTTCAGTTTTATTATTTGTAAAGTAAAAGCTATTTTAATTTTTAAAACAATCAAACACTGCAATGCATCTGCCAGTCAATATTTCCCATTGTTTTAACTGGTAATTCCTCCAGTGTGACATGAGTAATTGTTCACCTGGAAACATACTTTGCACAGGGGAGAGAGATACAAATACACTCAACGGGACTGTGAGCACTGACAAACCTGCAGGTCCACCGTCCATGTTGCTTCCACTGTGTAGTATATCCAGCCTTTCCAGCCCATCTTCAGCAGTAGCCTCAAGGTGTCCTCATGTCTTACTACTCCTACATTGAGCTTTTACTTAAACTTACTTTACTTTACTTTATGCAAAAGCGACTTACAAGTGTGGAAAATGCATACTCCAGGAGCAACTTGGGGTATCTTCCCCAAGGACAATTCAACACATGGATCAGAGGAGCCTGGGGATCGAACCGCTGACCTTGTGTTTATTTGACAACCCACTTAACCTTCTTAAACCGCCTTAAACCACCTCCAAATGCAAAACTTCTCAAAAAATAGTTAACTTACTGTAAATCCCTCTAAATAATCAGTGTGCCGTGGTTGTGCATTCCGTGCAAGTTACTGGAAACGAAACTGAATAGCAATCCAGCAACTCACATTTTGTAAAGGTCAAATGTTATTATATTTCCTATTTCGTCTTTTGACTGAGCCTAGAAGAATGTTCTAACCTCTGATAAAAAAAAGCTGCTACCAAACTCCACTGTGGTTGTAAAAATCTCAACCTGGTGGAATTTACTTGACTTAGATATCTGTAAGAAAAAATTGACAACAGTAGCTTTTGAAGGTTCAGGGTGCATTATTTACCGAAGTACTGCTGTGGTGCCTCGCTGTGACACAAAGCTGTGGGATTAGAACTGACCATTGTTTGTAGACCATCGGCACAGTAGGAGTGAAAAAAACATCTGTCAGCAAAACACCAAGAAGTCGGAAAGTCTGGATGTCACACACAGATACTGGAATTTACAGGGAGACTAGCCAGACAGTCAAGGAAATCTATTTATGACACAAACCACACTGTGTCTGGCTTCACATGCCTCTGATTATTGAAAGAAAATGTTAGTGTAAAATGTAGGTTTCTGTAGATAAAGGTCTTTACAGGGTGGACATAAATGTCTGTTTTCTGCAATTTTATTTCCAGAATCAAAGGATTTTATAAAATAAAACCTGCTGTATAATTACTAAAGCATCTATCAATCTTTTGACCATTCTGATTAATAAAAAGGGCTGGCTCTTTATTGATCAGAGAAAAAACAAAGAATGACTCCAGATGAATTTTTTATGTTACATTACACATGGTTTCAGCTTCAGGTTTGGACCTAAATGCAAGAAAACATAGAGGGAATTTAAGCAGGGCATGTTCCAAAAGCTTCAGTGATCTGTGTAGTCACTTGACTGTAATGCAGGTCGACACAGATGAGGCATAAGGAGTTCATCTCTTCAGCAACACATTCATGTTGGAAGTTGCAATGATCCAGAAATAGAAAAAAAAATATTGCAAGTTGTAGCTATTATAAATATAAAAGCTTGTCAGGATCCTTTCATGGTCATTTGTAAGTGACCCTTCCATAACTGTCATGCAGGCATTTTGGTTGCTGGACTGGTGAGTTGAAAAAGAAGGTTTTACATTGACTTAAAGTGAAATTTATTCAACATGAGAAATAGTTTATTTTTAAGATTATTACATTGGTTTTATGTGTTTTAACAAACACATTTGGGCATTTTATATGGTATTTTCCTTTAACATCCTGCATTTAAGGCTGCTTTCTGAATGGAAGCTGTATATGCTGTAGATCAGTGCTTCTGCAGCAGTCTGTCGTGCTTTGGCTTTTTGCTGTGTTATATTTAGTCAAAGAGCATTATGAGTCACAGACATTGTTTAGGTTTCCTGTGCCTCTTGTGTTTCTAATCTGGCCATTCGCTAAATCTCCTTGATTGTCCTGCTGCAATGAGTCAGCCGGTTTGCAGGTGTAGATTTATAATGTTTTGTTCCTCTCAATCTTATCTTCCATCTTCTTCTTCTTCTCTTCCCTGCCTGTCTCCTCCACTCCCCACCAGCCCCACAAAGGCGGGAGTATTAATCAAAAGAACTGTGTCTCCCCATTCCCTCCTAATAAGTAGAGAGTGAATGCATGGCTGCCTCCATCACAAATAGCAATGAGACCTTAGACTCCATTACCATGGGTTTGTTAATTCATGAAGTGGGTTTCTTCTTGCCCCCTCCTCTCAGAGGTCTCTGCTTTCACATGTCCTCTTTCTTTATTCTCCTTGATTCTTGATGTATTTTGTGCCCTCACACTTTCACTCCCCCGATTTCATTGTCATATTTGAGGCAGAAGAACATGGTTTCATTTGGGAGTGCTTCCAGTCCAAACCATGTCCCGCTTCATAATTTAGAGTACAAGGTACAAGTTATTTCTGGACATGCAGGAATAACAGAGAAGCAATCAGGACACGTTGAGAGCCTACTTGCTAATGGACTTTCCTAAATGTCATGAAGAGGCACATCATTGAGCATCATTTCAGCCTCTTGATGTCTTTTTTTTAAATATCCCATTCTCTGATATTTTATTATTACTAACTTTTAATCTTAAAAAAAAATAGACCTAATCAAAATTCATCCAGTATTTATTTAAACTTAATTTACCTGGTTTATCTGTTTCCAAACAATATAAAATATTCATTTCTTATTGATTTTGACCCGACATCAGTTTTTCTTCATTATTGTTTTTCTCTAGTTCATTTATTATAAGGAAGCAAAGATTTGAAAAAAGTTACATCTCTATGTGAAGACATTTAGATCAGCAGCAGCACAGTCAACTGAAGCCAATGTTGTTATTGTTACTTTTTTGTACAGTTTAGTACTGTGCTTCATTGATCGAAGCATAGTACTGGTTTTAAAACTCACTGGGTCAGAAAAATAAGTTGGTGTGCAGTGAGATAAAAGTAACTTGAAGCTAACGGGGTTAGCTTTGTGGTCCGTGCAGTGTAACATCCCTCTGGTCACAGAAAGGTTGACACAACACACTCTAGCTGGTGAGAAATCAGAAACTTAAAAACACAGACACACTGAAAAGCTTCTAGGCTGCAGTGAAAACTTCTGTCACTTCTGATTACTGTGTACAGTTGTCACCGTTTCCTGTTGTCGCTCTTTCACATTAAAACCGTAGCATTTTCATAATACCAGCTCTCATTGTGAGCTACAAAGCTAAATGGAATCTCATGTCACTGACACTTGTACATCACATTGTAGAAGACGGTTCAATACAAGACATACTTTGTCTCAAGCATCTGTTCTAAAACTGCTCTTTGCCATAGACCCTTGAGTAGGCACATGTGTGTTGAATGGTGTTACTATATTAAACCAAGCTTTTTGTTTAATAGTATTCTTTTTACACTCTAACAATAAAATATAATTTTGCTGTGTCGGTGATCCACTTAGAGAATGCAGGTAAATGTTGTTTAATTTTTATTGGATTGTTGAACCGGCTGCTCTTAATACAATTATGTCTGCTACCTGCAGCCTGTGGCCATTGTGCTTGAGCCTTCCTGCTGTCACTGACAAAGATTGAGGGCCCCAGTAATATTTGCAGAGCTCATTTGCACTCTGTGTGGCACATGAAATTGCCATTGACTGCAATCTTGCAAGCTCTCAATGGCCTCACATCGACAGTGCTTGTTAAAACCGACCATGAATAAGTCCTGGGATAGGGATACACGCCTCAAGGGAGTCCAAGATGGCTAACAAGCACATTAGGTATGGCAGCTATGTAGTGCACATTGTTTACACCCACACTAGAGGCACACATGCACATAGATGCACACTCGCACAAACACAGAGGCCTAAAACTGAAATGTTAAAGCGAAATAAAGAGTGAGCATGGTCAGGAGTGAGTAAAATTAGCTTATTAAGCAAAACCCTTAAAGCTGGCTGCAGCCTAAAAGTTAAGGAGTCCAAGGAGTGCAAATGCCAACAAAAGATCAGGTAGTCAGAATAATGATTGTGGTTTTGAGGTAGAAATTAGCTGGCAGCTGTCGCAATAAGGGCTGTTTGTCTTGTCCATTTATCTATAGCAAAATAAAATCTTGTTCATATGGTTTCCCCTCACCACTTTCCTCTGCTCTTCTCCTCTGCACTCTGGTGCATTGCCAGAAAATCTGATTTCTCACATGGGCAACTTTTCTCCTACTGAGAGATTATTTCAATAAAAAATAAACAGTCTTCCCCCGCAAGGCATGATCGCAGGCCAAATGATCCACTCAGAGAATGTGGCTTTAAATGTGAATAATGCATATGTTCACTGTTAAATTCCCATCTAGCTCACAAGAATGGAAACAAAATATCAGTAAAAACCATTTAAAAACGTAATAGTGCATGTTGTTTCTGTAGCTAAATGTACAGTTAAAGCTGCAGACATAAACACCACATAATATTTTGAAAAAGTTTTGTATTCAAAGACCTGCTTATTTTTCGTGAGTGAATTTTTGTGTTTTTCACTCGAACTTCATTAAATCTACCAAGCCACACCTAGGCCAGGACGTGTGTTAGATGGACAACACCTCTGGAACCTCCACTATTATTAATGCTTCGAGTCTATTTTTATAATGATAAAAATTATTTGGTCAAAAAAAATAATCAAATCAGACCTAAAAACATCCCTGATTTCTTCTGCTGAGCTGACATGAAAACTACACTTGTCCAGTAAAATTCAGCTGTCAGTCAGCACGAGGAAGACAGTTTGTCCTGTTGATAGACTGACACACAGACCGCTATTCTGACGATAGAGATGCTCAGTGGAGGTCGGAGTCATGAAATGTTGCTTCAGCAGCACTTTTGCTCACATCTTGTTACAGTGTTTTCCTCTCCAGCATATGGGTTCATCATTTTGTTAGTAATTTGATATTTAAGGAAAGTGTTTAGGCTGGAAAGTGTGTATGGGGCATTGCCAAGTAGTTAAACCAATATAACACCAGTCACTAAAGGATAATGGGTGTATGCTATTAAAGCTTTTACATACATTCTGTGCATCAGAGCAGCCAATATATATAAAAAGATTATACTTTATCCTTACAGCTGGGTCCTAATTTTAATAAGAGCCTGTGCTCTAAGATATCATACTCCCTGTACAAAATTTATTCATCAACATCTGCCCTGATTGCAATATCAATTAAATAAGCTCTTAAATGATCAACAAGCATGTTACTGAATCTTTCAATCAAATCTCAGGCGATGGTGTAGTTTTATACACAGGAAATAGTTTAAATAGTTTTTAAGATGCAGCATTTCCCCTTAAACTACATCAACTGTTAAGAGGGTTTTTTTTATTTATATCAACCATGTTCTTGTGCTTTTTTTGCCAGTTTGCTTTAAAAATATTTCCTTGGGTAATGGAACATTTTGGGTGCCAGCCCAGTGAGCCTATTAAGCTGGCACCCAGCACTATTTCCATTAATCCCTATTGAAATTTTGGCAGGTGAGAATAATTTGGTACAGTCGTAGTCTGAATGGTAACAAGAAGGAGACGAAAATATTGTCACAAGCCATCACAAGGACTCAGGAGTGGGATCGTCACACTTGAATGGCACATTCTGTATTTCCTTTGTATAGTATTTTCCTACTTTTATAGAAAGTACCCTACAATATTTGCTGCTATGCAGCTGACTTGACATAGGGGGAAACTTGTGGTTCAGTATCTTGTCCAAGGACACTTCAACATATGACAGGAGGAGCCAGGAATCAAACCACCAATTGGCAGGCGACTGTTTTGCCTACTGATCCACAACTTTTTTCATTAGTACTATGAGATAAATGTTTAAAAGCTATTGAAATATATTTGACTTTGCAGTTGGCATCATTTACAACAGTGTGCAGATAAATTAAAAACTGTTATTTAGCAAAAGGATAAAAAGTTGTTTTTGTGACAGTCTATATTTTATTGACAGTGTGTCATTAAAAAGAAGCCCTATTACAGATACAATTATGTTAATTAGTAACTATGTTTCTTTTTAGAGATGCAGTAAAATCATTTTTAGATAACTGCTGCCAATGAAAGAGGGCAAGGGGACCAGCCAAACCACCTGCCAAAACAGGCCGTTAGTAACTCATACGCTGATCAAACCCACATCCCCATTATCTCAACCAGCCTCTCCATTTCTCATGCAGAACCATGTGAATTGTCACTTATATCTCCCATCTTCAAGCCACTCATTTTTATTCAGCTGATCTGATTACAGTTTGCATTTTCAATTAATGCTACAACCCAGAGAGGAGGGGTGGGGGTGGGGGGGTGAAAAAGAAGCTGATTTTCAGATTGAGTTTGAAATGTGGACTGATTGGTGATGCATGGAAAAATGCCAGAGATGCAGCGGTGCTGGAGGAGCACATCTGGAGCCCCTCCAAGTGCCCTAAGGACGTTGCTAAGAGGAGCTCCACTCCCCCAGCTCCATCAGAAGCAGCGAGAGGGGAGAGGGAGCATTTAAGAAAACAAGAATAAAAGAGAGAGAGTTGGCAGGCTGGGTCTGATTTGTACTGCGAGCAGCTGTTCCTTGCAGAGCTTCCTGTTTTATCAGCCCTCAAAGAGATACTTTGTCATATATCCACAATAGCTCAGAGACATTGTGTGTCTCTACTCCAAAATACTGAATCAATCAAGTCACATTGAAATAAATATAAGGAATAAGGAAACTGAAAACATGCGACGTCACCTGCAAATCTCCAAGTTTTTGAGATAAAATGTTAGGTTAAAGATGTTTTTTAGATCTTCCTTTGTAAAATGTTCAAAGGGAGAGATGGAGCGCCAACAAGGACGGAGAGTGTGAGGTTAGAGGCAGGATGCAGAAATAGAAATAGCACCAAGCTGAGGGCAGCCAGAACACCCCGTGTGTGCACGAGGTGATGTGGAAAAGGGGTGTTTTTGGAGGCACAGAAGACAGTGACTCATTTGGATGCAGTTAATTAGAAAGGTTGATTGATTTGATGGCACTAGCAGGGCGGGACGGCAAAGCGCACTGGTCTGTGAAGGAGTCCACGCTCAGGTCGATATTTACACCTTCCAGGGAAGCTAATAACGACATTAAAGGCTCTATGAAGAAGAGATGTGTTTGTGTTTGTCTTTCTGTCCACAGTCCACTTGATTACACAGATTCTTTGCTAATACATTTCTGTTTGCCTCCACCATGACTCTTCTCCAAATATGGTGACTTTTCTTCATAGTACGCACTTGTATCAAAGAGCATTGATTTTTATTTAAGAGGAAGAAATGAGCTATTTAATGAAATTATCTTTTTGACACATGGTTTTTCATGAAGATATGAAGTTCTTCAGATGATGATACACTTCATACTACATCTGTTTATCACTTTAGCACTAGATGGTGTATTTAAGCCAGCCTCCGGTTGATCTGCGATGCTGTGAGCGTATATATTATTTTCTTTATTCAGTGTCTATTTATCTGTATTAAGCCGTCTTGTTTTCTGTTTTTTGTTTTCTATCTGTTAATATAAACCTAGTTATCAGAGATAATACAGTAGAATATTCCCCATACACTTTCTAAATTAATATTTTCTTTTAGTGAAATACACCGAAAATAAGATTTGCTCAACTTTAAAACTACATTTTATTTGAATAAAAATTGTAATTTTGTGTTTATTACCCATTTGAGAAAGTTCAACAGCCTTGGGCTTGTCAGTGTCTCTCAACCAAACTTAGCTGTAAGTATCTCTGTAAGAGTTCATGCATAGGTAAAATAACTGACACAGTCTCAGGATTATACAGTACATGAATGCACTTGTGAAATGTTGAAGAGACACGAGCTCACTTCGTCTGTCTTGCTTTAGGAGACAGGGGTAACTCACAAGGCATTGTTTTCAAAGTAGTGTCCTTTCATTGTATTTCTATTTTTATATAGTTTTTTTATGACAAACTACAATGAAATATGTACATAAAAAAGACAAAGAAAAACAAAGAAAAAAAAACATTTCAAGAAAAGGTGAATTCATAAATGCATAATGATATTGTCCTATAACCGCTTTAACACTTAGAAAAGATCCAGTTAATATTAGTTTCAGTAGTTCAGTAGTTCTGTGTCTGTGATTGGTTCAGTGGTCACAGTGGTTTTCATCCATGACCTGGGGCCCCCAGTGATATACTTCTCTAAAGTACATCCTAAAACATACAGTATGTAGCATCTTTTGTTGCAATTCACATAGAAGAAACATGGATTATTTAGGGTAAAAACAATATGTTTTGGCAATACCAATATGAAATGGCAATGCTACAACTACATACTGGCCTTTGATAAATTAAGAGCACATTTGAAAACCAATTTCAACAAAACACGAGAGTTAGTTTTAATAGTCTTTCAGGCACTCTTGTTGCCTTTTAGGATGAAGACTGTTTCTTAATTTTTTTTAATACATGACATTTAAAAAAAAATCTTACACAAGCAAACTAAATGTGAACATGCACCTGAAAATATAGACTGATCGACAGGCAGGTATAGATGCACGACCAGCTCACTCACATACACACACACACAGACACACACTCAAACAATAAAAGTCAATCATTTTCTTCTGACATCCAAATTAAAACTAAGCATCCCCCAGAGGATTGTATTACTGGAGTGCTATGTGCTTATGACAGCTTCATCACAGTAGAATGAAATGCAGACCAGGCCAGAGGGACACTAGTGTTTACCCCCAAACCATTACCAACTATTCTCTCTTATAAATCATTCCTTGCATTCTCCCAGCATGTTTTTTTTCACTCTGTGTCTGGAGGTTTATTAATACTTGCACCCTTCATGCTCGACTGAACAAGATAAGACCCAGACTTCTGGCATCATCCATGCACCTCGTCATGCGGAATAGATTTTGCTTTGTTGCTTTCGGGCATCTACTGTCTGACAATGTCCAGGACTATTGGCAGACGTCTCATATGTACAGTATGTACAGTAGTGTGCTGCTTATGTAACAGAGCCCACAGCCTACTTTGATCGTGCTTCATTCATTCACCACAGGGTTATAATAAAAAACATTTCAGCAACTGTCTCAGGAATTGGTTTTATCACCAAAGTGTCTGTTTTCATTTTTGCAACTTTTAACTGTGCTGTGCTGTTTCATAATATATATATTTCTTTTTTGTAAAAATTATATTTTAATTTTCATATTTACTCCTACTATCATTTTAGGTTCATGTTCTTCACTTTTAGAAAAATCACTCATGTTTTTGCCTTATTTAACATGAATCTGACTAAGTGTGACTTGCAAACTAAGATTTCCACAGAAACAACATCTTACTGCATAACACTTAATTTAAAACAAAAGCTTTAATTAAGGTGAAAATATTTTTTAAGCTCCATTTATTTTCTGCCGGACACATTCAAGTGTGCCCAGATGCATTTTGTTTAACTCTATGAGGAATAATTAAATTGCAACCATGCAACTTTTGTTTACCTTTTATTTTGTTTTGGTGGCAGAGGTAACAAAGAAATCAGAATATCATGATAAATGACAGATAGTGCTTTAGTTATGTGCCATATGGGATCATAAAAGGATTCTGAATCTCTATGAGATAGAGATAAGAAACTTTGCTATAATGAGCTTTTCTTTGATGAAGAGACGCAGTTTACTCCATATGGATTTCTATGGCATTGAAGGATTACATGATCAATCAGTTTCATCAATAGGCAGCCTCGGTGTCGAAGGACTCAGACAGCGCAGGAGCACAAATACACACGATTCACATTTTATTTCTATGATGTGAGTTCAGTGAAAATAGAGATCTCAGGTCTGAAGGAGACTGCTGAAAGTACACACCTCATATCTCTCATTACTTATTGATACATATAGTGTGTCTGAAAAAGCATTCTCAAACACTATGTTTTGACTCCTGTCTTCACTATGCAGTGAACTGTACAAGTCCCATTGGACAAAATAGCATGTTGGAGACTTTAGAAACCTGTAATTTATTTTTGGTTATAATTAGTTGCTCAGTATAGCTGGCTCCAAAATCTCTCTATTGATTGTGTACTTGAGCCAGTCTTTAGTTAGTTTTCTTTCCTAAAAGCTTTGTTTTGCTCAGGTTATTCAAGAAGGTGAGAGTTAATGCTGGCATGATGACCATTTAAAAGAGCTGATGAGATATTGGCATTCTTTAAAGGCATGCATGTTGATTGGTTGCTTATTCTTGATGCCGCCTGTGACCTTTCAATGCAATCACAGAAGAATATGGAGAGGCCCTACATGATGCTTTGGGATGTATTGACTTGTCTTCAGCAGATGGTAAGAGCCACTTTAAATCCTGATGGAGGCTGAGAGGTCCTAAACCACCCTTTGCTCCCCAACAAACTCACGCATGCACACTTCAGGGCTGACACAATAAAATCAATCTTGTTGTGACAGTGCCTCCCCCAGCAGCGAGGGGTCTAAATGTATTCGTCTAAATTAAGATCTGACCCAACACCTTTCTCTCAGCGGGGACAGGAAGTGGTACAACTTGGAAAGAAAACACTAATGTCGAGTAATAGAAAAGTTTCCCAATGGATTAAAAAACCATGTGGAAACATGGCTCTTTAATCCTCAAATACAACATTATCTTCTGCCCTGAGAACCTCACATTAATATATTTAGAATATGAAGATGATCTACAGTATTTACAATAAACTGGCCATCACAAAGGTTGTAAGTCAATGTGAAAGCAAAAAATAATGTAGTGGTAATTTTAGTACGTAGTTAAAATATATAGTGGTTAAATTAATTAATAATTGGCTGAAATAACTATAAAGTAGTTATCAGCATTTATTAGCTCTAATTAAGCAATTTTAAATATCTATGAATAAACATTTGGTTTAGTTAAGTAAATGTTGGCTAATGAGTAAATAGTTTAATTATAATTGATTGAAATCATTTATATTAATCAAAATCAGATAAAAGTAGTGAATAAACTGTTCAGATATGTAGTTAGCAGTAATAAAACAGCTGATTTAGTTTAACTAGTAGTGAAATAATAAATAAAGTTGAAACAGTTAAATGATAAACAGTGAATTAGCTTAATTATCAGTCAGTAGTTTTAATTTTACATATACATGCGTGAAATATGCTGTCACTCTTCTATCTTGACCTATAAGCACTGACAAATCAGTATAAAATAAATTAACAATTTGATCTCTGTTGTGTGTTAAATAATAATAGAGTTTACAATCCATTGATTAAAAAACATGTGTAAACTGATGAAGGGATACATAATTTGAGCTCATTTTACAGCTGTGGGAGTAAAATTGACTGTCACAATGTGCCTGATATAATAATAATGATATACTTTATTAATCCCCAAGGGGAAATTATAGTTGGACAGCTGCACATAGATGATGCTGCTACTAGTTTCAGTGTCAAGTCCAGCAACACCTTGACTTCCCTTCTTGTTGCCAGAAGGGAAAGGGAGTTGACCCGCTGATCCTAGGAGCCTACATCAGATATCTACATGTCACCATATAACAATATATACGTATATGTTTATTCAATGATATGTATCACTTTTTAAAATTTGTGCTCATTATTATACACTATCCATTTCTATACAATTATTTTTACATTATTTTCAGACAAACCAGAAAACCTTTAATGAAAGTGTTTAGTAGGGTATGATTCTTAAAATGTACCTTTTGTTTACTGTTATCAATATGCTTAATGATCTGGAAAATAACCTGCATTCAAATAGCAGCGGTTGGTGTCCAGCTCTTCCATTGTGGGGATGAAAAGTGATTCGCCATTGTTCGATTCAAAGGGGGTGCTGCAATCAGAGCAAAACTAACCTCCTTATTACGGACTCCAAGCTGTCATCTCTATCAAAGTAGCTTCAGAAACCATTTGCTGTCTTTCACAAAGTATGTAGTTAGGGCAGAGCTCGTGTGGAGGTATATTCTGGATCAAAGACTTACAGAGTTCCAAATAAAACATTTAGTTATTTTTCAAGGGAACGATAAGACATCATCAACACTACTATTAGAGTAGACTAGATCTTTCTGCTGCTCATGTAGGAGAGAAGTGAAAATGGAAAACATATAACTTACCCTTAATGTTACTGTTTGTGAAGTACAGTATATGTAATTTATGAACATTGGACTGCTGACTTCTCAACAAAAAGTCTGAAGTCAAAGCTGTGCACAGTCATGTGTTTGAATACTGCTGCTCCACCCATTTCATTTTCCTGCCACCGTGCCAGGCTTCCTTTACAGTTAATTTTGTCCAATACAGGTTGAAATGCCTGCAGTGGAAACTGGCAACATTTTGTTTTTATAATAATGTCATACTTAATTCATTTCTGTGGAGCATTGTGTCTATTTGCTTCCTTCTACACCATAAGGTCAAAATGCTGTCAACTACAGAAGAGCAGCCCTGAAGCTCCAAGAGCTTTAATGTCGTGCTCAAAGACACAGAGACACAAAACACCATGAATTGGACTTTATTATAGTTAAAAGGATTCACCTTCCTGCCAGGAATGCCCTTGTCCACTCTCACCTCACCTCTTTTCCTCATTTTCAGTGTCTGATACTTTTTCATCTGATCTGTGTTTTTTTATACCATTAAACAGTATCAATTATAGTATTGCAGTTCTTTGACTTGCAAGTACGTTTAACCTCCACAAAAGTAATATTAAAAAGCATTTTTAGTATTAAGGGATTAGGTTATCTTCACTGAAAGTCTAAATTATCAAGATTGAGATGATGTCAGAAAGTTTAGAGAGTTTATATTTAATGTCTCTCACATTCTTTTTCTACATAGAATAATGTTAATGGCAAAAAATTATTATGGTGATGCAGAAACCATGTATGTCCTTCACTCATCTGAGAAAACATTCTTCTATATTTCTGTACCTCTTTACCTTTCACTAGGCTGATGCTTCGTAATGCTCTTAAGTCGAACATAGGTCAGCATTCAAATGCTCCATTTATTTTACCATTGCGTAACTGATGCTCCATTAATTCCACAAAATGAATAACAATACGAAACTCTGTGAACCTGAACAGCAGATGTCCACATAAAACTGGTGCATTTCAGGTGCATGAATGCTTCACTGGCCTCCTCACACCTGTGCATTAGTATCAGCGCTCTTGCAAATCATTCAATCTGCACTCCCTTTAGGTCTAATTAAGCCAATCATTCCAAACCCTATCCATGCGTTCTGCTTTATTCCGGCATAGTGTGCAGTCTGGTTGGGTTTCTAGCTCCTCAGCAGCTCATGTCTGTGAAGTGAAGTAAGAAATGGTGAGGAAAGAAGTGCTAGAGAGAGATGACAAAGCAAGGTAAAACCCCGAGGGCCAGGTAATAGACGGCCTCAGACATTTGTTATGATACATGTCAGCACTGCTGACTGGTGTTTCCACAGCGGCAGCTCAGCAGGGCGCTGGAGAAGGTGAACCCTTCCTATCTGCCAGATACAGCTCATCTGATCCACAGCACAGCGTAAAGAAAAGGCCACCAGGAGCTCGGACGTAAGAGTGGCTCTGGACACTCCCCTGTACCTTTACAGCATGACTGCCACTGTCCTTGATGTCTGAAACATGTATTAGATTAACATATGTATCAGCAGTTATTGGTAAGACAATCACACGGCCTCTCCCTGTTCGATTTCTGAGTTTTCTTTTTCAGGAAACATCGACAGATCCCCAGATCACTTCACACTGACATTTCAAGGGGAAGAGAAGTATCAAGGCATTGGTATGAGTATGATAGTATGAATGGTATCCACTGCCAACAGCATCTCAAGCTGGATCCCAGTTCATCAGGCCATGAAATATTCATCCATAATTCCGAAATATCTGTCATGAATACCATTCAACACAACCCCTTCTGAATCCTGGAAGACAGTATCAGCAGAGCAGTTCAATAGATTAATCTTAATGAAGCATATAAGATTTTTTTCTTTCTTAAACTGCATTTGTAGGTTTTACACTGTTTAGGATGCAGTGCAGTCACAGCAGTGTGTAGGAACGGCGCCTAAAGGAAGTCTCAGTGCCTCAGTATCTTGTCACAGTCACATGCTCTGTGGAGCAACATGTTTCTGTTCAATTCAAGCCAAATCCCTAAAATACCTGCCATCGGACATGGTACAGTTACCGCAGACCATAGATGCCCGTTCCTTAGCACCTATTAGTAAGCAGCTGAGGATTTATCACTAATGTCAGGGGGGTATTAGCAGACCTAATGAAATTTCACATTGTTCTTCAAGCAATATTATCCTCGCGACCCCACTCTTTACACTTTAGTAAGGTTTAACGGTTGAATGTCAAACAGCTGGCTAAGCCTGTGGCTTCAAGCTTAGTAACTTTATTTTTTTTTTTAAATCTGTGCTCATTTGGATTTGTGTTCCTCTCAGAATAATAGAAAATAATGACAGCCCCCAAGCCCCTTTCAGTCTGAGGTGGGCTGCATGTTAATAACATCGGGCCGTGTTGCACTTGGCTGCGTCCCCACACATAATTATAGTCTGATTGTCACAAAAATCGCCTGCACTTGCCACTATAGCTGCTGTAACCCCCACCCCTCAAGATTAACGAAAAGGCAAAATATCTTTAGAGTGCTGGGGTTCCAACCATAACTGCCCTGAAATGAGTAATTAAAATTTAGCTTCATAATGATAGGTGCAGCCTGGAAATTAATTGCCATGCCTAAAATACAAATTCTCATTTTGCATGAGATCGCCTGCCACAGAGAGAATGTAAAGTAATCATGTAGCGATAGCACATATACTACATGTATGTGTATAATAACGTAATGCTTTTAACTGTGTGGCTGCAAGAATGAGTGAGGAGAGAGAAGGGAGCCACGTTAACATGGTCATTCATTATAAGCCATAAACTCTATAAAGTGTTTTTTGTTGTTTCCTTTGTTTTATCTTCCAATACAGCACACTTTATCATTAATTTCTAATCTTAATTACTTAATGTTGTTTAGAAAGCTTGAAAGGTGCATTTTCCATCACTGACACTGGGGACTCCATAGTTTTGCCTGAGCACAGAAATGAAAATGAAATTTGCTTTGTGTGTTCCTCCATAACAAAAAGCATTTTGAGAGTAGACTCTGTGGTAATGAACATAAAAAGCAATAAATAGATAAAGTCGTCTCTGGCTCTTATACCTTTCAATAGAGGCTCTATTACTGATGCAACTCTGACTGTGTGAGTTTTAAAAATCAGTAGTTAAATCAATTCCCTGGAAGTGAGAAATTCTGCTGGATTGGCCACCTCCCACAACATTAGACAGCCTTCCAATGCAGGCAGTCACAGGTTCAGCCTGGATACCTGATCGCATTCTGGGTTAGGGCAACTTGAGTTCAGCCATATCAAAGAGAATCCATTATCTGTGTAGCACATGGAGAGGTGGGGCAGCTAGTTGATGACGGTGAGAGAGCACAAAAAAAAGCAGAGGTGTTGAATAAATAAACATTTTTGGGGTGAAAGCAAGCAGTTAAATCTGTGAGCAGGTTTGATATTAAATTTTTCAGTTAGTGGTTTCCGGCTTCTTGGTCGTCTCTTAAAGCAAGCTTTCCATTGGAGCCATGACTGCACAACACTGGGACGACCTGCGCGCTGTGAGAGGATACATGGAACACTTGGAAAACTGTAAAACCAGGACACACACACACAACTCTCTTGTCCCACCTCTCCCTCCTGCAGACCTCTCCTGGGACTTACCTCCAAGTTCAGGTGGTTGGTCGTCATGGTAACTGCAGAGAGTGAGGGCTATTTGCATTGTTTCTGCTTTCATCTCTAAAACCATGTCATTATCCATACAGTACAGGTACTCGTGTTTATTTGAATGCCCCAGCCTGCCTGATTGTCAGTTTATTTGTCTGTTCACCTGCTTGGTTATCTGCCTCTGTCAGAATCTGTTTTCCTCCTTGACTGCACTCTTGTTTTTCTGTCCAGTCAATCCCGACATTATTATTATTATCCAGTTCACAGCTGGATTACTACATGTATCTACACTCATTCTTCATTAATTACTAAATTACCACCACACACATACAAAGAATCAGCTCCTCATTTAAATTAGTTATTTACACACCTGACAGCATTCACAGAAAAGGCGAGTACTTGTGTTGTGTCTGCATTATGGGTCTGAACATTGGAATTACATATAAAATGTGCAAGGAAACAAGCTCGATAACAATAATGGGATTTCAGTGCGTGGAGATACACCAAGGTTTTGAGGAACACTTCTGACATCTGCTGGTCATGATGTGAACATAACAACAACAGTGAAAAAAATGAAGCAGAGCTTGGTGGAAGGAGAAACAGCAAGTGTGGTCAAATAACTCACTAATTATAGCTCTGCAGGAAAGAGATCGACTACTTACAATTTATCGTCTTACAACATGCTCGTTTTACACGGGTAATATTTTCATATGCATTGTTATTTACAAAAGGAATTACAAATTCAGTAATGCAGTTGTAGTCAACTTACATCTGCATCAAACTGTAGCACCACACACACATTCACAAACACACAAACAAAAGCTGTATTCAGAATCAGCAATCCATTGACAATTTCTGCTCGAGCAAGCTTGGCAATTATGATGGAATTCACAACACTAAGACCATTTCCTGCGAGATGTTTTTCCCGTTCCTCCACAGGCTTGTTGCACTGAGGGTTCTATAAGCTATCAAATACAGAGCTTTTTTTTTTTGCCTGTTTCTATTTCACGGTGTCACCTCTACATATAAAGAAAACAGGTCAGTTTCACAGAGGAAAGCTCTACCTGGAGCAAATAACTCTCTCTGTACTTGTGTCATAATTCAAATATGAGCGATTAACACCTCAGAGACCTGTGTTTTAATTTGACTATATATTGTATATACATTATTTGAGGAAGATGAAAGCAAAAAAAACACAGATGACGTTTAACAAAAAGGCCCTGGAGTATACAACGTTTTATTGTGAGTCTGGATAAATGCCAGTATTTCATAGGAGGGAGAGCAGTCGGTTGCTGAATTCACATATCCATATCAAACTGCTAAAGGTTTCGTCTACACTAATTCCCACCTCTTCACAGCACGCTTGATTTCAGACTAGCTTTATGAAGTCATCGCCAGTGGAAAAGCCAATTTCCAAACATCTGACATAAACAATGATCATCAAGATAGGCTCTCTAAAAGAAATAATAATCCACGTAGAATATTAGGAAGAGGTACTTATAAATAGAGTATCGAATTATGCAAGGCATAGCAGCAAAATTATAAGATGTGTAAATATTTGGCAGTCCAATGCATTTTCTAATGTTCAGATTCAGCACATCTCACCGTCTAACATGGCTTCATTGAATATATAAACTCTAATACTTTTTATTCACATACAGAACTGATTTCACTGGGCATCATTCACCTTTAAAGCAGTAGTATCAGAATTTAAGACAATTAAAGGAAGCAGGACTAGCTGTGCACCTCCTTACTGTAGCTGTGTGAGCAATCATCTGCCTGTTTACACATGCGGCAGATATGGAGCAACAATTGCATTCCTTTTAAGTTGTGTGTCTGTCCACCTTGGGAACAAACACCATTGTTCATTCTCTTTTTAGCTTGGTTCATCTCCTAAGGGAAATATCTGGTTCCTCTCCTAAGGGAAATATCTGGCCCTTTAGCCTCTAAATGTTCCTCTGGGTTAGCTGGTTGCTAATTTTGTTAGTCTGCCGTTTGGCGCTGAAGCAATGAGATCTTTTGTTACTGAAAACAACCATTTGTTATGGTTAGAAAAAGCGCACTGATGGGAGCAGTGAGACTGAATCAAACCAGTAAAGCTGCAGGTTGTATAACCAAAGCAATGAGCTAAAAGACACTAAAAAGCTTAACAAGGCTGCAGGGTGCTACAGAGCCTGGTGATAATTAGATGCGGGTTTGTCACATTGAGTGGCCTCTCACACTGCAGCTTTAATGATACACATTATCATACACTATATTTATGTACAGAGTCCCCTACCAAAGTATTGGAAGGGCAGGGCCAGTATTTTGGTTTCTGCAGTACAAAAAACAGACATTTTCAGACAAAAGTTCAGAACTTAATCTTTTTTTTCCTGTTATTTACACAAAACAACAACAGTAAATGATGAAATTCTGCTTTGATCTTAAAGCATATATTTTCACTGTACAGCAAACAAAAATAAATTGGCTTTCCAATACTTTTGAAGGGAACTGTATATGAGAGGAGGGCATCTTTAATGTCTCTAAAAATAGGTTTCTGTACAAAGGCTAAATGAAAAAGCATCACATAACTTTTCTGAATATACAAGTGTAAATATATTCCATCCTCCTCACTGAAACTACCTCAAATCCCAGGTATATACTTCACTCAGTGAGCAGTTCAAGCCATAGAAGCAGTGAACCCATAAAGAAAACTCAAGGGAAACTGAGTCATAGAGTGGACGCCGCAGACAGGATGTGAGAATATGATGGGCAGTGGAGAAACATGTGCTGGCGCTGTGAGCTTAATCCGTCTTATCGATGACAGGTTAGTGTCTCGGTGGAAGCCGACGATCGATGGCACTTGACCCCTTTAAATATCAGCAGTGCAAACATTACTCTCGTCTCCATGTCTTGCCCAATCAGGATTGATTGCAGCACTTCTACACTCCTCCATGGACAAGTGACTGCTGTTAGTTCCTCATCCTTAGTAATGATGATGCTGCACATTGATTCCATAACAGCTGTCTATTGTGCTGAGAAGTGGCTTGATAATATATGGTAGTTCAGACAGTGATCTTCCTAACAGTTGATGAATAGATGCCAAGTTTTTTTTGTTTTTGTTTTTTTTTGGGGGGGGGGGGTTACTGAATATTTTAT
>JAUYWH010000007.1:7899442-7910695 GCA_034779795.1 Ctenopoma multispine | reverse complement strand
CCGACGGACGATTTTAGTATAGTTTATGCAAATATGCGAATATTTTTCTCCAGAATGTTGTTGACTTTCCAAGAAAATTTGTCCTTGTCAAAAATGTTTGAAAATATGTAACGGGGGGGATTTTTAGATAAATGAAATCAAAGCTACAAAATAAGATTAAGAATATTTGCTGGACTGTCTTTGGCTGGAAAGTCTAACATGCTGGTCCTTATGTTTAGGTTGAAATCCTTAAAATTTTAGTCCTGGGTGATTTGGCCACGTATATGGTTACCGTGGTAACATTATAGAGTTGCACACAACAGCAGGTGACTATGAAGTCTGCAGCTCTTCATCCAACAGCCCACTATAGCTGTGAAGTCTTATATTTACAACCCATCCACTGACAGTAACAAAAAGTAGCTGATGTCACTAACACCCCTGTCGCTGTTTCACAATAAAAGCATCCATCCATTATTTTTCCAGTTAGACACTTTTGATTTGCAAACACAGGCAGCAGGATGCTCTGTTTACAGCTCTGATATAAAGAGAGTAAACATGTGTAAACAGTGACGCTGAAATCAGTTAGATTAAGTTGCACTGGATTACATGGATATAAATTTATTTGAAAATAATGTACTAACACCAGTAAAGCTTACTGGTTACAATGGTTATTGCAGATAAAATGTAGATCATTAAACAGTATCAAAAAATTTAATTTGTATAATTCCATCTAAATGTTTTGGGATAATACCTTTTTTACTAATTTCCACACATTTCATTGTAAATTGGTTTCTGTGTTTGTTCTGACCTAAAGGACCTGCTGATCACTTTCTGAACAAACTTTGGAGGAGGAGAATAAAGAGCACCTGTTTGCCGTCTTCACAGATCCTCCTAACAATGTCATTGACCTTTTCTCTGACACCGACTGTATTTCAGTTCCCCGAATGCTCAAAGTGCCAAAGCTCCAGCCCAGTAGATTTGGGTTGTGCGCCATGATTAACACGCTTCTCTCCCAATCTCTGACAAGCACAAGGGCCACTCTGCCTGTGCGATACACTTCTTCCCAAATTGAATCCTCTCCGCTTTTTTCTCATTTGTGATGTAATCGCACTTGGTACCCCCACTTCTCACAGGACACCTATCCTCTTTTCATTTCCAGCAATAAAGTATTATGTGTGAGCCGACTTCAGCAGCGGCTCACAAAATGCGTTTAGTGGTTTTGAGGTCAACACAGGTATTAATCAGTGCTGTTCCCTACTGAGGATATAATGATCAAAGTTTGTGTGCCACAGACATAGCACAATTTACAGCACCCCCTGTGCCCTTGCCCATCACTCTGCATGGAGCTAAGCTTACCATTGTTCCGACCAATTATATGACCCAGTGTGAAAAATACAATTGCTGTTCTGTACCAGTGGTTTGCCAAATAAATAAGTGCTTAATGACCCTCTCACGCCCTCTTTTTTTCAGCTTAATCGGGGGAGGGGGTCTGGGAATCTGAAGCTGAGGACTGCCAGCCCTTCATTCGACGTGCGTATTGATTTGTTTTGCAGCTGTTTGATTGCAAGGCAAGCCACTTACAGTAACTATATCTTGTAGCTGGCCACCAGCAGGCCGAGCCGTGTGGCTGCACCCTGCTGCAGCACATCTGACACAAACGGACGCAGCTGTAAGATACTGAAACATCTCTAGATGATGTACAGCATATATGCTTGTGTGTGTTTTATTAAATATCTAACTATCAAATAGATTTGCCAATGACAACAAAGGACAGTAAATGAGGCGTTACTGCAGGCCAGTAATTCAGCACCTGGCTTTTGCACGGTGTGGTGACCTTCAATTAAAACAGCATGACGGGAAAAAAAAAATTGCTTATAATTAGTCTTATTTGTTGGCAAATGAGGCTTTTCACTCTGCTAACATGTTTCACTGGCTTAAGACATTAAATTCATTAAACTGCTCAGACCTCAACAAAAAATGACTGATATACAAAAATGTTAAGACAGGATAACAACACGTATTCAGTGAATATGTGTGGTGTCCACTGCAAGACAAACTTTGGTTATTAATCACCTGCTTAAATGCTTGTCTGGCTTTAAAAATCCTCCCAGCAAATGTTGTGCGCGGTAACCGTTAAACCCGTTCATTGTGCCATTCCTCAACTGAGCGGCTTAAAAACAACCTATGCTCCTCATACACTGGCAAAATAAATTTCAAGTTCAACATAACAGAGGCCAAAATTCAACACTATGTGGAAATAAATAGAACAAGATAAGGGTGTATAAAGTGAAGGAGTGTTCTCCTATTCTTTGTGCCAAGGCAATTATAATTTTATTCACTGACAGCTTGCTGGATGGATTTCTTTAAGTTAAAGGCTTCTGTATGATGGTGAGCGCTGTGTGGCTGTACCGAAGCACATGCTGTTTATGTCTTATCAGTATCTTCTTTCATCACTTGCATGAAAAGTTGGGTCATTGCAAAAGCAAAAAATATTTTTTGTAGAACTCTCTATTTGACTGTATTATGATACTGAGTCATTATCAAGGATAACAAGTGAGAATGTTAAGTAGCAGTGCTTCAGTGATGCAGTGACTCTGAGCATCATACGCACTACCTGTTCCCTAAACCTGATATATGATGAGGCCTGTGACACCATAAACCTGATTGATGCAGCTGAAAAATGAGCTTAAAGTAAAATCAAATTCTTATTACAGCTAAATTGTAAATATTGCTTTAAGTGCAACAAACATGGCTTCTCAAGCTGTTCTTAAATTGTCCTATTTTGTTCATTTTGTCTTAGTAACATCTGGTGGGTTAACCTGGATTTAAGTGGATGATTTTTTTGTTTTTCTGTCTTTTGCAGTGGATTCACTTTTCCACAGACAAAACACAAGCTCACGGTGACAGCAGACATCGAAAGTGTTCTGTTCATCATGATGTGTTGCTTCACTTGACTGAAGAATGATTATATACATAACATGAAATTGATTATTGTTTATTGTGTATGTGCACAATTTAACACCTGATTCAAGAAAATAATAATCCTCATTAGCAATAGTAGTCTGCTGACATGGAGTCTGGTGATCTATCAAAGGTTCCACCTTTTTAAATAAACACATTCTTCAGGTTTTTGTTTTGGATATTAAAATCTAGATAGACAGCCTTATACAGTAGACACGGAGTGGATTTCATCATACTTAAGATACAACAATGTTTTAAGGCAGCACTACAAAGAAGAGTCACTTCAGCCAAAGAAAGAGTAATTAACCTTTAGCCAAAAGCAACTAGAAACTGATCACAGTACTGTGTGATCTGCCTAAGTTGTGATTCGGTGGCTTAATGTTTTCCCTGGGATCATTAAATGTCATCTAATGATTCATATCTCATTAAAATTGTAGCCTTTAAATTTTTAATAAGACTGTTTGATTGCCACCAGGAGTCCCAGCTGCTTCTGTATGTTGGTGGGCGACGCCAGTTGTCCTCTAAAAACTGAATATGCCACTGTCCCGAACACAGAACATACTCAAGATTTGTTCGTTTTTTTCCAGGCCGTTTAGGTTTAATGGATCAGATGTAAGCTTGATCTTCATTCAGACGGTCTCTCTTATTACCGTTTGAGCGATTAAAGAGAGAAATTATTCCTTATGTTATTTGTATGTCCAATAAAAATACAGAGACTTACTAAAGTACTTGCTTTAGGTTAATAAATCCAAGGCGCTAAATCCGCAGAACTCTGTGCACAGCAGGTACAGAGAGCTCCATCCTAAGGTGTCCTGTAGACATTGAGCAGTCAGAAGTGTTTTAGAGAGTCGAGTGGATTGGCTCATAAAGCCACCCAGCAGTACACATATCTCCTTCAGTGAAAAGTGTCCCATACCTCTTCTTCTGGAAAAACTACCCAGTGAAAAAGGTGTGCTAAGATGTGTTTATCAACACAAATATGCCAAGGGCTGGGCCTTAGTCCAAGTCTCCCACTCTGTATCACACACACACACACACACACACACACACTAAGCCAATCCCACCACTGCCGTTCAGCTGGCAGTGAAAGTGATGCTTTGATGTTGGTAGAGGCCAGAAATTCTGCTGGAATTGCATGAAAGGTAGAAGTGAGCAGTTCTGGCTGTAAGTACATATTTTAGCTGGAGATAATGCTGAGTCAAAAACATCTAAAACAACAAAACATTTCTTCTGTCTTTTTCAAGCATTGTGTCTTTTTTAGGACACCTCACTCAGGACGGAGCAGCCTGGACACTTTGTGTATTACTGACTGATCAATAAAAATAAAAGCATTTGTACTGAGAAAAACAAGTTTTTTTACCTCTTTAGATGAGACTTAAGACCAACATCAAAAAAATACCTAACAAGCACTGTGGTCCAATCTTTCATATTGCATATTCTTTTTAATCTTTTATATTTGTATTGTATACTTTTTTGTACTGTATTGTATGTACAATACGTCTCCAGTCTTCTCTGGTATGCATACACAGGTAGAGTGCCAACCATTTTCATTGCAATGTTGAATGTAATGACAATAAAGTCTTTCTGATTTCTGGAGATCACTGGTTGCTAATTAGTGGATATTTTCTCATTTCAAAGAAACCATCTATAGGAGTCTGAAAAGTGTAAAAACATATTTACATTTAAGATGTCTATGTTCATCAAGTGAATATTAACGTTTTCCTTGATTTATACAAAGTCGTGCATAATAAATGGTCATATGGGAATATAAAGTAATTACTTTTTAATGGGGGAAAAGGAAAAGAGGCAAAAATAATCAGTAACTAACTCTTTACAGCAGGCTTCTTTGTAAAAAATGTAAATAAAATTATTTTGTGCATACTTAAAAAAAAACAGGCATTAGAAACAAAAACATTTCTGTACATCCAAAGCTCAGTAATTTTAGCTCCCTAGCTTCCACTGAGACTCTAACAAGGCCCCTGTCCCATTTTCACAGCACTGATTATTCTTTAGCACTGGATCAGAATGAATCGGTGATCAAAGGCCAGATGGCTTTTTCACAGTTGGAATCCTGAGCTCAACCCTGCATATGAAAGGAAAAACACTCTCTGACACCTGTTGATCAAACTGAAGAACTACAGCCGTGTCTAACAAGGGTCGCTGATACGATAAGTGCATCAAACTGCACCGTGCCCAAACATGGGATGAAAGAGGATAATATGTGAGCGTAAGAGCTTCTGGGGGAAACGTAGCAATGAAGAACCCTGTTGTTGCTCAAATTCTCTTCATTGTGACTTTGCAGTGAACAAGATCCGTGTCCAGCCTGGATGTGAAAGGGTTAACCCTCTTAATGTGATATGAAGCATTTCACATGTCCAAGGACCCATTAATTTCTGTCTTGATAAGCTGTCAGGAGCACTGCCCTGTCTGCAAATAGTGTGTATGTGTGCATATGTATGCATGTGTAATTGGGAATTGAGAGAGTGGACAGCCTCAAGGTTATATGCCATTAAAAACAAGACTGCATAAATTCCGCCTAATAATTCATAATAATGATTCCCCTGTTTGTTGGTTGCTTGTTTATCCCACGTTCATTAACATGCCAGCCTCATGGTGCTCATACTGCAAAATGTCTTATGAGTGGGAGTGAGGGAGAGTGGTTAAAGGGCATATGGAAATGATAACCTGCTGAAGTGGAAGTATATCCCAGATCCACAAGACTCATAGACAAACGTCTTATGAATAGTGAGGATTAAGCAAGGAAAAGTTCCTTGTGGAAGTGTAGAGCATGTGTGTAGCCAGCTCTGCTGGACTGTCCTGGCTCTCTTTCTTTCACCCTCCTTGGCCATCACTTCCTTGTTCATGATGTGAGGGTCTTGTAGTGCCCTTGACTGTAAAGCCTTGATTTACTGAGTTTTGAAGCCAGAAAGAAGAGACAGTTTATTCTAAATATGAATGTGTTCCTACATAATACTAATAATAAAAAAAGGTATCCTTATGTTTTTTAATTAATTGACATGCACCGAGAACAGATCAGAAATAACATTATTAGCTAAAAATGTAAGAGAGTATAGAGTTGTTCAAGGTGGAATGGAAAGCAGCGAAAAGATAAAATGTGGGCTGATGTGTGAAACTGTAGTGAAAGTCCAGCCTGTACTGGGCACTGGGCAGTTCAAACACAATTTTCTCCACATCTCAGTTTTTTGTAGCAACAGAGGGGCAGAGCCCGATTAACCTTCTAGGAGGTTTCTGAGCCCTTATTGACCGCCACAGTACATGGCAGGTTTATTACTTTCAGTCCTCTAGAGATGAACCAGTTGATGGATCAATTATAAAAAGTACAAGAATTGATTTCGGGATTGATTTTGAAAACTGAGAATAACAATTAATTATTAGGTAATATAGTAAACTGCATTGATAAAAAAAAAAGTAATTGTACTGTACTTATGTGATGAAATAATAACCCCAGGTTTTCTGTGCACTACATACTCGACACAGAAGAATGTGATTAGTCAAACCAAACGACTTTAGAGCAGGTTGGATCGTTATGAAAAAAAATCTGGATCTTAAAACTAGATTCTGATCTAGTTCCTCTTGAAGGCCGAGGCCAAGTGATAAACGATGAAAGATTCATCAAAGTTGATACTTAATGCAGTTATGCTACTTAAAGTGAAGCAATTAATGAAAAGTGTTTTTTTTTTCTTTCATTGGACGTGCGGGGCCATTAGGCAGTTAGCCGGTTTAACCTTTTGAAAATTCAAGCTCGCAAGGGGGAGTAAAATGCCCATACAGTGCACAAGCTAAGCTATCTCTTTTCACTGTGGAATAGTCTGTACCAAACAGTGCTGCTAGATGTTTTGGGTTTAAGGGGTGTGAGGAGAGGAGCAGGAAGAGAAAGGAGGAAAAGCAAACAAACAGCCAGATTTGAAGTGTCAGCACACCACAGTGAGCTGGGGTAAATTATTTTTTTAATCCAACAGCAATTTACATTCAATAACAAGCACATACACTAGACCTTTAGCTGGGGTTTTCTGAAACTCCAACACCAGTTCTCACAATGTAATAACAGCTACTGTACGTTATACATACTGAGCTGGTGGAGAAGGACTCATCCACCAATAAACATATGTGAGTATAAAATTAACAATTACAAAAGGTAATGTTAGATTCAAAAAGAAACTACACGAGTCATTGAGAGAATTTGCGTAAGGTCTTGAAACGCAACGTTGTGTAATACTGGTTTAATTTGAGTAGACTGGAGGTTGTTCCCTTGTTCACTTTTAAAGAGGTAACCGCTGAGTTTGACAGTGATTGAAAGAAATTGCTCTTCACTGCCGAGCTGCAGGTACACAGCGAAGAATAAAACAAAGGGACTCTCAGAACACTCTCTGTGCCCCTGTTGCCAATTACCTCAAATGCCACATGGATGTGTGTTCACTCTTGAACTCACTCCCTGAAAATGTCACTTTATGTGGAAATAGCAAGCAAACAGCATTTGACACCAATTGCTGCTTCTACCGTTCTCAGTAATGACTGCAGGCCTGTTCTGACTCAGTTATCGTGTGTTTCAGTGACCTTTGTGGTTCTTTTGTGTACTTCCATGTTGTGTTGTTTTATGCTGTGTGCTATCACTTCATGCGAGATTGTGTTGAGCTGTTTTGCGTCGCTGGTGTTGTACTGCATCACATCATTTTGGGCTGTTATGTCTTCCTCACACTTCCTTTGTGTGCTCTGATAACCAGCAGGATGCTGACAGGTCAACAGCCTCCCACCCAGAGGTAAAAGGAAGCTTGTCCCTAAAAAAGGAACCTCTAACTACATTCAGTAACAAAGCAGGTGAAGGTGACAGCATGAGGTGTAATCACACAGTCTGATCTGCCACATCCACACGTCTGAGTGACACAGTTCTTAGCTGAGCCTCCCATAAAGGAAGAATCATCCAATCTTACACTAGTCATTACGGTAGTAGTACATGTCATAGGTTTTTATCTTTACCTGTATTTTCTGCATTTTCTGTTTGTTTTCTTTGTATTTTTGCAGCATAAAAGCACAGAAACAACAGCGAGGTCAGAACTGAGGGGAAATGTGTTGTGTTTTAAAGTTTATCTGCAGAGTTGTGGACATGGTCCTTCAGTAAAACTCTCTGAGCCTACGCGGTGTAAACATGACCCCAGTGCTCTACTGCTGAACTGTGGTGAGGCTTGTTAAGACTGAGAATGTATGAATCTGAAACTAAAAACTGCACCAAAATGAGCCGTAACCAGCAGCTCCTGAATAAAACTTGCAGCTGGATTGATGGCTATGTTCAGCTATTTTATATGTGTTAGTAAAAAAAATGGAACCTTAACAAGCACTTTTTACTGAACCAATGTTTATCATGAACTGTGGAAGTTATGTCAGTGCTGTTACAACTCTATGTTATTCTTATCTGCCTCAATCTAAATTGTGTAACAAACGTTCCAACAGGGGCTAGTATATAACCACAAAGAGACACAAAAAAGAGATGCAAATCAATTGTCATAATCTGTCTGTGAAGCTATTTGAAGTCACATGTAGCTGCTGTTTATTAACACTATTTCACATTCATTCATTTATTACACAGGATAATGAGTGTAAATATTAATAATGCACGGTTTATTTTTGCTTTAAATATCTAAAATATTTCTAACTCCTCTTCTGTCACATGAACACACACAATAAACAGCTTCAAATGCAGATTGACTCTTATTATTATCTGAGAGGATAAAACCAACAGATGAGGCTACTAAAGCTGAGGCTTGAAAAGCAGCAGTAATCTAACAATCGACTCAGTGCAGCTATTAGAACATGTGCAGCCACTCACTTTTCCTATTTTCTCAAGCAATTATAAAATTTTAATGTGATGTAACTCTAACTTTTAAATCGTAGCCTTTTTCTTGAACGTCTCCCCCTGCTGTTTGTGACCTTCTACATAAGCTGCGATGCACAGAGTGGTGGTTAGCATGTATTATTTTTTCTTCTTTTACAGCATTAAACATACTGGAACTTAACACTGTGCTCAGCTGAGAGAGTGGCAGGGAATGCTTGGTAAACAGTAACCTTACCAGGGAACTGTGTGTGTGTGTGTGTGTGTGTGTGTGTGGATGTTCAACAGCAGCAGTCAAAAAAAGATGCTGCTGTTCTGTTGACATGGGTCACGGTGGCAGGGTGGAGGAGCAGGATGTGAAAGCTGTAACTGGGGTCAGGGTCACTGACAGCAGAGGAGATTCAGCTAAGGATGTTGGTGACACAAACCTTTTTGGCTCAGTGTCGTGTTGTCTCTTGTGACGCAAAAGCGAGTGCGATTTTACAGAAAAAGAGGCTGTGCTGATTTTGCATTGATGTGTGTAAAGCTATTCTTTTACATTGGGTTGTAAGTCACAACACAAAGAAACTGACAAACAACAAAGTGCACTTTATTTTTAAGTCCTAGATACAGTGTTTCTCCCTGTGTGAATTAATATTTAGATTTGTATGAGTCAACATAAAAACACATTGTGCTGCGCTGTACAGTAGGCGAGGCCACAAGTAAAAATACAGCTGCAGCTTCAGCAGCAACCTACATTTTGATTAGCAGTGTCTCTTTCTGTTCTCTAACACCATTATGGCTCTGTCACAAGTGTTGTTGTTTCTTTCTTTTAGCTGGTCGGGGATATGTGCTGGAAAAGGGCAGTGGATCCTTTTACAGCAATTTACAGCATCACTAGATGTGGTGCTGCATTCAAGTGCATACAGCATGTGATCGTCTCTCCAAGTTTGTTTGCCTTTGTTAATTACTTTGTTTGTGCCTTTGAATGCGCAAACAAAGCTTGACTTAATAAGTGAGTGAACATAATTAATGTTAGCTGAAACAATTAAAGCTAGAACAGAATAAAGAGGAGAAAATATATTATAGTAATATCAACAACAATGTTAAATGCTCCATTACAAATCCTGCATTCAAAATTTAACCTAATTAAAAATAAATAACTAGGTATAAGGAGGATATTGAATGAACTACTGCAAATTAGTACATTATAACTAACCAATTTGCAAACAGCTTTGATTTGCTTGATAATTTGATACTGTATAAATGCAAATTTGCAGACCGTTGTAATTTTCTGAAGTTATGTAATCTACAGTGAACACAACGTTATTGAAAAGCAACACAGTGTAGACATTTCATTATTATTGACACTTGAACCAGAAAGATTTTAAAAACTTAAGAGGATCATTGCAAAACATGCTTTAAATGGCAGGAATAACACATTATTAAGGCTCCAGTGGGTATCCTGTTTTTTTAAAGTTATATAGTTTACTAGAAGTATGCGCCAAAACTTAGAGATACTGTCACTGCTCTGTCTGGTGAAGTCACACTCACAGAACAGTCTGGCAGCAGTGCAGAGATACAATCGCAAGTAAAAGTAATGGCACAATTTCCTAGAATTTCCCTGCAATTTTCCAACCTTTTCTGCAGAAATTGGTTTTGAAAAAAGAGCTGATCTTCACAAATATCAACAAACACAGTATATGTATAAGCTGATAAAGAACAGTCATGATCTTTCACGTCTTTATTAAATACACCCATGAAACATACAGAGTGATGGTGGAAAAGTGAAACAGTGGTTTAATAGCTGGTTAAACCATCTTTGGCAGAAATAACCTCAAGCAAGCTCCTTCCTGTAGATTAGACCTACACAATGTCTTCAGCTCAGACATATTCTTAGGAGTATGGTGTGAACATCTGGTGTGAACATCTCTCATTTCACAGCATCTCGTTTGGGTCGATGTTGATGACGGGTCCAACTATGGCACTTCAAAAGGTGGATTCTGTGTCTCTGAAGTCATTCTGTAGTAGATTTACTTCAGTGTTAAGGGTAATTGTTCTGCTGCATCACCCAACGTCTTCTGAGCTTCAAGTTCATGTAGCTTTAAACCACACTTGTGTTGTCGTTGATTGGTTTGCTAACACTTGGCTTCAGCCACTTACTTCACCATCACGCTGGGTTTGCTCAATAAAATATATTTGTTACTTTGGTGAAGATCAGATCACATTTCATGATAATTTACTGTATGCAGAAAACCAGGAAATTAGAAGAGCATACAGGAGCAAGGAGGGCTGGGTAGAGCAGATTTGATTGATTTATTGCCTCTCTAGTTGCATGTTGTAGTTTTACATAGTCTAGTACATCATGCATTAGAAAAAGGTCAGCAAAATTGTTAAGGAGCAATATTTATAACTAGAAAAGTTCCTGGGGAAACTTTGAAGGTGCCTGCCACCTTGCGCCCGTGAACCTTAAACCCATCACGCCAATG